>CM051620.1:63476851-64101851 GCA_028020825.1 Podargus strigoides
TCTGGTTACTGTTTTTTCATTTACCTTGCTCTCTGTAAATTCATATATATAAGAAAAAAAAAAAAACAAACAACAAAAGAATAGCAAATCTTAATTTTAAAAAAAAAGATTCTATCTTACCCCAGAGTAGGTTTGCCTATTAAAAAGGAAATGAGATAAGCATAAAGAAATCTTGTGGCAAGTCCAAGCAAAAATCCTAACTCTTCCTGAACTAGAATCTGGTGGAGCTGAGAGAAACCTGCAATAGCTCAAATTTGGTACCAAAAGCATTGAGAAACATAGCTGTGGAAACTCCAACTCCAGAGATGTAACTATAAAACACTTCCATTAACACTTTTGATGGATGATTATT
Source organism: Podargus strigoides (assembly GCA_028020825.1). NCBI lineage: Eukaryota > Metazoa > Chordata > Aves > Caprimulgiformes > Podargidae > Podargus > Podargus strigoides. Next base: position 63,477,204 of record CM051620.1, read on the forward strand.
TTTATTTCCTACTTTTTGTTTTCAGTTATTCCGACAGCATCAGTCCATCAGAGGTACAGGTCTGCAGGGAAAAATTAATCAAGCATTTCACCTAAGTCTCCAGTGCAATTTTTGGTGAAGTCGAGACATGCATATGAACTAGTATTAGATACAAAATGCAGTAGGGGTAATATTTGCTAGCCATTAAACCAGACCTGTTCTCTCAAGCTTCACTAGCTACTAACAGAAGGCAGGAAGGATCCCAGTCAACAAAGATGCAAAAACATGACATCCACAGAACTACCAGGAACACATCTAGAGTTCCCCATTCCTTCCAAATGGAAAGGAACATTTAACATCTTCAATCTTGAAATCAAATAGAATATTTTAGGTTCTGCTGCCATGCCTATAGATTATAGTCTCTCATATCTATATTATTCCTTGAAAATATCATTTTCAAAGCATCACTTAATCTCAACAGATTCATTAGTGATCTGACGAAGAAACGTACCAGGTGCACAGAACCAGAAAAGCAAAAGTGAGAACTCATGGGTAAAGAGAGACAGTTCACAGGTGAAGGAAAGAAGAACCAAACAAATCCCAAACCAAAAAAACAACCAAACAAAAAACAAGTGAAGCAAAGAAAATTGCAGACCACCTACCATAGGCAAGCATTGCCTAAGAGCTAGTTTGTAAGACCCTAAGTCTGTATCTCAAGTTCCTCCATCCGATATCTCGAGATCCCCATCTCTAGTATCTTCAAAAGTTACATGTGTACGTAGGCACTTACTCCAGAATTATTTCTACAGCGTAAACTCATGGCCTGCTTTGCCTCCTCAGCTCCACTAATGGCCTGTTTGCTTCAGTTATGTTTGTTTTCCTATGCTACTATATCTCAAGGTGCAGAATCTATTCCTACCACTCACACTTTTGAATGAATACTCTGCTTCTGTTTAGCTCAGTCAATTTCCAAGTTATCAAGGCTACATCTACAAGTTAGTTTAAAATACGAATTTATTACAGAGGTGGTATTTGCAGTAGACAGCTTTATGCTGAATTACTGCCCTTACTAACAACTCTGGAGACATTAAACAGTTACAACAGCTTTAACTCACACAGCCACTACCTAGGCACAGTAAGTACACCTCATCAACAAAATCATTAGTCAGCACACTGTAATCCCCTAACCGATTACACATTAACTTGCTGAGGTAGAGAGGTTGTTACACAACTACTCATCATTCAAAAGGAAGAACAAACTTTTAAGAAACCATGCCAGCTTCACACAGAGGCTGTCAGCCAAACCCACAAACACCTTCAGAGCAAAGCACTGGAAGAAGCGAACAAAAGAAACTCCGGAGCAGTGTTGGAAAGGCTGCAGCTTGCAAGCACACCCTCCTCCTCCTCCGGGCTCGGGCTCCGGCCGGCAGCCGAGACGCGAGCCCGACGGGGATGATGCCCTCACCGGGGAGGCCCCTGCCGCGGCCCTCGGTGGGAGCGGCCCGGCCCCCTCCAGAAACGAGCTCCAGGCGCACAGCGACACCCGGGTTTGGGGCGCAGCGAAGCTCAGAGCAAGCTGCGGCGGCGCCCGCCCGGCAGCCCCAACTCCGCCCGGCAGCCCCGCTCCTCCCGCCCGCGATCCCCGATAGAGCTGGCCCAACTCAAATGATTTGTGTCGAGGCAGGTGTCCGTCCCCGCCGAGCGAAGGCCGGAGACCTGTTCCTTCGGCCTCGCCGGCCCGCGGACGGCGACTGTGCTGGAGGAATCCTCAGCACCCCCTTCGGCCTCGGCAACCCGAGGGGCTCCCCATATCGGCCCGGCCCTGCCCAGCCCCCCCTCCGCTTCCCGCTGTGCCAGACTCGGGTGACTACAGGCAGGGCCAGCCTGTCAGGAGGCGGCACGGCGGCGCTCACCGGCCGGGGCGCTGGCAGAGGGCCCACAGCGAGGTCAGACGGAGCCACAGCTGCCACTTACCGGCTGCCCCTCGGGAAGGGACTGACAGTCTGACAGTGCGCAGGCGCCGGGCTCGCACCGCGGCGCACCACCCGAAGCGCAGGCGCAGAACGAACCCCTCGCCGCTCTGCCCGGCGCGCATGCGGGCTCGGCCCCCTCACCTGTGCCCGGGAGCCGGCCGCGCCTGCGCGGCCCCGGGAAGGGTGTGTGGGAAGGGGGGCGCTCGCTCACCCAGAAAGTGTCTGGGAGAGCGGCTGCGGTAGGGGCTGTGGGGCACGGCTGCTTGCTTTCCCCGAGGAGGTTCGTCTTGGAGGCGAGGCGGCTGTGTGCGTACACGTTGCTGGGTGCGGCGGAGCGACAGCGTCTCCTCAGAGCGGGCTCGGGGCTGCAGCTGCAGCCTGCGGGGCCACCGGCGGCGCCTCCTCATCTTCCTCCCTTACTGTTTTTTTACAGTCTCTCAGTGCCGAGGGCACCGTCAGTACTTTTGGGGCCTGAAAACTTGGTCGTTGGGTATCGACTGGAGAAAGTAGGCAACCGAAGGAAGGGTGCTGCGAGTGGATAAGCTGTGAATCCTGCAGTGCCTTTCAGGTCTGTGTGGAAGTGGCTCTCCCCGGCAGAGAAAAAGGGAAAGTCTTCAGTCACTTGTCTCTGCTCTGTCACAGAGTCACAGAATGGTGGGGGTTGGAAGGAACCTCTGGAGATCATGCAGTCCAACCCCCCTGCCAGAGCAGGTTCACCCAGAGCAGGTCACACAGGATCGTACCCAGGCAGGTTCTGAATGTCTCCAGAGGAGGCGACTCCACCACCTCTCTGGGCAGCCTGTGCCAGTGCTCTTCCACCCTCACAGTAAAGTTCCTCCTCATGTTCAGGTGGAACTTCTCATGTTGCAGTTTGTGCCCATTGTCCCTCATCCCGTCACTGGGCACCACTGAAAAGTGTGGCCCCATCCTCTTGACACCTGCCCTTTAGATATTTATAAGCATTGATAAGATCCCCTCTCAGTCTTCTCTTCTCCAGGCTGAACAGACCCAGGTCTCTCAGCCTTGCCTCATAAGAGAGATGTTTTAGCCCCCTAATCATCTTCATAGCCATTTGCTGTAGTCTCTCCAGCAGTTCCCTGTCCCTCTTGAACTGGGGAGCCCAGAACTGGACACAGTACTCCAGATGAGGCCTCACCAGGGTAGAGTAGAGGGGGAGGAGAACATACCTCGACCTGCTGGCCACACTCTTATTAATGTACCCCAGGATGCCATTTGGCACATTGTTGGCTCATGGTCATCCTGTTGCCCACCAGAACCCCGGTTGCTGCCCTACTGAGAAAGGTTGCGTTGAACAGAGTGGTGTGGCTGTCAGGGTACAGCTTGCTACGGCCTCCCCTGACTCTGCACCTCAGAATTGCTGGGGCTTAGGGAAACTGATTGCTTGGCATTTAATTTATATGTAAGGGAAAACTATGTAGAGACTGTGATGTACTATTTTCAGCTTTATAAATAAATACGTACATATAAATAAACACATGCATTTAAAACGACAAGTAGTTATGAAATTAGCACAGGGTTGGTGAATACAGCAGGAAATGGGGACAGACGAGGTGCCTTCTGGGGACTGGGTTGTTAGCTGGGTTTGTGTCAGGGTTGCCATAGCAGCTGCCAGCAACTCCAAGCACCCAGGCAGACTGCAGGCTTAAAAACCCGCTTGAGATTAAGCAAGTGCCTCAGCCTGCACTCTGTGCCCAGCGCTTTGCAGTGGGACCTGCGGCTGTCGTGTAAGAAGGAGCTTAACCCGTCCCTCGATGCGTGAGTTCCCACCTGCAGCATGCTTAGTCTGATCAGAGAGAAATGGCAGTTATGCAATTAGAAATATAGTTTTGTTAATGGCCAACCTTAGAGGAGGTTTGATCATGTTATAAACTGCTTAGATCTTCACGGTTTAAATTAGCAATCAAAAGCACAGATTTCTTTTTGTTTTGTTTTCCTTGCTAGTGTATCATATTTGTGCTATAACAGGGATAAAAAATACTGAAGGTGTGGTTGCTTGTTACAATGTTACATTGCCTGGTCGTTTTCTGTATTGTTGATTTAGGTTGATTTTTGTGTGGTGGTAGAGATGGAGTCTGTGGGAGATGAGACTGAGTTGCAGGGAAGAGTTGAGCCTAGTTCCTCTCCCAGTCACTTTTCACAGCAGGAATCAGAACAACTTAGAAACATGCAACTTTCTTCCAAACGTGACATTGGTCTCTGTCCTCCTCTCATTGCTATGAAAAAAGGTAAGGAAGTAAATAATAAGTACGTTTTACTTCATGTTGGCTTTGTATGGAAAAAAATCCAGGAACAGAATGAGAATCTAATTATTAAGTAGAGTGTTTAAGTTTATAACAGGTGCTTATATATGGTGGGTGGGTAAGTGCTATTGTGAATGTGCCAGTGTAGACTGCAAAGCACTATTTTCAGCTTTATAAATAAATACATACATATAAATAAACACATGCATATGTTTTTATATCTATATATATATATTTACAGAGTCAGGCACAGTGCAACTCTGATCCCTTAGCAAATTTCCTAATGTTGAATGATTAACATGATTAGAACCACTTTTTAATTTTTTTTTAAAATTAAAATGAATAGTACTCTGTAGTATGCCATACAGCATGGTGTCTCTTTCCTGGAATATATCAACAGTGATAATAGATTGAATAATTAGTTCAAAGATTATTGAGTGTGGCCTTGCGGAAGAGGATCAGGTCAGAGAATACTTAAGCAAACTGTATATACTTAAGTTCATGGGCCCTGATGGGATGTACCCATGAGTGCTGAGGGATCTGGCTGATGTCACTGCGAGGCCATGCTTAATAATCTTTGAATGTTTATGGCAACTGGGAGAAGTGCCTGGAGAAAAGAAAATGTCATTCTTGTTTCCAAGAAGGAGGACTCAGGGAAATACAGACTAGTCAGCCTCATCTAGGTCCCTGGGAAGGTGATAGAGCAGCTAATCCTGGATACCTTTTCCAGTCACATGAAGGACAAGAAGGTGACTGGGAGTAGTCAACATGGATTGACCAAGGCGAAGACATGCTTGACCAACCCTCATTGCCTTTTGTAATGAAATCACTGTCTTAGTAGGTGAGGGGAATTCAGTAGATATGGTCTACCTTTTCTTCAGTAAGGCTTTTGACACTGTCTCCTGTTGGGAAGTTTTTATTGTGCCCCTTGAGGAGAATTAAGCACACATTTGTGCTGAAATATATTAAAAAAATATTAATGAACAATGCATTGGACAGAGTCCTACTGCCATAAGTGGTTCTACAAGGAATCTGCAAAGATGCTTCACGAGCCAATTCATTATGTACACTTGCACCAGCACCAATCTGGTGAGCATCAGCAACTGGGATGCCTTAGCCCAACCTTGGGTCCATCCCCTAGCCCCAGCTCTGCTTCCTATAGGTGGACTCTGAGCACTTCCAGCATGGTTACAAGACGTGCTTCATCTGTTTCTTATCTGATCACCAAGGGAAACCACACTTCCTTACAGGGAGTTGTTCTGTCTCTGTCATTCCTGCTTCCAGCCAGCTTAACCCCTTCTGCAGCTGGGCCTTCTTGGTCTCCATGCCAAATCATTCCTTGATCACAAATTACGACTGCTGAGCAGTTACAATTTTAAGCTCCCTTTCACTCCTGTAAGATCCTCATAGAGCAGCTAATGAAGTGTGGATGAGCAGACAGTGAGATGGATTGAAAAGTGGTTGGTCCATCCTCTCCATTCAGCACTGGTGACTCCATGCCTAGAGTACCATGTCCAGTTCTAGGCTCCCAAGTACAAGAGAGACATAGACCTACTGGAGACAGTCCAGTGAAGGGTCACAAAGATGATGAATGCACTGGAGAATCTCTCCTATAAGGAAAGGCAGAGAGAGCTGAGACTGTCCAGGCTGGAGAAGAGGAGAATCTCATCAGCATGTGTAAATACCTGAAGGGAAGGTGTTAAGGTGGATCCAGGCTCTTTTCAGTAGTGTCCATTGACTGGACAAGAGGCAGTGGGCACAAACCAAAACACAGGAGGTTTTATCTGAACATCAGGAAATACTTTTTCACTGTGAGGGTGATCAAACACTAGCATAGGTTGCCCAGAGAAGCTGTGGAGTCTCCCACCTTGGAGATTTCAAAACCCACCTGGACGTAGTCCTGGGCAACCTTCTCTAGGTGGCCCTTCTTGAGCAGGGGTGGGGTTGGACCAGATGACCTTCAGAGGTCCCTCAACTGTTCTATGATTCTGTCTCAGAAGAGGTTAGCCAGCAGATATTGAGACACAAAGTAGTGACATCATTGCAGGTCTTGTGAATACATTTGTTGTGCATATACCTGAATAATTAGAACTTGTCACTTCTTTTAACTAGACACAGAAAGTAAGCATCGTAGACTTGGAGGGGACCTGAAGACACAGAGCACTGAGCTAGGATCTGCTGTCACAGGATCACCTTTGACTGCTGTTCTTCCGGCAAGTGTGGTCATGCTAAAATAGGTGGTGACTCAGCTACCTTTTGTCTGTTAAATTTTCTTCTGTACAGATTGTTCTAGAAGTCTTTATTGACAAAGTTTGGCCTAATACTGCAGGGTGCTGAGTGCCTTTAATATCTGTTAATTACATGGAAAAAGAACAATGAACCACTCAAAAGTTTATATAATGTTAGGCCATTTACTTCCTGTGCTCAAAATATGTGTTGCTGGGATTTTGGTTTGGCCTTTTTTTTTTTTAATCATCTACTAGTAAATCCATTTTCTTTGCCAAGTTGTAAACTAATATTGGTTAAGAATACTTGAATAAAGTCATGCTGCATCAGGGAAGGCATATACAAAACAAGAGATGCAGCTGTCAGCATGCAAGCTGGAGATGATTAAAGACTGGCACAGATGAGTTGGGACCTGTACAGGAGAAGAATGAACTGTGAATCAGAAAAGATGTAGCTTTTGGAGATGACAGAATGGTACTGACCAACAACTACAGGTATTCAGGCATTCTTGTCTCCTGGTGAGGAGATGCAGGTGGAGACAGGAGTGATGTAGAGCATCCATTCAGTCTGGGGTAAGACCAAATGGTAGGAGGCAAAGGCAGATGTTGGCCAGCTATTTTGTTTTTTAATCCAAGAGTGAATCAGGATTGACCAATTAAAATTTCTAGTTTAGAGTACTGGGAAGATGATGTAATTTATCTTTGTTTCTCTCCAATAAAAATTGTGAGGTACAGACATCCCCAGACTCCAGATACTCATGTCAGTGGGAGCTGTGTGTAGAGGGAGACTCTCAATGTGATGACTTTTTACCTAAATCTTTACTTTTCTGTATAACTTCTAAAGTTTATCTGTTGACTTAAAAATGTTATTCACCATGTCTATTTTCAGTCCTGTTCACACCGTTATGAAGATTTTTTAAAAAAATCCTTTGTCTACATAAATTTTGTTCTTTATCACTTTACTACTACCCTTTTATGATCTGCATATTAAACATGAATTGTATATTTGTTCCAGTGGTGACTGATTTAGTAGTGGATTTAAAAAAATTATTTCCATTGAGATAATAACTTGACAGTCTATATTAAAATGCTGGCAGTACAGAGATAGATCTGGTCTCAAATCTGGAATATGGACATACAGAAGTTTAGGAGCTGGATTCACAAAGCTGAGATTTCAATTAGAGCCTTCATAGTGCTAAATTTGTATTGTCACCTTAGCTTGGATCCACATCTGAATCTGAGGTCCTGATCTGAAGTTTCCATTGTAGCGGCTTTATACTGAGAATTAATTCTGGCCTAACAAGTTAATTATTGCTAAACTTTCCCCTCTGCATTCCTTAGGTGTAATTTTTAATGTTCCTTCTTGAAGTAGCTTATGAAACCAGCTTAAAGATCAAAATATAAAATAAAATCCTTAAGTGAGGAAAAAGAATCTCTCTATAACAAACTTTTATTTTCTAGACAACTGGTAAGAAAATTTTAGTACTTTCCAGTGAAACTCAAAAAGAATTAGCCAAGCAAGCCAAAGTCACCAAAGAGGAGAGAAGAGCTCAGATAGATGAAAGATACAAGTATTTGATATCAAGATTAGCAGATGGGATAGGCTTAAGCGAGCAGCAAGTGGAGGAGGCCATTATTTCTGATGACAGGGTAAATATTAATTAAATTATTATTATTATATATATTTCAAAAATTTCCAGTCTTTTGAAACTACTTCACAATTAACTTATTGTAATTTTGTTTTTAGTTTCAGCTTATAGAACAATTCTTTGCCCCTAGCGGACTTAAGAAGTTGCTCTTCTTTTACCAAGATGTATTGCAGGTATGCTTCTGCTATTACTTCAGCAAAAGCAAAGCTGTATGTTTTAAAAAACCACAGGACTGTTGCAAAATTCAGAAAATCTTAGCAGAGATTTTTTTGCTGTGTATGCTAATGTGGAAAGGACGTAGGGGTTAGAAGATGCTGATTTGAGGTGGAAGTGGGGAGCTACCACTGTGTAGCATATGTCATGCATTTTGTCTAGGACTGATCTGAACATTTAACTTTTTAGGCAGAGGCTTCTCCTCAAACTTGAAAGAGGAATATATCTGCAGGCTTCTTCCTCATTATTTTCTGTTACATTCTAAGAAGTTTCAACAGATTATTTTCCAAAGTGCACGACAGAAAATTAGAGGAAAGCAGGTGTTTATTACACTTAAACTTTTTTGTTGCTTCAAAGAGAAGAGGTTGTAGATACAACTCAGTGGAGAGGCACAAGTGGCAGCAAAGGTTCTCAGAAAGTTTTTCAGAGTGATGTGTGGTTAAAGGCATGGGCAGAAAACTAAATTTCTTTGCAATCTTGGCAGAATCTAGCTGATTGTTCCTTGTGTGTCCTGCTCACAATTACATTATGCCTTTGCAGACCAGGCACATGACTCTTTCTGTGAGACATCCAGTTTGTTTGCATGGAGTAAGTTTCTCTAGGAAACACTTCAGATTTAATTTCATTATATTTTCTGGCAGTTTTTTTCCCCCTTTTCTTTGAGTGTTTTCTGAAAGAACAGAACTATGAAACAATTTCCTGGGAACTGTGAGATTCATGCAAATCTTATTCTCCAGATAAAGCCAACCTCACAATTTCTGTCTGGGAATTACTAACTGATTCAGAATGAGCTTAGTTATAATTCACATATTCAAATAGGATGAAGTATTTGTATAATAGTTTTTATTTTATTAACCTCTTATTTATAATTTAATTGCTAGGAAAAGTCAAATGCATCACTGAGGTCAGATGGGTCAACGAACAGTTTGCTTCAGAAGAAGTTATTTATTACCATGGGTTCTACTGAGGTATGGTTGAAATAATACTGCACATTACTCCAAAAATACCTTTAATAATTCCTTTATTTCATTCTAATTCTTTTAAACCCCTCCTCATTGTAATGTCTAAGCATTATTCAGCAGTGTATTCAGAGTAGTCATTAAGATTTCTGATTAATTTTCTTTCTGTCTCCCTTGGGGGGAATCAGGTGTACCATATACAGTTTTCTTTGAATAAGGCATGGTGATGTCTTTTTCTTTTTTTTTTTTTTTTTTTCCCCTTAGTGAACTCATATAGTTATGTTAGAAAAGACATAGCTGAAGGATTCTTTTTTGCTTTCAGGGAAGTGTAGTTCATTCATCTGCCAGTTGGTCCAATTGGAATGACTTCAAATTTGTGATAGTTGAACTATTATTAGATTTAATAGATTAAAAATAAGCATTATTGCAGTACTAATTTGAAACTTTTACATTACTTCAGTCCATCAAAAAGATGAAAATAAATGTTATAAAGTGTTTGGATCAGAAGTTTTTAGTAATCTTCAAGTTGCCTTTTTAAAAAATGAAATAAATGTCATTCTAAGATGGTCCATTCTGGTCTACGTATCTATGAAAAGTACTTTAAGTGTTTGAAATCTGAGGATATATTTAATTTTTTTTCATTGAATTTATGTTGGCAGTTTCAGAAAGAGATTAGACAATCTCACGGATAGGTCCATAAATGGGTACTAAAATGACTAGACAGGAATATAGCATCTAACAGCTCTCATAGAATGGTTGCAGGTGGTCAGGGAATAGGAAAGGAATGGAGCCCAGGAAGCAGCCAAGCTCACAAGCTCTCCTGAACTGCATTTTCTTGGTAGAGATGCAATACTGACTGGTCTGCCCGGAAGGGCATTTTTGATGTTCTTATGTCAGATGGAAAAACCCCAGTGTTTGATTTGAGAGGGACAGATTTTGAAATATCATACAAACAGTTCACAATGATTTTGAGTAATTTATTTTTTACAGAGTTTTTTTTAAAATACATTTTTAAGTTGTTAAGTAAATTGCTTTTACTGTAAGAGCGTGTTCTTTTTAACTGTATGCATTTTGTCCTTTTTACAGAACTTTACAGGAACTTGTGCATTTTTCCTGAGGACATCAGATAAAGTTATAACTGCATCAAATATTTCCCAGGTCAGACCAAAATCATGCAGTGTTTACAGTGTGCTTAGTATTTTCTTATACCTTTATTCATGTAACTGAAGTCAGAAAAAGAAGTGGGGAGTGCTTTCATGAAAATGTCTAGTTCTGTGTTTAACAGAACTTCTTTTTAATCTGAATAAGTATTTATCATAAAGTAATGTTCTATTGATTTGGAAATTAGCTACTCCAGTATTATTGCAAACAAGATTTTAATTAATTAAAATTTATTATTAGTCAGTCATTAAAATATAAATTTTAATGGCAATAGGGAATAAAGATCTGAACTGGGAGATTTTCTTTAAGTAATGAGCCTAAATTATGGAAATGCTGCACTTAAATAACTGTATCTTTTAAACATTTAAAACAAAGATCATACTTGAAACTAAGTAAAGAAAGGTTTTCCTGCCCCTAATAGCTTTTGTTGTGTATAAGAGAAGTACTGTAACTGACTTTTCTGACTTTTAGAGATACTCATGTTCTTGGGAAATAATTGCCATGGAAGAGCATCCAGATACTAACATCTAAGAATTAACATTAAAGAAAAAATGTAATAAGCCTGAAATCATATTTTCAAAAATATTGATACACGTGTTTTTAAGGTATATAGAGTTTCTCATTATTGGTCACTAATAGGTTGATGTGTTCCATCTAAGCAGGCCAAAGCTGTATGAAGTTTGTTCTTCAGCTACAGTCATGGAAATTAGTACTTCAGTTTCTGTCAGTCAGTTGCTTTATAACAGTATTTTCGCAAATACCTCATCTAGGAGTGCAAAAGCAATTTCTAGGCTTCCTTTTCTCATGCCCTGTCAGTCCTACAGCGCTGGTTCAGTTGGGTACGTGTCAAAATGGTTGTCCAAACTCTTCAGTTAGCTGCCTTGGTGCCTTCTCTTTGTCGTTCTTTTGTGATCACCTTCTTTTGGCAGCAACTGTCTTGTAGCTGTCATCAAACTTATGTGGGGCAATATTTTTAGATGCTATAGAAGGTAAAACAAACCAGTCTTCATTCTTATGAGACTTAGAGCTTGGGCTCAGACTGGTTTGGCAAATTTTGGTTTATCCTAAAGAGCTGTGTAGAAACAGTTGGAAGGAGAACCTGAGAACCCCCTAAAATACATGGATTTGCCCCTATTTCTCAAGAGGAATAACTTCCATGTCTTGTGGAAAGAAATGGATCAGCTTGTATGTTGACCTTGTGCTAGAGATTCAGAAGTCTTGAAAGACTTAATTTTCCCTGTCTCCCCCTCCCTGCAACAAATGCACATACTGTTATATGGGAGAAACTGGCGTTGTTAGAAGCGTCTGAAGGGAAAAAATAGAGGTCAGTTCATTTCTTCATTATCCTTCTGTCCTTTCCTTCTAATTTGTTAGCACACCCTCTTGCAGAAGGAAGTAGTTTAGGAGCATTTCCTTGTTAACAACTCTGTGGACTTTGCCTCCCCAGGAACATGTTCAGACATGCAAAGAAACCTGGTCTTCCTTGTAAGCACTTCAAGCAGAATGATGCGTTTCTCATCCATAATTCCTCCACTTTTTCAGAAGGACCTTTCTACCCTCTTGTACTCTAGTGGGATTATACTGTAATATTGTTAGGATGTAGTATTCCATCCATTCATAACAACTAGTTGTCTTAAATGCTTCTTCTTTTGCATGCAAGTGGGAAACTAGCAAGAAAAACATTAGTGAAATTAATAATCAAGAGAGCCAAGAATGTCAAAGCCTCTACAAAAATTAATTTAGAGTTACTGTTCCTAAAACACTCTGGAACTGATGTATTTTCACAGGCACATGTTGGGAGTAAAAGCTTCCAGGGCAGAACTTGGTATGCTTTCCCCTGTACCAGTGATGCATCATCATGATGAAGGCAAAATCAGTGTATGTTTGTGCAGTTCAGAAGTTCTAAATGAGATTCCCTCTCTTCTAACAAGAGACATACCCAGAACTGAGATGGCTAGTCAGTATGGATCGTAGAAAGCACATGGCCTGTGTTTGGGATGTGTACACTTGTAAGCAAAATGTCAGTAGCAGAAAAGCCAATCAGTCCATAAGCAGGTAGTGTGGGGAAAAGATGCAGTCCCTCACTTCTTCCAATTTATGCTTTATGTTCCGCAGTAAAATTCCATTCACCAGTACTGTCTCTCCTTGTCCCCAGCTTCAGCAGTTCACTGCTTCTTGCTTCACATTAACTAGAATAGACTATTTCAGTTGGAAGTGACCTGCAACGATCATCTAGGCCAACTGCCTGACTGCTTTGGGGCTGACCAAAAGTTAAAGCATGTTATTAGGGGCATTTTCCAAACGCCTCTTAAACTCTGACAGGTGTGAGCCATCAACCATCTCTCTGGGAAGCCTGTTGCAGTGTTTGACCACACTCTCAGTAAAGAAGTGCTTCCTAAGCATAAGTTCATAACGACTAACTGGCGAGAACCGTGCAACTGAGAAAGGCAGTTCTTGCATGGTACTTTTGTTGTCCTTTTTTAGGCATTTATGATAAATGGAAGCTGTTGCTCTGAATAAGAAAAATAGACATACAATTATGTTAAGATTAATTAATGCATTGATGTTAAATGGTTAATTTTAATTGGTTGCTGGAGTGTTGCTACAATATGGGACTGACTCTTCTGATGACTCAAACTTAAGGGCAAATCTTGGAATTTATGGTTGAATTTTAGTCTATGTCCAATCCAAATTCAGTAGCTGGGGGCGATATCCTCATGGAACCTATGTAGCTATTGACTGTACATGTCTGCCACACTCAAATAGCATAATGTAGCAGAAGTTTATATGCACTCTGCTAATCTTTGTTTCTTCCCAAAGGAAGTGAATTTTGGCATATTTGATTGTACTAATGGAGATATCCTTCAGGGTCTGGAATTTTTCTTGTCCCAAATCATGATACCAGCACTTAAATCCCAACAGGTAATCCATTAGCTAATCTTTTTTCTTAAGAACATGTGGAATTAAAGCATGTGGAATTAAGGCTGCTGCAGTCCTGTTTGTGCATCAACTGAACATAAAACAGAAGATACAAAAAGATACAAGTCTAATACAGGCCTTTATGGGAGTCGTGTAATTTGTTAATAAATGTTTGAAATTCATATAGTTATTTATTTTCAAGCAATAGCACCAGCTGTAAAGCTCACGACAAAGGAGAACATAACATAGCAAAACTGTGATGGCTTAAAACTAGATTAACCCTGTATTACAATGTGTCAAATCCTTCTGGCAGCATGAAGGATCAGTCCGTGATTTTGTTCTAGAGAGTGGATAGCAAGCACTGTATCACAGCCAGAGCACCCAGCTTCTTTGAGTTGTTGTTGTTCTGTGGCACTCACAAAGCATCGCAGTTTGTTCTGTTGCCTCCAGAAGTACATGGTCAGAGGTAGGAAATATCATGAAGCTCCGTGTCTGTCAGGAATGATGGTGTGGTATGCTGTTACCATATGTTACCATTTTCTCTCACCCAGGAGCAGGAAGGGAGATTAGAATCTCTTTTCTCTGTTCAGAGAGAGTCAAATCAGACTGAAAAAAAAAGACAACAATTCAGTGTGAAGACAGTGAGAGCAGGGAGACATTTTTATTTCTTGAGAGCCTCCTGCTTTTTTTGTCAATGCACACTTTAAAGTATTTATGTTATAGTACAGATGAGTGTACTTTAAAGGACATACCGGTAAATCTTTATATACTGCCACGAATAAAAAATACCTTTCTAATGAAAAATAAGATACCTTTTGTGTTCAAAAAAACAATGACCCTAATTTTGCTTTTTTTTTCCCCTTGGCAAAAATCGTAAAATAATCAGAACTGGGGAGCTGTGAAAGAGGGCTTGAAGAACAGCCAGATACAAAACTTTCTGTATTTACTGAATAAATTTGTGAGTACTTTGTCATCATCAAGGCAGAATATAGAAGATAAAATTCAGCTCACAAAAGTTGATATTGATGTTTATGTCAGCAACTTACAGAACCCATCTGACTACATAACTGCAGGTAAGTAATTCTTATGGCAGAGCAAACACAATGGTGCTGTTTATAAAATAAATGTTATGTCATTAGTAAAAATTTACTTTGAAGAATTAGTTCGTGTCCCTTCTTCTGCTTACTCTTGCCATGTTTCTGACTGTGTAATCATAAAATCATCAATCGTTTGCCCATCATTTAATTCATAGATCTTAAAGGATTAGGTAGTTTCTTTACAGACCGTATGCAGTGGCCTGTGTTCCTCCAGGTTTGCTGGCCAAGTAGCTGCTAAGTGAAGCCGTCTACTATTGTGTATACTCAACACTGTCTTTGATACTAGGGAAATCCTATCAAATATTAAGTCTGGCTCTGAGGGCTGAGTCACAACAAGATGTATTTATAAAAATGTATACATATGTATACGTAAGAAAAAGAGTACTTATGTCTCTGAACAATAGCTTCCACTCTTTCTTATTGTCACATGGATTTTCAGAGCGAAATAGTGCCCGACCAGTCCATACTTCTGCAGTCCCTCTCAATGCTACATGAGCCTATGGCAGGACAGCTTCCATGGAAGGACTAGTGACCCTTAAGATAAGGCAGTAATGTTATTCAGCTGGACAAGTTCTTTAGATCCATTTTAGTACAATCTCCACGAGTCCTAAATATAGTGCACCAAGTGAACTGGACTGTCTGCTGCTAGGGCAATCTAAAAGCTGTGCTGACTTATAAGTTATAAGGTTTTTTGGTGACTGTTTATAATGGTGTCTGTTACCTGATGCTTTTATTGTGAAATAGGCTGCAATGGCAGAAAGAAATATGGAGAAGTAAGCTTTTACTTATGAAATACAAGCAGAAAAATATACACATAATAGTTAATGTATTTCTCGGACCTCTGAAACATGATTCTCCCAAAAACACATCACTGTTGTTTTGGGTTTTTTTACCTTATGGACTCACTGTATTTTTAACTGTTTCCATTGTAAAGGATACGCAATAGTAGCAGAGCAGGTAGATACAAGTTTTATGTGTGTGCATCTTGTTTCAGCCTTAATCTTTTCCTGTTGCTGGTCAGTGATTTGAATATACTCAACTTACATAGAGTCTCAGCTTATGTTTGACAAGGACACTTCATTACTGTAGTTCAAAATCTGTATTTATTTCTTGATACTTATGAGACTGTCCTATTCTATGATTTTGAAGGCAGTAACACAGAGATCACTGAGAAACTTGAAGAAGCGATCATGATTTGGAGCAAACAGATCAGACAAGTTTTAGTAGAGAGTGAACAAGTAAGAAGAGAAGCTGATGACATTGGTCCATCTGCAGAACTGGAACACTGGAAGACAAGAATGTCATCATTTAACAGGTTAAATCCCTGCATTATTTCTCACAGAGTCTAAAAAAACCCCCAACTTTCTAAAAATAAAGGTAAACTTTCATTCCAAAGAGAATATTAAATGTGTTTCTTTCCTCAAAGCCTTTTAGATGAGATCAAGAGTTCAAGGGTAAAGAAAATTATAAGTATTCTTCAAGCAGCGAGATCAAAGACGTTAAAGCAGTGGAAAGAGCTGGTAATTACTATGTTTTAATAAAAAGTTTAAATGATTACAGTACTGTATTTGTCATACATACAGAACTGAACACAATGCTAAAAATAGTTTTGATTGTTTATGCTGGCTTTGTACTGTGGTTTGTTATCCTTTTGTTGAAACACATAACACTGATGATTCTGAAATTAAATAAATAACTTGAAAAGAAGTCAGTGCTTCTGTAATGTGTCTTTCGTTAACATAGTGGGGGAATGGTTGTGCAAAAATAAAGCAGTGCAACAATCCAACATTTTTCTGTCTCTCCAGCTGTACCCTGTGCAGGCCAACTGTAGAGATGTCTGAAAGTTCATAATATTTCTTTTAGAATTATTGACAGCTGGCTCATTTTAGCATAACTGCTACTTCAGATAAGTGGATGTCTGTAATGTAAACTTATCAGTCAAGATTGTAAGAAAGCCAGAAAATAATCTTTACAGACATGTACAGCCCATCAGACCTCCCAAAACCACCAGGATGGAGATTGTCTAGTATGTAAGAAGGTATTCTACAGTTTTGAAAATAGACCAGAAAAACAGTGTCACCTTACTGAGTTTTTGATTATGTGCTTAACATATTTGCAGACTTTTGTGATAAATGGGAGTGCTTAACATCTTTGCAGACTTTTGTGATAAATGGGATTTGGATGAGAGTGTCTGTACTGAGCCAGTGCATGCCAAGGATGATGAACTAGATTTATTTCTTTGTATGGAATTGTCTCCTAAATCCTGGATAGTTCCACCTGTCATGAACAGGAGAATTAGTTGTGAACTTGTTTTCTCTAACAGGTGTTTATTAAAAAATGATGGGAAACACCCTAGTGCATTTCAGGGATCTTGTATAAGTTATGTAGAATGGGTACCATGCTTAAATCGTTCTTAAGTGTAAGTTGAATTATTAAATCCACACTATTGCACTTCCATCAGGAAGGAAAAACTTTGGGGGTCTAGGCAAGGAGTTCTTCTAAATCATGTCCAAAATGTCACAGATTGCCACATAGATCTTACCAATTTTTGCTTGTAAAAACAGGGTTTTTTGTGTAAAGAAGAAATGACTTATTTGAGAGAACTTCTAAGGGAAAATATTTGCAAGATGGAATCATAGTCTTGTGGTAGCATGCACTGTAAAAGAGCAAGAACCTGTTTAGTAAATTTTAACAGTATTAATTATATTACTTCTATTTTTTTGCTCTCTTCAGGATGGTAAGATAACAATTGCTGCCAATGAAGCTAAAGACAACGTGAGATATTTATATACATTGGATAAATTTTTTGGTCCACTCGCCAAAGCTTCACCTGTAAGTAATACTCTAAAGGCACTTAATATGAAATTCAGAGAAGAAAGGAAAGGCTTTTTCTACTGAAAGAAATGTATTTTTCCTTTCAGTATTTCGCTCCTATGCTTAATGGTTATTGGACAGCTTCACTCCTTTGGCATTAGTGAGTTGAGTTTACAGATTTTGGATAAGCCAGAGATACTACTACTTTTTGTGTAGGAGGCAGTTGTCATTCCAGAAGATAACTGAAGGGCATGAGAAAAATAAGCAAAAGATGATGTTTTTCCAAACCTAATATTGAGCTGAATTTTCTTTGTGAGGTTGGGCCTTACATATGGTACCTCTTCCTGTCTCCATTCTTCAGTGAGCAGTTACTCATGACTGTTTTGATGCAAATATCATAAAATGATCTTAAGCCTTCAGCTGAACTGAAATTGGGTGGCTTCCACTTATTTTACAGGTTAAAGCTGTTTCTGTTGCAGGTAGCACGTATTTACTGTCATCCTGGTTCAAATGATATAACTTATTTTCATAACCACGTGTGTGTCAGATCTCATTTTTTAAGTGAGAGCATGAATTTGGAAGATACCAGCCGAAATTGTCTAAGCTTACATGGTTCAGAAGATTTACACATAATCTAGCTGCTTAAAATTTTTCTAATTATTGTTTTCAAAGCTTGAACTCTTGTTTGAATCCATTGTGCTATTTTACACTGCTTTTGTTCTGCAAATATTCACCGTTCTGTCATATTGGACCATACTTTTTTTATCCTTTTCTAGATGAGTCACAGTCTCTTTTTCTGGGTTTTCAGTATATCTGGCTTACATGCATTTCTGTGGAATCTTTCTGAGGGACAGAAAACTCTATAGTTCAGTATCCTCAGTAAGAGAGTGATTGTTGTTGCCTTACCTCTTCCCTTCTGGATTTCTCTTCTGTACAGATCTAGGAAAAATGAGCAAAGGCTAGCTTTCTTCTTGACCTCCCTACAGCAAGCCAACTCTTTTGTAGCAGTGTATGACTTCTTTTCCTCATGTAGCATACTCCTTTGCAAAACAGACTGCAGCACCTTCATATACTGGAGGCCGTGGCGAAAGAGTACAGCCTCTGTTTTTCCTCTGGAAAATCCCACTCTGGAAGAAGACCTATTCACTTATTCATTCCCCATTTCCCATTTTTTTTGTCTTGGCCATAGTGTGTTAGGTCCCTGCAAATGAATGGGATGGTCCAGTTCATGATGAGATGTCTGTAGAAACAATGTGTTACAATAAAAAAGATGTTTATCCACTGACACACATGTTCCCAGAGCTGTCACATTTTCCATTGTATTAATTTTTAGGAAATTCAAGTTGCTGACTTACCCATTTTTTCCTGTTGTAGATAACAATGATGGAACATGTACCCAGTTTAATGAATACTGTCTGTATGATCTACTGTACATCACCATACTACAACACATCAGAGTGCATGACATCGCTTCTTCTTAAAATCACTAATCAAATGATTAACACATGCAAGACGTATCTATGTGAAGGTGTTTCAAAAATCTGGGATCTGGACAGGTTAGTATTTTAATAATTTCATCTTTTGTTAACACTAGAAGTAAAACTACAGATTAATCATCAAGATTATTTAAAGGTAAATTTAAGTAGTCCCTTGTCCTCCTACCAGGCACTGATTTCCATGTTAATTTTAAGCTTGTGACTACTCATTTTTTGTGTAGAATTAAGTACTCTGCATAACTAAATTTACTATATGTTTTGAAAAAAACTATTATTGAAAAGCATGCAATCTATATCAGTGTACAACACTCGATATTTTGCCCCCATGGCTTTTTTTAGACCAAAACACGCTTGAGCAATTAGAACTGGGAGCTAAGGTTCTTCATAAAGAAGCTCTGAGGATAGACTGGCAAAGTTCCATCTAAGATCTATATTTTGCTGTTAGAGGACAGGAAAGTCAGTTTGAGGAAGGGAACAATATATACCAGGACCAGAATCACAATTCAATTGTACTTTGGAGTGAGGTATGTGAATGATAGGATGGGACTTAGACTTGTATTTTGTGAGTGTTCCGTCCAGAATGCTGTATGAGCAAACCCGTGAGGAGTGTACCAATGACACACCTTAAATTAAATAAGATAGATTTACTGTAAATTTGCCTGTTAGACATGCCTAGAACTAGTTTTGTTCTTCTTTTCTGTTCTTCTTTTTACAGCTATTAGTATAGCATGAGTCCCTAGTTTTCAGCATATGTTAGGCACTATACAGAAAATGAGCAAAAAGTTTTCCTCAGCTCTAAGGAGCTTGCAGTCTAAAACATAAGAAGAGCTTGAAGTTGGAAACATAAGACGTGAATAGCGAGATAGAGGAGGAAAGAGGGATGGAGAAAAACCAGCAATCATGCAGTGTTGGTCAGCTGGAATGACAGTGTTTTCAGCAAACCTTGTGATGGCCTTGGGTGTTTTGTAGGCATCACTGCCAGGAGAACTAAAGGAGACATTTCAAGGAAGGGATGAGTTAGCTGCTCTATGGCTACTTGCAAGGAGCTGCTCCCAAGCACTACATACAGCATACTGGAAGCACAGAAGTGTTTGTATGAGACTTAATACGTGGGTGGTGAATGCTGATGTCACTGGCAGAACAAGTGTATCTGAAGGCGTAGAAGTTAAGTAGAGATAGCCTAGGAAGAACACATACTATAAGAACAAGTCCATTATTTTCATGCAAAAGAGGGGAACTACAGAGAGGGGTTAAGATGAACACGGCATCTCAAGTTATGAACTAGAAAAGTAATGACCGGAATAGTCTCTTGAATGAGTGTAATTGAAGCCAGATTATGGTTACTATGGTGAGAAGGAAAAAGTGTTAAAAGCTTCATCAAGATATAGACAGTCAGGATGTCTGTGCTTAAATTCCAGCCAAGTCAAAGATGACTAGCTAGGAGACATAAAAGTAAATTTAACAAATAATTTGGATTCCTCCTGTATTTGGTGTAGGCAAAGGTAAGTTTTCAGAAATTACCTGTAATCAATTAAGTACTGGCTTTGTTTATTCTAAAGAATTAATGTAAATAAAATTAGAATACATTTTTTGTTTATTCTAGCTGAATTTGGTTTTGAGACATTCTTCTCATTTACTTATTTGCCGCTGCTGTCCCTGCAGAATTTTCTCTCTGTCCCAGTTAGTGGTTTCGATCTATAAAGTTTGACTATCATTTTAATTCCCAATGATCTTTTGGGAGATGAAAGACAAAGCCAAAGTGGAGCAACAGTCTTGGGTATATGGCTTATGGCTAATTTTCATACCTCATCTGTGTATCTCATGTATAGTAGTATCTCAGAGTTAATGAACAACTGTGTGTAAGATGTAGCTGTCTGTGGCTTTGGGAATCAAGACCTTCCTGGTGCATCTTTTTAAAGAAACAAGACTTTCCTCATGCTTACTGTAGTCTGGAAAAATACCTTTTCAGTCTTGTCTGCTTAGAAAAAACAAAGAAATAAACAAAAGAAAACCCATCAGCACTACCGAGTTTACGAAAGATGAGAAATGGCCAAACTGCAGGCAATCAGTAGCCAGGGTTTACCTGGTATAAGTCCTTTCTGGACTATGCTGTGAAAGTTTTGATTTGATGACAATAAAACCCTAAACTAAAATATCCATTCTAGATAACAAATTTGAAAAAAACTTTTAGTATAATCCTCATATTTTGAATATTTTTCAGGTAATGCATAATATTGTGTTCTAATTTTGTGAAGTTGCATATCTGACTGAAATGTTCCGTTTTTATTTGTACTCTTTGGAAGACCTCCTTAGGATGATTTTCTGTCTTCTGTGCTTTCTTCCTCAGACAAGAATTGCTAAAGAGGATACAACAATGCATTTCCCTCAAAGAACAGTACCAAACATCCTTTCAGAGAATTAGGGAGGAGTTAAAGGAAAATCCAAGTGGCAGACAATTTGATTTCAGGTAAATAATTCATTCTAATATTGAATAATATTCATTTATGCAATTTATAAATGAGATGTCATTATATCTGCTGGCTAGCAGAAAAGCTAAATACACAATTAAAGTGTAGTATTTATTGTAACCAGAACATGACCTTGCAGAGCTTAGGGTTTTTTTTATTCAGGAATAAACCAG
The DNA here is from genome assembly GCA_028020825.1 of Podargus strigoides. Taxonomy (NCBI): domain Eukaryota; kingdom Metazoa; phylum Chordata; class Aves; order Caprimulgiformes; family Podargidae; genus Podargus; species Podargus strigoides. Next base: position 63,498,591 of record CM051620.1, read on the forward strand.
TGACAGGTTTTCGCCAGACACTTGTTGATTTAGCAGATGTGCAAGGGGACTTTGGGGGAATTTATGCATGTGTTAATTTAATACATATTTTTATGTATGGTCTGAAATCCCAACGGATTTGTGTGATGAATATAAGTGAAAAGACTCCAGGGGAATTTAGTCAGCTCTGGGCTGGGTTGTCTATCACAGTGTCAAGGGGAATTTTACCTGTATTGGCACTTAAAGCACGGGGCATTTCTTAGTATTGATCACTCACATTTTGATCTCCTTCAAACATCTTATTTAAAAGATTAACTCCTGTGAAATGTGATAAAAGCTTTTAATTGACATATATAAGGATTAAGCAATTTCTGGTTCATATCCGTTGCTTTAAAATGTTTTTATGTGACTTGCAGTTATTACTGTATAGATTTTTTTAATGTGAAACTTGGTAGCAGTAGAATTTGGTAGAACTTGGCAGAATATATGTGGGTTAAACAGAAAAAAAATCTGTTACAAATAGATTTGCATAACAATCTCTCTGTCACTTTTTTGTTGTTAGTGAAAACTATATCTTTGGAAAATTTGATGCATTCTGTAAACGTTTGGAGAAGGTTTCAGATATGAGTAATATTATGGAAAGCCTTTTAGAGCTCCAGCGTATAAAAATAGAAGGTATTGAAGAGATCAGTACTCATTACCAGAGCATTGCTACAAACACCAAATCCAAACAGTATGATGTTCTGGATCACAGAAAAAAAGAGGTACATACATTCAGCACTTGTCTGACAATCACTCTCTTAATTCTATGCTTTTCACTGGAGTTATGCAAAGAAGATTAAATTTTATGACAATACATACAGTATTTTGCTGTAATAATAATACTTTCATATCTTTTAATAGAATTTGGAAGTGTTTGGGTAAATTTGGCTCTTATTTCAAATGTTTTTGTTGATTTTTTGATAAACTAGGTTTTGTGTGATAGTTAATGCTACAAACAACTTTTCCTAAACTTGTTTGTTTTGAGATACATATATTTTGAACTGCAGACTGAAAACTAATTAAGGCAGGTCACTGCATTAAATACAGTTTATCTGGTTGCAAGAGTTACTCAGTGTTACTGAAAATACTTAGTGGAATAGTAAGGCAGTATTACAGTAAAGGTAGTAAAAGCACTTAGATGAACATTTTAGAGGGAGCTTGCAAGTGTCGGGAACTTTCCTTTAAACATTTAAATCTAGAGTACCTTTGGTTTTCTTCTAACTGGCTGATGGCTCACATTTCTGTAATACATGCTGTGTGGCTCTTTTCTGAAAGCAAACGTTTACTGTTAACTGGAATTTGGAGGTGTTTAAAAATAGCGTGACTTTTCTCCACCTAAGTGGTTGGAGCAATATATATTATGGACTATCTTCCCAAGCATGTGGAGTGCTTTCTTTATGAGGAAGTTTGCACTGAATTGTTTTTGTAGGTACTCACTATTTTGGACTTTTAAGAAAAATTATTGCTGATTAATACTCAAATTACTTTTATTTAGGAGCTGCCAAATTTGGGAGCCCAGTAGAGGTGAGGCTGTCACAGTTCCATGTCCCAGGGTCCACTCAGCTGCAAGACTGAACATGTAATTCCCAGTAGGCATACATGTATGCATACACACAATACATTCATACACAGCTTAACACAAACTGAAAACACATCAATCATACAAACAGTATGCCTCCATTTTTCCATGCTTGTAACTCCTACAAGCCACATCAGTCTCTGCCTTTGCTTCTTCCCTAACTCCCATAATACATTTTATATAATCCCAAAATGTTCTTCTCAAAATGGTAAACTGCAATGAGTCCCTTATATTCTAGGCAGTAACTCCCTTAGTCTGTAAGGTGCTCTAGGGAGCCTACCAGTTTGCTCATCTTGATGGGTTTCATACCTGGACAGTGAGCTGAATGCTCTCCTGTGGCAGTGGTGGGAGTAGCTGGTGAGTGTGCTCTGTTCTCTCTCATTAGATTAGATTTCCTCAGTGGTGTTCTTCTGTGCTCTTCTGTGTTCATGAATATGAGGCTTTAATCATATAACCCAACACTTCTTATTTTTTGTTTGCTTTGCTTAGAACGTAAATGCCCTTGTTACTGGTGGTGTCACTGTTCTCTTTAACACAGTACTGAGCACATGTACAGGGCAGATAAAGCAAGTTCCCCAAAACTTCAGGGAAATAATTTTATATGAAATGAAAGCACCACTATAGATGATTTATTATTTTTTTTACCCTTTTCTAGTTTGAAAAAGATTACCTTGAATTTAAGGACCAAATTGCAGGATTGTATGAGTCCATACAAGATTTTGTGGATTCCTGGTTTGAGAAGACTGTAACTGTAAGTAATTTTGCATATGCAAACTCCTGGTTCTGGTGCTCTGAAAGGCTGAGTGCCCACAGCTCCTACTGAACTCCTTCATTACTGCCAGTGTTCTGTACTGTGCTTGTGGCTGCCTGATGTAGGAGGACATCAAGCCTAATACAAATGTTTTAAGTGTCTCTTGAAGAGATAATGTTCATTATTATTTGGTGCCAGTTTTATGTTCCATCTTTCTTTATGAATTTCATAACCCTATTTTTTTTTGCAGTTTATTTTCTTTCTTCATCCTGGTGTTCCCCATGCTTCTTGTTGCATTTCTAAGTTATTCGTGTTGGACTGGCAGGAGTAATGAAATAATTTCTGCCATCTGTTACCTTAATGTCAATACTGTTCATTGGTTCAGGCCCTCATCATGATATGAAATGTTAATGCATGAATAAAGGTGTTCTACCACAACAAAAAGGGTGATGATGTGAGAGTCAGAAAAAATTTAAATATTCCAATATACAGTAGTGCTAGCTGTTTCGTGGTTCATACTATGGTAATTATGTTCTATATGGGACAAAATACATAAGTAAAATTCACTAACTTGTCTGGATGGAATTTTTTGTTTCTTAGAAAGCAACTTAAAATCTTACATAGCTTATATTCTAAATTAGAAAAACAGTTTATGAACAATGACTTTCTGAACCATTAACATCTTCTGCAGTAAATGCTCCATCCTCCTTTTTAGACTGAACAGATGCTGGGACTTCTGATGAAGCTTGAACAAATGGGAGAAAATCATATTGATCTTAATGAGAAGTATGCCATTGTCCTTCAGCAGTACAGCCAAGACTTAGAATTTGTTCACACACTCTACCAGAAGCAAAAAGAAAATCCACCTATACCACGTAATATACCACCAGTAAGAATGAAATAAATGAGAGAGAGCAAGGACTTTGTTTCTTGACTGTTTTTGAGTTAATGGAAATATAACCTCATATCTTCTGTGTTTTAGGTAACTGGGAAGATCATGTGGGCTCAGCAGTTATACAGAAAAATTGACCATCCAATGACATTCCTTAAAAAGAAAACCACACTTTTGAAGGTTGGAAATTAGCAGAGTTGGATTTATGCTAAGCTTTCAAGCATGTTACTAACAGACATATGATTTATTTTTATACTCCTATGCTCACTTTTCTAGCAACTTGTATTCAAGCTCATCCAACAGGACAGGTGTTAATGTTTGCTCCAGGATTTGAATTCCTTTTTGCAGCATTATTATTCTGCAGCTCAGGACAATTACTTGCCCTGAGAGATTAAGCTGATGACTTAGGCTGGTGCTTTTGCCCCTTATGGGGCTTCACTCATATTAATCCTGATAGTAGTACTGTTATCCTGATACTAGCACTGTTGACTGTGTACCTAAGCTTAGGGCCTGCTGCCTGCTATGCTATGTAATGAGGAGGACTGAGATATTTAACCTCAGACTAGCCACACATCATGAAATAATATAATTTTTATAGCTTTCACAGTGGGACATCAGTGCCTTAGATCAGTCATATTACAGACTTCGCTTTACGAGCAACACTGGGAAGAAAAATCAGGAAAAGAATTACATTGTTTAGAGTGGTTAAATACTTCTTAATAACTGAATTCCTAAATATATTTCTATGTTTCTGCATCTTACGTTATCTCTAAAATAGCATAATTTAAAGCTTTCTTTTTGTTTTCCTAATAGTGGTGAGGAAGAGCCTAGTGGAGGACATTTCTACTATGTTAGACTCATTGGATTGTTGAAATGGTGTTTGGGTGGGTTTGTTTTTTTTTCTCCTTGTATTGCAGACACAGGAAATGAAAAAAATTGTTAAGAGCTACAATAAAATGGCTGCAGTTCTTTTGGAATTTGAACTTATTTATCATAGAGCCTGGTGCAGGTTTGCTGACCAGGCTAGAAATGCTCTGTATGCTTCCTTACTTGTCAGGCATCCAGAAACCAAGGTAAATATAATTTATTCTTTTATTACTGTTGCATTGTTTAGTATTACATATGCTAGTTTAATCATATCATGGATAGACAAGCACAGCATTAAAATAATCTTACTAGGTTAAAAAAATGAACTACTCAAATTGTTTGGGTTTTTTTTTTCCTTTTTGGGTATATTTATATTACAGACTTCATCATGCCTCTTCTTTGTAAGATTGCTGCCTCTTTCAGGGCATAAAAGTGCAACCAGCCAAATATATATTATTGACTTATCTACATATTTTTAGATATTTTTACATGTTTTATTTTCTATGTTAACCAAAATTTTAGTCAAGGAAGAAACTTTTAATTAGATCATGGTCTTCTCTGTAGTGGTCAACATCACTGTGTGAAGTATATTGCAATCATTTGTTGATTTGCTTTCAAAACTGCTTACTGAGACAGAAAATCCTGCCATTCCTACTTCACAGATCATTTTTTCTGCTGTAATGCAGAGAAATTAAAATGTCTTAAATTAAAAGGCTAAAATGTGGCATTTTTTTAAAGAAATTATTCCGTAACAGGTAACTAGAACCTAGTTTTCAAACTTATTTAGCAATTTAATAGCATTTAGTGCCCCCAAAACCTTCACAACATTTCTCTCTAGTCTACCGATGAAGAAACTGAGATGAAAAGGCAAATTAGCTTCCACAGAGTGTAGCTGCAGAACTAAAATCAAAATTAGGAAGTCACAAGAGCCAAGTGATTAGGGCACAGTGAAGGAGTCACAAGAAATTGAAATCAGTGTAAAATATTCTTTGATTAATACTTGGAAAATCCAGGTGTTTGTAAAGGAGGATGAATATCTGTGTAGAAGCATGAGTATCTGTTCTAAAAATCTTTGCTAGTCATCTACATCTTGTTATATGTTCCAGTTATATCACACTACATGTAACCACCAAACTACTGTTTTATTTTCTATTTCTTTTTTTCCCCCCCTGTACTGCTACATGAAGGAATTATTTGTAAACTTGGACCCAGTGGTCCTGGAAGTACTTTATGAAACAAAACACTTGAAAAAAATGCATTTTGAAGTTCCAGATGTTGTCCTTGGCTTGTGTGCAGATGAAGAACAGATTAAAAGACATCAAATGCAGTGAGTGAATGCTTTTTGGATTTGATTTTCATCTGCAAGTGAGAATCCCTAGCTTTGAGTCTGTTGCATATGCTTTTAATTTATTATACTTGTTCTCTTTGATGGAGTTTAATTGAAATTGAATTGCTTTCCCCTGCTTTTCTATAGTAGTATTTGTAACATGCAATTGTTCCTATCTATCTCCTCAAATAGCTCATTGCTAGAAAGCTACATGCTTCTGCTGTGTTACTGCAATGGCTGCTGTGTAAGTGGGGCTCCTAGGCACTGCTAAGGCATCTATGCACTATAAAATAGGGATTACGCTCCAAAATGTTACAGTTAATATCAAAAGCTTTTTTCTGTTAGAAAAAAACCCTGGAATTTACCACTTGATTAAGGCACAACCCAAACATTTGTATAGGTAGTGCATCACCTAAGTTATAATATGCTGTCTCATGTTGAATATCTGAAATAAGTGCCGTTGATTTTAAATGATTTCTTTCTGCTTCTTGTAATGGTCCAGTTCTGTGCTGGAAGAGTTCTTTTCATTCTCAGGGATGCTGATTATTGATTCTGTAACTCTCTAAGCAAGGATGATAGGTCTTTAAAAAGTCATCCTTTGTAAGGAGTGTTCTTTAGATAATTTTTAAATAGAAGTGGACAAAAAGGGACAGATTTCAACGAGTTTCATAATCACTTGAATTCAGCCCCTGGTCCCTTTTTCTATTGTTGAAGCTTTCAGTCTTTCACTCTTATAATACGACGTTTTTCATTGTCTATGAAGTGTTTCAGGATAAACTAACCTAAAATTTCTAATGTACAAGGCAAACTCTGTGTGCAACAGCCCTGTAAAAAGGAGCAGCCAAATTTTGCCATGCAAGAGAAACTAAAAAATACAGAAAATGTTTGCAATAACAAATCCAAACTTACCTTCTACTGTAAAAAAGACTTCAGACTGACTCCCCAAACAAAGAAGGACTATTCAGAGACTGTAGATTTTTGCTTAAGCCACACTGGAAGAAGAGTTCTGGATATATTACAAATGAGGTATCTCAGTATATGGTTTTTAACAACGGTATTTAAAGTCATGGTTTTAATCTGGAACAGAGCAGCTATTATTTTTTTGCAGCAGTTCTTGTAAGGAACCTATTCTGTCCCTGACTTGTGAGTTGCATTCACTTCTAATTCTTTATGCAGCTTCACTGTGTAGCTCCATTTTCATGGAACTATATTGCTAAGTCCTGATTCAGAATTTGGCCTCTTTTTCTTTGGGATTTGGTGTCCTAAGTGGTTTGGATCTAACTTTTCTTATAAGCAGTGTCATTTAATGCCATGTCTTGTAACATAGGAAGAAGGGAACAGAAATGCTGTGTTTTCAGTTTCCTCATTATTTAATTGTAATTAATTTTTCTTGGAAGACAGTTTCTCTAAATTGATCACAGTCACTTTACTGGAGGTACTTATTTTTCCAGTCTGGTTCTGCTGTTGGTGTGGATAAAGAGACTTAGTTTGAGCTAGGAAGAGCTGGAAAGAATACTTTTTTTTTTTTTTTTTTTTAACATGGGATCAGAACTTGCAAATCTTATTAACAGAAAATGTGTCCAAACTTCCGTATGTTTCAAATATCTGAATTAAGCGCATTATAAACATGATCTTGTCTTTCAGACTCCAGAATCTGTTGATCAATTACAAAGAGTGTCTGAATGGGATTCCTGCTATGCTGAAACCACTGATGAAACCATTCATAGGACAAGTTGAGGATTCCCTTACTCCAGGCCTGGTGCAGTTGTCATGGACTTCTTCAAACATTAATAAATGTATGTAGTAGGAGAAGTGGTGGTGAACTGTTGATGCTGTTAGGTGGCACCTGTCAGGTATTTCCTTGTCAGTTTTAGGAAGAGCACTCTATCTATATGAGGGAAAAACATGCCAGGTCCCTCCCTCCTGCCTATAGAAGTAAGTCAGACATGAATAAGGTGAAAATGGTGTGTTTATGTCCTGCTCTAAACCATGCTGATGAACCCAGGGCTATATTTGAGCAGCTCTTGTTAAGTCATTTGCTTTACCAGGCATATCCTTTTTTGCCCCTCCCCAGTGATGCACTCATGTCCTCCCACATAAGCAACCCACTCTTGTGATAAAGTGGAAGAAAAATCGCTGTAGAATCACAGTTTCTTGAAATTTGTCAGAATTTCTTAATCCTCCTAAATGTTATTGGTCACTATATTGAAGTGACTTGGTGAGGAGCACAGTGAGAAGGTAAGTGCTTTAGTGCTAAAAAAATGTAAAGACGATACAATAGTTTTGGAAAATAATTAGTGTTGTAAAAGGATTGGTTTTGCTCCACCCTGCCCCTCCTCCCCCAAAATCAAGGCATTACAAATTCAGTTGCTGAATTAGTTTACAGCTGTCTTGCAGTTCCATTTTTGGATTGCATGCATTTTTGTTTACTGAGCTTAAGTTGTCACGTCGCACTTTTAAAAATCATCATGCATTTTTACTTCTTTTTCCCCTGTCAGTGTCTCTCTCATCTTTTTTCCAAGTAAGTGTACAGAATAAAAAAGTTAAGAGCTCTTCTCATGCCTGCATTCTGTTTTTATTTCTCTGTGAAAAGTGTGTTTACTTTAGGTAGATAATTGTAGCCTGACTGCTACAAGAATGTGAGACAATAGAATGGACATAGGATACTTTAATAATATCTATTGTCTTTTCTATAGAAAAATTTTCATAACTTATGTTGAGCATCCTAGAAGTGAAATGTCTAAATTAGAAGTTTAAATTAGTAAGAGATATATAGTATTTGAAGATTCCTGCCCAAATCCTTGTTTTTTTTCTAAGAAAACTGTTTTGTAACCCCAATTATGCATTGTGTTTTTTCCACACGACCAGTAAGGTACAACCTCATCCCCATTGGGTACAGCATTAAAATTCATTAACTGTTACAAAAGTGTCATTGAAATGGACATGTAGAAAACCATCAGCAAGACTTTTATGTTGCAGTTCTGTGAGAAAACAATAGCTCATGCCTGTAAATCAGTTTTCAGTTGAGGTAGACTGGTGTTAGGTTTTCACTTTTCTTCTTCAAAATGAAAAGCAGCAAGATAAACAGGAACAGATGTAGCCTAAATCTGAAAGTGAAATGGAGCATGGGTTTGTGTGGCTGTTCATTTGTGACTCTGCCATGTGGCACTGGTGAACAGGGCTCTGACTAGTGCTTAAGGCAGGGCTGGTTACCTTTTAGCTTTACTTGACATTTGCCTGATCAGAGCACAATAAAACAATGGCAAGTGCATTTTTATGTTTGTTTTATAGCTCTAAAATACTTTTTTGTGTTTGGTTTGCATAGTTTAGTAACACATCATAAGGAAGGTCTTTACAATATTATTTATTTGTTTGTTCATTCAGATACTCTCCACTATGTTAAGTATCTGAATAGCTATAATTCAGGTTTTAATGGTTCTTTGGGTGAACATTTGTTCTGGTGGAAACTGGCCTTTTTTGACAAGATAGAGCTTATGCAGCAAGAGTATCTGGGCTATCTCCTGTTTCTTGCTCCTGCAGATGAAGTGGAATCACCCCTAGAAAGGAGTGCTTTTCTTGAGTGTATGCATCATATCTTTTTGGAGATATGCAATGTCTAACATGTCTAGGATGTATGTTCGACACAAATTAGCCATTGGTTCAGTGTATGCAAAATAACTCTCACCTGCTAGCAATGTGCTGAACTCTGAACTCACTATGCATGAGTTTATTGTCTTAAGTGCCTTATTTCTTCTAATAAGTAGAAGTTTGGGATACCATGGTTTCTTTCTAGAGTAGAACTCAGGAAACAATGTGAATAAGTGAATTTAGGACTACCTAATTTATATGCTTTTTTTAAAAAAAAAAAATTGTGAACAGTTGTAATCTTTCTGTTTTCCATTGTATTTTGTTGATCTTTTTCATTACATTGTTCTTTCATACAAATACCAGTAGTTTTTGGTGAAAAAAACCAATGTTCTTTAATACAAATAAGACGGAGGCTACTGTACTATTTATTATAAAACGGTTTCATTTAAAGATTCCAAAGTAGAGCAGGCCCATCATGTTTCTATTTCAGGCCTTAATTGCATGTTTCATTGCAATTAAATCCTCATTTTATTGTAATACCTGGGGGGGGAAGGGGAGATGATATTTAAGAGGTCTGTATTTTGTGTGATTTGTTTTCCTTTTGTTTTCCTTGCTTAGTTATTGCAAATGTTTACAGTACCCTGAGGGAGCTGGACTTTGTAGTCAAAGAAGCGGCGGATACCATGGAATGCAGAATTGAAAGAGTTCTGGAGGATATGTCGAACACTGCTCTGATAATTTTGCCAGAAGATGAACCTATAGATGTGCTTTCTTTCCTGGAACAGATAGAAAAGCTTGCTATCTCTGCTGCTCACAAACTGTCTCAGTAGGTTTTTATTAATTGTCCAGATTTGAAGGCCATATTTGGGAGGGATTATTTACATTTTTTTTCAATGCATAGTTTACTTTTAAAATTTTATTGTAATGAAGTGCTAGTCTAAAGCAAAATTATATTCTCAGGATGCAGGGGAGAAACTCCCAAGTATCTCGAATACAGCAGATGTAAAATTCCATCTATAGTGTTTAGCATTTCAGATTTTTCTTCTTATGGCATTCTAATCAGTAGCAAGAAAAATGAAGATGGATAAGACTTGAAATCTCATCCCTATGTTAATTGCTTGATTCAGAGTGCTAGCTAGCTAATGTAAGACTTCCCATTCTCCCATTGCTGTATTTTTTATTGCCTGTGCTTTTTTTCCAGAATAGTTGTTCAGTTCTTCTCCAAAAAGATATCTATGCTTATTGTGCAAAATAAGATATCTTCTATTTATTTATTTTGTTTTGTTTTACTAATTCTTATTTCACAGGTTATCTTACTACATCATCATGATAAACCTGTTATATTAACTATAGCTGGAACATAACTTTTTTTTCCTTTAATTATTCTGAAGTCCAGTTGAATCAGGTATAATATATTCTGATGAATAGGTTTCTTGATAGTCTGCATATCTTAATGTCTTACATTCTCTGCATGCCCAAGCAATAGGAACAAAGTGAGAAGTATAAGGGCATTTCCCTGAACATGCAACTCTTCACAGTGCAGTAGGACTAGGGGCTTGTGCTTGGAAAATAACAAAAGATGATCCTTACATGTGATTCCCTGTGGGTGACTGTAAGGTTGTTTTTTGTAGACAGAGTGAGCAAGTGGAACGCTCTGTGTATGAACTGCTAGATATTCTTAAGCAGAGACTGAAAGCAGATGCTGGAAGAACTCTGGAGGTAAGACCTCTACAGTGTAAAAAGTAACCTTTTATAGCCTAGTCAGATATTTGATATTTCACTTACATGCTGGATAATATGGTTATTTTCCTAAGAATTTCTCTTTCACTCTTCAGGATTCATATGCCTGTACACATCTTGACATGAAACGGAAAACACGCTGCCAAGAATGCCTGTCCTGTAGTTACTATCATTTGATAGGACAACTTTGTCAGAAGAATACTGACTCTTTAGTCAGATGTGAGTCTGTCTTTTTCAGAGATGTTTAATTTTTTAATATCACTTTAAGGTTTTTTTCCCAAGCTTATTTTGGCAAAAAATATAACCTCACTTAAATATTGTATTTATTTAGGCACAAAGATTTCTTTAGAGTCCTTAAGACATCGATTGCATGTTGTTGACTCCAGGTATCAGATGACCAGGTTTGTAGAGACACAAAGGTTTCCTTTATTCAAAGCTGAAATTCAACTGGCTATTCCAAATGTTGTCCTGAGACCAAGTCTTGAAGATATTCAGGTAATCTCAATAATTTATGGTAAAAAATTTATAAATGCATCGTTTTAAAAAAAACACATGCAAGTTTAATCTGATATAAGAACTAAAAGGAAAGGGAAAAAAGACTAAAAGTTACTTGAGTGCATGACATCACTGGGTGCTAAGAACATGAAGCCACTGATGAAGTTTGCTATGAAGGCCAGTAGAAGAAATTGTTTTCCTAAAAGCTCAGGGACTCGTGTTCACAAACCTCTACGTAGAGGCAAATATTTTGAAGTGAATGCAAAAATAAAAATGAGTGCCATTGATACAGCCTGATTGGACTTTCTGCTCTCCTTAAACTCTTTCAGAATGTAAAACAATGTTACCGGTTTAAAGTATCATTCATAAAGCAGCATTCTGCAGTAGTGAAATGTAAAGAAAAGTATTACCAGCCTGAAGTCCTAAACTGTGAAAAAATGTGAACACTCATTTAAACTTATGCTAATTCAGCAAAGTTCTTACACACGTTTCCTGTCTCCTATGATGTCTGAAATTATTCACAAAGTACTAGTTGTTTATGGTGCTGATTTGAGGACTTTACATTTAGCATTGTCACTGTCAAAATCAGTAGTTGAATTATTTCTCAGATTTCATTTGCAGCCTTCATGATGTTGTCAGTAAGAAATGAGACCACAAAGTGTGATTTTAAGATACCATAGGGAGAAGAAGTTATATAATAATTTATATAGTTGCCTCTGTAGATTTTAGACTATACCATCACAAATTCAGACAAAGGTGTTCAGGCATTCTGATGTGAATGTGAAACTATTATTATTATTAATAAATAACTATGTTTATAACCGGTTTAAGGGGAAATAGTACTATAATTAAGTTATGATCCCCAAGTGATTCATGGTTGCTGTTCATAAAGGTCTCTTACGTTCTTGTTTGAAAACCGCATACACATAGAAGGACTATGATAAAGCTTTATAGACTACTCTTTCCCCTTACAAAATATATTTTGGGTGATCCTGCTTCTTGCTTATTAGAATATTTCCTGTAAAGACAGAGGTATAATATTTCCATTTTGGTATTGTTTGAAAGATCCCTCCCTGCTTCCCTCTCCTCCCCCCCCTTATTTGTTATAATCTCTCTGTATGCTCAAGGTGAATATTTTGGTTTTCAGAGTACTGTAAACAAAGCAGTAAATGTCATATTATCAATAGCCAAAGATATCCCCCTGTGGAAATTTGCTTACTTACATCATAAACAGCAGCAAGTGAGTATTTTATTTTGATTATTTTAAAAATTTAGTATTTTGGTAAACATTTCTTAATCTCATAATAATATGTTCTGTACCAATGCTTTGATTTGTAATCTGGTGGATCTTCCTGTTAAGTGCAAGCCTAGTAAAAGAAAGAAAGCCTCCATACCAAGTAATTGAACATAGGAGTAATAATTCATAAAACTTATCTTTGATGGTTTCTAATATTAAAATCAAAAGTTGCTTATAAAAACCCCTTTAAAATATATTGTTCAAGTATGATGATAATAGTGTAGATAATCTGTGAAAACTAACATCCATGGGTACTAAATTATTATCCGTCTTCCCAGGCAAAAACTATATTTGAAGTTAAACTTTCAGGCTGCATACAACACCTATAAATGCTACAGTAAATACAATAGTAATATTTTAACTGGCATTAAAATGAGCACTAAAACCTTAGGAAGGTCTGAGGTATAGTTAGAAACCGAAATTTGTTGAAGTACACAAATGCACAGTAATGATAATCAAATGGCCTTAATTCTCTCCTCTGGTAATGAAATACAGATCTATGTAGATCTGTGCTGAAAAGTGTCTTTGTAAAAGTATCTTCCTATTCTGTCGATCTGACACAAAAACCAGATCAGCTCATTTCAATAAAAAAGCCTCATTCAAGTCCTGCAAATAGATAATAAAACAAAGACAGAGTGGCCTGAATTCAGTTTCCTCAAGCAGAATTGTTTGCTTATTTCCAAGCAGCCAACCCTCCATTGCCTCTAGGACTTTTTTTGGCCAAGAATGAGTATGGATTGCAATTCCACAGTAAAGAAAGCAAAAAGATCTGAATAGTTGTGAAAGAGCAGGAAACAGCACAGTTGTATGTGATGCATATTTGACAGATGTCATTCAGAGATTATTAATATAGAGCCCCACATAGCAATTTTTTATAAGATCAGCTTTAACACTAGAACTAGAGTTCTGTAAAAGTCCAGTCTTTCCATTTTCTATCTGTTCTTAGAAGTACATATTGTCTGTGCATTATTGGGCATTCTATAATGTTAAAAAAACCCCAAAAAACTAATGGACATATTTTTTTTTTCTTGTTTAATTTATGTCAGATGGAACAAGCTGTTGCTGTAGAGCTAGGTGATGAGAGCAAACTCACCAGGATGGTGGCACTGAAACCTTTAGACAAGCAGATCATCGAGCATAAGGATGTAAACAAAGTGGTGATCCAACTAAATAAAATTATTTTATCTCTCAAAACTGAAGCATTGGATCTTATGAACAGCTTTTCTGAATTTTCAGGCATCTGGAACAAGGTTAAATACATATTTAATAAAATATGTTGCTATATTGTGAAATCTGCTAAATAAGCTGGTTTGGGTTGCCTAAGGAGACTGTGTGCTTAATAGGAAGTACTGGTTTCATGGTAGAATCCATATACACGCAATATCTCCTCTGTCTACTCTTGTGTTGGCCAGAACTTGTAATTCTTTACCAATTAAACCATCTAAGGAAGAAAGCAGAAGAACAAAAAAGAACGTTGGAGCATAAACAAACTTATGCTGTCACATGCTTATGCATCTTTCTCACAGCATCTTGTCTGCATAGGTTATAAACAGAATGATTTAGCAGAATCTCTGAGAAACTGCAGACTAAAAAACTACTCCTGAATATTAAACTAATTCTTCTTCAGCAACAATTGCTGAAAGCAGCTTTTCTATTTCTTCATTACAAAAATGATAAACTAAATCTAGGAAATCTTTCCAATAATAAGGATTCCAAAGCAGAAGAGAATCAGGGCTGATGAAGTTGTCTTCATTAGGAAGTGGGTCCAGTCACATAAATGCTAAATTTCTGAGGAGTGTTTTGGCAGGACATATTTCATGAAATAAAACCTTGTGTACATTCTGACTAGTGAAATTCAGCTTTATGTGGATGGACAACTACTGATCTTGCCTATCAAAGGTGCTTTAGTCAAGCCAAGAAACAGGCAATCAAACCAGGAATAATCTTGTCTTTGTAACTGCTCACTGTTTTTAACTTCTCGTTCCTAAATGAACTCATAGGTGACCACATTCCCACAGCTGACTTTTGTAAGTAGAGTTCAGGCTAAGACAGGGCATTTTCACCTCTTCATGTCTTCTGGGGTTCCAAATCTTAAAGCTTACTTTCCTCAGTTTTTGGAGATATTGTTTGAGCTAACCACATGCTGATGGTATGTCATTTCACCCTGACAAGACACAATCGGATGCAGTAGCATGATAATGTTTCCTTTTTTACTAAAATCTTCTAATATAGTCAATTAACATGCTCCTTAACCTTAAAATTCCTCAGGAGCTGGCACTGTTTCCCCCTGTCCTTATAATCTCTGTTCTCAGTGATTCCAAAGTCACTGGTAACTCATTATTTGGTCAGAGAAGTCGTAACAGCTTGTCAGGGACCTCACAGTGCAGACTATAGATGAACGTCATTGATCCGGGTGAAGATAATTTGTAATTGAACTGAGAAACTAATGTTTATTTAACATTTATTTATCATTTATTGAGCTGTTGACACTGAAGTTCTTACCTCTGCAGACTGTCCTACCTTATGAAAAGTAAGGATGCTCAGTGCTCTATTTCCTTTAAACAAGCTTCAACAAGCTAAATGCTCCCTCTTCCCTTAGATCCATCCTTCCCTGCCAAACTGTGCTTCCTCCAAATGACTGGGCTGTATGTAGCTAGAAACTGCAGTTAAATATATTGTTTCAGGAAGAGTAAAGATTACTGAGTACAGTTGCTACCATTTAAATATCTGTTAGAGGTTGTGAGCTGCTTTTGGGGGTTTGCAGACAGAAGGGAGAGCAGGAAGGAAATATTTCCAGCAAAGTTTTAGTACCTACATTGTAAATTTTGTAGTAATATTTTGATGGATAAGGGATATCTTGATCTATGTCATTTTCGAGTTACAGGTAGATTTCAAGTGCTTTAAAGAATACTGTACCAAGAGTAAGAGTCAGGAAAAGCAGTTCAAATGAAATAGTTTGATCTTAATGCATATATCTTGAGTTCTTTAAGAGAGGGATCATTTGTGTTTGCACAGTACATCAGGCAACTGGGTCCCCCATAGGTTATTGTAATACTAATGCTAAATAATAATTAAAATAAACTTCTTTTATGTAGGATCCAGAGGAAAAAGTGAGGGAATTTCTAGATACTAAACCAACAATGGCTGAATTCCAAGCTCAAATCAGATACTTTTCTGTAAGTATTAGGTCTTTAATAAAAATGAACTGTTCAGAGAAATTGTAGTGAAATTAAAGTCTTATCACTTGTGTTTGTCTTAGCAATTAGAAATGCAAATCAGAGAACTGCCAAATCACTGTGTACTGGAATCAGTGGATATTGCAACAGAGTCATTGAAAATAGCCTTAATTCAGGAATGCCGCTCAAGACAAAGAACATTTGGATTAGCTTTGAATAAAAAGTCTGCCACAGACATGAATGAAATTTATTCATTCATTGAAAATATTAGCAAGAGATTAAGCAGACCTATCCATGACCTTGACGATGTACGGGGAGCAATGGAAGCACTAAGGGAAATTCGAGAGAATGAGATTAAAATTGACATGACAGTTGGACCTATAGAAGAATCTTATTCTGTGCTTCATAAATACAATCTGCTCTTTCAAGATGGAAATACAGAAAGAATTGATGGATTGGCTTATGCCTGGAAGAACCTAAACACACAGGTATTATAGCTGTATTAGTTCTCAAATCATATATGTAGCAAAGTTATTGTCAGCCTTTTTAATGTTGAAATGCTAGAACAAAGCTATTTTAATACTTCAAACTTTGTGCTTTTCTTCCTGCCTCTTTTATGCCTGTTTTTCCTCTTTGTGTGTAGGCTCTGCAGGTTGAGGACTTGCTGCTGAAGGTACAGCCAGACATGAAAACAGATTTACTGAGTGGTGTTCAAAAATTCCAGATTGATACTGTAGAGTTTTGCAAAGATTATGATGAAAGGTAGGTGACCTGTGGTGTGATAAAACTATGATTCATTAGTGGTTTTTAAAAAATGGTGTATCTAAAGGGCTTCAGGAAATAAAGGCAGAATAGCCTCACTGTATATATGGCAACTGATAAAAAAGCCTAATTTCAGAATATTATAAGATGGGCAGGTATTTTACTGTCACAAATTCGCATAATTTTGATGCTGGAGTCGGTGAAACTCCAGAAGAGTTAATAGGCTGGGCAAAAAAAAAAAAATCAAATTCTCAATCCAGATCCAAATTTAAAGGGTTTTTTTGGACTCTACACTCAATAAAGCACTTTAGCAGATATTTAATATTAAGTATATAAGTAGTTCCTTGGATATGAGTGGAGATTCTACTTCTGGGTATTTCTGGGTAGTTCACTGAGTCTTACTCAATTTTACTTCTAAGCTTACTTTGGCTTTTTTTTTTTTAAATTGTGGGGTATGTCTACTTCACTGGGCACTTCTACATTAGCAACACAGAAGGAAAGACCAGAATCTCTCTTGCTGTGATCTGTTATGTTTCTAGAACAATACATGCACAGTGTGTGTTTTTTGGCAATAAAGTTCATGTCAGTGGCTGTCCCTAAGCATGCACTGCACACCTATATAGCTTGTGGGAAATGGAAGCAGCTTTATGTACAGCCTCTCCAGGCTGCCTTGCTGTTATGAACAGAATTCAGTGCACACATAGAACACATACTTCTGGAGTGCCTTGAAGAATATATACTCTTCTCCTAGGGCACGTGCTTTTGCATTTGTGTTACAAGCAGGGTGGCCCAAATGGTAACCTGGTGTTTGACTTCAACCTTGGCTTCACCAGGAGTGAAACTTCTTGAAGGCACACTGGCAGTGCATTTGAGTGCAAGCTTCGACTCCAGTTATACACACAAGGTGAATTTGCACCTGAAAGGAACCTGCTAGAGCACCAAGTTGCCAGTGCAGATGGATGCATAGTGCTGCCTGCCGTTCTGCTCTCAGAGTTGTCCAGAGGAATTCATAGAAAAACCCTGTGGCTGCCACCAGTTGTAGGAACCATGAAAGTATCCTCTCTCCTGGAGGTTCACCTGCCTGGGCTCAGGGCCACCTTAGAGCTAGTGCATCTGAGGACTTCCCCCTTCCTTTGGTGTTAGAGCACTCCCACACAGGTCTGCTGGAAGGCCTCTGGAAGGCTGACGTTCCTTCCTATGGGATTTGCTTTTAAGCTGAGACTTCTCTGCTTGGCCTCCTGACCTACAGCACCAGCTCTGTCGCAGCCGTGCCTGTGCCTGGCCGTGGACCCTACTGAGCTGAACCTGGATCCCAATTCAGAGATTCACTTCTCAGCCTGATCTCAGAACAGCCTGGTAACCACTGGACTGTATCTCATCTTGGTTACCTTCACTAGATCTACTCCTGACCCTGACTTGCTGACTCACCTTCCCTGCTTGACATTGGTCCTGTGTAATTATTGTGGACTTGTCTAAAGATCTGGACTCTCATTTGAACCTGAGTACCATCCTCAGGCCTGCCCTGCTCTCTTTGCTCAGGTACTATGGGACCAGCTGTGGCTGCCTCTGCTGACCATGTTACTGCTTTCATCTCCTGGTTCTGTTTTCCTGTGAAGCAGTCAGCCTTCACTGCTCTCTTGTGCCCATGTGCCTGTACTTCTTTCTAGATATAACCACGGCACAACAGAAGATGACATATTTACAGTTCTCATCTCAAAATATTATGATGCAGCCAAGAAGTGGTCCTGGGTGTGAGAGCTGGGGATTACACCCAGTCCTCTGGCTGAGATGTACTCATTAGGGCAAAATCATATTTTAAATATTATTTTTCTGAATGCTCAATTATTATTCTAGTACCAGCTACCACAGTTTTCACTCCTGAATTATATACCTGCTCTCTTTCCCTTTTTAAGAATATAAATTAACATAACCATTGGAATGTATTTTACGGAAGAAAATAAATGGAAAATAACAAAGACAAAATATTTTTAGATCTTTTTAGATGTTTCTAACATGTATGGTAACTGAGACAAATTTTATTGTTAGAAAATAAACTGGGTTTTCTGTCGGGGACTACTCAGTACATAATTTTGGGACACTATACTTTGCGTTTTCTCTTTCAGTGTCTTTTGTGAAAATTTCTAGAAAAAATGTTAGAAAATATTAAATACTGTTCAGTAATTAAGGTCTGAGTTCTGCTATGCTTCTTTGTGAAACCTGTATGGTTGATACCTGCACTAAGTTCTTTTTGTTTTTTACAGGGGCCCTACTGAGGAGAATGTTCCTCCCCACGAACTAAGTGACAGATTACAGCTCTTTCAAGCCAAATTTGATGAACTATGGAGGAAGTATATCTCTCTTTCTGATGGGGAAGAATTATTTGGTCTTCCTATCACAGGTAGTTTCTAAAGGAATATGTATACCTGGTCCTAAGCTATTAAATTTTTCTTGTGGGTCCTGCTAAATGCATTCAGTGCTGGATTCACAGAATCATAGTATGGTTTGGGTTGGAAGGGACCTCAAAGATCATTTAGTTCCAACTACCCTGCCATGGTCAGGGACACCTCCCACTAGAAGATGTGGAAACTATAATTGTATAAAAACCTAGAATTGTAGAAAAATTCTGTGCAGTAAAATATTTTTGTCTTTCCTGTGAAAATCAGCTATGTGAAACGGTTCTCAGTGTGCACATACATAAATATCAGGTGGAAAAATATTGTGGTGTTCCATGTATCTCAGGGTACAGCTGCTTAGCTCTCTTGCTTTTTCTGTTCAGAGACAAGTGTATCTCCTGCATTACTCCATGTCCAAATATGGGAAACGTTGCTGAAATACTTAAGTTGTTCCTGCTGCAGATACATAATGAATTCCCCTAGGCTGTGCAACTGATCTGTAATACCCTTATGTCTTCTAGTCAGACACACTTCATCATACATTCTACTCTAATTCACATCATGGTCTCCCAAACTTGAAGTGTTTGGGAGACCATGATGTGAATTAGAGTAGAATGTATGATAAGCACTTTAATTTGTAAATACTAAATTCAGTATATTTTCTTGTCTGAAGACATATGCAATAATCATGATATATTTAACTAGGAATTCCTAAAGATATGAGAGAAACTAAACAAAACATTTTCATTAAGGAGGTCCATTTTACACATTTTTATTGTGTAATATGTTCTGTATTTTTATTTTGAAAACACCCCCCCCCCCATCCCTAGTCTCTGTCTCATAAGTAAGTAACACAAATTGAGATGGGGATATTTTAGTTCTTGTATAAAACTATAGTGTCTTCCTTTGCCATTTCTACATTTCCTCAGAGATAGGTGCAGCCCCTCCATTTTAAGATTGCATCTACTGTTACAGAAGATTATTTATAAAAACCTCAGCAGTATAAACAATTACTGTGCATCAAAATCTGATGTTCTTACATAATGTAACTGGAAAAGTTTGTCTTACTAGACACTATCTAAAAGACTGCAAGTCTACTTTCAGACATTTATTAAATACCAATTTTAGAAATACATGGATTTTTATGTTCATGAATACATTTTTTTTTTTTATGTTCATGAATACAGTTTTACCTAACATGCACAAATTTCTTCTTTTAAATTTGAAACAGAGTATCCAAAACTGCTCAAAATTAAACGTGAGCTTTCATTGCTTCAGAAACTTTACAGTCTTTATAATTCAGTTACTGCTAAGATCGAAGGATACCATGAAATGTTTTGGAATGATTTAAATATTGAAAAAATTAACGATGAACTTCTGGATTTTCAAAACAGGTAAGTTATTTGTTGAAGTGCATATAACATTTGTTTCTCAGCTTTCCATGTTAATTACATTGTGAAAATTGCCATGAGGGGCAAAAATCTGTTGGTTTATTTCAAACTCAGGATTGCTCAAGTGCTCAGCACAGCTGCACTAGTTGCAGACTCTGGTGCAATATGCAGTTAGTGTGTGACCTTACTTAGCTCAATCTGTGTGTCACTTCAGGTGTGCTGGGGTATACTGAAATGGTAAGTTGTAGCTTGTTTAATGAATAAGGTGCATAAACCTGTGGCAAGGTGGTTGTAAGTATAAATAACCTTCATAGCTGATCTTCATGTATTACCTTCTCAGTGATTTTGTTTACAGCTAATTAATTGTTAGTCTGCGATGTATGGATTTAAATTCTTATTTCAACAAGGTTAGGTAGCCACACTACATTCTGAAGAGTTATTTATGAGGTTTGAGGGGAAGAATGGTTTCTACATTACATGAAAACTAAAGGTGAAACCACACTTTGCTGAAATCAGAGGCATTTCTCTGCTGTGTTGGTAAAAATTCACCTTTGTTTTTCCAACAGCCATGTCTTGGTCTGCAGGACTTCCGTGACCCAACTTGTTACTTCTCTCAGAGGCAGGGGCTCATGAACCAACAGGATTTGGATTTTTTCCCCTTTGCCAGCTTTCTTTGAATTCTGATTCCTGGCACTGGTGTATGGACAGAATTGCTAGAAAAATAGAATTTTGTTACATGCAAAGGGGAGAATCTGTATGCAGGTCTTAAGTATTCTGTGCATCCATTCCTTCAGAGTAGTTATGTGTACCAGTCTATGTTTTACTTTTAATAGGAATTATAGAACATACAGGAGAATCAAATTACATACAAAAGTTTGAAAACAAATGTGCACTATTTTTATCTATTGGAACAAAGATGTGAACTGTCTCTCTGTTTTCTTTCTTCTTTTATTATTTTTGTAATAAGCATTTTCTTCACCTCCTTACGCAGTGACTCTGATCACTTTCTCAGTGAGTTCTGTCAAGACAAGTTTATACTTGATATAA
This sequence comes from Podargus strigoides, assembly GCA_028020825.1. Taxonomy (NCBI): domain Eukaryota; kingdom Metazoa; phylum Chordata; class Aves; order Caprimulgiformes; family Podargidae; genus Podargus; species Podargus strigoides. The sequence goes on from CM051620.1 coordinate 63,519,917, forward strand.
AGAGCTTTCTCTTCTGCAGAGCCTCGCTTCTGGAACAGCTAGTGTGTGTGTCTCTTTACTTCACCAGTAGTTCTGATTGGCTTTTGATTTTGGATTCTCCAATATGAACTGAGAAAGACTTCAGTTACATTTCAGTATTACTCAAACTTTTGCCATCAAATCTTTATTTTTCATCTCATCCTAAATCTTTGAAAAGCATAGGACATTACTTGTGCTCAGGCGTTTTAGTCATATGGTATTTTGAGCATGTCACCATTTTAGCAGGGTCCATTTCTGTACACACTGAAGGACTGGAGATTTTCTACTTTTTCTGGGAAAAAAATAATGAGGTAACTGTCTTCTAGTCATTAATTTGAAAAAAAAAAGAACAAAAACAACCCTCAATTTTTCTTTTAATAATGATACTAAAAATAAATGTATGCAAAATATATTTACTTCTGCATTTCATAGAATCATAGAATGGTTTGGGCTGGAAGGCACCTTAAAGATCATGTAGTTCCAATCCCCCTGCCATGGGCGGGGACATCTTCCACTAAACCAAGTTGCTCAAAGCCCCATCCAACCTGGCCTTGAACACTTTCAGGGAGGAGGCAGCCACAATTTGGATGATATCTGTAAGTCTTCATGTCATTTGGGTAGAATTCTGGAATCTGCATCATCATTTTTTCTATAGTTAATTGTATTTTACCATTAGGTAGGACTTTGTGCTTCCTTCTCCTGGAACTCTGAAGGAAGTAATTGCTTAACAACAGTTCTGAAAGTTATGTATTTCTCTTTTTACTTCACATGTGACTTTTTTCCCTCTCAAGTGTTGGGCTATACTTGGAGCGAGGTGACCACCAATAGGCATTTGGTAATAGAAGTCTAACCCTGTACTATCCATCCTTAGGCAGGCTTGCTAGAATTATTGCATCAAGCTGTTCTCTTTAAAGCTGCAGAAATTTTAACAGTGTATAGAGTATAACCACGGAAATAACAAAGATGGTATGCTATGTTATGAGAGGAGCAGGAATACTGGAAATGCAATTAGTGTTTTAACGTAATTGTAAAGATATGCCTAATTCTTTAGTGTTACATTCTTTTATTTTGCTACTCTTTTAAAAAATAATAATATAATAGAAAACCTAGAACTGTGAAAATAAGAATCATAAAAATAATTGTAGGTGAAAATAAATCAATTTAAAAAAAGATTAAAAGGATAAATATTTAGAGAAAACGCATGTAATAGAGAACACTGTAGAAGTTTATAAAAACAGCTAGAGAGAAATTTCCTTTTATGTTTTACTGTAATGTAGTGTAAAGAGAATGCCCAGTAAATTTAAGAGGGAAATTTAAACCTGATTAAGGGATTAGTTTTTTAACATAGTATGTAACTCACGGAACTTGCTGTTAGAAGATATTACTGAGACCAAGACAAATTAAACAGGCATTTTTATAAAAAATCAGCAGTTTTCATTATCAAGCTGAGAGATCCCATTTTCAATTGCAATCCTAGGACAAAGTTTGTAAGAATGTTATTTGTTGTGCCCCAGCATAAAAATAGCCAGGAACTGCCTCTTAAACCCTTAAACATGGCAGAGTGTAATTTTCCATTCTGCAATGCTTTTCTTTAGCATATTTAATACTGTCTGTTGTTGGATTCAAGATGGAAGACTAGAGATTATTTCAGTGCCATGACAATATGCATATGTTCATCTACCTCTTACCAGCAAGCAGTGAAGAATTCACACATGCTCCAGTGTTGTGTGGCAGATCTGTCTGACTTAGAACTGTGAAAAATGGAGAATTTCTTTGAAGGAAGTTTTCGTTATGGGTTGGTTTTATACAGCTTTTCCTTTCTGCCATTGAGCTGTAAGAGAACTGCAGTTCATCTGCCATAGCTTTGGCGGTTGAAAATTGGCATGATTTGTTAGAAGCAAGTGGAGCTGTGACAATTCACAGTAGCAGATGTTCATAATTTTAACTTTTTTTCATCTTGAAATTGTGCGTAAAGGAATATTTTTCTTCATATTTCATAAAAACTCAGCAAAAAATAGGACTTTGATTGAAATGTAAGTATTTTTCCGTTTGCAAGCAGGTCAATCTTGGTTTAGGATCTACTTTTGCTTGAGAAATATATGCTGTTAAATCCTTTTTTCCCTTTACAAAATCAACTACATTTTCAAATTTTTAATAAAATAATGACACTGCAAAAGCTTAAGTTCAGACATGGATTTGCACATGAAATTAACCTCCCTTTTACTGTCTTTAGCAGTGTTTCATGCCTGCACTCAGAAACAATCGCCTATATATTATGTTGCCACGTTGCAACTGGATACTTATTTACAGTCTGCTGGAAGACTGAATGAAAAATGAGAATATATTGTACTATTAAATGGTGGATTGTGATTATTTAGAATAAAATATTTCTTCTTTTTTGTGCTTTTTAAAGAATCCGTAGATTACCGAAAGCGCTGAAGGAATGGCAAGCTTTTCAAGACCTAAAAAAAAAAATTGATGACTTCACAGAGAGCTGTCCTTTGCTTGAAATGATGGCAAACAAAGTATGTTCAGCATAATAATTTGGAGATAATATTCACTAGAAAAACTCTATTGAAGGCTGTGTTGTATGACTATAAGATGCTTTTCATAATTCTTTTTTATAGATAAAAGCAGCTATATTTATGACAAAAGTCTAGTTAGGCTTAGTTACAGAAAAGTAAAGCAAAAGACTTCATAGAGTGATTAGAATAACTATTAATGCTTTCAATGGAATGGAAATCAAGACTCTTCTATTTGTTTAACAGATGCAGTGCAAAAGTATGTGATCATTTGAGTCCTAAAAATAACACAATTTTAAAAAATCTTCCTGAATTCCTATGAACTTTTCTAGGCAATGATGTCACGACACTGGGAAAGAATTGCAGAAGTAACTGGGCATCACTTTGATGTTGACTCTGAGAATTTCTCTTTGAAAAACATAATGGATGCCTCTTTATTAAAATATAAAGAAGATATTGAGGTACATGTATTTTTCTGTTTGTTTTTAATGACTAACTTGTGAGCTGGGATCCTGTTTATAGTCAGCTTTGTAACATTAAAAAATTTGGCTTTAGTTGAAGAATTGTTTTGAAGAATGCCATTTGGTATCTGGTATTAGCAGTGATGGTTAGTTTATCTCCTTTTTATTCTGGAGAAGGATTAAATAGATAGATGGTATTACACTAATCATTCCATAGAAGGAATTCTGTTGTTTTAAGATTGGTGTGATTCTATTGTGCTCCTGGGTTAGGGTCTGCCTACTTATACTTTTTTCTTCCTTTTAAATGTCTCATCAGAAAGGAAAAATCATTGATATGTCTGATCCTGTTAAGTGCTCAAAATTTTGGAACACAACAGAAGTGGAGGATATAGGATTAAAGGAGAACAAGGTTCTTTTGTATTTAAAAAGTGACTCTTCACAAGAGCACAGAGAGATAAGAAGGCCTATACAATGTGTACAAGCTGCAAAGCTATTGCCCCCTCCATTTTGGGGATAGTAGTTGTCTAGCAAGTACATTAGCTTTATGCTCTTTGCCTATTGCAAGAATAAAATATAGCTAACTATAAAAAAGGAAAACCCCAATTGTTTCTAAATTCAGTTCTATTGTCACTTAGCTAAATCTGTGGTCCCTCCATAGTACTGACCTGATTTGTCTTGTTCCACAATGGAACACTTCTAAGACAAAAACATGAAATCAAATCTCCGCTGGACCCAATTTCCAGACAAGAATTTAAGCCATGTGAAAGGTTCAGAGTGATAGCCTTGCACTCAAGGAAAGACTTTAAAGGTGTGATGGAATCCAATATAATCCTGAACCTGAAATTGGGATCCAATCTGAGTAGTTGCTTCTTTTCTCTCTGATGCAATAACCAAATTTGTGACAGCCCTGTCCTCACTGTCTTCAATAAGTAGCAGGCAGTCACGTTGTCCACATACACTCTATTCTTGGACTGATTATTGATTTTAATTCGTAATGTATCTTTTCGTTAAACTGCTCAGTAGGTATATTTGACTTCAAAGAGGCAAATTCTGCCTGCAGATTCACTGAGTCAGTGAATTTTCAAAAGTGTAAGGTGCTAGTGCTAGTGAAGGCTGAGTATAGCCCATAAAATGTTTATTGCTAAAAAATTGCAATAATTATTATAATGTAATGTAGTTTGTAATATAATAATTTTGAAGTGTTTCAATGTATATTTTCCTTAGCTAGAACTTACCCTGAAGTCTGTATCTAGCCAATGAATTTTGATTGGTTTTGTGAGTGTACATTATATTAGCCTTAGAAGAATGTAATTTACTAGTTTAATTTTACACAGGATATCTGCATCAGTGCTGTTAAAGAAAAGGATATCGAAGCAAAATTGAAGCATGTCATGAGTGAATGGAGTACTCAAGCTTTCAGTTTTGGCCAATTCAAAACTCGAGGAGATCTCCTTCTGAAAGGATCAGATATATTGGAGAAAATAGCTTTACTGGAAGACAGCCTCATGATATTGGGGTCACTCATGAGCAACAGGTACAAAACTGTTGTATGTGCACATATTGTGTAAATCTAATCAAACCCAAAAGTAAACATTGATCATCCTACTCTAGGATCCTGCTCTAGCAGGGAGGTTGGACTAGATAATCTTCAGAGGTCCCTTCCAAACCCTACTACTCTGTGACTCCTTTTCCCTTCAACTCATGTTTGTACAGGTATAATGCACCATTTAAGTCCACTATACAACAGTGGGTTCAGAAGTTGACCAATACTGCAGAGATAATTGAAAACTGGGTTACTGTACAAAACCTCTGGGTATACCTTGAAGCTGTCTTTGTTGGTGGGGACATTGCAAAACAACTACCTCAGGTATGTTGATTTATGATAACAATAATTTTAATGTCAATATGTTGTACCAAGACATTACCCACACAACAGAGTTTACTTGCCGATGCATATAATGCATGTAAGTTTTGTGGCTGCACATAGGCAGTTCAGAGGAAGGTTTGCCAGACTGGGTTCTGTCTGGTTGAACTGCTTAAGACTTGGTCAAACCTGCAGGAAAAGGATTGTTTGTTATTCAGGCTCAAATACTGTCAGCTTGCAGTATTAGTGAATGATATGGTAGCATAGGGCTCAGGACTGCTTAATGGTACAAGACGGATTTGTCACGTTTGCCATATATGCAAACATCCCTTCCTGTGCACATGTGTATAGGCTCTAAGTTAATGGAACAACAGATTTTCTGCATGAATTCTGTACTCGCTAGGACTCAGTATGACAAAGTCCCACAGAGAGATGCTAGAAGACTTTGGCAGCTACATGTGTGCTAATCTGTGTGAACTATTGCCATGTCTTTAAAAGGCAATTATAATCTTCCATAATAGCAGCTGCAAAAGAGTTAAGGAATGATCTGACTTCCTGCAGGAGAGAAATACCAGAATAAGCCATCTTGTCTGTTGCATCTCCTAATGAGAGGCTTTCAAATAGTTCTAAAACACCATGGTTTAGTAGCACCAGTGCTGTAACTTAACAAAGTCATGATTGTTCTGAAATTTTTAAATATGAATTTATTTCAGACCACATCTTTTATGATTAAAGGCTTACAGTTTCCAAAACTAACATTTATTTTTTTAAAGTTAAGCATTCTTAAATGTTATTTAAGATAAAAATACTTTATTTTTAGTTTGTGAGATATGTTTATATTGTTAATGCTTATCAGAGAATCAATAAGCAGTTTTTGCAGATGAACAAATGCTGCCACACACCTGAAGCATTTGCTGACTGCTCAAGCTACTTCGTACAAGGATGATACATGAACCAGTATTCTGGAAAAAAGCAAATGTGATGACTATCTTTAAAAAAGGAGGAGAAGGAACAGCTTGGTGGAGGAGTAATGATAGATGAATGGGCTTAATTGCAATTTCTGGATGAATACTGCAGCAAATAACTGTCTGTAAGCATCTGGAAGTTAACAAGGAGATGCATAACAGTCAGTGAATAGCAGTCAGTATGGACTTGTTAGGAGCAAAACCTGTCAAATAATTTAATTTTAGGGTGGGCAACAAGCTTTTTGGATAGAGGTAAAACAGTAGTTGCTATGCATCTTGATAGGCTTTTGATGTCTCTCATAGTAATACCAGAAAATGAATTTTAGATTTCTGTTGTGTAAAATGCAGACAGAAGAGTGGAATGCATAAACAGCAGTAACCAATAACTAGAATATTTTACCTGATTTTGGCTAAAGAAACACAGACAAATTTCAGAGAGCATAGAAGAGGGTGATAAGAATGAGGAACTATCCATGAAGCACGATGCATGAAAAAGGATTCAGCAAACTAGGCTTGTTTGGCTTGAAGGGGAGGAAAAAATGAGAAGATGTGATGTTTTCAAAAAAAGTAAGAGTTACTCTCAACAGGAAGAAAACAGTGTGTTCTCTGGATCTACAAATAAGTTGAAAAGTAATTGGTGTACACACAAGAAAGATTAAGCTTAGGTATTAAAACAGAGTGACCAGTAGCAAAAATTGCCTGGAGAGGCTTCTGAATCTCCAGCACTGAGTACCTTTGGACACAAGACAGACAGATGATTTTCAAGAGTGGCATGAGTATGATCCTATCTAGTGACAGGTAAATGGCTTTGGATGGTCTCTTAAGATACCTTCTAGTTCTCAGATAATTTATGATCCTATTAACATTTCATGTGTTGTAGGTGAAGAAAGAGTTTTCAAAGTCAGTATACCCAGTATAGGAAAGTATTCTCCAGCTCCCAGTATTTGAGAATTTGTCTCCTCTCACCTACAATACCTTATGAAGGCAGCAGTTTCAGACTATTTATACTGATTTTGTTTGTCAAGTATTACTACTAACAGCTTACTCCTTATAACCTGTGTGGAGCAGCCATTACATGACATTGTGTTTTGCTATTAGGAAGACTGTCATTTCTGAGAAGGCTACTGTTTGAGTTTTCTGGTGTACTTTGGGATCCTTTTATATGGACAGTTTTGGTGTCCAACATGAAGCAAAAGACATTTCCAGAGCTGTCCCATTGGACTCTTTCTCTTGCAATTTGAACTCTGGTCATTATAAGCACTCATCATTACAAGCATGCCTATAAATATTCATACATTAGTCCTGCAAGGAGGACTTGATCAGCAAGGGAAATACTAAACTGTTACCTTGTCTCATGAAATTCTTCAATTTTTAGAACTTGACAACCAAGAGGAAGAGCTAATGCATTTTTTATGTACTCCAGGAAGCCAGAAGATTTCAGAACATTGATAAATCATGGCAGAGAATTATGCAGAGAGCCCATGAAACATCAAACATTGTGCAGTGCTGTGTTGGAGATGAGACTTTGGCACAGCTATTACCACATTTGCTGGAACAACTGGAAATCTGTCAGAAGTCACTGACTGGGTATTTGGAAAAAAAACGGTTAATATTTCCAAGATTTTTTTTTGTATCTGACCCTGTTCTTCTGGAAATCCTTGGTCAAGCATCTGATTCCCACACTATTCAGGTACAAGTAATAAGGCAATACTGTTCTTATGGTCAATATTACTAAGCAAGGACCATGGAGAATTTAGTTGAGAGAATTTCTTTATGGAAAGATTTAAAGAATCTTCTAATACAGGACTTAAAGGCAAAGTAAGAATGCCATATCAGATCAGTTTATGGAGCTTTTTTTTTTTTTTCTTGTTCTGTTGTAGGCACATCTATTAAGTTTGTTTGACAATGTTAACCGAGTGGGATTTCATGAAAAAAACTACGACCAGATTTTATTGTTTGAATCTCAAGAAGGGGAACAGGTCAATATTATTGAACCAGTTTTAGCTCAGGTAATGGAAGTATACATTATTGTTTTTCATGACTTCATTTAAAGTGGATTGATGTTGTAGAGACCAACAGTATCTTATCATGCTATTATTTGACTAGGTGAATGAAACCTTCCAATGTGAACAGCAAAAGCAAAGGCCAGAAAGGACAGGACATTTGTGTCATTATGTAGCAATTACTTTACCTGTTTTTTCAGTGGTCCTAATGTGAAGTGCCAAATCCATCACATATCTCTAGATGGGAAGTGAGGCAGAAGGAGGAGAGGAATCTTCTAAAGATTAGAGAATAACAAAGAGGAAATGGGAGTATGAAGGACTAGGAAAAAAGTTGCATAGGGCTTTTTCTGCTTGTGAATTATTCATAAATTAATTCTTTAAAAGTACTTTCTTGTTTATTTCAGGGCAATGTGGAATTCTGGTTAGGTCAGCTGCTGAATGGGATTAGGAAAACAATCCACACCATCATTAGACAGGCATCAATGGCCATTAATGATCCAGGATTTAAACTGTATGATTTTCAGGCAATGTTTCCTGCACAAATAGGACTTCTGGGAATTCAAATGATCTGGACCAGAGATGCAGAGAATGCACTGAACAGTACCAAAACAGACAGAAAGGTAGTATTTAACGAATCTTTGGGGATTAATTAAAAGCATTGTTTGGAACAGTGCGTGTTGTGAAAAGTTAGAAGTAACATGTAGGAAAAAGCATAAGATACTAGTTAAGTAACTGGAATAACAAATAAAGTAACAGGAAAACAGAATGATAAAAAATGTGTTAAGAGGTCACTCTTCCTTACCATCCCCCAGCATGTGCTTTAGAATTGTTCTTAATCCTGTGATATTCTCTATTGTTCTGTCAGCACAGTCATCTTGAGAAGGGACAATTTCTCAGTTTGGGAATATAGGGAATCTTATACTATTATTTTCCCCAAATCAGATTTGGAAAGAAATGAGATCTTCCTAAGCTGGAGGAAATAACTGTACTTCATGGGCATTGGTCTACTGCAACAGAGGGTATTAGATTCTTCAGTTGATGAGAGTTTTTTTGGGGAAGGGAAAGAATAGAAGCCATTTGAGGAGGTGCTGATTTAATCTCAGACCTGTAGAGAAGATCCTGTTAACACCAAAGTGTTATTACTAACACTGAATGTATGAAGGAGAAAGGAGAGGATGTAAACTAAAGAGCTGCAAATTACTGTTAATCGGAAATATGCAGTGAGGCTGGACTAAGAACTAGTAACATCGTCCTACCATAACAATAAATGCAGGGAAATGGTACCATGCTCTACTTTGATACAGAATGAAAGAAGAGCACTTACTCCTACATTTTCTTCATTGTACAAAGTTTAAAAAGGACATAGACCTGCTTTTAGTCCACTCCAGTTTATATACTAACTAGATGCAAGGATTCTTTTGCATTAACTAGAAAACAGCTTTTGTTTGCTTGGGATGAACTGTGTTTTGGAGGGCAGGAAGTTTGTTTAGTTCTCCATTAGTTTTGAAGTGTTCTTAGCATTTTTTTTTTCTCAGCAAACAGGGTGAGGTTCAGGCTTTGCATATATTTACAGAAAGCTCATGCGATCGTTCTCTCACATATTTGGAACAGGAGTATATATGAGCTGCCCTTTCTGAAGCCTCAGCACTTTATAATTTATGGTGTACCAGGAACATCACTGACAGAAGCTGATGCTGTTTACCTAAGTCGGTATTGTATTTTGTGGAATATTGTAACAAAATCTGGTGCCACAAAATAAATTATTATTTTGCCATTGGCATCTAAAAATTACACTACATTTTCCCCCTCCTCTATTTAGGGGATGTGATAGATCTCTAGATTCCTGTTCCCCATAAAGAGTAGATACTGCTTGGACTGACGTGCAATACCTAAAACTAGAGGCTGATGGTTCTGAAAATATGCAGGGCTGCAATCAGGTGAAGATGTAACTTATAGTAGAAGGGAAAACAATCTTGGAATAAAATCTTATGATGTGACTTGTTCTCCTAGATATAACCTTATTATACTTTGGGCTGTGAGTGAATGCATGGAGGGCAGTCTACAAATCCAAATTTAGGTTTCCAAGCCCAACAAAGCAGATCATAGATGTCATGGGCCTGTATGTTTGCAGATGGTTTTTACTTTTTGTTCTAAACAGTGGAAGAACAAATTATGTTTGCATTAATATAGCTGTTCTTGCTATGTGGAAAAGGTAATGCACACAACAAATCAGAAGTTTTTGGAACTTTTAAATGATTTAATTGACATGACAACACACAATCTGACAAGAATGGAGCGCACGAAATATGAAACTTTAATCACCATTCATGTGCACCAGAAGGATATCTTTGATGATTTGGTAAGTTTTTGGAAACCTTTAAGGGCCTTCCTGTATGGAAGTTTTTGCACGTATGTTTTGCCAGTTACTAGACCTAGGATGCAGCCAGCAGTAGAACAAACCAGATTCTATTGCACACAAAAGGGTCAGTACATGGGTAATCACTGGGGGTACAAACAAGTCAATGAGGTTACACATAATAGACATCGACCCCAAGAACAGTATAACACGGCCAACAACCGGTGGAACAAACAAAGCTACAAAGTCTCCCATAGAAGAGATGGGAGACAACCAAGCCAAGAGGCTGATAACATAGGACAGAGGCAAACTCATGCTGTTCCTACAGAGCCCACGTTTGCAAGTACCAAACCTGACTGGTGCCCAGTTACAGAGAGAGTCAGGAGGTCCTTCCCCTACAGGGAAAATCAGGAAAGTACATCCACTTCACACATAGACACCCCACCCTTCCTGCACGTGGTCCCAGCTTTTATCCCCAAAGCAGGGCACCAGGCACTCATTTACCCAAGGGCTTTCCCTACAAGGTTAGCCACACCTTGGAGGAAAGCCAAAAGGCAAACTCATCCCCTCCTTTTGAAGGACTGTGGGAACCACCCATATGTCAACCTTAATTCAGGGCTCTGGGTTCAGACCCCAGCACTTCAACATATTAAACATTTATAAACAAATCTTACAATCTATTCTCTTTGAGTAGCTCTTACATTAGTGCTGTGATATAGCATAACAGATTTAGTTTGATTTCATATAGGTGTCATGCAGAGATAAGGGTGAATTATATATATGTGTGTTCATAGGTTCAGACTTGAGTTTTTGAAATGATTGTTGATACCTATCATGCACAAATTCGCTGTGACCAAGAGTTTAACTTTTTAAACTATTCTCCCAAATTGAAAATTTAATTGAAATGTAAAAGGAAAAGACTCTTTTATATTGCTATCAATCATGTGATTTCTAGCCCAGCCTATGTGTTGATTTAAGGTAATACTTATTCAAACATTAAAGTGGTGAGGCGTATATTTGAAAAGGGTAGCAACAATAACTAGAACAGATATTATATTTTTTTTATAATTGACTTGCATCAGACTTCCTTTAGATAAATCTATTGAATAAAGGAAACTATAATTATAAAAACGGTAGTAAAGTAACTTTCAGAAAGCTTGCATGATGCAAAGGTCAATAATTCAATACTGTATTGTTTAATTTATGCATATATCTTAGAAAGAGAAAAAATAAATGCAGGTGTAAAGAAAGATAGAAAATCATAAAGAAAAATACTGAAAGTGAGAAAGCAAACTGCCAGCTTCTTAAACAGGCATAGAATTTTATCATCTACCTGTAATTTTTAATTTGTTTGCATAATTGTTTTCTTAACTGGACATTTCTTTATCAATTAGTTTAATGTCATATTATAATAAAATTAAATCACAGAAAATTGGTTAAATTTAAAAGGTCTGTATGTGAAATAAAAAATGACGGGTAAGTCCAAAAATGGGGAAAGGATTCTTAATTGCTATATGTAATACTGTCCTTTTCCCACAAAGCATTCTGTTTTCTGCTAAACATGTCCTTTTGTGGTTGAGAGAAAGTAGAGGGAAGTGGCTGAGAATCCAGAACCTTCTCTTCACCTTACACCATGTCTGCAAGGCCAATAACCAGGACTAAATATCCCGTAAAAGGATGGTCTTTGAGATCAAAATGGTCAGAACATGTCATAGAAAGATTTAAAAAGATAATTCTGGATGTCTGTCTCCTGACAGATTCTGTGCTTGTTCTTCCAGCTCCTGAATGCCTGCATAGTAGACTTTTGTTCCTGTATGGAGTTTAAGATGAATTTGTTGTACTGTTTCATTTCTGTTTTAATGATTTTTCTCTTCCATTATAGGTCCGTATGAATATCAAATCTCCATCTGATTTTGAGTGGCAAAAACAGTCTCGATTTTATTTTCTTGAAGACTTGGATAAATGCATTATTCAAATCACTGATGTAGAGTTCACCTACTGCAATGAATACTTAGGGTGTACAGACAGGCTTGTTATAACTCCCTTAACTGACAGGTAGTTATGAAAAGAATGGAGTGCACAGTACTGGAGCTAAGAGTTAATACCTTTAACTTTCGTTGAGTCAGAATTCTTACTTTGGTTGCACTATAGTGCTGCAATATCGATGATGAACAGCAGAGGACAGTGCTTATATGTACAACTAGTGAAAGCAGGCACCCCTAGGAGGGGCCTTGAATGAGTGTTTGCTTGGGTGGTATGTTCTATGGTAGGCATTGAAAAACTTGCTTGTGCTTAAGATATATATATGGCTGGATGCCATATATATGGCATCACCAGCCTAAACTGGGTGGATCTAAAAAGGCAATATATTGCTGCTTTCAATAAGCTAGTAGTTGCATGAGAATTTGTGGTTATGGCAAGTGATTCATTTGAAGTCACTCTAGAGGAAAAAGCAGTAACTCGGGACATAGCATTGAATAACTACTGCCAATATGATTTTAAGCTAGGGAATTACAGGACAACAAACACAGAAAAAGCTCTGAGGGCAAAACATAAGGAGAACTTTTTATTGCTGGTGTTAGTTATACAGCACAGTACAAACTTCATTAGATGCACATTTTCCTAAAGTACTTGGTAGTGCTTCAGCTAGGCAAGAGGCAGATATAGGTGCTATGCCAGAGCTTGTTCTTTTAAGTGTGGATAGGGATGTCAAAATACTGGGCAAGTTCAGTCATTTGTTTTGTGAAGAATGACTGCAGGCTGTTGAATTAATGATGGAATTATCTTTGCACTCTCTGTGCTAGATTTTATTTAGTAGTGAAATTTCAGATTTTTGCCAATTTCTGAACCAAAATTATTTTGAGAGCCAAAAACCTTTGCTTGGATACCTGGCTTTTAATATGTAACACACATCTGCCAAGTTCTGTTATGTACCCTACTATTCCTATGCTAGATAAAAATCTATTTGCAGCAGTAAATATGCAGTTGATTAGTGGGTATGGCAGCACTACCACACAGACAATATTTTTGTCCACTGGGAGAGACAGTATCAAGAAAATGTCATTCAAAATCTGTTCACAGAATTAAAATGCAAGATAATTGGATAGGGATTGATTCAAGGTGCTGTGTCACATGAGATTGAAAGCTAGTGCAGGGTGACATTAATGAAAAAAATGAGACTTTTGAATGAATATAAACTATATTAATAACAACAAAAAAGATCAGAGGTACCTGGTTTTGGGAAAACCTGTAAGAACCAAACAGAGCTGCAGGACTGATGGGTGTCCACTGTCATATATTGAAAGAGTATTTGAAGCAGAGATGTTTTCTAGTGTTGATGTGGGAAGCTTATATACCTAAGCAGTGTTGCATATGAACAGATTTTATTCCCTTTATAGGCTTTTTCCATTTTAGTATTGCTATATGGACTTGTATGAGCTTCTGACAATTTTCAGGTAATGATATCTCTGCTTTTTGTTAATCAACTTGGAGTCAAGTGCTGTTTGGCTAATGATTTTGTGTTCAGAAAGATTCCTGAAACACATGGTAAATACACACTGGTGGTAATACATTACATTAAGATAATGGGACTGAAATTGAGTGTTCCTAAACATCTTGTCAGACACACACTGTGTGATGGCAGATACAAAAAATGAAATGCAAGTTCTATTTAGGACTTGTACTATCTGTACAGTTTGTCCTTACCTCATTTTCAGTAGCAGAATTGTTAAGAGTGGTATTTTTTTCTGTGTTAAATGAATGCCTGTTAACTGATGACTGAGTAATAAGGTGATAAAGCATTATTACTGCTGTTATACAAGAATGAGCACTGTATTGTTTTATAGGAAGTGATACTAGCTGGTATCATTAGGGCTTTTTCAGTGCCCATTTTCTCTCCTCAGAGATATCATAAAGCTATTGAATTTCACAATGTTAAAATGGTCTTATTGGGGTTTTGGAGCATTGTGGGTTAGTACATCAGTCTTCCTACACCCTTCAGTAGTCTCCACTACATCTGGGAAGGTGAGACTTAGACCTGGGGATGTCAAGCCAGGATAAAGGCTGAAGCAGAAGATGTTCCTAGGATTCATGAGGCCCTCCTTTGCTTTCTCCATTGCCCATTACAATCTTCCCGCTTATCCATTCTCCTCCTGGTACTCAGAGACCTAATGTGTCTGGCAGCATTGCTCTGGTTTGGCATACTGGTAGGGAAATGGCAAGAACAGGAGCTACTTCCAGCCTCTGTGTCCTCCTATTGCCAGATCAGAGAGCCCATCTTGTGTGCTCTGGGGAGAGAGTATGAAGATGGGAAAAAAAGGCAGAAACCTAACAGGTCTGGGTGGTGCAACATAAGGCTGAGTCATGGAGGGAGGGCATATGATTAGTGGGAGAAAATCACAATACTACAGTATTTTGGTATTCAGCATTTAGAATTGGCTTGTGTGTTTCCTGGGCTGTTGTAGCTATCGCTGTGCTGGACACTTGCTTTTCTTTAGGTGGAGCAAAGATGGTACCTGGTAACTCAGCTTGACAGTGTGCAAAGGAGGTGATTGAGGACTTACCACAGGGAAGCACACCCAGTTCTGGCACCTTCCCCAGCTCTATATAATACAGCTGCTGTGGTTATATTAATGGACTTCAAGTAATTAATAGTAGAAAAAGATTAACTCTTTGTTCTGTCTCTAGGTGTTACATCACTCTAGCACAGGCACTCGGCATGAGTATGGGTGGTGCACCAGCAGGACCCGCAGGGACAGGGAAAACAGAGACAACTAAAGACATGGGCAAATGCCTGGGAAAGTATGTAGTTGTTTTCAATTGTTCAGACCAAATGGACTACAGAGGACTTGGCCGTATCTATAAAGGTAAGAAATAATCTGGTTTGTTCATTTTGGAGTTATAAGTTTTTTGTCTAGTCACTAGTGTGTTAGCAATGATTAGCAGGTTATTTTCTTCTATGTTTCCTCTTATTTCCAGATGCTCATCAACTTGGCTTCTTATTTAAGAGCTTACAAGTATCCAATTAAGCTTTTCTAGTAGAGATAGAAAGACTGAGAGGTATGCCAGGTTTGGATTAAGGTGAATTTGTAATTAATTGCGAAAAGATTTTCCATATTTCTCTCTTATCTCTTCTGTGATCTTACTGAGTTTGTTTGTGGCTGAGTTAGATCAAGAAGAGCAATAGTACATATTTGGAAAGAATTGAGTTAAAAGCAGTACTTGTACAGACTTCACTGGACTACAGATATTTTTAGGCCTCACTAGCTTGTTAGCTTTCTTTAATGGCCATATGAAAAAGAAGGAAATGGAAAAAAGTGGAGAAAGAAGAGAAAAAACATTATTTAACCAGTTTGACAAGTTTTTCTAATCATGGCTCAGATGTTTGTAGCTCTCTGTGCATTCTGCAGAATACCCTGCTTCTTGCTAATTCAACACATTAGCTCCATTTATGAGAATGTGAAAATAGATAAGAAGGAAGCAATTCCATTCTTGCTTTCTTTGCCTCAGCCAGCCTCCATCCCCTATTCCTCTGAGTCATCACAGAAGAGATACACCGAGCTTTGAAAAGGCACTGGTGTCTCTCAGTGTCTCTCTCTCACAGGCATGCTCATGTCTGTTGCCTTCCCTCCCACTGGGAATTTCCCTAGTTGGAGTTGCAGTCAGAGGTGAGCCTTGAGCAGGCAGGATAGCTGGAGAAAACAATCAAGGAGACACTGCTACAAAAAGAGAGGATAAAGTGCCCCTAGCCCTATCAGTTCCATACCAGGAATCTGAGGTAGTGCACTAAATATGGATGCAGCAGATGGTAGAGTTAGTGACCATCCTTAGTTCCTGTGAGAGTTTAATCCCCCGTCCTGAACTGGTCCCATGAAGAGCCCACTCTTCTAGGTAGACGTTCTACTAATGCTACAAGAATGGGAAGTTTGATAACACTCTTCGTTTAAAGCATTAGGCAGTATTTTAGCTAATCTTCTAGGTTTTATTTTGGTCTTTTAGGTGAATGCAGGCATTTCCTGCTTGGAGAAGGCTGAAACTGGCTCAGTGCTCCTATGAGCAGTGAGAGCAGAAGACAGGTTTCATAGTATCCCATTAAATTACACTGGGATGTGGGTTAAACTTTCATAGAAGGTGATGACTTCTGTACTGAATATCCTGCATTATTGTAGTCCTTATCTGAGGTAAACAGTGTGTTTATAACCAAGGTCAGAGCATAACATATCTAGAGAGAAAATAGTTACCTAATGACCAGAAGCTATGGAAAGCTGCTCATTTAAATAATACCAAACAAACAGAGGAGCATTTCTATGCTAGAAACTGAACTAGCTGCATGTGTGAATGCCGTTGGTCAAGGTCAAAAGTTTCTCAGAGCACCTCTTGCAACTACCAGATCTTTAGGCTGACTTTTAGTTACATGTCTTTTATTGCGTGTGCAGACTTTTAGTGTCCCGAGTTTCTTTTACTTGTTGGTAATAAACAGAAGAGGGCTGGGACCAGCTGCTCTCTGACTAAGCATGAGTGTGCTCATAATGCCAAACACAGTCATCTACTGGGTCCCTGCTGTACCTGCAGTCATCAGTCAGGAGGGGGCATGTCAGCCTTTGTTGCTCCTTGGAGTGGGTTTGTCTTTGATCTCCCCAAGCTGTTGTCTTTTTCCTCTCTGCTCCTTCTGTGAGAATGTTTGTATCTCTTTATATTACCACCTTTTTTCCTGACTCGTTGGTGATTTCACTTCTTTGTACTAAACTATTACTGACTTTTGTCAACTCTGACATCTAGCCTCTGTATCCTTGCTTTGTTTCTGCCTTATGCTGAGCAGTTTGGTAGCTTGTACTTTCTTATTTCAAATTGAGGGGATAGTTATAACTGCAGCTTTTCATTGCCTTCTTTTAGTAAAACTGGGGACAATTGTTATGTCTAAGAACATGAGCTGAGTTTTAGGGCTCAGCTTCCTTTGTTTCTTGTTTTCTGTAAGCTGACCATTTTCCATGTAGTATTGTCATCATAGGCAAGAAAAGCTAAGTAATACTGTGTAATGTGTCCTTGTTACCTGGCTGCCTCATGTAATAGCATGCTGGTATTCAATATGAGTTAGAAAAGATGCTTACAGAACTCAACAAATTGGTGCTCAGGCAACCATGATGCCTGTGACTGCTTACCTCAGTCTATTTGCTAGTGAGATGGTGTTGCCTGGGAATTAGATAATAGATCCGGCTCAACAGAGCCTATATAGGGTGATTTTTTTTCAGCATTCATCAGATTGTTGTGTGTTTGGGAGGAAAAGCAGGATTCTGTTCTTACATAAGTCATTGATGCTTTCATTTGTGAAGGGCACCAGCTGCTTTGGACTTAATTTCACAACTTGGGAGGGCCTGGCTTGGAATCACAATTTTTATGTTGAAATGGCTTTAAGATATCTGGTATTTCTTGAAGAGTGCATATACTGAAGTCAGGGAAGGAAATGAGCTCTTTTTTCGTTGAATCGGAGCAGCAAAATGAGTTTAGAGAAAGATTCTTGAATGCATATGAGATCTTTAATGGAAAAAAGGATAGTTCTTTACGGCTATAGAAGATCATTCATGCAGACTGATAAGAAAGTTCTCATGAAACATAGTGAATGTTTGAGTGCACATATTCAGAAGTTCTTCAGAATCCACCTGTCTGTGGTAGGCTTTGTACTCCATCACCAGTGTTTCATCTTCCAAACTTTTCACTTCATCTGGTGCTGTGGGTCAAGTTATATTAGCAGATTTAGCAGTGAGGAGAAAAAGGTGCTGTGGAGGTGGTGGTGTCATGTCTACAGCCATGTTTCCAGACTTTTTTCTGTAAGGACAATGTGTTTGATCTTCAGAATAAAGAAATAGAAAAATATGATAATATAATATAGCATAGTATAATATAATATAATTAACTCTAAAATATATTGTATACTATAAAAATATAATTTAAAGTTGTTCTGGTTTACTCAGAGCTGAGGATCTGTCTCCCTGTTTCTCTCTTTCTGTTGCTCTCTTTTTCCTGTGTGACTCCAGCTATTCACAGGCAGATGATCTAGTCAAGATGTCCAAGTCCTGGACTTTCATCTTTGATAGTTTCATTTTTGAAATTTGAACCAAAAGTAGGTTCAGATATAACTAGTCGTCTGAACTGGATCTGTGGCAACCCATGAAAGTACCAGGGAACCAAGTGAGAAGGTGAATTTTCAAGTTTTCTACTATGTAAAAGTCAGTGTTAAAATTACTTTCTTCTTGTGGGACACCCTAGTACCTGCACTGGGGACTGTGGCCACAGTGTAGCATTCAAGGATCAGGCCACCCAGCTGTGCCTAGGCTGTAGGGTCACTGACATGGAAAGGAAGATGGCACTGCATTGCAGAGATGCATTTTGAAGTAGCTGTGCTGTGTGATTCTTATATCATGTGAAGACCAGGTTTGTAGGACTTCTGTATGACTTTGAGTGTGTGTGTGTGTGCGTGTGTGTGTGTGTGTGTGACATTTCCTAGGCATTTTTAAAGATCTCTTTAGTCTTGTCCTTTTTTTCCTGCCTTTACTCCGTTTCTCTATTTGATTACCATACTATGTTCTGTGTGGGGACAGCAATTAATGCACAGCATAACAGGGCACAACAAAATGACTTTGCCTCTAAGCTGTTATACAGCTGACAGTTTGCCTTTGCTTGTGTGTGAGTGTGGACCTATGCATGTGTGTGTATTTTCTTTTCTTTTTCTTTTTAAACATCACTAGTATGAAATAATTTTGCAAGAACTGAATTTGTTCAAAGCTGTGAGATATTTGCCTTGCCCGAGAGTTAGATTTTTTAACTCCATGCAGCAGGTGGCATTACAGAACAAGTGATTTTTTGCTTCCTTTCCCAGGGAAAAATTGTTTGGCTAGAACCTCAGCTTACTGTTCTGTAAAGAAATTAATATCAAAAATCTTTAATATAGGGATAGTAAGTGTAAGAGACTTATTGTGTGTAACAAAGTATTTTCCTTAAAGAATGTCCAGCTTTAGGGCTTTTTGTTGTTGTGTCCCAAAGAGTAGATATTGATTAATAAACAAAGTAGCAAAAACTTCAAAACATTTATTTTTTTTTTTAAGAATGGATCCTAGTAATCATGTAACACATGTAACACAAGGAGCCAAATGTACTTGAAAAATCTCTGCAAGAATTTTTCATCAGGGAGCAGCAAGAGTAGGGCAGCTCCACAAGGGAAGACAAGCTGGGAGCCAAATGTGACCACCGCACAGGCAGGGGCAGGTACTTCACTGACCAGGACACAGTCCCACAGTGCCTGAGCAGGGCGGGTTGGTGACAGCTTGTCCGTCAGCTGTCCAGTGACCATCAGACAAGGTGAAATAGCAAGTTGGGTCTAGGCTCCACCTAGGAGTTCAATCAGAAACATCAGGAGGCAGGGCTGGAGGTAAGACTATGGATAGTTTTGGGGTCCTCCAGGAAGTTCAGTCAGTAAGTCAGGATAACAGGCTGTGCCCAGACCTACATACAGCATAGTTCAGGCAAAGACTGAAGACTCAGACCTGCCTGAGCTGAAACGTAGCTCCTGGACTGGAGGACAGAGAGGGTGCTTAGAAGTCCCAGGTCAGGCTAGTCAGGGCGATTAAGGCCTGTTGGTGTATCCAAGGTCTGATATTCATTGTAAAAGAGGAAGAACGTTAGCTAAAGGACTTGCTGCCAAACCAGTAAAGTCAAGGAACATTGTTCATTTGGTTTTAAAGACAGTAAGATTGAGTCTTTCGTGCTTTAAATTTGGTACCTCTCTGTGAAGTTAGTTTAATCTTTGCTTCGTTATGACATTGTGGTATTTGTATATATTCCCTTTGCTTTTAAATTTTGTAATTAAGTCTGTGTGACATGATATAGAAGAAGGAATACTTGACTCTCTCAAAAGACATTTATTTCATGATGTTTATGGATACTGATGTCTGTCTAGAACTCCATGGCCTGTTCCAAATAACAGTTGTGACACCAGATGCCTCTTTCTTGAACAGCAGGATGCTGTTCTCCAGCAACTTTTGACCTACAAATTAATTGTTATAAGATGCTACAGTGCTTCTGTCACAAATATAGTGGTTTCTGAATTTAATTCTCTGCTTTTCATTTAGGTAGGTACCTCTCAAGCTCATCTTTGACAGTTTCACCCCTGTATAGTTGAGTTTCCATGCTATATGCATGTTTATGCTTCTAGGTGCTATATACAATATTAATGAACACTTTCTGCTGTATGGTTGCTGTAAAGGTGTAGGATTCTTTATAAAGATTATCTTTCTTCAATGGGGTAATTATTTTTCTGGGTGTCATTAATGCACAGCCCAATTTATTTTGAGTTCTTACTTCTCATTTTACTCTGTGTTCGTTCTCTCTGTTGTTCTCATGTTAAGTGATCTAGAACATGCTAATTTTATATATAAATTATTATTGTTTGATCTGATATTTTAAAAAATATTTTTCCTTTTTGTTTTTTTTAGGTTTAGCCCAGTCAGGTGCATGGGGTTGCTTTGATGAATTTAACCGCATTGAACTTCCAGTTTTATCAGTAGCTGCTCAGCAGATATATATTGTACTTCAGTGTAAGAAAAATAAGAAACCTCAGTTCATTTTCACTGACGGAGATGTTGTTGACATGGACAGAGAATTTGGTATATTTCTGACTATGGTATGTATGTGAATATGTGTAAATGGCATAATTGTGAAAAATCCTTCCTATTTCATTTCCCATTGAAATTTCCCTGTTGAAATCATTGGAACTGTCTGTTAGAAAATAGTAAATACAATTTGAACATCAGTTTGGTCAAATAATAATGATGATATTTTCTCTTCACCATATTTCTAACTGGAACTTAGGACTCGAGGTATGCAATTATCATTAACTACATATTTTAAGGACTTTTTTAGTTGAATATTCGACAGATTGGGACTAAATCAAACCATCTCATATTTTTAGTCAAAGTCTGTCAAAATAATATGAAGTAATTGACCGACTTTACACTGAAATGATCTGGGAATGTGCACTAGGGATTGTAACCTACAGCACTAGAACATTATCAAGACACTGAGGAACTAACCATTTAAAGCAATTCAGACAAGATCTGTAAGTGGTTGTCTGTCTATGTCTGTGTGTCTTGGGCATCTCCAGGTAACACGTGTGATGACATACACTTCATGAACTGCAGTATTTAGGCGACCGTGTAGTGATGTGTAATAGTGACATGCTCGAGTTACCCTTTGTAATCTGGCATGTACTCCTGTGTTTGCCAAATAATTATCAGAAAAGATAAACCTTCCTATCCTGCTTTCATTACATATTTTATTTTGTATTTTGCATTTTTCAGAACCCTGGCTATGCAGGACGGCAGGAACTTCCAGAAAATCTGAAGATTCAGTTTCGCACAGTTGCTATGATGGTGCCTGACCGTAGCATTATTATGCGAGTCAAGCTGGCAAGTGCTGGTTTCCGAGACAACCAAGTCCTTAGTCGAAAATTCTATACACTCTACAAACTCTGTGAAGAGCAGTTATCTAAACAGGTAAAATAAATATTTGTTCAACTGTAAACTGTCACTGGAAGGAAATGTAGAGAATATACCGTCATAGAATATATAATTATTTTGACACTAATGAGTCTATTAATTTGTTAGGGTTTTCAGTTTCAAGTTCTAGAAACAGTGTCTGAAATCATCACGTTGTTTTTATTTTTCAAACTAATTTGTGTAGTAAAGGAAGTTTGATATGTGATTTTTAAACAGAGTGCAGTTATTGTAGAAGTTTTGAGGAATGATGTATGGTGTGCTATGTTGAACTTTGTAGAGGACACATTTTTCAGTCTCATCACAGAATCACAGAATGTTAGGGATTGGAAGGGACCTCAAAAGATCATCTAGTCCAATCCCTCTGCTGGAACAGGAACACCTAGGTCAGGTCACACAGGAACGCATCCAGGCAGGTTTTGAATATCTCCAGAGAAGGAGACTCCACAACCTCTCTGGGCAGCCTGTTCCAGTGTTCTGTCACTCTCACTGTGAAGAAGTTCTTCCTCACATTTGTGTGAAACCTCCTATGTTCCAGCTTGTACCCATTGCCCCTTGTCCTATCATTGGATGTCACTGAGAAGAGCCTGGCTCCATCCTCATGACACTCACCCTTTACATATTTATAGACATTAATGAGGTCACCCCTCAGTCTCCTCTTCTCCAAGCTAAAGAGACCCAGCTCCTTCAGCCTTTTCCTCATAAGGGAGATGTTCCACTCCCTTAATCATCTTTGTGGCTCTGCGCTGGACTCTTTCAAGCAGTTCCCTGTCCTTCTTGAACTGAGGGGCCCAGAACTGGACACAATATTCCAGATGCGGCCTCACCAGTAGAGGGGGAGGAGAACCTCTCTTGACCTACTAACCACACCCCTTCTAATACACCCCAGGATGCCACCCCAGGAGGCCTCCCAACTAGACTCTGTCCCATTGACCACAACTCTCTGGCTTCTTTCCTTCAGCCAGTTCACAATCCACCTCACTCTCCGATCATCCAGACCACACTTCCTCAGTTTAGCTGTGAGGATGCTGTGGAAGACTGTGTCTAATGCTTTACTGAAATCAAGATAGACCACATCCACTGCTTTACCATCATCTATCCACTGGGTTATGTCCTCATAAAAGGCTACCAAGTTGGTTAAGCATGACTTCCCCTTGGTGGAGCCACGTTGACTGCCCCTAATGACCCTCTTGTCCTTGACATGCCTAGAGACAGCACCCAGGATAAGTTGTTCCATCACCTTTCCAGGTGAAGACTAGAAGCTAATGGAGAGACAGTGTAAGAATAGTAAATAATTGAAGAGTACCTAGAAATCACTGTTTTGTTGAGTACTACCAGAAAAGGGCCGTTCTGTTTGGTATGGGGTATTTAAGTAGAAACAGAGGATAAACCTGCTCTTAAGAGCAGAACTAGTTGTTGCCTTTTGAATGCCCTGTGATGTCCACTAGAGGATCTCAGAGAGATCATACGAAGGGTAGGTAAGTTGCAGCTCAAATGAGAAGCCTGCTTTGGTTGGATCCTAATGAACCTGGGTATATTGACTGTATCCTCCATTATATTATTTCAGTTCTATACTATGTATTTATTAGTGACTATATTGACTTACATGTAGAAATCTTGGACTACACCAGGATAAGATAATAGTGCATCATATTGCCCTTATTATTTCAGAGTTAAAACAAAAAAGGACAGATTTGGATTTTCTCTTCCTTTCTCCATATCTCTGTAATTTCACCCTAAATATATATAACCAAACTGGATTCCAGTTTTTGTTTCTCTCAGGTTTCTTTTTCTCACCAGCTTTTACTCACCAGCTTTATATTGTAGTCTAGGTTCTGAAGGGTCATATTTATGACTGTCTTCCCTGTAATATTGCCCAGGGTGTCTCCATTAGCCTTCAAAATAATTTTTATGCAATCTGAATCACCCTGTATTGATCTTGCGTCTTCTAGTGTTAGTCTATTTGTTGCTGTCCAACCTACTCCCTCAGTCCTGTCATATGCCTTTGTTTTACAGTTACCAGGCTTATAGGCTACATTTTTCAGAGGATCATTTTCCAAGACCTCTCTCTTTAGTGGAATTTGTGGAAATTTTTTAGGAAAATTTGTGTATGCAGAGTTTTAGCAGTTAGTAACATAGCTTGTTTCCAGAGTATTCATTATGGATCTCTCTTTTTTCCCCTCAGACTTGGCCTCAGTAGGATTAAATTTTCTCAAGGCCTCAGTTTGTGTGGTCATTTTTGCCCTGGACATGATTCTTTGCTTTGCTGTGAAAGAGACATTTAAGCAGGCATCAGAAATTTGGCCATCTACCTCTGCAAAAGTACTTTGTTTGTTTTGTGTTATAACTGTTTCATTCATGGACAGTGTACTTAAAAATAACACACACCCTCAAAAAAAACTTAACTGTATACAAAACTTATTCTATCATAGTGGTGTACAATATTTTGTACATGACTATTGCTGCATCTGCACGAAGAGTTTCTCAACTTCTTTCTCATCAGGAAGTTTGCAGCAGACATCTGCCACAATGTTGATTGGCCCTCTAATCCTCACCCAAATGCTCTCATCTGGCTCACCAGCCATCCTAAGGCAAAGCATTCATGCTCATTCACTTTAAAGGGAAACTCCCTATCTGGCACTCCTGGCTTGTCCTTCCTAAAGAACCTGTATCCTTTCATTGCAGTACTCCAGTCTTCTAAGTTATCCCACCATGTTTCTGTCATCCCAGTTAGACTGTTGCCCTATAACTGCACAGAGAGCTCTAATTTCTCCTGGTTTGTTCCCATGCTGCATGCATTAGTGAACAGGTACTTCAAATTGGCACCTACGTGTGCTGGCTACCCAAGAAAAATGTGAGAACTTCTGCCATGATGCTGTCCTGTTGACCCTTCCTTATCTTCATACATACACTCTTACCCATCTCAGACTGCATCTGTTGCTTTTCAATTGGGTCCACCACTTCCTCACTTGAATGTGAGTTATGCCCCTCCCCCATCGATCTTAGTTAGTTATAGTAGTAATGGGACATTTTGAAAGACTTGCTGAAGTTCCCTGTAAAGTTTGTTGTAGGTTGGGAAGTGCATCTGATGCAATACCTGATTGTAAGTAGTGAAAGATCTAATCATAGAATCACAGAATAGCCTTGGTTGGAAGAGCCCTCTAACATCATGAAATCCAATGAGTTAATCTGATTAGATATGGGAGTCCTATGATCTGTAGATATTTCTGAGAGTACAAGTGGGACACGAATGGCTTCTGTCTAGCCTGAAAACTAGAACTATAAAGTACAAAGGATTTCTTAGAGACATATTAATCTGTCTTTCTCAGTGGAATTTTATAATTTCAGTATTTAATGGTAGATTTTAAATTTGAAGTAAGTACTGCTGAGTATCTGGGCAGGTGACTGGAAAGAACAGGGTGCATAAAGAATCACCACAATAGGAAATTGCAGAACATTGCCTGTTTTCAGCAAATGCAATGTACATCAACAAAAGAAAATAACAACAAACAAGTATTCACCAGCTGAATTTACTTCCCACAAAATCTAAAAGGAGTTTGCCAGATGGAGTACATGAAGTCCTCTAGACATTTTACACACACAAATGCAGACTCTGTAGAAAGAGGAACTCTGACTCACAAATAGCCAAAGGTATCCTGAGTGACTATCATCTCCTTCAGTAAAGAAAAACACACAAAAGTAAAAGAATAGTCCTTAGCAAATGTAGGAAGCCCAAGATGTCCCGAAGCCTGTGAAAATTATTCGGACAGAGCCCTCAAAACTGAATTATTTGCATTTGGTGTAGGACTTCTAGCCAAAGTTCCCTACTGCCTCCTTCCACAGAACTTCCTCCAGATTAGGGAAAACCATAGAAACTGAAAAGAAAAAATTAACAAAGTTTAAAAGCAAATGAAACCATAATCCCTTTTTGAGGATCATCTGTTAAGGTGCTTTCATATGGAGAAAACCACTGATGCCCCTTTTTACTTTTCCCCACGACAGCAAACTATGCTTCTAGTCCTGGGATTTTTATTTGCAGATTTTTTAATTCTTCCTTACAAGACCATCAGCTATACCACTGCAGTGCATTTTGATCAAGTGTAATCTTTTGCCTGCTGTTAAAAGATGTAGTAAAGAAATAGCTCATAATCCACATTTACCAGTAAATTCTAGCTGTTCTGTGCTATTCCTGAAAGGCAAAGAAGTTGTAAAACTGGCAGACTGATTAAGGAAAATAAATGATGGTCACTTTGAACCACACCTCATGACACAAAACACTCAGTTGGAATGCACCAGAATATAGATAACTTTTCCAGTTTTTTAGTACTTTCTTTTCTAAATTCTCTTCAGTAGGGTTCATCTCCAAGTGTGGAATCCAACTTTTGGGCACAGTACAGAAGCACCAACTGCAATGGAAACGTCTTTTCAATTGTCCTGAAAAGGACACTTTTTTTTTATTGCCCACTATAATTGTAGATATGCCTTTGGGGAGTTCGTGGCTTCAGTCCAATGTCAGATATTTTTCTGCAAAGCTTTCTGCACCTGACTTGTTTCTCAACTGAATGAAGAGGAGTTGTTATGCTTCTTTATTTGTGCAGTTGGTTATTTCTATCTGTGTAGTATTTTACACTCATATTTATTTAGTTGCATCACACATAGATCATTTATTGAATTTCTTTTGGTAATTTTGAACTCTAGCTGTGGTCTAGTTCACCTGTTTGGTATCACCTGCAAACCTAATCAATAAGTTATTTCTTGCTGAAAATTCTGGGATCTACTCAATGTATTGTTCCAATTTGTCAGCCTGGGAAATAGGGGTGAGGACTGGGGGGAAGGTGTTCGTTTATTCTCACCATCCAAATGTATTATAGTTGGCCATAAATTAAATGAATTTTCCCCAAGTCAAGTCCCCTTGGACTTCTGGAGGGCAGACTTTGGCCTGTTTAGGAGCCTGGTTGACAGAATCCCTTGGGAGGCAGTTCTGAAGGGCAGAGGAGTCCAGGAAGGACTTTGGCATGCTGGTTGACAGCTGGCTGAATACGAGACATAATTGTGCGCAGGTGGCCAAGAAGGCCAACAGCATCCTGGCCTGTATCATAAAAGGTGTGACCAGCAGGACTAGGGAGGTTATTGTCTCCCTGTACTCAGCACTGGTGAGGCAGCACCTTGAATGCTTTGTTCAGTTTTGGGCCCCTCACTACAAGGACACTGAGCTGCTGGAGCGTGTCCAAAGAAGGGCAACGAAGCTGATGAAGGGTCTGGAGAGCAAGTCTTATGATGAGTGGCTGAGGGAACTGAGGTTGTTTAGTCTGGAGAAGAGGAGGCTGAGGGGAGACCTCATTGCTCTCTACAGTTACCTGAAAGGAGGTTGTAGCAATGCGGGGTTCGGTCTCTTCTTCCAGGGAACTAGTTATAGGACAAGGCGTAATGGCCTCAAGTTGTGCCAGGGAGGGTTTAGATTGGATATGAGGAAAAATTTCTTCTCTGAAAGGGTTGTCAGACATTGGAACAGGCTGCCCAGGGCAGTGGTGGAGTCTCCATCTCTGCAGGCATTTGAGATGTGTAGATGAGGTGCTAAGGGACATGGTTTAGTGATGAATTGGCAGTGTTAGGTTAATGGTTGGACTTGATGATCTAAGAGGTCTCTTCCAACCAAGGCTATTCTATGATTCTATGATTTATATCACCTAGATATTGGCCCTTTTAGTCACGAATCCCAGTACTGTGTATCAAGATAGCAACAGTCCTTGGATGAGCAGAAAACAGAGGGTAGTCTAAGTATGTGTAGTTTGCTGTTTGTGCATCTGGCAATTTATGAATTTAGGAAAATGAAAGAAGATGCAGCTCAGTAACAGATGACTAGTAAAAGTGGTAGTTTACTACCAAAAGGGACACTTGGCAGGTATGGAAAATATCTTTGGGATATGTTAGCAACAGAACTGGAAAACCAGTTGAAAAGATGAAAAGCTGTAAAATTAATCACCTTTAAAAATTCAATAGCATGTTTATTTCTTTAATTAATTTAGTTTTCAGCCCTCTCTTCATTTTAAAGTGTTTAATCTTTGTGGTACCAATTGTGTTTATGCATTATTTCAAGGTTCACTATGACTTCGGGCTTAGAAATATCCTGTCTGTTTTAAGAACACTTGGAGCAGTGAAAAGATCTAATCCCAAAGAGCCAGAGAAAACTGTAGTGATGAGAGTTCTGCGGGACATGAACCTCTCCAAACTGGTACTGTAACACTGTTGACTTTCCCCAAAACTGTACTTTGTTTGCATTTTTAAATGTTTTTATTATATATTTTGAAAAGATCTTTTTCTTCTGCAGTTGGATACATTATTTTGCATTTTTTAACACAGTCTTTCAATGAGTGGATAATCAGAATACAGTGAGCACTGTTTGTGTTTTAAGAGAGGAAAACATATAAGAAGCCTTAGCTGAAAAATATCATTTAAAATACCATCAGAACCTAGGGGACCTAGCCTGGTCCCCAACTGGCTCTTGTTTTTCCTTCTTTCTGCCCTGTCTAAGGAGAGAAAGGAAGAATACATTGTATTAACTCTTAATAATGTCATTAAACATCCTTCTTATTCTGGAATTTCAATTTATACATTTCTTGGGAGTCTGTTGCCTTTTCAGAATATCATAAGAATTGCAATGAGTGAGGTAATTCGAAGCAGCTAACGCCTACTTGTATAGCCTAATCTCTTTCAATATTACTATTTAAAGTATTCATCTTTCTTTTTATTGCTGTAATAGGAAGGTTATAACATGTCTAGACTCTGTATTTACCTTGGGAGCCAGTTTTGTGGTGGAACCAATTACTCTCTTTCTGATGTTAATCTATTCAGCGCATTGGTACATGTGTTCAAACCTATAGGCATACTTCAGTGATTTACAGAAGGAGAACAATTATAAAAAATCCAAGGCAAAATGCGATTTGAATAAATCTTGCTGGTTTATGTAACAAATGAGAAATATGTGTGTGTATATATTGAAGAAAACTTTAGTAAGATGTTAACATTTTTATAAGCTTGAAGTATTTAATTTAGAAATTACTATATATGATTGCATTGTGTGAAATTCACTTAATAAACTGATTCATAATTATAATATTTGCTTTGCAAAAGATAAGATTTTCTACTGCCATCTTTGAAATGCCGTATTCTTGAAGATTCTTTACAGCTGTAATAATAATTTCAATGAATAAATAATGAATTTCTCCCTACTTTATCCTTGACAGGTGGATGAAGATGAACCTTTATTTATGAGTCTCATTAATGACCTATTCCCTGGAATTACTTTGGATAAAGCTGGGTACCCTGAACTACAGTCAGCCATTCAGAAACAGGCAGAGAAAGCAGGGCTTATTCATCATCCACCATGGATACTTAAACTCATTCAGCTGTATGAAACTCAACGAGTCCGACATGGTTAGCATGCTAGATGAGGTTTTGAGCTTGCATAAAAGCAGTAGTTTTTTATATTATCTGCTACAGAATGCACATTATTTTTGACAAAAAAGGTATTTTAAAATTGAACAGGTGTCATTTTTAAAGCCTATGTGGATGTTTTGCTAGGAAACTTGTGACTTTTTTTTTGGTGTGCAATACACACATAGTGAGATTTTAACTTTGTTGTATTACATTTTTTAATGGGAAATATGAATGTGGCCTTCAGTGACTGAAATTTCTTTGGAACAAGTTAGAATGTAGAGTGTACATTAAATTAAATTCAGAAGCAGACGATTTTGTTCAGTGTTCTGAAAACAATTGTTGGCCTCAGACACAGTTCAGTTATGAAGCTCATGTTTAATGTTGCTGTGAGATTATGATGCTGAGAAGGTTACAAAAAATAATCTCTCAAACCTTTACTTTAATAGGCTCTACCAAGCATGCAGTATGATTCCAAGAATCGTTCTTTGTATTCAATTCTGGCCATTTCGACTAAGTAGAAATAAGCTTACCTCCTACTGGACCAGGGACACAGGACAAGATGGTCTCCAGAGGTCCTTTCCAACCTCAACCATTCTGTGAAAATGCATTTTTACAGTGCACAAAAGGCTAATGAGTAAAGTTTACTGTGTCCTGGGGAGGGTACTAAAGACAGTAGTAAAACCGGGTTTACAATGTATAGCCGACTGGAAAAAATTACCACTACTTTGAAATATCCCCCCACCATCTGACAACTAAGGATTTTTTTGTATATGAAAGAGAAAATATAAAGGAAATGTAACTAAAGTAACAAAGATTTATGAAGACGTCATCCTTTTTATTCTCCCCTTTCATGTTGTAATAAGAGAATAGTGAGCTTTAACTAATGGAACAAATAAAAGGAAATACTCATTTGCATAACACAGTCTGAGACCTTAATGCCTCAAAAGTTTAGTTCAGGTTATTGGTTAGACCAAAGACCTGGTTGATGCTGTGCTGAGTTAATAATTTACATCCAGATTGCAGGGTTCAACCACGAAGTTCCTTATCAAATCATAACACCTATACCTATATGGGAACCATGAAAGTTTCAGTCATGATTAAATGTGCCTCTTGTTAGAAGAAGCTATTTGGTCTGTGAGACACCACAGAGCACTGTTCCCCAAAAATCTCTGGACAGTCACAACTTCCCTGGGCAACCTGTACCAGTGTCTCACCACCCTCACAGTAAAGAATTTCTTCCTAATGTCTAATCTAAATCTACCCTCTTTCAGTTTAAAACTATTACCCCTCATCTTATCACTACAAGCCCTTGTAAAAATCCCCTCTCCAGCTTTCTTGTAGGCCCCTTCAGGTACTGGAAGGTGCTACCAGTTCTTCCCCAGAGCCTTCTCTTCTCCAGGCTGAACACCCCCAGCTCTCTCAGCCTGTCTTCATAGCTGAGGTGCTCCAGCCCTCTGATCATTTGTGGCCCTCCTCTGGACTTGCTCCATGTCTTTCTTATGTTGGGGGCCCCAGAGCTGAACAGAGTACTCCAGGTGGGGTCTCACAAGAGCAGAGGGTGAGAATCATCTCCCTTGACCTGCTGGTCACACTTCATGCAGCCCAGGATACGGTTGGCTTTCTGGGCTGCAAGTGCACACTGCTGGCTCATGTTGAGCTTTTCATCAACCAACGCCCCCAAGTCCTTCTCCTCAGAGCTGCTGTCAATTCTTTCTCTGCCCAGCCTGTATTTGTGCTTGGGATTGCCCTGACCCATGTGCAGGATCTTGCACTTGGCCTTGTTGAACTTCATGAGGTTTGCACAGGCCCACTTCTCAAGCCTGTCAAGGTCCCTCTGCATGGTATCCCTTCCCTTCAGAATGTTGACTGTACCACACAGCTGGGTGCCATCGGCAAACTTGCCGAGGGTGCACTTGATCCCACTGTCCACATCACCAACAAAGATGTTAAATAGCACTGGTTTTGATCCAAATTCTGTTGAAACCAGAGAAAGGCCATTCCATTAATATTGAGGGGCTTGGATTTGATCTTCCCATATCTAACATATGGCATGAGCAAGTGATTGTCTGGGTACCCAAACTGGTTTCGGGAACATTCAGTTCCCTTTAGTTTTAGAGGCAGTCTACATTGTACTGGTTTGTAACTTGGGTTTGTGATTGCATGTTCCATACCTTTGTTGAAGAGGTTTTCAAAGCCAACTAAGGGTTATGTTGTCCAGTTTCATCTAGTGTTAATAGGAGTTATCTAGCTCCCTTAGATGTCTTTAGAAGTTTCAGTTTGAATGTCCCATCTGCTTTTGGACAGACTCTGGACCTCTGGAATAGTTCATTTAGAAAATATAACTAAAAAGGATCAACTGTAGGCTCAATATATTGTTGAAGACATGGCTTCTTTTCCTCAGGCAGTATGTGTATGCACTGATGCAATTAAAAGTGTGATTGCTGTTAACTGTTTTTTATATAAGAAAAATGTATTAAAATGTCAGCATAGATGGATGCAGGTACATATTTTTCTTATTTTTGCTTCAGAAAGATACACTCAATTTTATATATCATTGGGAACTCCTCATTCTCATTAAATATATTTAGAAATTACTGGTTTTGTTTACTACCAGTCATGTCAATGTCATTGCATGTGAACATCAAAAGGCAGTTGTGTTTTCCAATTAGAAAAAGGTACAGAACTGCCTGAGGGAGGATACAGACCCACATAGGCTTGCCTGTCATAATAGAGCAGACATTTATAGAGGCCTTTTAATAATATTTTAAAATTCCATTTCAGTCAACATTGAGTAAGTGGAGTGAGAAACATCTTTTTTTTTGTATTGGCTTTTGATAAGAATAAAATAAGGATCATTGATGCAAAGAACCATTAAATGGTAGCATGACATTTTGACATTTCATTTTAAACTATGTTTGTATTGTTTTAAGGTATGATGACTCTAGGTCCAACTGGTGCAGGAAAGACAAAATGCATTAATATTTTGATGAAAGCAATGACAGATTGTGGTGCTCCTCATAAAGAGATGAGAATGAACCCAAAGGCAGTCACAGCTTCCCAGATGTTTGGTACCCTTGACGTTGCTACAAATGACTGGACAGATGGTATTTTCTCTGCTTTATGGAGGAAAACTTTAAAAGCAAAGAAGGTAATGGATATTGTATCATGATAGTTAATAAGGACATTTAATACTGCTTCTATAAGGTCTTATTACCTGTCATTTATGTGAAAGATCTTACATTATAAAATCAAATGGGAAAATACAGTGTTAGTTTTGCTTTGTGTCTGAATAGCTCAGTGTACGTACACCAGAGTTGCAATTATGTGTATATACCAGAGAGCACTAGGCTTCCCATGCAGTTGAGCTTCCAGAAAAGTTTTCAGGGGTTTTGCTTCCTTCTGTAAGCAGGTAGTCCTACCATTCAAATGCAAAAGCATGGACTGTTCATGTTTTGATGTGAGGACAGGAAAGTTAATTTTCTCCTGTCTGGTTTTATGTCATTGTCACTCTATTTCACTAATTATATCAGAATATAGCAGGCTCTGGTAAGAAAGCAGTATAGGCATTTCCCAGTTCTCTTATCAAACCTGCAGATGATGTTTCATGGAATCATAATTACACTCAAATCTTCAGAAGTTTCATTCAGTCTTCACTTGGAAAATGGGAAGCCTTACATGAAATACTTAGGTAACAACCCACAAGGACTGACTTTGTGTCTGTGTCTGTGACTGTAAAGGGAAACGTTTTCATCTACCTTGATGGGATACTGGTCTGGCTGATGTACTTTTGTAGAAGAAAGGGACAGTGTAATGCTTATAACAGCCCAAATTAACTTTTGTCACTGTTCCTTAATATCCTTTTTGGTGTGACACAGGATAACACTGAGCAAATTATAAAAACTGCAGTTTGCAGTTCATGCTGAGCTAGTTGTCACCAAATTATGACTTGTTATTTATATCCATGAGTACATTCTCTGAGATTAAGTAACTTTGTATTTTTAGTCAATGTACGTAAAGTTGCATGTGTGTGTGTCTCCTTTTCTTAGGGTGAGCATATCTGGATAGTTTTGGATGGACCTGTTGATGCAATATGGATTGAAAATCTGAACTCTGTTCTGGATGATAATAAGACCCTTACTTTGGCCAATGGAGATCGTATTCCGATGTCCCCCAGTTGCAAAATTATTTTTGAACCTCACAACATTGATAATGCTTCCCCTGCAACAGTTTCTCGTAATGGGATGGTCTTCATGAGTTCTTCGGTGTTAGATTGGAAGCCTATTTTAAGAGCTTGGCTGCAAACACTACCTGTGGCATACTCTGATGTCCTGTGGAATTGCTTTAATGCTGTATTTCAGGTACTTAATTCAACAACTTGAGAAAAAAAATATTGCATCTCTTATTCTTTATTTAATGAAGCATTGTTTCTTCCTCAGTGCTTTTTCAATTATTTACTTCTCTTTGCTTATGCAATAAAATAAGAATGATTTAAAAAAAAAAAAAAGAGAAAATTATCTCAAACATTAATGAATGAAACTATTTCAGATGAATAATTTGGATGCTTTGTTTTGTATGCAAAGGTTAGTTGGTAATGAATTGTTAAATCTGTGCTTATTTTATAATGTATATTGTATACAGAGATACTCTCTTTGGCTGTAATGGTTACTGAAATTTTAATTCTTGTTAGGATACATGGAGGGAGTGGATAAAGTTCCTTGTTTTTCTTAAATGTGAAGAAGTAAAATTGGAAAGAAATTAAGCTAGATTCACTCTGGTGGAATCTTTCTCAATTTTGTCTGCAACAGTAATGCATTTGGCCTACTAGTTATTTTTAAAAGACATTCTATAGTTCAAATTAAGTCAGTTCTGTGCTTCATGTTCTAGAGCTCAGGGCAGGTGACTATAGTGGTCTCTTCTGATTTTATAATCCATGATTCTGTTCCGAAGGAGATTTTAGAGATGACATCTCTTTGATATGTTCTCTGACTAAATCATGTTCAATCAGTAAATCCAAGGGAGGATTCTGAATATTTTTTCCCCTCTATTTGGCTTTAGCATACTGAATCATTAAAAAGGTTTCATTGATATTATGGATGATTGTACTCAATAGTGGATCTAAAAGCGTAATCTCAGTAGTATACTGTTTTCAATTACACTGAAATTATTTTTTTTTCTTTGCTATTTTTTAAAGAAATAGTTGTTTGTTGTATTTCAGCATTGTTATCTACTGATTTTCTCAACATTTGTGGAAAAATTGTAGCTTCCTTATATACCTTGCTTTCCCATTGACTCTCTCCTCCCAGTTTTCTTGTGTAATTGGTGTTGGATTTCACAGAGGTTTCTCCTGCAATATTTTTCATCATTGTTGAATTTTACAAATGCAGTTTTTGATGAACTCTGAGTGACATTTCAGAAAGTTTATTTATAAATCATCATAAAAGCAATGATTAATATGGTTTTGGAGTGCCTTGAATGTTAACAAATGTCTTTTTACAGATATGTTTCATTTCAGTTTCATTTTACTTTAAAACCAATGTTTAGCAAGCTATTAATTTTGTTCTACCTCCAAAACATAATGACATGACATAGTATTTACTGCAGCAGCAAAAGAAATGATTCTGATAAAGAATTTTAAAATATGCTTCCAAAGTAATGTATATATGGGCCAATTTACTGCTTCTTTGCCGCGATTGTATTTATATTTTATGCTGCCACTTGCTCTGAAAACATAATAACAACATTTAAAATACCCAAGCCTGAAGCAATAGCAATAAAGTCCAGAAAAAGATGTGTTTTGTTAGATTGAGAGGTGAAAATACAGTGAAATATGAAGTCAGTTCTATGCTGAAACATGCATTTGGAACTATCGAAATGTAAATGAAAGCTGTCATGCTGTCAGTTTTCTTTCACTTTTAATGAGCTGTCTTCTCAAATAATAGAAGTGGTAACAGTGATTTTACAGATGAGGAGAACATTACTTTTGTATTCAGGTGGCTCTTTTAGCTGTTATTATTTTCCCCCACATTAAAAAAAAAAAAAAAGGATAAATTCTAAAAGAAAATTTGTGAAGTAAGATGCATCAAGAGTGGTAGTCAAACTCCAAATACAGGCCTTGGTGAATTTAATGCTAGTATTAACAAATGTATGGATATAAACAGCTTTAAAATTACAGATTTTTAGAAGAAAATGATGATTAGGCTATGGAAGAATCAGTTTATAAGTATACCTATGAGACCTTTTGAAATCAATCTAAATTCAATCAAAATAGATGTAAGACACCTGCTATAGTAATTCCAATTTGCTTACAAGAAACAATATTTATGCTAATAAAAATACTGTTTGTCACTGAAAGTCTGCATATTGGATAAAATCATTATTAATGAAGGTACAGCAAGTAATAATAATGTAGGAGGAAGCATCAGAGAATAATAGAGGTGAATCAGTGGAAAGAATGTATTTATTCTTTTAATGTATATTGTAAATTCCAATGTTAGTTGTAAGTTTTTATATAAAAGACAGGAGGTAGCCTTGTCCAAAAGACAAGGATAAATTTTAAAAAAACCTAAACAAACAAAACCCCAAACAACCCCCCAAACCCAACCTTATTTGAATTGAGATTTTCTTTGAGTCCTTTCTACAGGATTTTTTTAAAATGGTGATTGGAGGATTGGACTTTCACTCTCCCTTTCCCAGTTCTTTCTTCTCAGCAACATTTCCTGCTTAGGAGCAATTTCAAGTAAACTCCTATCCCCACCTAAAGTCTCTACTCTCTTAAATTTGGAAGCTATACTGCCAATTTCTTGTCTGTGAATGATGCTGCTACCTTTAAACAGCAGAACTGCTTAGCCGATGGAAGAAATTGTCTGAGACAGTTTCAAAGAACTGAAATAATTAAAATAATTACCTGAGTGGCATTATTTAGTGTGTCTGCAAAGTGTGAAGCTCAAACTAGTGATGGATGTTATATAAGTTTCTGTATGTCTGTGTATTGTTTAGATGGAAAAAAACCCTATTAATTTTAAAATCACACCCTTTCCTCCTTTTTTTTCCTTTTTTTTTTTTTCCTTTTTTTTTTTTTAATAAAATCTGGTCTTCTGGGTCCCTTGTTGACCTATTCTGGAGACTTCAGAGAAGTCCTAAAAACAGCAGAGTAGTCAGATGTGACTTGATCCTCCCTGCACGTTAAATCTCACCCTGATCTTATTTGGGTAAAGGCTGCTATTGCCTCTGGAGTACAGAGTTGAATATATAATCCAAAGAGTTTCTTAGCTTAAATATTTAAATTCTGATGTTCAAATTAATATTACAAATACTAATAGCTTTGTGTTATTTCATTGTTCTTGTGCTTGTCTAAACTCGTGTATGTTGCCAACTTCTTGCCCTAAAGAGCATTCTACAATCCAGTGAGTTCGACAGTGACTCTATGCCATGTGAAAGGGTGTTTTCTCATATGAGTTTTCACCATCTGACTTCATTTTGCAGTCTCCTTTTTAAGGGATAGCAAACTGCTGATCCAAATCCTTTGTGATTTGTGTGTATCTATCATGGTCCAACTCATATTTCCAGACCCTCTGGCCAAACAAAATACCATGATAATTAGTTAATTCATGCTGATTGCTATCTTGATCTTGCATCCTTCTTCCTGCCATTTGTTATTTCTAAAATAGTAGTAATAACATATTAGTGTATGTGGACCTGTTTGGGTTTTTTTTAAATAAACTTAAAGAACAAGAATTACAGAAACTGGAATTGTATCATAAAACTCGTTCTGGGGAAAAATGGTCTTTTGAAAGTACAGACTACTTTGACTCATGAAATATCTTTATTCTGAGTATCTCAAATCAATTATTAA
The DNA here is from genome assembly GCA_028020825.1 of Podargus strigoides. Lineage (NCBI taxonomy): Eukaryota > Metazoa > Chordata > Aves > Caprimulgiformes > Podargidae > Podargus > Podargus strigoides. Next base: position 63,556,938 of record CM051620.1, read on the forward strand.
ACAATTTACAATGCTCTCTGAGATGTCTAGTCTATTTTGCAGATGAAGAAACTGAATCTCAGGGAGATTTAGTTCCAGATTTTAAAGGTCTTTATATTTGAATCTTCCACACTGTTTTCAGTGCATTACTTGTACCCATTCCTTATAGAACCCACAACCCCCCAGTTAGTCACTTGAGCACTTTATATGCTGCTGGGGGCAAAACATACGTTTTAGAGGGTAAGCCACAAAAAGCAACACGCAGAGGTGGAACCACTTTTGCTAGTCAACAAGAAAAAACATTAAAAGGGATGTTTTCTAAGCCTTCCTCCTCCTATGTATGCCCACATTCAGACTATCTATCTTCTTTCTCAGACCACTTAGCCATGAGCCCTATTCTGCTTAAGTGAATTTTCTCTAATATATCTTTGTTGTGTGTGTTACCCACTCTAATAGTGTGGTGGAACTCAGGAGGATGTGTAAAAATCTCGATTCAGTCTCTGCCAATACTCAGCATAGGGTACTTAGAGAACTTTAGTGGCAAGAAAAGTAAACTGAAAATTGGAACAAAAGTGGTGAGTATGTAGGTAAGCAGCTCACTGGTTTTTCAAAAATATCTAGGTGATTGTTACATCTTTGGGTGATTGAATGTCTTCATTGTCTTAGCTTTCTCACTGACAGGACATGGGAGCCATAAATGGAAATCCTCCAAAATTACTAGTGTCCCATAGTGTCCCTGTTGTACTTTTACTTCCTTGAATGAGTAGGCAGTGTTGATTTCCAAAGATTTAAAAGGCAAATGGAGGAGGAGATTATATTAAAATTTGTTAAATGAAGGTGAAAGTAGGTTATAATTTACATCTGCCTCTACTGTGGATGACAATTGGTATTTTAATTCTGCACTGCAAATCTCAGAGAGGACTTTACATCAATTTGAAACTTCACTAAAGATGTTGCAGAACACTTGGCAAAGGTAGACATGGTAGCCATCACTACAGAGTAACCTGAGGAAAGTCCAGGTTCCATTAAAATCAATTGCAAAATTCCCTTTGGATCCTGCCAGGGTTCTACAGAGAGCTGAGAGTATCAGTTTCAAGAGGGACAGGTACATTATGGTACAGTGAGAACAGATCAGGTAGATAGACATTTATAGCAGTGAGGCTGTGCATTGTACACACATCATTACAACAATTCCAGTGCTTTTATCTTCCCGCTACAAAAATGGCAATGGTAGATTAAAATCTCCAGTGGAGAGCATGAATGGAAGATCCCTGATGTAACTGAAAAACAGTCTTCAAATTGCTTTTCAGAAAATTGCTGTAAGGAACTCATGTGAATAATTCTGCTGACTGTGGTATATCGAAGTTATTTTTCTAACGTGTTATTGTTAGCAAAATTTCATGGTCTAAGTATGAATATTTATGATTCCAGAAATGAAGAAAAATGTTGTTTGGTATAAAGTTTAGGATATATTTGAAATTAAGAAATTGGTGTCATCTAAGAATAAATCATACCATTGAAAATGATAAATAAATTATTTAAATTATGTTTTTTCCTTTCCAGGATGTGATAGATTTTGTTTTCTCTGCTGTGACACCAAAAATGCCAATTTTAGAATGTATGTACATCAAACAAGCTATTGACCTTCTACAGGTAGATACGACATTCAGTTTTTCTCTCATTCCATTATTTGTGCTGGGACATTGTTCTAGGAGGGCAGTCGTTACATATTGCATCTGTTTTGCAGGGTTTGTTGTCCAACCAATACGAGAAGCAGCTCAGCAAGGAACATATTGCTCGCTTGTTCATTTTTGCTGTCATGTGGTCAGCTGGAGCTCTTTTGGAACCGGATGACAGGCTGAAAATGGAGCTGTTTCTACGGAAGCACTCCGCAGTGAAAGAACTTCCAGCTGTGAATGGAGAAGAAACCATGTTTGAATTTGTTATCAATGCCTGTGGCCAGTGGGAGCACTGGTCAAAGAAGGTTTGTTATGCTGTGACATACTAAACTTTCTTAATGAGAATATAAGAAAGATGTATTTGGTAAGAGGCATATTATTTTATTATTTAAAACCCTGCATAATTTTGTTAGGAAGAGTAACCATACCAAATGCTCAGGAGTTTCTTTTTTGAAAGATTTTTTCTTTTTCTCCATAAATATCTTTGGCAGAGAATAGGAACATGCATTTGAAATAGCTTTGGAAGTGAAACAGAAGTGATGTTAGCTTTTTCTAGTGTCTGTCACCCTACTATTTAAGAACTCCCGGCAAGGAAAAGCTTTCTTCATGTAACAGAGAAGAGTGGAGTGAGAATATCTCATTAGTCTAACACCCTTTTAGAAAAGCTTAGGAAGGTACTGATTGACTATAAATGGTTGCTTGACTTTCAGGAAGAAAAGTTTTGTTAATGTACATTTTATAAAATATGTTTCATTTTGTTTTCTGATGCAAAGTGATTGTGTGGGCAGACAGAAAGTCTCAAACTTTTTGCATGCCTTTCTTATGCAGGTCCCTGAATATATTTACCCTAAAGATTCAGTACCAGAATATACTTCCATTCTAGTTCCAAATGTAGACAGTGTCCGAACAGACTTTCTGATGCACACTATCATGAGGCAAGGAAAAGCTGTTCTGCTAATTGGGGAACAGGGAACAGCAAAAACAGTTATGATTAAGGTAAGTGCAATGGAAGAACATGTAATATCTTTGTATAATAACACTGCAATAATTGACATTGGCACAAATGTTAGATTGAAGTGTAAGAGTAACTTGATTTTTCTTCAGATTACATACCAGCATTCTTACTGAGGCATTTTGCCAGTACTCACATGGCCTACAAGCAAAAAAACCCCTTAAGTATCTATGCTTTAGTATAAAGGGTTCTTTTAAACTTTGCTAACCAGGCCAGAATGTCATGTGATAAATGCTCTTTCACACACTTTCTTTTCTTTTGAGAAGTCAAACTGGAGATTTTGCTAAGAAAATATTGATCCTTGGAGGATTTTTTATTTCCCCATGCTTTGTTGGTGGTGACATGTGTGAACTGAACTTTTGTACACCCTTGTTGCACAGACTTTCTTCACAAGCCAAACTGAGGAGAAATAAAGAACTTCCTTCTTTACTCAGGGTAATTTTTTAGAGGGTAAATTTAGTGTTTGTTATCTAGTCCCTTAATTCCTTCACTGAAGATGACATATTATTCTTTCTGTAGAAGAAAATAATAACAGGATAACAGGATAATAACACGTTTTCCATATTATAGAATGCTGCAGGTTAATCATATGACACTTGAAAAAATTAACAGCTTACTACAGAAGAGCCAATAATCAAAAGGCTGAACTAACCCAGGTGTCATACCAAACTTGGCATCCCTTATTTGAAAAAATGCAAGTGTAGTGGTTTTCAGCATGATGTCTGTGACTTCCAGGGGAATCTGTAGACTCTTTGATCAATAAAAAGCAGCTAAATAAAACTGATCTACTGTTGGGACAGCAGAATTTGTCATACAGGCATCTGTACCTCCAGTAGATGATTTTCAGAGGTCTTGAAGTTGAAAACAGCTGAAAAACACTGGCCTAAATTGACCTTTGGCTTTCTTAAAATCTGGAGCCATTTTGTGTCCCTCAGCCGTGTTCTTTCTGAGCCCTGACATAAAGCGAGTTGTACCAATGCCAGAATCCATTAATACTGCTTTTTCAGCCTAGTTGTTGATGCCAACATGCATGCCGGTGTAATGTCAACTTCTGATCCTGGCACCAGCTGGAGAACTATTTTAGCAGAGTGAAGAGGTGGGGTCTGGGTGGTGGTCTTGATATTCTGCATACTGGATTTTGGCCAGATACTGGCAACCTCCAGCCTTCAGCTGCCATTCCTGTCCCTAAAAATAGTTGGAACTGGTTCTCGGGAGTTCCTTACCCCATATCTATTCTACAGAGCAGAGTATGTTCCTTACACAAGGCATCATAACGCCAGTAGATATTTGATCTCATTTAAGGTTAGGAGTGAAAGTTAACTGCCTTCACAACTGTTCCCCTTCTGCTTTCACCTTCTCTAGAATTTTGCTCTACTACACTTTGTGGAAAAGAATTTTGTAGATATAGGCAGCTGGTTTCATGAAAAAGTAAAGATACTTCAGGTAGTAAAATGAATTAATCTGAAGTAATCTTTAGCATTGAGTAAGGTATCATTATATATCAAAATAAAGAACTTAGAGTGTTATTTAACTCTCTGTACTATTAATTAATGAACTGCAATCCCCCTGAGTTTAATGTGACACTGGTATGGTAGAGTTGAAAATTGCACCCAGAATCTGACAGTTTAACTAAAAAAATAATCCCATTAAATAACCGCTTCTTTTACAAAGATGGTTCTCATTGAAGTACTGTGGAATATTACTGTTACCGTGTAAAGATTCTGAAATGCTGTAATGAATAAAACACAAATATGTTTTTTGAACGGTTGTGTATTCATAGTTGTAGTGCATTGGCCTTGGCCAGCTGCAAGACCACCACTCAGATGCTGCCGCTCCTCAATAGGACATGGATCAAGAGAAGAACAGGGAGATCATTCACCCATTACTATCAAGGGCAAACCAGATTTGACTTGGGGAAAATTAATTTAATTTATTTTAATTAAAAATAGACTAGAGTGGTGAAAACCAAAGACAATATTAAGAACATCCTCCCCTCATCCCTCCCTTTTTCCCAGGCTCACCTTCACTCCTCCACTCCTGACTCCTCTACCTTCTCCCACCCTGAGCGGTGTAGGGGATGGGGAATGGGAGCTGTGCTCAATCCATAACAGCTCCTCTCTGCTGCTACTTCTTCCTCATGCTGTTCCTTGCTCCAATGAGGGATCCCTTCCATGGGATATAGTCCTTCAGAGACACACTACTCCAGTGTGGGTGCCCCATGAGCTATAGTTCCTGCCAGAAAACCTGCTCCTGTTTCAGCTCCTCTCCAAAGGCCTCAGCTCCTGCCAGGAGCCTGCTCTGACATGTGCTCTCCATGTGCTACAGCCTTCAGAGCACATCCACCTACTGTGGCGTGAGGACCTCGAGGGACTGCAGTGTGGATATCTGCTCCAACATGGTCCTCCATGGGCTGCAGGGGGATAACCAGCTTCACCATGGTTTTCTCCATGGGCTGCAGAGGAATCTCTCCTGGAGCACCTTCTCCTCCCTCTCCTTCTGCTCTCACTTTGGTGTCTGCAGGGCTGTTTCTGTCACATTTTTTCTCACTTCTCTCTCTCAACTGCCAGCCAGCAGTTTGCCCTTTCTTGCAGAGGCTGAGGGGCTCTGGTGGGTCTATTGGAGCCAGTTGGAACTGGCTGTGTCTGGCACAGGGAAGCCCCATCTTCTTCTCACAAGGGGCCACGCCACAGCCCCCCCAGCCAGCACCTGCGCACCTGTACCCATTACAGTAGTTTAAGACAAACTGTTGGAGCCCTGAGGAGAGGTTTGAGCAGTGGCCTGCACCAACCCATCAGCTGTCATGAGTACTCACCAAATACAGGACTGTTGCATGTACATTGCATGTGTAGACTGTCATTGGTGTGATGTCTGAGAAAAACTTATTTCTGAAGGGCACCTTGTCGTAAATTGAGATCATTGTACCAACATTGTATCAACAAAATTAACAGTTTAACAGTATTCATCAAAATATTTTGAGGGGGCTTATCTGTATCTTCCTCTGTATTGCCACGCAGAGTGTATGTCTCACTGGAGTTGTTCTTAGAGCACTTAATCAGCAATGATATAGGTTTATTTTTATGGGAACATTTCTAGTCAACCCTATTATAAAGATAAGATTTTAATTGATATTAAATTTTGTCATCGTTGCAGAAGAATTGAATCTTTAAAAAGAAACAATGTTGCAAGTATGGAAATTTTAATACTATTTTTATGTCCCAGGGCTCTTGCTAGACAAAATATTTCCCATGCTTTATATATATGCCTTGATGTGACTCCAGGGTTGCATCTCTTTCTTTCCAGTACTGTTAAAAAACTGCACTAAATACGAAAAGTGGAACTTTGTTGCTTTAGGGCATCAGCAGCAGCTGTGGGAATTGTATGCATTCATAAAACCAAACGATTCCCTTCTTCATTAAGAGAGGATAAATATCAGTAAATGCAATGTAGCTGGGTTTAATTTACACTACTGTTGCTTTAAACTGCTTTTTTTTTTTTTTTTTTTTTAAATACTGTGCTGTAGTGTAAATGTGAAAAAGGATTTTGTTTTTCACTTGTACCTCGCAGACTGCTGTAACAGATCATCACCAACAGCTTGAATTTAGAGAAACCCTAATAATTGCTAATGCAAAGTTTATTTGTATCCTGAGTTGTCACAGCTACTTATAACACTTAGTGAAGTCTGTTAAAAGCTTAAAAATTTTAATACTTAGAAACTTTATGCAAAACAGCTGAGAGGTTGGAGATGGTACATTTACTTTAAATAAGCTGCAGATTGACATTTTGACATTATTAGCAGGGCTGAGATTTCGTAGATGTCTGGTTTTTTGCAGATCTGCTGAGCATCTTTGTCTCCTTTTGGCTGAATTCATCTGGAGTTACTGGTGCACTTTACTTAAAATTGATTTATCTTGTAGGATTACACAAGAAAGTATGATCCTGATGTTCATTTGACCAAATACCTAAACTTTTCTTCTGCGACTCTGCCAAATATGTTCCAGAGGAGCATAGAAAGTTACATAGATAAAAGAATGGGCACCACATATGGTCCTCCAGCAGGGAAGAAAATGACTGTCTTTATTGATGACATCAACATGCCTGTGATTAATGAATGGGGTGATCAGGTAAAAGGAAAATGCTGACATTTGGGAATTGGTAGTCTTACCATTGCTGCTGATGGAAATGCTGATCTGTGGTTTGCAAAAATAGGAAAATTTTGGGAAAAAGGTGTCATAATATGGACTAGACCAAATACATCTACTAAAAGCGATTTCCCCAAGCCAGTTTTTGCCAAGAGTGTTAAGTTGTCAGTCCCAAAATATTAGGGTCAGCATCAAGCCACTTGGTGCAATCATTGTAGCTTTTAAGACTTTTGCTTTGGTTAGATACAGAGCTTGCAGAATTTCCAAACTAGCTATACTAAGAACCAGTCTTGGAAAGGAAGCATGTAAATCCAAGAAGAAGTCAAAGACTCTTTCCTTCTTCTCTCCCCTCTGGACTTTACAGTACAATTAGTATTAAGTGAAATCTAACATCACAGTTGACATCCAAGACTAGTGAGATGTCTTGAGGTATTGATAAATAAATACTTATAGAACTGTACTCTGAAAATCTGGTTTAAATTTAAAAAAAATTACTGCTGAGGAAAAGTAATTTTTCTGCTTGCAGTATAGGTCTTTAATCCTGTCCCCTCACTGCCTCTATACAAGCGAATGTGTGACTATACTTTGTGCTTTCTTTGTCACTATCTAAGTGCTTGTGTCAATCTGAATATATAGCCTGGCTTGATAAAGAACTGACTTTTCTTAGATTGATGTTATGAAAATCCAGTTGAAAGGCTGACCTCATGTCCACAACTACTTAGCATGTGAAGCTTACATGCAGCCAGTCCACTCTTTGACATCAGAGCACTTGGTACCATGTTGCATGACTCTATAAATTGCTGAGGTGTCCAGCAGAATACCTGAAATTCAGAAAGATAAGAGATATCTTTCTGTCTACTAATTTACTATACTGGAGATTTCCTCTTCCTTTTTTGGGCTTTTTTTTTCTTCTTTTTGTTTTAATTCAGAACCCTGAAGTGCTCAACTGCTCCATTTCCTCTTTTTTTTTGGCAATAACTAGATCACCAATGAGATTGTAAGACAGCTGATGGAACAGAAAGGTTTCTACAGTTTAGAAAAGCCAGGAGAATTCATGAATGTGGTTGACATCCAGTTTGTAGCTGCTATGATTCACCCTGGAGGAGGTCGAAATGACATCCCACAGCGCCTGAAACGCCAGTTCACCATCTACAACTGCACACTGCCTTCCAGTTCCTCTATTGACAAAATATTTCGAACAATAGCTGAAGGGTATTTCTGTGAACAACGAGGTTTCCCTGCAGAAACATGTAAACTGGCTTCAGCATTAGTATCTACAACTCAAAAGGTTTGGCAAACAACAAAAGCAAAGGTAAAATTATGTCTGTTAAGAAGCCTTTGATACATCTATACCATGACAAAGCAACAAGACCCAGGTCTTTGTACTGTCATGTGTGCTCTTCCTTCATATTGTGAAGCTGTGACCTGTATGTATAACTGCTGGCTGATGCCTCTGTTCTGAATTTGTAACTATCAGCACCTAGTTAGCTGACTAAAAACATAATCATATGCAGTGCCTTCTATAGCTAATATTAGAATTACATTAAGGAGTATAATATAGTAAACATAGCTGAGAGGAAGATTTAGAAGTCTTCTGGTTGAGAAAATGTCAAGGGCATAAGGAACCATAAATTAAAAATTCGATGGGAATCTTCTGTAAAGATGTTTGGGATTGTAAGAAACTTTAAAGATCTGAATTAAAGGAAATAAATCAAATTTGGTAGAGAGGGAATCAGTTGAAAACAAATGAAATCTTTTATTTAGTATATTCTAAATATTTACTACTTCCATTTCAAACAAATTGTAAAAACATTTAGCTGCAATTCCTAAGCAAATGTTGCTTTGAAATAGAAAATAAAATTTATGTGTAGGATGAAATTTGAAAAGTTAAGCATAGAAATGTGTGCCAAATTTGATCTTCTAATGAAAAAAGTGGAGGAGAGTGATGGAAAGATAGGGATAGGCAGAGATTTGATAAGTGATATTTCTTAGTCCAAAAAAGGTTGGTCTGAATTTTCCAAATAACTCTACTGAGACATAAACTTGGCTTACACAGAGAGTTTGTTCTAGTGAAACTATTGTCTGGTTAACTGTAGACCTGTATATTCAACAGAAATGGTACTTATTAGTGCTAATTAACTACCAGTAGAGAAAATACAGCTTTTGCTATGATGTTCATTTTGTCACATCCTCTTTTCTCTTTTTTTCTGCTCTCTTTTCTTTGTTTTTCCTCATCTACTTTTCCTTTTCCTCATGAATTTTTCCTCACATGTTCTTGGAAAGGACAAAAGAGAGTGATAGAAATGATCTGGAAGAAAGGGCAGAAGCAACACCACAGGTTAAGCAATGCTGACTTTTTTACCATGGCCTTTAATGCCATCGTTGACTAACCTGTCTTGGCTACCCTTCAGTCCATGTTACTGGGACTTGAAAGATTCAAAGAAACTTGAGTGACATCTATGTGAAATTAAAGAACTGGTCATTGCTACTGTAATTTCTTCATTTTGACTGTTGCCTCTTAAATGCCAAGCATGTATTTCTGCTTTAATGTAATTTTGATACGGAAGTTTGTGAACATTTCTGTATTAATTTAATACTAGATAGAAAATATTTTTATTTAGCAGTTATTTGAATATAGCTTATGACATTATTTTGTAGATGTTACCAACTCCAGCTAAATTTCATTACATCTTTAATTTACGAGACCTCAGTCGTATTTGGCAAGGAATACTTACAGTTACTTCTGAAGTCTGCCAGAACATCAGTGTTTTGGTAGCCTTATTCCAGCATGAGTGCAGACGTGTTATTGCAGACAGATTCATCAGCCAAAGTGATAAAGACTGGTTTGAAGATATGATGAAAAAGGTAGGCTGTGTTCCAGTATTTGCCACAGAAAGAGTTCAATTAAATGTTTCATTACTAAAGCAATCCTTAATGTATTGTTGTAGATTGCTTCTGCAGAACACGGTCAAAATCTATTTGAAGGCAAATCCGCAGAATTATACTTTGTGGATTTCTTGCGTGATGCCCCAGAAGCTACTGGAGATGAACCTGATGATGCAGAGTTGAAGGCTCCTAAAATTTATGAGCCTATCCCATCTTTGGATTATTTGGCTGAAAGGTTAAAGATGTTCATGCAGCAGTACAATGAAACCATCAGAGGATCAAAGATGGATTTAGTATTTTTCAAGGTATTAGTGCCTGTAATTATATTAGTACAGAAAGTGCCAGTTCTGTTGCATTTACTGATACGTGGATCTTGTATGTTTCTGTCAAATTATTTTGGAGATAGCTCAGAATGACTAGCCCAGTATCCAATGGGCCTTACAAATAAACTCTATGAAGCCATGCTGCGGTCTGCCAGCTGCCTTCACTCTCACAGATTATTCCATCTCTTTGCAGTTCCCCGTTTCTTCTTTCTCCTGCCTTGCACAATGCAAAGCACAACTCATTTGTTTCTGCAGTGCACATTGTGAATGTTATCTTGTGTCTCTGAAAGTTACCTCATTCTCAAAGGTCTCTTAAAACATGATGCTTTCTTTAGCTTTAAGATGGGTGGTTTGTTAGATTTTTAGGTCATTTGAGATTAATTCTTGCTCTAAGATAAATACAGCAGTGGAATAAGAAATGACTATAGTGTATTTTACTTTTGGCAGCCTACTTAGAGAGCCTGTAAATAGCTCAACTAAAAGGTTGGGGGAGGATGTTAATCCACATCCTTTCTACTCTTCCTTCTGTCCCCTAAGGGACATGCCCTCATCTCTGCCAAGTACAAACGCTGCATATCACCTTGCTTCATATGAGCTTGATACAAGGGCTAGCCCTGCTGCACACTGAAGTCAGGGAGAAATCTCTTGTTGATTTTGATGAGTACACGACTCAGTCTTTGGCATAGGCTCCAGAGAAGTCATCTAGCTGTTGAGAGGCAGTTGCTTGGTGATGTGCATCTAGTTGAATATACATTATATTATTTTTACATATTTTCATCCCTTTTTCTCTCAATACACAGGATGCAATCATCCATTTGATTAAAATATCACGGATTATTCGTACTCCACAAGGAAATGCACTGTTGGTGGGTGTAGGTGGATCTGGAAAACAGAGTCTGACCAGACTAGCGTCATATATTGCTGGATATGAGAGCTTTCAGATTACTTTAACAAGGTAACACAATGCAGTGTACATACATGTTTACTCCTTAATTTGCCATAGAAATTAATGTCTCACAATCGACTTAAAGAAATTTAAACATGTGAAATATTTTTTCTCTCATTGTAAACTACATTTTCAATCAAAAGCATCTGTGCAAATGCAGTCTATAGATGACAGATCCCAGTTCTTTGTTTTGGTGCCTTTATGATATTGACAAGAAATCTGTCTTTCCTTCAGAGTCTGAGTCTGCCATGCACCCTTGTGAAATCCCACTAAAATACCATTATGCACGAAAGATAACATGGAATAATCTGCTGGGGTATTCTGCATAGTGGGCAAATGCTGATGACCAGGGGAAATAGTAACTTTTTCTATAGATGCTTATGTACCTAGACTGTATTATTACAACTACTATCAATGACTTTATGCTGCAGCATTATCAATGACGTAGTACTGCAGCTTAGTAGTTTGTAGAAATTTGTAGTGACTGGGAATAACTACTGCCTTCCATTTTTTTCTCTTTTGACACAGGATTTACAGGGGTAAGCACTGAGGGTAAGCAGTGTGTATTTCACTCTGTAAACTACTCAACACACTGAGAAATCTTCCTTAGGGAGATATTTCAGGTCTTTGAACAATGTTACGAGCTTTCTGATGAAAGGAAAGAGAAAGAAAGACGTATCACTGTCTCTTTCTGTGACCCAGAAGCAGAAGGAAGGAACAGTGGGAATAAAAAAAAGAGTGAAAGAGGAAAGTGAGGAATCACAGAATAGAGTCCCTAGACTTGCAAGATTCAGAATACATTAATAAGGCAAATAAATATTTCAATCACTTGGGAAAGGTTCATTTGCTGAAGCTAACTGGAGGTGGGCTAAAAGCAGGCAGCTGAAAGTGTGTATTTACAAAGTGGATAGTCATCTTTTGTAACTTGCCACAGGAGGCTGTGGAAGAAGACAGTATCAGCATGGATACTAACCAGATGGGCATACCTTCTAATGTTCCTGATATGAATATAGAGGGGGGAGGAAAGAAATGAGCTGTGAAGAGTGGATGCTGCCTCATGCTTTTTCTCTAAGTAGAATTTCCCATTGCTGGTGTTAAGAGTATTGAGCTAGATGGCCTGCTATTCTGGTTGGATAGCAGTTGATTGGATTCAATGATCTTATGGGTCTTTTCCAGCCTGAATGATTCTATGATTCTACAATTCTGACTCAGTAGAGAAATTCTTATGTTCTTACTGGAATACCACAAATCACTCTAGTAACTGTGGCTGGCACATGCAAACTGAAGAGTTAGATTGTTTTACAAGATCTGCAGTGCTTGAATTAGGGATATTTATAGAGCAGTGGTAAGATGGAGCTGGAAGACAACTGAGATATGTTCTGTGTGGCATTTTTAATTTCAAAATAGTGTATTATTTTCAAATACTGAAGAAGGGACATATGTATTGCAAGTATTACTTATGACTTTGAAGAGACTCCTGGAAATAAGAAACTGGTTTCAAAGAAAATGAGTTATTAACTTCAGTTTTAATTGGCTAAGAACATAAGGGACAATATCTGCCATTTTATTAACCTTAATTTACTTCATTTAATATTGCATAATCTGAAATCTGAAACACAATAAAAACTCAGTCTTGGTTATTCTCATCTCTTAATTATTTCCTTTAACTTGCTTCCAATATCTTCAAAAGATATTCCAGCTCTATTTGTATAATGGTCATAGATATCAGAACCTACTTGACAATTTAATCCATCTGTACTAACCTTCAGTTCTAATAAAGTGTTTACGTCCACAGACTGTAGGGAGGCAAAGCAGCATACTTACCTTAGAATAAGTATTGGTCTTACCATCTTTTTTCCCAGCATGTTATTCTGTTGATTTCACCTCCTTTCCCATGATTTATGGTACTGATCATTCACTTTGGGAAAATATTTAAGAAAAAAAAAATTAAAAAATGAAACTAGGAGACACACTATGAATTTCTTATGTAGATATTTTTCTTGCCTTAAGGAAGCTAAGATAGATGATGGATATTTCCTAAATGATCTGTAACCTTTGTTCTCTCTTTCTTTAATCCTTTTCTATCCCAGAACATATGCCACCAATAACCTTTTGGATGATCTGAAAATCTTGTACCGCACTGCTGGACAAAAAGGAAAGGGCATTGTCTTTATATTCACAGACAACGAAATCAGAGATGAATCATTTCTTGAGTATATGAACAATGTTTTGGCTTCAGGTGAAGTCTCAAATCTTTTTGCACGAGATGAAATAGGTGAAATCACACAAGACCTGATACCAGCAATGAAAAAGGAGTATCCAAGGCGTACTCCCACTGGTGAAAATCTTTATAATTACTTTCTTGCTCGAGTTCGTAGTAACTTGCATGTTGTTCTTTGCTTTTCTCCTGTTGGGGAAAAATTCAGAACTCGTGCACTCAAATTTCCAGGTTTGATTTCAGGCTGTACAATGGACTGGTTCCAGCGCTGGCCTAAAGATGCTCTTGTAGCAGTTGCACAGCATTTTTTAGTTTCCTACCATATTGAGTGCACAGATGAAGTGAAACAGAGTGTTGTTAATACCATGGGAACATTTCAAGATATTGTAGCTGAAATATGTGTTGAATACTTTGAACGATATAGGAGACGAACATTTGTGACTCCAAAATCTTACCTGTCCTTCATTGGAGGCTACAAAGCTATTTACAAGGAGAAGTTTGCCAAAGTTGGAAGTTTGTCTGAACGCATGAGAACAGGTACTGTAAAATCTGTTCGTTTTTTCTTTGTTTTTTTTTTTTTTTTTTAAAAGGGAGAAGAATCTGAGTAAAAGAGTGTTAAAGTATGGATTTAAATTGTGAGCTCACTTTCATTTGGAAGTAGACTCATATCTTTTCAGCTGTATCGTGATTACAAAATAAATGGAGGTTTTGTTTCAATTAACTTTTTGAATGTGCAGACTGCAAATGAGTGTTAAAAATAGTATTAGTTAGCACTTAAAATACCTGAAAATCCTGCTTTGATATGTATGCATGCTAAGGAACTACTGAGATCCTAGTTTTCACAACTAATCATATTAAAAGTAAATCTGAGGGAAGGTAAGTAAATGTTCAGATTCAGTCACTCTGAAGAATATATACAAAACGTAAAATTTCCAAAGTATTGCACTGCACAAGGTCATACACAGTAAACAATTAAAAAGTTTCTGAAACTGAATACTGCTTGTAGGTGGACATGGACGTAAACTGTTTCTTCTCCCACTGTTCCCAATTGCAGAACTGAGCTATGCACACGTATTTCCATAGGCAGAGGGTGGCTGCATTCCTGGAGGGAACATATGTGCTTTTTTTTTTTGAGGGTTAGAATGATTTATATGATGCTTTTACATTTAGACGCATGCATTCATATATAAGAATTTTTATACTTGTAGCTTTTCTAGGTGATTTTCTCATTGTTTGATAAAAATGTTGGAGCATTGCATTGTTCAAGATTACTTTGTTTCTGTTACCTCCATCTCATCTGGACGTTCATGTAATGTTGAATTTAGAAGCTCAGCCTAGTCTCTTTGTGTCTTCACTTGCACTACTCAGGATGCCAGGTTCCTCCTCTTTGTTTTGTGCAGAGAGTACACTCTGATACTTCTTATGGTCTCATGGATTTCTGAAATTCCACACAATTCTTAGGAGTGCCAATTCACTATACTAATGCTTTTCCATATGCGTGTTTAATATTTAGTGTCCCTCTCACCCTCTCATATATAAGAATATAAACAAGTGATCAAGTGACAGATTCCGAAGCCTATAACCCACAAAAAAAAAAAAAAAAAAAAAAGGGAAAGGAAAATACAAACCTTTAAATTGCAAATGGATATTGCCCCTACTTAATTTCAGTGTTCAACAAATGAAATCACTCACTGGAGCTCCTGCATGTGAATCTGAGTGGCTTATTTTAAGTATCCAGATTGCTTCATTGAAGTTCCTCTTTCAATAGGTCTTCCTATTGCTAAAATGGAATTTGTTCAACACAGGTCTTGCAAAACTGATGGAAGCTGAGGTTTCAGTAAATCAGCTCTCCAAAGACTTGATAATAAAGGAGAAAGATTTGGCTGTAGCTTCAAATAAAGCTGATGAAGTTTTATTGGAAGTAACTATGAAAGCCCAAGCTGCTGAAAAGGTGAAAATGCAGGTGCAAAAGGTAAAAGATAAGGCTCAGGCCATTGTGGATGACATTGCCATTGATAAAGCGACAGCAGAAGAGAAGCTCGAAGCTGCAAGACCTGCATTGGAAGAAGCTGAGGCAGCCCTGCAGGTCAGATTCTAAGATATTCTTAACATGCATGTAGTTAATGATTGTTATTTGTAATAATATGGGTTATGCTTCTGATTTGAAAAAAATAATATTGAAAGGACTAGCACTGATCTGTTACTCTTTGTAGAAAAAATCCCTGAAAATTGAGGCAGTGGAGAGGTAAGATGGGAAGTACCTCCTCTACTCTCAGGTAATAAAGTACTCATTGAGTGGTACTACCTTTAAGGACTTTCTGCAGTACTTCTTCTGGGTGCCCTGCAAAACTGCAGCAATTGCACTAGATATACAGTCCTCCCAAAAAATATCTTTCTTTGCCATCAAATGATTTCTTACATAAATGGATTATTTTCTTTTTATATTTTTCAGACAATAAAACCTTCTGACATTGCAACTGTTCGCAAACTGGGTAAACCTCCTCACTTGATAATGCGAATTATGGATTGTGTGCTGCTTTTATTCCAAAGAAAAATAGACTCAGTAACACCTGATCAAGAACGTGCATGTGTGCAGCCATCATGGACTGAGGCTCTGAAGCTAATGAATAATTCAGGATTTCTTGGCATGTTGCTTACTTTCCAGAAGGTAAGAAGTTAATAGTGGCACTATTACTCCTATAACCATGTTTAGAGATCATTTGAGAGTGTCTTCTACCTTCAAAGATAGTTTGAAGCAGATGAGGCTTTTCTGTACCTGTAGTTGTAGAAACCTTCATCACTGTATTTCTCTCCATTTTCATGATTCATTATTTCAGTACTCATTCTCCTGGACAACACAGTTTTGATCACTGACACAAGTATCCCAAGCACTAGATCAGATCTTGAGAAGCTTAGTATTATCATTTTTTCAGGCAGTTCCTACTTCTCTGTAGGAATTTACCTTAAAAGGACTCGCTGTTGATTTTTTCAAATGGCTCACCATGTCCAGTGCTACCAGACCTATTTGCACATAAGGCAGTCTAGAACTCCATCTTCAAAATTGTTTGGTGGGGAGCTAGGAGGAAATACAGAAGGAAATGAGCTTCCTGTGAGGAATAATACTGAGGTATTTTGGAACTTTTGGGGCTCTTTCACTAGAAAAGTAGTGAAATGCAGAATGAAGTAAGAACTTTAATATCATCTGTGAGAGAAATAAAAGCAAAGACAGGTTTTTATTTCTGTCAGGACAGAAACTTGTCCCATTTACCGCAAGATTGATTGGACTGTGAGACAAGGGAAATTTCTCTGCAGCAAAGTGAAGACACATGTAACAGGTCACTGGACCAGAAAAAGAGCTAGGCTGGACTATGGAATGGCAGAATCATGGCCCAACTTTAAAATCCAGAAATCCAAGCAAGTTTTGGCAAAACCTGGGTTTTCTGCAACATTGCAGAACATACTCTTGTACACTGATTTTTCAATCTGCTTCAGCTGTGCATTTTACTGATGCCTTTTCTAAGCTACTGGGGTGTTTTTGTTGTGCAGATGAGTCTTGAAACCATGATTCTCACTATCCCCAGGAGCCATTTCTCCCTGTGAGCCGTGTTGACAAGTCACCATGTGGCAACTTGCACTGCCTCTGTAGACAGTCTCTTCCTGGGGTTGTCCATCTGGTCACTTTTCCAAATGCTATCTTCACTAAACAGAAAGAGGAAATGAATTTAAAGATAATGGGGACTAATTATGCACTCCTTACTCAAGCTTCTCTTTAATGAGGCTTCTAGTTTTGACACTTATTAATAGTGTATGTGTTCATGCTGATAGTTTGCAACATATTTAACTTAGAGGAGTCAGAAGAATCTCTGTGGGACTGAGTTCTTGCAGGAAGTGATACTGATGAATGTGGTGAAGAACATTAGACTACTTCCATCCCTGATGAGGTAGTTCACATGATGTCCTCCTGCCTCATTTCTTGTTTCTAAGATTGAGTATATATATGAGAAGAAAGCTCATCGTGTCTGGAGTTCTGAATAAACTATACTGCTTACTTGTTTGTGAGATTTCTGTTCTTTCCTATTTTTTTTAGGCAAGGAAGATTAGTGGATGAAATAGTTCCTTGGGTTTAGAATTAATTACTTAGAAGGAAAAGCATGACACTTTTCAAGCTCTTCAACAGAGATTTAGGCCACTGCTGACTTGTCTTTGTTTCACCTTTGCCAGCTTACTAGCTCATAATTTTGAGTAGGAGAATGAAAAAGTCAAAATGTTTGTCCAGCACTACTTTACATTTCAGCAAATACTCATAGTGAAAACATCACCATGTCTGATCTCAGGAATAATATAATGAATGTCTGTTATTATAGTAGCTAGGGATCAGACAAGCACAAGACAGTCCTTTCTGCTATGCAGAAAAGCAGGAAAAGGGTATATTGCTTGACAGTATGAATGGAGGATGATTTTTAGGTGCATTAAAAGAAAGACATCAATACATTGCCAAAAAAGAGAAAGATTCTTAATGCCTCTGTTGTTAAGCAACCAATTGTTACCCTGTATAAGCTCTTTTACTCTCTACACTGCTTAAGGAGATGAATTCCATTTTCTTCTGACACTTAATTATAGATTAACCACCATCATCAAAGATCTAGCTTTTCATGTTCTCAACAGATTGTGAAGGGGGGCAAAAATCTGAGATTAGAAAAATGAAGTGAACTGCTGAAAGAAATCGCTTTTATGGCTAAGGAAAAGGGTCAACTTCAGTGAAGTCAGTGCCTTGTGGTTTCACACTTTTCTTTCCTAAAGCTGCATCTTTGACTCCCTTAGCTGTGTTCACTCTGGTGCCTGTCTGATGCCATAGAATCGTAGAATATATTGGGTTGAAAGAGACCCTCAAGGGTCATCTAGTCCATCCCCCCTGCAGTAAGCAGGGACATCTTTTACTGGATCAGGTTGCTCAGAGCCCCATCAAGCCTGACCTTGAATGTCTCCAGGGATGGGGCCTCCACTGCCTCCCTGGGCAACCTGTTCCAGTGATCCACCACCCTCATATTGAAAAATTTTTCATTTACATCTAACATAAATCTACCCTTTTCTAGTTTAAAGCCATTATCCCTCATCCTATTGCTACATGCCCTTGTGAACAGTCCCTCCCCTGCTTTCTTATAGGCACCTTTCAGGTATTGGAAGGTTGCTATAAGGTCTGCCTGGAGCCTTCTCTTCTCCAGGCTGAACAACCCCAACTCTCTCAGCCTGTCTTCATAGCAGAGGTGCTCCAGCCCTCTGTTCATCTTCGTGGCTCTCCTCTGGATGCGCTCCAACAGGTCCACATCCTTCTTGTGTTCAGGTCCCTCTGGATGGCATCCTGTCCCTCTGGCATGTTGGCACCACCCAGCTTGGAATTGTCAGCGAACTTGCTGATGGTGCACTTTAGGGAACTAGCCTAGAAGAAAACTAATCACTAGTTTGCTGTCTTAATTTGTCATATTAGCTTCCAAACTAGCTCACTGAGCATTGATGATGGTATTAAAGATGGGGCAATAACATCTGGTTGAGGGGAAGAGGAAAGAAGGTACAGTGCTGTACCACAATAACTTAGATCAGCTTACATTGTCACAGAGCTACAAGTACAAGTAATGTCTGTAAATCAAATAGGGTTATTAAATGCAAATTCAAGTCAGTCTGTTGCAATGGGAAGTAGGAGCCATTTTCACCTGAGTTCACAAAACCCAACTAATCTTCTGTCCTTTATAAGAATGAAAGGCAACAGTGTTGTTTTGTTGATTTCTTCTGTAATAAGTGGTAGCACCATGTTTCTGAAAAGAAAAATGTTTCTGTGAAGCAGACTTTATCCTAAATCCATTAAAAAAATATTTTTTTCATTCCATTGACTAGGACTCAATTACAGGAGAAACTGTGGAGCTTTTAGAGCCTTATTTGGATATGGAGGATTATAACCTTGAGACTGCTAAAAAAGTGTGTGGAAATGTAGCAGGTCTTTGCTCATGGACGCAAGCAATGGCTTACTTCTATGGTATTAATAAAGAAGTTCTTCCTCTTAAGGTATTTCATATTACTGATTTTATTTTTCTGAGGGATGATTATAGTTAAGTGGAAAAAATGTTGTGTTATTTTGGCTAAAAAAGATCACAGGTTACAAGAGATTCTGGTTTCTTCACATCCAGTTGTGAAGTCAAACACACAGAGGTTAAATATGTCCTGGCAATTTTTTCCTCTTACACAGCTACCCTGTGATACAGTTGTCCCTTGTGTGAACACAGTCAGTTTTCAATGAGAGCCTTAGTATATAGGTTCTTTACAGATCCTGGCTATCTGCAAGTGGGAGATACTGTCCCTGCTTTCAGACTTGGTGCCAGGCACTATGTTTTCAAGAAAATTTCTCCTCAGTCCTAGTGGCCTGGGAAGGAGCATACTCATTGTGCTCTTGATAGAATCTGGGAGATGAGAGACCATTCTTGGCACAGAAGTATTCTTTAATTAATTTAGTTGAAATTCAGCTCTCTAAGAAAACTTTGGATTGTCAAACTGCTACATATGAGTGTACATATAATAGTGTAAGTAGTCATCTGGCATAGAAATCTGTTGTAACATTGAACTACGATAGAAAGGGATCAGCTACTATTGTCTGCATTCCTACAAATAGCTTTATTGTCTTGGAAATGTTTAATTTACAAGCATATTAAAAAAAAAAAGGGACTTAGAATATTTATATAGTGATTTATAATCATTGCTTCTACAGGAGATTTTATGGCTCTTTTCTGAAGAAATAGATTCAATTGGTTATGCTTCCACTATACTTATGTTCAGTCTATTTTATAAGCCACTGTATCAATGGTACAATGAAAACTCTTGGTATATTCTTTTAGTGTATCTAGACAGATATGATTCAAATTTGTTAAAAGCTTGATAATTTTCATTCAAGTAACTGATAGAGAAGACTATATTTCTGTGATATATAAGTAGCAATTCCCTTTTCAAATAATGGGCTGTTCACTAATGAAAACGGAATTTAGAAAGTGGCTATTGAGAGCTGTAAAAGAGAACAAGACCTAGAGGAAATAGTGGCTTTATATGAAGATGCTGAAAGCTGCAAAAGTGCTCTTGCAGGTTTTATTTGAATATATATGATTTAAGATTATGTATAAATTTAACTTTATATTCAAGTATTTGCATTCTTCTCACACTGGGGCTGATAAAAAGCTGAGCATGCATTTCTTGGGAAAGTGGTGCCTATTTTCAGGTATAGCACAAATATTTTAAAGCGAATATGACAGAGAGAGGAAGTGTCTAAAGTATGCAGGAGATATTGCAGGAAGCACTGGAGTGATGCTAAGAAAATAATTGAAAATAAATGTACAATTAAACTGCATAAAGTACTAGCACAGAGTAAATCATCCAGTACTAAAAGCAGTTTTATGGAATTAATTAATCAAGCTGCTTTATCCTAACTTCTGTTCTAGGAGATAAACCCCCTTCAACACCTGAAAAATCCACCTAATATATTTTTAAATCGCATCTTAACTGAGACTCAGTGCCTCATTTATCTTAAATGTGACAACTTGTGAAAACTAATTAATAGTGACTTACATTTTAGTAAATATAGCATGCAAAAAATTAACTCATCCCTCGAAATGGATACCTACATTCTTTAGATACATGGACTGCAGCCTGAGGGTCACTGGTTAGAATCAAACACAGAAAGTATAACCAAATGTTGCCTGTAAATACAATGCTGTGTAGTTACTTATCACACAGTGGTCACCACGTGTGTGCTACTTTCCTAGAAAACTTCAGCACGACCATTTGTTACCTAGTAAACAAGCCTGCTGGATTAATCTGATAATTCTGAAACACTATCTGCTATTTTTTCATTAGTTGAAGAACAGAACAGCAGAACAAAAAAAGCCTTGTCTTTTGCTGTGATTCTGTTAGCCTTCAATTAAAATACCGTGTGTAGTAGTATAATTTCCCTTAGAGATGTCTCCAGTGATTTTAATTACATTCTCCTTAGGCTGCTATGATGATCAAGAGAAGTTTGTCTACAGTTTATAAATTCTGTTTGATATTGAGGATTCTCCCTGTCAAACTCAGTTTTAAACATGAGACTTGGTTGCCTGTTCTGCTTTCACTTGTCTCCATGCTGAACTAAAAACCACAGAAGGCAATAACAGGAAATCTTGCACCTGAGGAAGAGGTAACAGTCAAGGAGTGTCAAAATTTGATGTTCATCCATTTAAATAAGTATGTCCTTTTCAAGGTGATGTCAGTCAGATGCCATATGCCCAGGACAGGAATGAAGCAAAAGGCAAAGGTAGTCAGTCACCCAGCATATCCACAGAGCCTCATGAGCACAGTGACAGTGTCCAAGTGCAAGAAGCCTTCTGGCCTGATCCAGCAGTAGTGAGTGCTCAACAGACTCTAAGGAGAGTCAGCTTGGAAAGCTAAAATTCCTGTAGTAAGAGAGATGCTAGGAAAGCTCCAAATCTTTCTTACCTGTGCTGAACTGTAATGTTCCAGCTGGGTTCTCCTTGTAACATTTCCTGAATTTACTGAGCAACAGCTGCTCTTCAGAGTGATCTGGGGTTGGTCTGGGCATTCCATTCAAGAGCAAGGATAGTGTTAAATGGTGTAAGGTTTTTTATTGGAGAAGGCATTTTTATTTAAATGCCTTCTTGGATTAGGGCAAGATATACTCGATGCTTTGCAAAATTGAGTTTGCAATGAATCGATGAGAAACTTATGGCTATGTCAATACTAATAAACAGTACTAGGAAATTTTTCTAGACATTGGAAAGTGATCATCTGCACTCTTAAATTGTTAGAATGATCCCTAGTGTGAATTTGATCTTGGTTAAGCAGCTTTTTCTCAGCAATCTCTCAATACCTTTCAGGAGCTAGCTTGGTCCAAAGGCCACTTCCACAAGGCTGTTTGCATGCAGCCGTACTGTTTTAGAGGCTGGGAGAGTTTAATGTGAGCTATTTTATGCTAGTTAACCTCAGTGTCAGAGAAAGATCCTGGGCATGTTTAATTTAACAGTATAGCTGTGGACTGTAATTATGTGTTTGTTTGTCCTGGTTTTATGTAGAATACAAAAAGCTTAAAAGGGGCAGGATTATCTCACCACCTGCTGTGAAGTCTTCTCTGAGGACATCTCATAAGAAGGCAAAATAGCTACTTAACAATTTAGTCTGTGGCCCTTGTTGGCATAGGTACTGTCTCCATACTGGCCACATGCAGATAGATGCAGAGAGCAGGTAGAGGCACTGGATGGAGCAGGTGTTCAGAGGACTGTCTGCGTGGTTCCCCTCAATGCCAATGGCAGGAAAAGGCTGCTGTTCTCATGCAAATCTAGGCATGTTCTAGCATAGCCTCCCTCTCCAGGAGTGCAGATAAAAGTGAGTGTGGATCTCATGTCTCAAATCCTCATGATTCATTCATAAAATCCATTTATTCAGGCTTTCACACTGCATCCAACTGGAACAAATTGTGAATCCTTGCTTTGCTGCATGACTCAGAGGGATGAAATGAAGGGTGTGAAGCTTGTTCACATAGCAATGCCACTAAAATTAGAAAGGCCACAGTGGTTCTTCATGGTTGGGAGACACATTTCCTTCCTGCCTGTAATTGGCTGGAAATCTTTGTATGAAGCTGCCTGTGACTGCAATAGGCTTCTTGTGCAGGAGATTCTCCTTGGCAGCAGAACTTGCCTCCTGCTTTCATGGCAAAACTCTGCATAGGAAGCTGCCAGCCAACCTGGCAGTGATGTCAATACAAAAGCAGTGTTTGTACCCATGTAATTTTGAAAAATGGAGTTGGAAAGAAAGACAGGCAGAGAGCAAATAGTGATGATTTCATAGGGTGATTTTCATAATCTGAAACAAGTAGTCTTTCTGCCTTTGGGAATCGCATAGATTGGTATCCTGGTATGTTAGCAGTCATTCTTGTGCAACCAACCATTATTCATCATATATGATTAAGCAGCCTGCAAATCGAACTAATACCAAAATGTGTTTCTACTTTGTTATGATTACCCTAAAATTGGCTGAAAACTTTGATTAAATTGTCTGTAAAACATGTTATTATATATATTATTGTCTGTAAAATATGTTATGATATTATATGTTATTATGTTGTTATTATTATATCTCTTATATCTAGAGATCTTGTAAAGTCTTGTGTAAATAGTTTTGGTGTGTTTTTTCATGTTACAGTACAATGTATTTTTCTTTGTCCTAATCTGAGAATTTTTTTCTTTGTCCCTACATCTTCAAAGCTGGTAAGGAACTGGGAAGGACTGTTTTATCAGTCTTATGTACCTTTCTGGGTAGTTTATTGTTGCATGGAGGTCTGTTTCTCGTATTTACAAGGCATCGTTGCTCATATGTCTTGGGAGTTCACATGGCCATTCTTTTCCATTGAGGTTCACATCCTGCTGTGAGAAATGTCAAGGTGAAATATGAATCCACACAGCCAGGTGTAAGTTCTCTGTTGTTCCAGCTGTTCTGCCTCAGCTGTTCTTCCCAGCTCTCTAAGGATCTTGTTCCCTGTAACCTCACTATTTGTCACCTGAGGGTGAAACAATGTGTCATAACTTTGTTTTACTCCCATTTTTAGCCCTCAGAGAGTTTAGAATAAGAGCATGCTCTGCACAGGGGGAGTGGAGGTGAGGTAGGAGAGAGGGCTGATGCGGAGCTCTTTCTGTATCTTAGTAAGAAAGGCCTGACAACAGATGGCTTAATAAGGTAACTGCTTTAATAAGACAGACTAATAAGAGGAGTTTATAATAGCTTGATTGACCAAAAGAGAGAGTTTTCTCTCCACTGACAGGATCAACTCTGTGCAGCATGCCATGGGAAAATCTGTCCAGGCTCTGATGCTGGATGAATGTAGGGTGCCCAGCAACTGAAGGGATGTAAGATTCATTCTCTGTGTTCCATAAGATTCACTCACTATCTGTGTTCCTTTTCTTATTATGAATCTTTTTAAAGCAGTTATTAAGCCACTTGTTGTCAGGCCTTTCTCATTAAGATCCAGAAAGAGCCCTGCACTGCCTCTTTGTCTGTCTCTTACTTCACCCTCCCCACCTCTCCCCCAGTGCAGGACACAGTAACACTACATCAACTACTCAAAACTCCTTGTTTAAACTTTTACTGATAGTCCAAGATTCATTAAAAAATAACAGGAGTGGTTCTGAAATCTGCTTAGCTGGGTTGTACCAAGACTCACTGGTTCAATAGTGTTTATCTCTAGGAGACACTGCTTAACATAGTCTTTGATAAACCATGGAATAAAAATATTTCAGCATTCTTACATGATGGAAATTTTATAAGCAGCCTTTTTGCTGGTTTATCTCCATTATAAAATATTTATTTATCTCTAGGATCTGTCAAGTGGCTACAGTAAACAAATTTTTTGATGACAGTGCTATTCTCTAGATGTGTAATTTGTAAAGCTGTACTACTTTGTTGATTAGTACATATATGCTTCTCTAATTCCCTGCTTACAGACCTATCTTTTGAAATCCGCCAGATTTCATGCTGCATTTTTCATCATGCCGAGATCTCAAAATACGATCTTGGGTCCTCTTGCTAAAATCAGCAAGAAGAATTTGCTGATTTTAGCATATTTTGATAAGAATTAAATCTATATTTTCAGTCAAGATTTAGTATAAAACCCAGCCCATATTTATACTGTTTACTGAGAGTTGTCCCAGAGATTCCTTGTACTGTTACTCTTCTGGTGTGATGTGAGTGTTGTTTCATATTTGTAATAAAACAGTTTTTTTACAGATTCTTGGTTTCCATCTTCATAACTCCTATAGCAGAAAAAATAGAAATAAGATGCATGATATTTAAACAAGTGTTTTAAATATTCAGAGTAAATGGAAGCAACCTTTATCTGTAAGTTCGAATTTCATAAGAACTTTGTCAGTCTCTAATCCTTTGCAAACATATATTTGGAAACACATTCTGAATTCACAGAATACTTTTTCACTCCCCCCCCATTAGGAATATAAAAGTTAAGAGGCCACATTTAAATGACTGGTAATTCATCATTCAAATTAACACAGAGATGTGAGAAAAGTTTCTAGAATTTTCATTTCCAGACGAGCAAAAAAGGCATTTGTTATATTTTTATTGTAAAAGTAATTGATGGGGAAAGAGAGGAGAAGAGTAGTTTCCATTATTATTATTTCATAATGCATGAGGACAACCTTAATTTTCTTTTGCACTGAGATTATATTACAGAAAACATTGTATTGGTTGCCTCATATATCTAGTATACAGCTATTTCAAGTGTATTATGATTTCAAATCATTGTTCATTGTGTGGTCAATAAATTATCCTGAAAATATTATTAAAACGTTCAAAGATTGCATTGAATAACTTTACTGTTATGCTTGTGTTCCAGTTTTGGGTTGAAAAGTGAAAAAGGAAAAAAGCTGCTGTCTTTTTAAACACGTATTATTTTTAAAAGTACCCAATATAGTACAATATTTGCCAATAAATGAATGTCATTTGCTCTTGCCAAATAACAGGTATTAACTACTCTTTACTTTTAAATGTTTGTAGGCAAATTTAGCCTTGCAAGAGGGACGACTTGCAGCTGCCCAAACAGAATTGAACAATGCACAAATTCAGCTGGATGAGAAGCAAATGGAACTGGATCAAGTACAAGCCATGTATGATACTGCTATGAAAGAGAAGCAGGCCTTACTTGATGATGCTGAGGCATGCAGAAGGAAGATGAAAAATGCCACAGCTCTGATTGAAGGATTAGGTGGAGAAAAGGTACATATGAGTAGGTTCCCAGCACAAAGTAGGTGCTCAGTTTTGAGAATACTCTGTAATGATCATTAGTAGTGTTTAAAGAATTCAAGGCATGGTGACATCTCAATATCATACGACACTTTATTTTAGTTATATATATGGGTTTTGCTTGAACTTAATGTATCTAACAAAGTAAAACAACTTGTTGTGTTAACTTAATTCCTCTGTATGAAGATTCATGTCATATTATATGGCTTGTATTGGGATAAAGTTCAGATTTAAAATGAAGGAGCCAAATTCCTTTTACCTCTAGTAAGAAGAGGAATTAGGCTTAACCTAAATAATTGTCCTAAAATATTTATAATAAGGATTACTCTCTTTTTCTCACCAAGTATGCAAGAATAGGATTTTGAAGCTTGACTAATTTCCTGAATTATATTTGAAGTTCAGATTTCTACTGAAGCCTTTTACAAAATTATGGACTAATCATTATCCTCTACACTGAGCTTGAAATTTACCTTTCCTATGCAGATTTTTCTGGCTTCAGCCTGAAGGTTTCCAGAGGAAGCAGGATACTCTTTTTTATTGTCTGATTATTTGCTTTGATAATTCTTTGGTTGATTTCACACAGAATTGAAATTGATGAGAGCTTTGACTTCAATCATTGCGCCTTGTGAGGCCAGGACTTCAGCATTTGTTTGCATAGCTGTACTTCAAAATATATCAGTCAAATATGTTAGATGAGTTATCATATTTTTCAGTGAATTTCTAAATTTAAGAGCAACACCAGAATAGGAAGTTACAGTGGTAAGAGCAGTTATTCCATTCTACTTTTGAAAATTCAGACAAAAAAATTAAAAGACCATATGTGGCACTCGGAGCCTAAGGCAAAACTGACATGGGTTAAATGTGTATTTTCTAAATTTAAAACACATAGGTCCTAATCAATATTGCATGCAGAGTGATTGGAAGGGAACAGAAATCTGGAGAGAAAATAATAAGTACAACTCAAAAATAATATTCAGAAAATCACAGAATCATGGAAAAATTGAGATTGGAAGGGACATCTGGAGATCATCTAACCAAAGCCTCTAGCTCAAAGCAAGATCAAATAGAACATTGTTTAGTTGGGTTTTGAATATCTCCAAAGATGGAGACTCCACAACCTCTCTTGGCACAACCTGTTGCAGCACTCCAGTTGTGGAGGCCTTCCCATCGTGTCCCCATGATCTGCATGAGATCATGTCTCTTCAGCTACAGGCAGTCCTCTAATTCCTCCTGTGTTCTATGTTGTGCACATTAGTGTACAATCACTTCAGAGAGGTGCCCAGATGTGCTAATTTCCTAGAAACAGTATGAAAGCTATCTTCATCATTCTGCCTGTAGGCACTTCTTTGTTTATGTGGATATGCTTGGGGTTTTCCTCCATTAGCCCTGTTTTATTGATTATAAGGTCCCTACTGTTTATATTACCTCATGTATTTTGATTGCTAATCTGGTCCTCCACTTCCTCACATGATTATTGATCATCCTCTCCTTCTCACTTTGTTCCTCCTTTAAAGCACTTCTTACCAGTTTGGCCAGCAAAGATGTTTTTCTCCCCTTGGTCAGGTGGTTGCCATCTCTTCCAAGAAAACTATTTCTGAAAAGAATGATTGAAAGCCAAAAATACTGGTTTGAAGAGCAATTATTTACCAGAAAGAGATAAATTTTAAAGTTAGATCTTCATGTTAGTTTTGTGCCTGCTTAGTCTAACTTCTTTATAATATTATACATACAGCTTCGTTGGACAGCAAGCAGCAAAAACTTTCAAAATCAAATTATCAATTTAGTGGGGAATGTTCTTCTAGCCACTGGATTTCTCTCTTACTCTGGACCTTTCAATCAAGAGTACAGGAATTTGCTGCTCCAATTGTGGAAGAAAGAGATGGACAACAGCAAGATTCCGTACAGTAATGTAAGTGATCACACTCTGTCCTAACCTGACTACATTACTACTCAGCTGCACCCGTCAAAATTTGAGGAACACTTTGATTGTTTCTCTGTTGCTTTTTTTTTTTTTTCTTTTTTTAAAAAGTGGACAGGTTTGACACAGAATGCCATAACTAATGAGTTTCAAACCACAACTATCATTCTGTTTAGATAGTTGCTGTTAAACGCAGGTTTATGATTTCATTGATAGTACATGGAAGACAGTTTTAATTTTCTCCAGTGAATTAAGTACTCACAAAAGGCAGCATATGGGCTTCAATTGATACTTCACACCACAGGAAAGAAAGCAGCTTTGCAGTTCAAGCAAAAGGCTTGACATCTGCCTTATTGTCACAGACTAACTGGTTGTGGGTGTATGTGTCATTTAGGCATAACAAAGAGACTTGTTTAAAATTAGCTATTTATCTGTGTAGTTAAGCACTTAAATAACTAAGTTTCAGAGTTGCATAATGACTGATACTTCCTGCTGTAATAAGAAAAAATTCAAAACTTTTCAGACCCTACTCATCTGCTTAAGGAACTGAATATGGTTTTAGGTTCAAGTTGCTGAAAATTTTGGCTATTAAATGCTTTACTGTCCTTTTCACAAATGGAAGCTAGGTTCTTAAGGTTTCTCTGTCTTCTGAGAATGGTTTGTGTTGCTTCATTCAGATTTTTCAATAATCAGAGTAGTAAAAAAATCAAAGGGGTAAAAAAGCTTTTGAGTCACTGGTATCACTGACTCATAATTGTGTCGCAAGTCTCACAGTATTTGAAATTTTGCTTTAGGCTTCAGATGTTGAATTACGTGATTCAACAGGAGGTGCAGGCTTTTTCTTTCTTTCTTTTTAAATATGTTGCTTGTAGAGAAAGCTTACAAATGGGAATTTTTGAGTGAAAAAATTCTCTACCTCTAACCTCTAAAATACCTCTAACTGGTACTGATTTTGTAATTACATCTTTTCTATTAGGACCTGAACCTTACTGGTATGCTTGTTGACAATGCTACAGTGGGTGAATGGAACCTCCAAGGTCTTCCAAACGATGACCTTTCAATTGAGAATGGCATAATTGTCACAAAAGCATCTAGATATCCTTTGCTGATTGATCCACAAGGTCAAGGAAAGATCTGGATTAAAAATAAGGAAAAGAATAATGGACTCCAGGTAAATAGATGGTTTAATATTTTTTATGTGTGTGTGATTTTGCATCACAGTTAGTGATGTAAACTATTTTTTCTGTCATCATACTTTGGCCATGTGTAAATCTGATGTTTATTGTTAGTTAGGCAGAAATTAAAACAAGACTGATGCAAAATCTGTGACCTATCTGTATCAGGGAGAAATAGCTTGTACTGCTTTGTCAACTCCCAGAAAGAGAGTTTTGAGATTAAGTTGAAATTATATGTTGTGCCATATGGATTTTTATGACTAATCTTTTAATTACTTGTCATAGAGAAAGAGAAACACAGAGGGAAGTAACTGACTTGCAA
This sequence comes from Podargus strigoides, assembly GCA_028020825.1. Lineage (NCBI taxonomy): Eukaryota > Metazoa > Chordata > Aves > Caprimulgiformes > Podargidae > Podargus > Podargus strigoides. Next base: position 63,586,369 of record CM051620.1, read on the forward strand.
AATTAAGACAAAACAGGATCAGGCAGTTAGTTGGTGCCACATGGTAATAACATTTTAGGGTAAACATTTTAAGATGAAAATAGGGAAAAGAAAAAGGGAGGAATTGGAAAAAGAATGATGGCCTGAGGTAGAATGGAAATCTAGTGGTCTTTGAGGCATATAAAACACAAAGCCCAAATTTAGGCTACATCTTGATGATTAAATGCATGTGATAAAAATATTTATTGCTTAATTTATCCACTCTTCTCTCTTTCTATCTAGCAGTGCATCCTTTTTGATATCTGGGTCTTCTATTTAGTTCAAAACTTTCTCTTTTTGTTTGCTTCTAATCAGTCTGCCCTCCATGCTTTTTTACACCAGTAAGGATAAGATGGGTTACGATAAAGATCTAAACACATGATACATTTTCAGGCCAGATCAAGCATGATACTAAAGGGTTAGTTGTTAACAAATCAAGTCTATCCTACAACTATAATCACATGAATACTGTGGTATACTGTCTTCATTCAAAATGAGAGTGATGGATAAGAGAAATTGAGAATGAAGGTATGGATGCTGACATCCAGAGAGCTGGTGACGCCATGGTGATGTTATTAGCTAAATCCTTAACCTTCTGGAGCTTGATCTAGATCTGTGTTTCCTAGCACTGTTAAGAAAGTCCCGACATTCAGTACCACACCAAATCCAATCCAGTTTCTGGTAAGTTGAACATGCTCAAAAAATGGTGTAGAAACAGAGCTAGAAATGGGAAGTATTGACTGAGAAGAGACAGAAAAATAATATAGAACTTTCAAAGATATTTGAAAAATAGATGCCTTTGTTAAACATATGGTGAGAAGCTCTCTGAAAACATATGAGTTGTATTCACAGAAGAATTTAGACATTTTGTGACTATGTGAAATCTGCTGTCTGACAGTAGATAACATGGCTTCCTCTAAATAGCATCAGACCTCACGTTGCCCCCCAAAATTTGGATCAAGAAACTCTAGTGTGAGTAACCAACAGGAAACAATAGAGAGAAGGATGTATCTCTTATTCCACCCTCTTTGAGACTTGCATCTCTTACTCAGGATTTCAGAGAGCTGCCAAGCTGAGCTCAGAAGTGGCAACGGTGAATCCCATTCAGTTAGGGGGAACTGAGTCTTTCTGCCAGTCAGTCTACACTGACTCTTTCTGCCATTCTGTAGCTTTTTCCACAATAATTTTACTGTCATCCAATCTGCAACTTCAGTTCTCTCCCTTAACTGGCACTGAGTCTGTATTACTTGCCCTCCAGGTGACTGCTCTTGCCATGTGCTAGTGTGCAGCCTGCAGAAGGGGACTGCAAACACACGGGGTCCATTCTCTGGTCCAGTAGTTGTGTAAGGATCTCATATCACATACTCACCAAAGCAGGGACTGGGAGATGTAGATTAAAATACCTTTTCCTCTTTTCCCACTCTTTGTGCATTCTAAGTCATGATGACATTTGGCTGATGAGCCAGAGAAAATTGTCTACCAGGCTTTCCTTGTGGTCAGTATGTGTGAATATCCAGCCTATGAAATTTGTGAATCCTGAAGCTTACCTGATGAAAATTCAGTCAGTTATGGGCTTTTAGACATTGTGACTCAGATCTCAGCTCTGTTAGAAGAATCTGAGTTCTCCCACTGTAAAGTCCAGGAGGAAAAGTTATGTGAAGACTCTAAAGACCCAAGTTTTTAGATTATGCCTTTACATCTGGGATGTTGTGATTTGCTGTGGTCTTGTTAGGGTTATATTGTTGGTCACTAAGACACTAACTTCTTCTCTCAGTTTCACGTGGACTAAAAATGTAGGCAACATGCTGTTTTGGTGGATACACATATGCTTACCTTACAACAAATCTAAAAGTGTCGAATGGTGGAATGCAGTATTAATTATTAAAAAATATACTGTTTTAAGACTGTGTAATGTGCCTCTAGATATTTTAATTTTACCTTTTTCAAAGAGCACTGCCTACAAGACAAGGACTTATTTTAAAAATACATCTATCCTAGGGTTTTCTCTGGTACGAAAACCACCCCAAAACCACTGCTTAACAGATGCCTTGAAAGGGTATTCAATTATAATCTCAAAGGCTTATATTAAATTTAAATAAATGAAAAAAATCTATGTGATTTTTAGCAATTTTAAGGCTTTATATTGTGAAATGGGAAATGAATTGGAAATTCAACATCTGATGTGTGACCAGGCCTCCTATGTAACAGTGGTTCCCTGTCAGAACACTATACATATTTCTCTACTTCACATTAGTGTTCTGAGCATAAATCTGTTAATATTTAAAAGGTATTAAGATACTACGGTGATTACATAGCTATGTAAGTAAGTAAATAAATACATAACAATAACGAAGTGAGACACCCTATTCTCTTAAGCTTAAAGCAAAACTTCCATTCATTTCAGCAGAGGTGAGTATTGGTTCCTGAAATGTAATAATTTGAGTAGATATCCCAGAATGGATATAATTTTTGAAAGTTGCAACAGATTTTATACTGTTTTCTGTGTGCTTGCAAATGCATGCTATATTGTGAACCATTCTTCCTAGGTTACAGCTATGAACCACAAGTTCTTCAGAAGTCATATAGAAGACTGCCTGTCCCTTGGTCGACCTTTGTTAATTGAAGATGTTGGAGAGGAACTTGATCCTGCTCTAGATAACATCTTGGAAAAAAATTTCATAAAATCTGGTTCATCACACAAAGTAAGATGAATTGTGAACATGAAATTAAAAAACAATAGGACAGGTGCTGTCCTATCCTATCTGGTAGTATGGATACTGCCGAGATTCACACCTTTGCAACACTTAGACAGATGAACTCACAGGGTTGGATTTAAATGCTTAAAATGTGTAAATGAAAATGTAAAAAAAAAAGAGTTAATCTATTTTTCACTGGATAAAATGTTTTTTTTTTCTGAATTCAGCTTTTGAAAATTGAGTAATATGCTTTATTTCCAGGTGAAAGTAGGTGACAAGGAGGTAGATCTGATGAAGGGGTTTACTCTTTATATGACAACAAAATTGGCTAATCCTGCCTATACTCCAGAAATTAGTGCAAGGACAACTGTGATTGACTTTACTGTTACTATGAAAGGGCTGGAAGATCAACTCCTTGGCCGTGTAATCCTCACAGAAAAACAGGTATCTAATAGCTTGCAATATTTGTATCAAGGGAAGGCTTGTTCAGTATCTGCACCATAAGTGGATATATTCAATGTCTTGGTTGAAGTCAAATGCAAGAAAAAAAATGTGAATGAAAGTTTAGGGGTTTGTGCATTTACTGAAAGACAATGTGGAGCTGGTTTTTAATTGAATGGGGGGACCTAAACATTTGTTATAAGATCTGGCCTTGGAAGGAGAAGAAAGAAAATTAGTCATTAAAAATGCATCACAGGCATGTACATGACATACATAAAGCATCTTTATTCCTTCATATAAAGCAAAGGCTCCTTGTTCAGTCAGAAACCTCTTTTATTTCTGGATTCCTTTTTAAACTTAATTTGAATTTCATGAAAAAATGCTTATGAACTCAAACTACTTTTGCCAGCCAGACTCTACTGTGCAAGAAGATATGAGATTTTTAAGGAGCCCTGAACACTGACTTGACTCTGCTCTTACTAAAAATTCCATTGATTATGTGGAAGCCAATATAAGGAAGAAATCCTCTCTCAGGTGTTTTTCAGTTTTATTTAATAATATCCAGTCTGAGATGTCATCCATGATAATTTAATTCCTAGATCATTTGTGTTTCTTTTTGTGTGATCTATTTTAACATCCTGGTTATCCAAAAATTTAGGAATCAGTTCATCATAGGCGCTGGGGACAAAGGTGGATTTTTTACTGTGGCCATCATACCACTAAATACATTAATGTTATGGTCCAATTACACTATAATGAAATATTTTCTTTCTTTTCACATTAAAGTGAAAGCACAAAAGTTATATTTCACATCAAATTGAATGACTCATTTATTTCAAATGGTACATTACATAATCATGTTTTTGTGGAAAAATTAACAAAAATTAAAGTTATCAATAGCAGAGCTGCTGCTTTCAGTAACTCAGATAGGCGTGCTCATGTGAGAGCAGTTCCCCAGCTAAGAGAATTCATTCCTTATTCTTTGACTTCCCAAAGCATGTTCTAACCAACATGCTTTAGTGGTACTGTCGCGTTCTGCAGCCAACACCTTCCCACTTTGCTCAGATGAGTATTTGCTGAAGTAATGGAATCTTTCCTTCAGTCTGACAGTTACAACCAGAGGATAGAAAGTTATTATTTTGCCCAAACTTCCTGTGAATTGTTCTGTGAAAAATGGAAAAGCTACAACAGCAGGTACTGAGGAAAAGCTATCCATAAGCAGGGTGGGACAAATGCTAGGGATGGACAAATGCTAGGGATGCAAAACTTTTAATCTTTACTCCAGTAGATGTATGTTTATGTATGCAAAATTGAACAGCATTAGCAGGAGTGGATATCCTGACTGAGTAATTTACCTCTGATGGGTGACAGAGGCTTAAATCAAGATAGAAATGAAATTGATTTCTCATGACCTGCATATAAAACTCATCTCCCCACACACTGACTCCCTTGCTCTACAGCTTTTTTTCCTGGACAAAACTGTTAGAGAATTCATACTGAATGTATGCAGCAACACCTAGACTGCATTTTGGGTCAAAAATATAATTACTGAAAAATATTCACCCAGTGCTGTGTATCAGCTGAAGAGAGCTGCAAGGGCAGCTGGTTGGTATCAGCACTGCTTGCTGCACATGGACATGATCGCAAATGATCATCACTTATTAAACTTCTTCCCTTTAGCAGATATGAAGAAATCATGGTTGTTCTGTCTCTTCTGTCTCAATAAGAGATGAATGTCCTGGTGTAGGTAGCTAGACCCAATGGACCTCTGATAAATTTAGTTCAAAGAAAAGACAGAGCATGAACAGAGAATCTGAAGAACAAGTTTTCTATTACAAACAAGAAGACAAGTTTATGGTCACTGAGCTAAAGTAATAGATTAAAGGAACCAAGACATTCTTAAAGATTGCTGTAGTGATCCATGAGACATATCATCAAAGAAGTGTTTATTCTTCTCAGCTTTAAAGGTTGCTCCTGTAACTATATGGAAAAAAAAAATGTTATCAGCATCTTTTTGTACTTTGATAATGAAGTTGCTGCCACTATTGTGTGTGGAAGAGCTATTTTTTATGTTAGAAATGAGGTCTGAAATCCTCTTGCAAACAAAAGCCTGGCATTTGGAATTTTTGCTAATTTTCTGAAATATACATTTCACAGGCTTACAAATAGAATGGATGAGGTGCCTGTTGTGAAACTAAGCATGTCCTCAAGTAGAATTTAAGCATATGCTTAAATGCATGTTTGAGTATTCTGTAGAACTACTTTTGTGAAATTCTAATCTTTTTTTTTGTGTTAATGGCAAAGAAAGAGGAGAAAATGAAGAAAATTTCAAGTTGAATGACTGATGCTTGAGTCATTCTCCTCTTCTGGGATGCAGTTATTTGTAGCTTCCACAGAGCTACATTCTTTAGCCCTAGAATATGTTACAAATAGGTTTCCAAATAAGAAATTTGTGAGAGTAAAGAAATTTGTCACTTCTTTGAAATACAGAAGAGCCTCTCCTGTACTGCATAACTCTCTACATCTCCTTTTTCTCTAACTTGTCTTGTTGACAAGAATGAAAATAAACTGAAGCCATAGGTGTAGGTAGACTGGTATTATTAGCTACTCTTTTTTTTACAGGAAGGTTGACTTGATTGATTAAATAAAGGTAGCCAGCAAGAGTATCCCTGAGCTGTGTTGAACTGTGCAGTGTTGACTTGTCTGTCATTGTTCCCTTCCCATTGACTGTCTTGCAGAAATAGCATAAAAATTCTATATGACATAGATACTAATTGTAACATTTCCCGTTTTATAAGCAGTAGAAGAGTGTATCTTGCAAATTCACTGAACTACAGAAATTAGAAATGGAAAAGGTCATCCAGCCAACTTTCCTAACAATGTAAAATCCATCCATACAATGTATCTTTCAGTCTGTTGCCTGATTTAATTTTAAGTACTTAATGTAATGTGGCTTTTATCGCTTCCCATTGGAAACTAGCTTTAGTGCTTTGTGCCTGTTACTATAAGGAAGCTTTTCCTGGTAATTCTGATGTGTTTTCACTCCTTGGTATGCTGAATTAATCAAATAAATGCAGTATAGATATAAATTACTTTAGTATATAGTATTCCTGTATTTTACAGAAAAAGCAGCAACACTTTCAATCTATCATGCATGAAATGACATGTTTTCTGTGTAATTGTAAGGGATTTTCTTTGAATTAATCTTAAATATTCTAAGAAAAATTTCTGAATACAGGAACTAGAGGCAGAAAGAGTCAAACTGATGGAAGAAGTGACATCTAACAAAAGGAAAATGCAGGAGCTTGAAGATAATCTTCTTTTCCGTCTAACCAGTACAGAGGGCTCTTTGGTTGAAGATGAGTCTCTGATAGAAGTCCTAAGAATCACTAAAACAACAGCAGAAGAGGTGAATTTTGAATGCATTGCAGATACAGTTTGTAATTGTAATTCAAAGATTATTTGTAGACAGATTATTTTTTTTCTGGTTTTATTTTTTAAATTCAGAGCCACTATATCTGACTTCTTAACCAATAAATAGTAGAAACACTATCTTTTTTTTCCACATAAAATGCTGCAAAATTAAACTATTACCTGGATAATGCTTTATATTCCAGGCATACTTTGCAGGTGTAAGTTTGAATCAAATCCAATTGTGCTTGGTGTTTGAACACATGAAGACACAGTGTCTGTGTTGGAACACTGACAGAGGGAAGCAAAGCTTGGCTAAAAATACCATTGTGATCTTAGTCAAGACCTTTTCCTTTTGGCTCATGCAGTATAAATCACAAGTGACATGACTTAATCTTCATGATCTTTTGCATTAATTTTAAGGTCAGTGAAAAATTAAGTATAGCAGCGGAGACAGAGGTGAAAATCAATACTGCACGTGAAGAGTATCGGCCCGTTGCTGGTCGTGGTAGCATCCTTTATTTCCTAATTGTGGAAATGAGCTTGGTTAACGTCGTGTACCAAACATCCTTACGGCAGTTCCTTGGCATTTTTGACCTATCAGTGGAAAGATCTCAGAAATCTCAGGTCACAACAAAAAGGGTAACATATGTAATCGAGCATCTCACCTATGAAGTCTTCAAGTACACAATTCGAGGGCTGTATGAAAATCACCGATTCCTGTTTAGATTGCTTCTGGCACTGAAGATTGACTTGCAGGCCAAGAAAATTTCACACACTGAGTTTGAGACACTGATCAAAGGTAATTTCTCTAAAAGTGTTTCTGTTTATATATGTCTATGAACTGCCAAACAGATTTTTTCAGTGTTTGCAGTAAGAGTATGTTGTATCCAGTGGATCTAATGCTTTTTAATTGAATGAAAGCATATATAGCCCAAGAATGAATAAAGAGATAAATTTTCTGAAACAAGAGTGTTATAGATTATTTATTACCAAAATAATGCTTAGATGAGCATATTTCACTGGTTTACATTGAAAAACAGAAAAAAAAAAGTCCATTGCTTTGTGTGCCTCTTTTTTCAATTGCCACATACTTATGTCTGTGAGCTGGGAGACCGTCAGCAAAATCTCTTTTGATGGCTGATGAGCAGGCTTCCCCAATAGGCTTTGTTAAATGACTCTTCTATGCAAATTCTAGGGCTCCGTGTCCAGGTTTACAGAGAGTTTTACTCCCTAAATTATAGAAATAATTATTTTTTATCACTTGTCTTTTTTTTTTTTTTTTTTTTTAAACAATGGTTGTTTTCCACTGTAATGCTTTTCACTTTGCAGGAGGTGCCAGCTTGGATCTGAATTCTGTGGAACCAAAACCAAAAAAGTGGATCCTTGACATGACGTGGCTCAATCTTGTGCAGTTATCTAGCTTGCACCCTTTTAATCAACTTCTGGTGCAAGTTGTTAGGAATGAGAAGTCTTGGAAGGCTTGGTTTGATGAAGAAGCACCTGAAAAAGCTGTTATTCCTGATGGCTATGACAGCATGCTGGATCAATTTCGTAAACTGCTCCTTGTCCGTAGCTGGTGCCCCGATCATACCGTTGCCCAAGTAAGATATATTTTCATACAATGGTTATGCCATGTGGCATCTCCTGTAGAATTACTAGTTCCAAAGTTATGTTCTCTGAATTTGTTTTTATTGTGATATTTGTTGCAGAGTGAGCTATTTTGAAAATCAGATATTGAAATCCTTATAATAAATATATGTGAAAGAAATACTAATTTATGTAATTGTTATGATTTAGAAAGGGCATTGCAAAACATGAAATAAATTGTGTTGGAGCTGTACGAATACCATTTTTTTGTGTGGCACTTCTAAAGTGAAGTCATGAAACTTGTAAAGCAGTTGCATTCTTCTGATGAAGCAGAAGATGAATCCCTATTTTTTCACAGAAGTGGAAAGGGAACAGTTCATGTTGATGAAGGGTATAGTAAAATAGCAGGTAAACTGTTTACTTCCCCTCCATGCTGAGGAAGTAATAATTAAGACAACAGATACTGTAAAAGAAACTGCAATAGACTAGTGTTTTCTCCACAGTCCATGATACTTGGATTTTTCTTCTCTATGTAGGTCTAAAAGAGATGTATGAGCCTATGAGTATCCTCACTTTTTTTTTTTTTGTCTTTAGCTACACAGGAAAGTAGTACTTCTGATTTCCTGCATATGTCAACTTTACATGTTAGATATTGTGGTAACATTTGTGTTGTATTTAGGGGACACCATTTTTTCATGGACCTCTTTTTCAACAAGACCCCCTCCATCCTTTTTTGCTTTCTTCTCTTCAGCTGGTAAATAAGAGAGAAATATGGGAGCTCCGTCTGTCATAATTTTAACAGACCAGAATAATAAAGCTGCTACTGGTCATTTATCAACACTCTTATTGTCTTGCACAACTGTCTTTGAGAAAAATTGTCTCTGAACAGTGGTTTCAAAAACAGTAATTATTTTAATTTTTGAGGAAAGAAGAGATCCTTTTTGTTGCTATCTTCTTTATCTCTTATTTCTCTATTGTGTGCTAGTAGTTTACACAGTTGGAAAATCATGTGAGTCAAAAAAATGTTTCACACACCAGGGTAGCTTTAGAAGTCCTTTTAGAAAATGACTGTGAAAAGAGGATAATAAGAGCACAGGGAAGGTCTGAGGTGTGTTCATGTTTTGAAGAAATAGATATTCAGCATAAGGGACTTGAATTGGATAACCACTGGACAATAGAATTTGTTTGAAGTTCCAAAAAATATATGGAAGTTTGTAACTAGGTCAGACGAAAGATCTGTCTAATCTGATATGATATAGAGACAGTGTCAACAATACATGCTCAGAGGAGCTAAGAATGGGGCTGGTATAAAGAAACTCTTTTGTTTGCCTATCCACCAAGCTCTAGCAGTCAGTTATTAAGGGGCAATATCTGGACTGTCCTCAGAGCCAATAGTGGATCTATTCTGCATGGATTTCTTTACTTCTTCTTAAAAATGCATTTAGTATCCTCTAGCAGCAATGTTCACAGGGTGGCTGTTATGTGAGCAGAATTCTTCCCTTTCTTTTTCTGAAGTTTGCTATCTGAGAATTTCAGTGGTTGCTGCCTGTGGGCTGTAACTTTCATTACACCAAAGTTGAAAATGAAAGTTTGGGAAGTCATTGACTTCCAATGTAGGCATTGGTAAATTCCACTTCACTGACTAATGCTAAATAAAAAAAATAAATAAAAAGTATATATTTCTGGTAACTTTTTTTTTTTTTTTTTTTTTTTAGGCTCGACATTACATTGCAGAATCTCTTGGAGGGAAATATGCAGAAGAATTTATTCTTGACATGGAAGCAATGTGGACAGAAAGCGACTGTCGAACACCTTTGACTTGCTTTCTATCAATGGGATCTGATCCCACTGAAAATATAGAACGTCTTGCAAAGTCAAAGGTATCCTCTTAAACTGAGTTTGCTAGAGCTGATAAAGACATTCAAAACTATCTTTTGAACTAGAAATGATATTTCCACATTTTATATAAGTTCAAATTATGATATTTATATTCATAGCAATGTTCTCTGGAAGTTTATTTTGGACCAGTAGCCAAAATGCATTTACTGAGGAAATGGAAATGTTACGTTCTTCCTTTTTCCAGTTGTTTGATTCCAATGAGCCCTCTGTCTTTATCCAGCAGACTATGATAGTCCATTACTTAGTGAAAGTACTTAGCTATAAGAACACAGCAATACTTGTGGTATACAGAAAAAAAATATTAAATATGGTGACAAAAGAAATTAATTTGGAGACCCTACCATTCATTCAGATCACTTAATGGAGATGTTCGATGTTTCTTACAGCACAGCAATCTGTGCTTTATGGTTTGCAATGCAGATGCAAGTGTAATTTTTCAAGAAGTTATTCACTGTATAATTCCATAAATTTTTGTCCCTCTTAGAATGTATCTTCGTTTAGAGGTGTAGGATTTTGGTGTGCACTAAGTAAGAATTACTTGCAAAAGCAGGGAGTACCCACAATCTTTTTAGCTTATTAACTACAAAAGTTTAGATGCTCATTATCTTTGAAAATCAGGGCTCTCCTATTTTATTTGTCTAACTGTGGTAAAGAGTGCTTAAATTTAGGATCTAATTCTCACTAGAATGTTTAAACTTAGGAAGCTTAAGTTGCTAATGTGATCCTTGTCCCCCAAAACTGTGCAGCCACATAGAGAACAGATATACAGACATAGGGAGGGAAAAGGACTGCAGTTGGGTGAGCAGGATTTTTAGGTTTCTTGGAAGCAATGCGTTGGAAGAACAATTTTATTCCTGTGCACAAAATAGTCTATTGCCTTTTCCTAAGATATTAGACATTTTGACTTCATTGGAAATTTGAAATTAACTGCAAGAATATTTATAGACTAGAAATGGGCAAATTTTTGTGGTCCCTTTTCAAGTCCAAGTAAACCCATTAGGTGGTTGTGATTGGATTCCTGCTTTCATGGCCTATGGTATGAATACAAATGGAGGGTCAGCTTTGTGATCATGTTTTCATTCGCTTATTGGGCTCTTCAACATACATATCCTGTGCAATGGACTCCTAGATACATAGATACCCTGTCTCCAGTAGGAGTTAGTTTCCGTAATCAGTAAAGAGAAAGAGTGGCTCCTTTGAAAGCAATTCAGAGCACACAATTAAAACTTAACTCTGACTTGCATCAAGGCATTGAGTATTTCTGTCTCATTGGCAAGGGGATGAGGGACACTAACCTCCTAATAGAGCCACTTGAATTCAGCTGGTCACTTAGAATCACTCTTGCAAGGAGTGGAGCAAAATGCTCTCCTGTTCTATCAAATCTTAAGCAAGACCTTAGCCTGTCTGGGGAAGTGCTGGTAGGTAGAAGGTGCTCTGTGACTGTGACTGTTAAAAGACAGCAGGTTTTGCTGTCATTCTGAAAGTATATGTAATGGGAACTTTTAATATATTTTCATGCTTTAAGGGAACATGTAGAGAATGATAGAAAGTGAGGTTGAAAAGGAACTAAAGGGATTGCCTTGTTTATTCACACATGGTTTATGAACAAGGCAACATCAGCTAGGCTGTCATAAGCTGAAGTTCAACTGTATTGTTACCTATAAAGCTTGTCTAATCTCTTGAAGTAAAGATCATGCCACACAGCATATAGAAACCTTTCAAATTTACAAAAGCCATCCAGATTCTGCAAATCAAACTACAAAACCAGATTTTTTTTGAAGTAAGGATGTATATTAACATTGTGAGACTGGAGGAACACTTCAGTAGTTCTCTAGCTTTTGAAAAATGTATCTAGAAATCATTTACAATTTTTAGAAACATTTGCAAAAGGGTTTTTTGATTATTTTTCTACTTTGTCAACAAATTGAACTTAGTTCCTATCTTTCTCTGGACTTTTCCTGCTTTTTTTTTCCAGAATAAAACTTTGACTTGACATACATTAGCTGCACCAAAGATCTGATCTTTGTATATATGTGATTCTATACCTCAAAGTATCCTATTTATTGTTTTTTTGTTTGTTTGTCAGCTTTTTGGGTTTTTTTTTTAGTGATAGAAAACTTCCAAAAGACATGCTGGGCCTATTTTTCAGTGATTTCCCTTTTTACAGGCATGTTTTGTAGTCTTAAAATGGATTGTCGGTAGTGATGGTACCTATAAGTATGATATTAACAATATAAATCAATTATCTGCATTTGAAAATGTTTGAATTTATGACCAGAATTTATTTTTCACTCTAAAATTCAGTTGTTCAGATGACCTTCTCCCAAAGAAATGGAAACAGTATCTGTGACTACTGAGCTGTATAACCTTGTTTAGAAACCAAGTAAGCTCTATCTTAAAAGTAGTTAGATTTCTGCCCCCTTTACTTTCACTTAAAGATGGAGTGAAAATTTAACTTTCTGTATTAAAATGAAGTTCATTATGTCTAGCACTTTGACTTCATTAAAAGTAGATATTTTTATTATTGTAGAGATAGTTTCTTCTTTCAAAGAATGATACACAGAACCTTCAACAGAACTGACAGGGCCAGTGTAATGACTAAAGTGATAGCATTTTGCTCTGGATAACAATGTATGAAGATGACACAGATGTATTGGTATAACTCACTATTGAGAGAAACATTCTATATGCAGACATTTTGATAGAGTTCTTTCAGGAGGAGTAAAATGAGGACAACCCATAGTGAAAAATATTTTTTCCTAGTCTTGATGTTTCTATAACCTTTAATGATCGTATGTTTGAGAAGTAACATTGCTGAGAAGAGCAAATTATGAGCAGATGCTTTGTTAGGGAATTATGTACCAGCTGAATATTTATGAACTCTGCAGGGGTAGTCATAGTCTTTGACTTATGGGAGTGCTAGCTGTACTCAGATAAATCTTAGAAAAGGTAAAGTTTTTGCTCCTCTAGCACATAACCAACTTCACAGGCTATTTAGCTTTGCTTCTTTTAGCTGCAATTTCAGGTTTTACTGACCTGAGAGCAGGGTTTAACTGCTTTCTTAACTTTGGCATTCTCTTCTCCTGAAGTCTTTTGTCAGCATGTGGAGGATCATATACAGCAGCTGTATTTATACTGTTCTGTAAAATCAGGTCAGGGCCTGTTCTCTGACCCTAAGGCCAAATGACCCAGCACAGCTTGTGTCCAAATGCTCAATCTTTTTCACCTTCAAAAGTAGGGCAGCCTCATCCACGCTGTTTAGGACTGGATGATTTCCTTCTTTATTGTTTCACAGTGAGAGAGTCCCAATAGCAGAAAAGATTAACCTTTGTAGCTCTCAGCCAGCTGAAGATAGGCCCAGATTGATAAGCCTTTATGCAGCTCATCACTCACAGCACAAGGGATATTCAGCTGAAGGTCTTGACCATGAACCTGTCCAGGAAACTAAGTCTTTTCATCAATTCCCTTGCCTTCAACATGTGTATAAAACAATATGCTCGACTGGGTTTGTAAATTCTGGTTTTCCCTGGTAGGAGTTAGGTAGCCAACCTAAGCCAGGGGACTACTTACTTAACAAGAATAAGAGTACTAAGAACACTAAGCAAGAGAGGCTCTGCCTGGACATTACTTACAGACTTGTGTGGTCCTGATCGCACCCTAATCAGCTTGTCTTTTTCAGATCTCTTTGTGAAAGCTTGTATCATCTGTTTTTCTGAACAACTGGCATTCTTCTCCCATGAGCTCTGGAGGAAATACTCCACCACATTCCAGGATTATTGTGTTTGCATTTATGAACTTTGTCACTTCTGAATCCAGAAAACTAACAGCTAGAAAACTAGCAGAGCTAATGATTGCCACTAGAATCCTCTGAATCAGTGGCTCCCCAGCTGACAATTAACAATACAGAATGTTTGCTAAGGAATGACTTAATGTGAACCAAGCTTTCCTGTCCTGCTTGGTTCCTTGACAGTTCTCTGTTAGATGAAATAAATATGTTCAGACAGTAAAAAGACACCAAAATTGTTGGCTTGACTCTGTGCCTGAGTTATTATGTGGAGCCTTAATATCTGGCCATCTCAAGGTAGCACACATCATAGGAAAAGAAACAGTCAGGTAGCTATGTTGCTGTGTGTAAGTCCTGCTTTATTTGGGAAAGTGGGGAAAAGGAAGGGAAAATGTTTCAGTTGTCTTATCCCATTGACTTTGTCAGACCTACCAAAAAAAATTATGTCCAGTGGGTGTGGTTTTCTTTCAGCAGGTGGAAAAGAGCAACTTGGAGGGGTTTGCTTTTTTTTTTACCCTGTCTTAAGATAATCAGTCTCCGTTGATATTAGCAGTTTTCTTTGTGACATGGTGTCACTACACATGGACCTACAGAAGCAATACACCATGTGTATGATCATTCTAAAGAACTATATATGAAATAAACTTTTTTTTTCTCCTTCCAGAACATTCCCTGTTGTGCCATTTCAATGGGTCAGGGCCAGGAAGTCCATGCAAGGCGCCTGTTAAATCAGTGCATGCAAGAGGGAGGATGGCTCCTTCTACAGAACTGTCACCTTGGCTTAGAGTTTCTTAGTGAATTAATGGACACCATCGCAACAACAGAATCTATGAGTGAAGGTTTCAGGACCTGGATCACTACAGAGGCTCACTCAGAGTTTCCTATTAATCTTTTACAGTCCTCTATCAAATTTACTAATGAACCCCCTCAAGGTAGGAAAGCATGGTTTTTTGAGTTTTGGGGCTTGCTTTCCCTCCCCCGGCTCTGTGTCGCTATACCCCGTGCAGTGTTTTCGTTTTTATTCTCCGTTGTTTCATTAGCTAAATACAACACTCTGTAAGTCAGTCTTGCAGTGTTTAAAGCATGACTCTTTTGGGGACAAAATGGATATTGTTTGGTTTTGTAGCAGAAATTGATAGTGATTTTGTTGTTTGTGTAGAATCTGTGGAGAATGCCAGGTCACTGGTCCTTTCTTTTGCTTAATACACTCCATCAGTCTTTCCTTTCTGCCCTGTTGACCCCATCCAAAGATGCAGAAGGAGACTGATCCTGTGTTCTTCTGTGTAAGGAAAAGGAAGGACTCTTCTGAACACCCAACCTCAACCTCCTAAGCTGTGGCTGTTGCTTGTTATGTCATCTGGCACTGGTGACAAGCGACTGACTCCAGCATCTTTGTAATTGTCCTTCAAGTATTTGTGAGCTGCTACTGAATTACCCCTTAGCCTCTGTCACAGGCAAAACAGTTAATAACAACCCATAGTGGATCTGAATACCGGGGTTTACTTAAGAACCAATGAGATTAGGGCTTTTATGCTACTTGCTTATTTTACACACTCACTCCCTCATGCTCCCAGCCTCCTGTATTGCATTAATTTCATCTTGACTAGTAGGTTTGTCCTTGAGAGTTCAAAGTACCAGTTTTCCACAGCCACCATTGCTCATGTGCATAGTTATCTGCCACCTTTTAGTATTCAGTTTAAGCTGTATTTTGCATACCACAGCTTCCACTTCAACAGACTAAACAAACGCAGTCTTCCTGTCTTGTCTTTGCAGGTCATGCACTCTCAGTATCTGACCACTTTTATTGCCCCATCCAGTTTCTCCATACCTCCCTTGTGTGCCAAATGTGTGGACAATATATCTGAGCAGAAAGTTGAGCAGTGTTAAGTGGAAAGTGATAAGAACTTCCTTCAGCTTGCTGGCTGTGCTTTTTGTAAGGTAGCCCACTGTCTGGATTGCCTTACTTGCAAGAAGAGTGCAATTTTAGCTTATCGTCAACCTGGCATCTGCGATAACCCTTATGCTTACCAGCAGATCTCAGCTAGCAGATCTCCGCTTGTACAAATGCATGGTGTTATTGTGCTGCAGGTGCAGAACCTTGCACTTCTCCTCATTGAATTTCATGCAGATTTTGTTGGGCAAGTCTTCATCTCTCTCTAGATCCCTCTGGACTGGTGGTCTGACACACTCTCTGATTTAGTATTGTCTACAAATTTGTTGAGATTGCCTTTTGTCTCCTTATCTGAGCCACTCATGGAGATATTGAGCAATATCTCTCTCTGGTGTACTTTGGGTTTTTTTCTGACTACTAGGATTTCTTAAGCCATTGATTACTTACTCTTCTTTGAGCCTAGTAACCAACCTGCTAGCCTTCTACAATAAGATGATTGGTTTAGTGGATGAGGGGAGAGCATAAGATGTTGTTTATCTTGACTTGAACAAGGCTTTTGACACAGCCCCTCCAGTACATCCTTCTAGACATACTGATGAAGTAGACATTACAGAAGTGGACAGTGACGTGGTCAGAAAATTGTGTGAACTCCCAGGCTCAAAGGGTTGTGGTCAGCTGCACAAATCCATCTGGAGAGCAATCACCAGTGGTGTACCTCAGGGGTCAATACTATGACAGAAGTGGTTAAAATTTTCACTAATGGCCTGGATGATGAGACCATCAACAAGTTTATAGTTCTTACAAAGTGGGAAGAATGGGCTGATACACCAGAAGGTTGTGTTGTTGCTTATGTGAGTGTCTGAAGTGCTGGGGTCTGAACCCCAAGCCCTGAATTAAGGTTGACATATGGGTGGTCCCCATGGCCCTTTAAGAGGAGGGGATGAGTTTACCTTTTGGCTTTCCTCCAAGGTGCAGCCGGCCTTGTAAGGAAAGCCCTTGGGTAAACAAGCCCCAGGTGCCCTGCATTTTGATAACGAGTGCCAGGTGTCCTGTTTTGGGGATAAAAGCTGGGACCACTTGCAGGAAGGGTTGGAGTGTCTGTCTGTGAAGTGGACACACTTCACAGAGTTTCCTGTTGGGGAAGGACCTCCTGACTCCTCATGCAACTGGATCGCAGTCACGTCTGGCATGTACAAACGCGGGCTTTGTGGGGAGGCAACATGGGGTTACCTTTATCATATGTAATCACCTTATTGTCTTGGTTGCCTCTCATTTTCTCCGTGGGTTACCTTGTGTCTCTGTTTGTTCCATCTATTGCGGGTCATGCTGTGTCATTTCTGGGGTTGCTGGGGTTGATGTCTGTTATTTGTGATCTGTCCGACTTGTCTGTACCCCCAGCGATCCCCTGTATACTGACCCCTTCACGCGAAATAGAATCTACTTACTGGATTGTTTTTCTGCTGCTGGCTGTGTCCTTTGTATTGGGCCTAATTGGCAAAACAGTGTCACAGCTGGAGAAATGGTCTGACAGGAATCTGATGAACTTCAACATAGGGAAATGGCAAGTACTCCCCCTAGGGAGAAACAGCCTCATGCACCCATACGTGATGGGGCTGACCAGCTGTAAAGCAGCTTTACAGAAAAAGATATGGGGTTCCTGATGGAAATCAAGTGCAACATGAGCCAGCAATATGCCCTTGGAGCAAAGATGGTTTGCAGCACCCTCAGCTGCATTAGGACGATCATTTCCATCAGGCTGAGGGAAGTGATTCTTCATTCTCCATCGTGAGAGGACATTTGGAGTGATGTGTCCAGGTCTGACCTCCTCAGTGCAAGAAAGATATAGACAGAATGAGTCCAGTGAGAGGCCACAAAGATGCTGAAGGGACTGGAGAACACGACTTATGAGAAGAGACCAAGAGCGCTATGATTGTTTAACCTTGTGGAAAGAAGAGGGATCTTATCAATGCATATAAATACGTGATGGGAGAGAGTAAAGAAAACAGCAAGAATTTTCTCAGTGGTGCCAAGTGACAGAAAGACGTGATGGACACAAATGGAAATCTAGGAAATTCTACTTCAGCATCGGCAGAAATTTAACACACTGTGAGGGTGATCAAATACTAGAACAGTTTGTTCAGTGAGTTTCTGGACTTTATCCTCAAAATCCACATAGACAAGGTACTGAGCAACCAGATCTATTTACACAGAATCACAGAATGTTAGGGACTGGAAGGGACCTCAAAAGATCATCTACCTTCCTTTGAGAAGGGATGTTGCGCAAGGTGACCTCCAGAGGTCCCTTCCAGTCTCAACTATTTGGTGTTATTCTGTGTGATATGAAAACATCCAGCTTTTCTAAGTAGTCTCTAACCTGTTGCTGTCCTGCTGTTGAATCTCTCTCTCTTACCCAAACTATTCTGCTATCTGCAGTCGTCATATGTTTATAGAAGCAACTTACTACCCTGCTTTATATCTACTCATTATATATGATGAGGTAAAGTTACTTTGTATTTTGGACTATGGCAGAAAGAAATCCTCAATACTGACACTTATTTTGTCTTTTAACTCCTTCATCTTAACTGTGTAATGCATTAACTTGCCCTTCATTTATATGTATGTGTTGCCACTGACTTCAGTTAACAGAATCAGTAGGAGCTGAGAATTTTTATCCAAGGTCGTATTTTATGCCTCAGTCATTTAAACCTCTTATTTCAGTATTCATCTTCCTTTGAACATTAAGATATCTACAAAGTGTCTGATCTTGTGAAAGACATTCTATTTCAGTGTATATACTCCACTCTCAAGAGCAGTTAGTCAGTTTGCTGTTAAAAATTTTTTACTTCTTTCTCTTCTTCTCCACCCTTGATAATTCAGTGCTCAGCATCTTTTTATTGTACTGTGACCTCTCCTTATCATTCAAATGATAACACCCTATAGCTCCAAGAGGCTCTTTTATATGTTAGGTTATAGCCAATTTACAACTTGCATTTAGTAATAGAAATATGCCTGATGTAACAATTTAAGTCAGAATGAAATATAAACAGTTTTAGTTTTCTGATACTGTCCTGCCACATTGGTAGCATGATGTGATGAGGAACTTCTCTTTGATTATTTTGTCTTGATTTTGGAACTCTCTTATGATACTCTTACAACACTTTGAAAAGCTATTTGTTTGAATATTGTTCTACAGGATCTTTGTGAAGTAGGAAAGAAACAAAAGGGCTTTTATTATGTCATACGAAGCATGATGACTTGGACAATCTATTCACTGCACTTGAAATATGTCTTTTTAGACTTGTGTTTAACTGATTAGGTGGGAAGATATCATGAGGGACTTGGTGTCAATAACTCATTCTTGGTGTCCAACTTGCACAGCTTCAGTAGCACTGCCTGAAAGCATCTGGGAGTAGTGGGGCTGATGTATTCCGTGGAAGCTGAGATTTTATCAGTATCGTCTGCTTAAAGCTGTTTCTGGGATATGAAATTCTAGTGCTTGAACAAATATTCCTGAGTGTTAATATTTCTACTATGAATTTAGGTTCTCGTCTCATCAGCTTGGTGCCTCTATGCCAGTTTGAGAAGCTGCATACAGGATTTTGAGATTATTATAGGAATGCAATCTAAATAAAATTGTCTTTGGTAGAACTAATATCTCATTTTATATGTAAATATCAAAACACATACTCTTGGATATTCAGTGCTATATTTCATATGACATTTGATGCCTTTTTGATTGCCATACAGTTGCTGAATAGTTATGTTTATATTTCAGTTGTTATTGGTAACTTTTAGAATATGATTACTTAATTGTAATTCCTTCCAGACTCCTGAACTTAATTTTGTGTGTCATCTACCTAAAACAAAATGTAATTGAAGTTTGTCTGCTATGACCAGCTGAACAGATAATTGATTCAAAGAGATTATTTGAAACGATAAATAAGATGATACTGTAAATTGGAATAGAGAATTCTACTTAACAGAAACAGGACTTATGGGTTCTATACTTTTTTTCCTAACATATTACATTTTTATACTTATTTTCTAGGTGTGAAAGCTGGCTTAAAAAGAACATACTCAGCTATTACTCAGGATCATCTAGAAGTGAGCAACATGCCACAGTGGAAACCATTGCTATATGCTGTAGCATTTCTTCACACAACTGTTCAGGTTTAAAAATACGTTTTTTTTCTTCTGTCATAAAGCCATGTTTCACTTTAAAATGCACCATATTATTAAATAAACAACACTTTTAAAATGGAAATCCATGTGGTAAGTTAATACAAATAAAATAGGAAAGAAAACCACACACCTCTATTACTGCAACTGTCTTAGAACTCTGCTGATGTTGATCTTGTACATCCAATAGGGATGGTATTTCAGAGGAAAAAAGGGCAATCAACCAATGGTCAATTTCTGTTAAAGTCTTTGGGCATGGCTATGTGATCTGTCTTTCAACTAACTGCTTATTTAACAATATTTTAAATGAT
Organism: Podargus strigoides; assembly: GCA_028020825.1. Taxonomy (NCBI): domain Eukaryota; kingdom Metazoa; phylum Chordata; class Aves; order Caprimulgiformes; family Podargidae; genus Podargus; species Podargus strigoides. The sequence continues at coordinate 63,606,589 of CM051620.1, forward strand.
AAAAGTGCTTCAAAGAAATTTACAACTTGGGTTGAAAAACCATAGTCTTAAAACTGCTGCTTTCACAATGAGAAGGGCTAAGAGGGTGAATATGTATCCTTTCTGCACTGAAACATGTAGGAGGAAATGAAGGCGAAGGATGATTTTGGGTCTTGACTTTCCAGAGTTCCATTAAAGAAAGTGCTTTATGGATTAACCACAACTTTTCATCATTCCATTCATAGATTTTCAGTATCCTTATTTTGTACTTAGTGCTTAGTTAATTTAACTCTGTGACTTCCATGCACAGATACATTGTGGTCCAATGGAAGCCTGTGGTATGCTTTCCTTTGGTCCACTGCTTCTTTCTTTGTGTAAATTAAGAATGTTTAAATACCAGATATTACCCTAACAGCTACATATTGCCAGCTGTAACTGTAAATGATTCGGTAAGAAGCAGCTTTTAGTACTTACATCAGCACCATACAGAGACATCAGCGTTACAAACTAGTCCGTAGGAGGACCACAGACAATGACCACAGCTGATGAATTTGGACTGCTTTTCCTGGAACTGTAGCTTCATTTTTTAAATTCAAAAACTATGTGTCTTGGTTTGAAAAGACAGGTGTCTGCTAAGGAGGGCAGGAGCCCCCCTTGGAATGGAAAATACAACCCCCTTCCCTCAGAATTATTATAAAATTGAAATTAAGGGGCTTTCAGGCAAAGATATGAGGAAAATGTGAATAACAGTTTTTACTAATATATATATAACAAAACAATAATACAGAGAAACTGGTTTACAGCCTGACAGAGTCAGGGATACAACCTGGCACCCTGCCGGGCAGGGTGCTGGTAGCAGTCCGCTGTAGTGGTAGCTGCAGTTCTCTTCGAAATGGTCCTGTTGAAGCGGTGATCTTGTAGAAGAGAAGTCTGGTCCTCCTCCGAAAATCTGGTGGTGGTGTGGTCCTTGTCCTCTGGGATCCCAGCGGGTAAAGCTGCTCGTGCTGTTCCAAACCCCAGATTTTATCCCCGGTGGGAAATGCTTGGCTCCCTCCCCCTGGCCGGAGCATCTCACAAAGGGATGGTGAGTCATGGGGCAAGGCACTGATGGGCGCATTAACAGAAGAATAGTCCAGGTGCAGGTTATCTATGGGTCATGCGGCAAGGCATTGTTGGGCCTATTAACAGAAGCTAGTCCGGAGGGAGGAGGCGAGGAACATTGGCACCCCTGGTTTCAACAGCTCATGGTAATAGAATACATTATAACCCAGGACACTATGGCTCTCTCAGATTCACTGCACTTAAAAAGGAGGACTTTTTCTTTGTAAAAATGTTAGTATTCCTATTATTTGTTTGTATCTCTCTATTGATGATGATAAGTGAAGGTATATTTAAGTACTAGACAATTAATCAAGCATTTGGCCTTGTGTGTGTTAAGATAAGAATCATTTTTTTTTAAAGCTGGTGAACTACAGACCCAGCTGGACTACTGTGTTCTTAGTTCTCTGTTCTGCACTTAATGTTTTCTTCACAATTGCTATCAATCAGCCTTTTACCTTTATCTCTATCTATTTTACAGGAAAGACGAAAGTTTGGTCCATTGGGCTGGAATATTCCTTATGAATTTAATCAGGCAGACTTCACAGCCAGTGTGCAATTTATTCAGAATCATTTGGATGATATGGACATTAAACGTGGAGTGAACTGGAGCTGTGTTCGCTATATGCTTGGAGAAGTACAGTATGGTGGCCGTGTAACTGATGACCTTGACAAGGCACTGCTGAATACATATACAAGGGTGTGGTTTGGAGAGCATATGTTTAGCGAAAAATTTTGTTTCTACAATGATTATATAATTCCAAAAGGGAAAACAGTTGAAGACTATCTCCAGTACATAGAGCAATTGCCAGTGATTGATACACCTAAGGTAAAATATTTCAATATATTAAAGGGAGGTTTTTGTCAGATAAATAATTTAATCAGGTATATTTTCCAAAGCTATGAATGTATAGGCCAAGATTAGCAGGCAGACCATTATAGTGGGTATCTGGTGTAGATCTACTGACCAGGAAGAGGTAGATGAGGTCCTCTTCGAACAATTGGAAGAAGTCTCACATTCATGTCCATGGTCTTCATGAAGGACTTTAATGACCATAATTATCTGCTGGAGGGTTGATACAGCAGGGTTCAATCAGTCTAGGAGGTTTCTTGAGTGCATTAATGACAACTTCCTGGCATGGGTAGCTGGGAAGCCAACAAAGGTCACTTGACTGGACCTGATACTTATAAGCAAGGAAGAACTGGTCTGGGATGTGAAATCCAGAGGCAGCCTTGACTGCAGTGACCAATGGTGGAGTTCAGGATCCTGAGAGGAGGGAGCAGGTCAAAAAGCAGGACCACAGCACTGGATTTCAGGAGAGCAGACTTCAACCTCTTCAGAGGTTTATTCTAGGCTTGGAAGAATTCCATGGGTTATAGTCCAGGAGAACTGGTTTATATTCAGGGATTACCTCCTCCAAGCTCAAGAAAGATCCATCCTAACAAGTAGGAAATTAAAGGCAGCACAAGGCCTGAACAAATGAACAAGCTCCTAACTGAATTCAGACAGAAGGAAGTGTGCAAGAGGTGGAAGCAGGGGCAGGTCACCCAGCGAGTATATAGAGCTACTGTCCAGTTTTGCAGGGAAAGCATTTGGAAAGCCATGGCCAAAGTGGAGTTGAATCTGTCAAGGAATGTGAAGGGCAACAAGAAAGGATTTTACAAGTACATAAACAGCACAGAGATGACTAGGGAAAATGTGGGTCCATTGCTGAATGGGGCAGGAGAACTAGTGAGAAATGATACGGCAAGGACTCAATGCCTTCTTTGCCTTAGTATTTACCAGTAAAACTGGCCTCCAGGAATCCCAGGCCCCTGAGACGAAAAGTCTGAAAGAAGGAACTTAACCCTGGTGGAAGAGGACCAGGTTACGGAGCATTTAAACAAACAACTTATTTCAGTTTATGGTGCCTGATGGGTTGCACCCATGAGTGCTGAGGGAGCTGGCTGATGTCATTGTCAGGTCACGCTTGATTACCTTTAAATGATCATGGTGACTGAAAGAGGTTTCTGAAGAATGGAAGATAGTAAATATCACTTCAGTCTTGAAGCAGGGAAGAAGAAAGATATGGGAAACTACAGGCTGTCAGTCTTACCTCAGTCCCTAGGAAGGTGCTGGAGAAAATCCTCTTGCAAATCATTTGCAAACATGTGAAAGACAAGCAGGTGATTTATGATTAGCCAGCATAGATTTGTGAAGGAGAAATTATGCTTAACAAATCTGTTAGCCTTCTACAATGAGGTGATCAGCTTGGTAGATGAGGGGAGAGCAGTGGATATTTTTTACCTCATCTTTAGTAAGGCCTTTGGCCCTACCTGCCATAACATCTTCACAGACAAGCTGATGAAGTATGAGTTAGATAAGTGTGCTGTGAGGTGATCTAAAAACTGGCTAAATAACTGCCCCCAGAGGGTTGTGATCAGTGGCACAAAGTCCAGTTGGAGACAGATCACTAGTGCTGTGTGCCAGGGGTCAACACTGGGGCCAATACTGTTTAACAACTTTGTTAATGACCTGGATGATGGGAAAGAGTGCACCTTCAACAACTAGCTAATCATGGATCAGCAATGCACCCTCATGGCAAAGTGGCCAACAGTATCCTAGGCTGCATTAGGAAGAGGGAGGACATCCAGAAGGTTGAGGGAGGTGATCCTTCCTCTCTACTGAGCACTGGTGAGACAGTATCTGAAGTACTGTGTCCAGTTCTGGGCTCACCAGTACAAGAAAGGTGTAGACTTACTGGAGTGAGTCCAGAGCAGAACCATGAAGATGTTTAAGGGACTGGAGCATCTGTCATGTGAGGAAAGGCTGGGAATCTTTAGCCATCTCAGAGCCGTCTCTAGAGCAGTCTCAGGCAATCTCTTATCAATGTGTATAAATACCTGTCAGGAGGGTGTAAAGACAGAGCCAGAGTCTTTTTGCTGGTGCCCAGTGAAAGGTCAAGAGGCAATGAGCAAAAATTAAACAACAATTCCATCTGAGAACATGAAAAAACTTTTTTACAGTGAAAATGGTCAAGCACTGGAAGAGGTTGTCCAGGGAGGTTGTAGAGTCTCAGTCTTTGTAGATATTAAAATCCCAACTGGATGCTGTGCTGAACAACCTGCTCTTGCTGACCCTGCTTGAGATAATGGTTTGGACTCGATGACCCTCAGACGTCCCTTCCAAACAAAACTATTTTGTAGTTTTGCAATTCTGTATGGGATTGAGTAGACATGTGAACTAAGAAATAATGAAAATTAAAAAGGCATATGTTCTCATTTTGCAAGTTATAATTGGGAAATTATTCCATTTTGACAACAAGAAGATCTCGATGTTGCTATGAATTGATGGGGTAGGGTGCAAGGAAGCTCCTGGTTGCAACCACTTTTATGTGGCCCAGTGTGTGTATACTGCAGTGGTCATGTTAATTGGCGGACTGCAACTTTCTCCTCCCTCTAGTACAGGTACACATGATTAAGTTAGTTAAAATTGGAACGGAAGTGAATGCTCTGGATTTCTGTCTCATTGCTGTTAAGTTGATAAATACCTTTGGAAGTAAGTTCTGTTAAAATTAAATAGACAGGACTGAATAGAAAACACTGGTTTACTGTTACTGATAATGTACTAGCTGAGAGGGTGAGAAGATTCCAAGGTTATAAAATAAACTTGAAAAGTTTTGAATCACTGAAGGTGGTGAAAGCAGAATGCAAGAGTATTTGTGCTGGCAACGATGTATCCTTTCCAAGTGAGGGTAAATACAGCCATGATAATGCACCAGTGGGATCCATTTGAGTCCAGCTCATGAAGTGATTCCTATCAGCGTATGATCCTTGACTCTATCAGATTTCAGGTGCTTCTTTCATGGATCTGCTTTTCGAAGCACTTGGGAACCTGTCTCACAATGCTGCAGTGTCTTTTTAAAGTTTTTTGATGCCTGTAAAAGATCTATATGTATGTTTGATGTAGGGGAATATTACCTCTGAATTTTATGTAAATAGGATCAAATCCAGGAATGCAAACATCTTTTTCTCCTTCACATTTTCACAGGTTAGGAAGAAAGCTATGACTTTCTTCTGTCATTCCAAAATCTGTCAAAATTGCTCATGGAAACCTTTAACCTTTTAATCTCCCAGACTTTTTCATTCCGCAAAGGATATTGTGCTAGTCAAAATAGTGTATCTTTGTTTCCTCCCCTTTCTATTTTTGGTTAAGAAAGAAAGACTAAGTAAGCCTGATTGCTGTATCCTTTCTCTTTTGATGAAATTTCAACCTCTGATCAGAATAAACGCTGACTTCTGAAGAGGGCTATTGAACTCAGCAATCCCTTTGAAAATTACTTTGATTTCAGAGGGGTATAGAGCTTTAGCAATTGGTTTTGAGGATTTATCAGGCTAAAAAAAACCAAAACCCTGAAAGACAGAATCTAACATCCTCTTTTTAATCAAAATTCCCAGAGATATTGGATCAAAAAGAATGAGAGATTGGGCTCCTTGATTAATATACAGGACATCCAGGACACTGGTCCAGCCATTGCTTTACTACTCCATTTTTTTTGTTCTTATTCCTTGGTACATCACTTGCATAAAAATGTAGGAGTTGTCTCCCATGTAACATCCCTGTCTTTGGCAGTATTACACCAATTTTGAAGTTAGTCCTTGGACTTGCACTACAATTTACGTTCACAATAGCAGATATTTTTCATATTTTTAACTTGGGCTATAGGATTGCTGCAAAATCTGCTAGAGCAAACCCAAACAAACCCTCATGTAAGAGCAAAAGCAGAAAATAGTGTTTCTTCAAATGTGTATTTCATTCCATATAAAATATGATTGTAATAAAATGCATTGATATTTTCCTTTTTTACAACTCTAAATATTCAGTTTGAGTAAACCACTATGTGTAAAACATGTTAAATCCTACTTTCAACCTAATTCCATGCTAGTTACAGTTGCACCTTCTCTCACATGCAGTATTAGGTCTGTACCGTGTTCTTTGTGCTGTTCTAAGGATGAGATCCACAACTAGTGTAAATCAGTGCAGCTTTGCTGGTTTTGACACAGATGCAGCCACTTATATCCCTTGTCTCTAAGTTTCTGGATTTTCAAGCAGAACAATATTACTTTTTATTCTGTCCTCAGAGTATGTAAATATTAGTTACTAGAAGTGTCTTCCTGTAATATAGCAATTCTAATGTAAAATATGAAAACATGAAAAATGAGAAATGGAAGATTGCTTGGCTTTGGTGCTCAGTTTGAGAGCAAGCTTTCCTTATTGGATCAGTGGTGCAAAGTTTGTAAGAGATAGTTAATAGCTATAATTAAATGAGAGCTTGTGAAATAAGTCACAGTACAATTCCTCCTGCAGAAGAGTTGCAATTGTCAACCTGACAATTATAGACTTACTGATATTTCAGTGGAACTTTCTCAGAAAGCTATTATCATTCAGACAAAGGGCAGCTTTGCAGTAATTCTATGCTAGCTGTATCTTAAATGAAATAATCTAATTTCAGAAGAAGGGGAAGTAAGGAAGGGGAGACTTAAACCAAAAATAGCTAAACCATAAAATATCTTAAATACATCACCTGTCATAAAATCTTTAGGTACTTTGAATATGGGCAGTGTTTTATTCACTGTGCTGCATGCCTTCTATGCCTAAGAAATGGAGTAAAACAAAATATGTTAGAAATGGTAACTGGTCTGATTATTAGGGGCACCTACTTGAGCTGGTACAACAGCAATAGAACTGTAGAGACAAAGAGCTAGTGGTGAGGCGTCTGTGTCCACAGCATGATCCAAAGCCTGCTATGTGAAGGTAGTCAGAAGATCAGTTAAAAAAAAACCCAACTCATATCAATGAAAATGCTATTGTATATGCAGCCTATGTTAATGTTTTTTGTGAAATTTAGGCTTGGGCCAGTTAAATGAGTGTACTTCCACTGACATATTCATAGCTGTTGTTTTATAGAGCTGAGGATTTTCTTCCTTGTTTATCCATTTTCATGCATTCTTTCATTGATATAATTTTAGAAGAAAAATTACATTTTTTTTCCTGCTTTTTTCCTTTTACTTGAAGGTATTTGGACTTCACCCTAACGCAGATATAACTTACCAGACTAACCTGGCTAATGAGACATTAAGTACAATAGTGAACATACAGCCCAAAGACAGCAGCACTGGAGGAGGGGAAACCCGAGAAGCAGTGGTGCAGCGTCTTGCTAATGAGCTGCTAGAGAAGTTACCTCCAGATTATAACCCTCATGAGGTATATGTTGCTTTATACATACAGATGTTTTATATATGTATGTATGTGTATGTTTTATGAGTTTCATGGTGTTTCTTAAATTTAACTGGCCCGTGTTTTAAAAAGCTCTTAAAATGATGCACAGTCTGTTTTAGTTTATTATCTAAAATATTCCTACATTGGAAATATTTATTTCAAATGCCACAGACCACTTACTTAGTCACCTTAACTCAGAAGAGCCATTAGAGACTTCAGAAAGTTCTTGCCCTCCTTAGTAGCTTGGAGAAGGACGCCGGTGCCTCTTTCTGAAGGATCAGTGATCTTGTAGTGGTTGCAGCTTTCCACTTACCTACTCTTATTATGATACCACTGCTATGAATAATGGATCTTATTGCTGAACTTTTCATGCCCCAGATTTTCTGGAGTTTGAGCCATAACAGATATATTTGCTAATATTTTGCTGCATTTTTGATGAACAGTCTCATTAAATGCAAAAATTCAGCATAAATCACTCTTGCATCAGTTTGTAAGTAGGATCTGGTGTCTTGCCATGTGTATCATGAACAGTAACTGTTGAAAACCCCTCATTTCCATGATTTTATTATTTATGATTCGGTATTGCACTGATAATGCTTTTTTTCATTATTGTAGTCCAAGCTTGTAGAGTGCCCAGTATACAGTATTGCAACTTGTTATGTTATACTTTATTTCTTCTCTGGCCACCTTAGAATGTCCACTTAAGTTACAAACAATAGTCTTCGGGCCCTGTCAATATTTCCTGTCATTTGTTTTGCTATTCATCTCAGATTTAATATATTTTGTATAAATAGCCTCTTCTCTACTAATTGAACACAGAACTTCTCTTTTCACTCCCATATTGGCAAGCTACTTACAATTTGGAACTTTTTTTGGTGAGTTTTCCTAACAGGTTTCTCCATACAGTAATTTTTCCATCCGTCCCTGATTGTGTCTCTCTTTTTTTTGTCACTTGTTTATTGAGTGATTCCCAGTGAGAGTGTATCAATCATTTATTTGTAGAGTTCGATTTGGAATGGAGTCTGTTTTCTAGTTTTCACGTTGTTATTTATTAGTATTTATCCACATAACACACACATAGAGTAGGCCTCCCATTTTCAGTCACTTCCTTGAGTGTCTCAGCTTTGGAGACAACCAATCATGGAGCCAGGAGCTGTAGTTAAGAACAAAGAGTCTGGAGGGTTTATTTTGGAAGTTCCAGCCTGCACTCTTAACTCATCCCTATTTTACCACTGTATTTGGGTACAATACATACTTTTCCATGTGACTGTATAAAAAAATCACCACTAATCATTTTCATTACTGTTTCACTCTTGTCATCCAGTAGTATGACAGGCTATTATCTTTTCTCATGATCTGCCAATCATACCTGCAGTTTTTTATTTTCTTATAAGAAATCATCTTTATAATGATGCTCACAATTAGATAGTTCTTTGCTTCTGTACCACTTCTCCGAGATCTTCTCTGAACTTCAAAGAAACCTTTTTTGCTTCAATTTGCTTGACAGCTGTTCTCTTATGATCCAAATAAGGAGATTTGTGTTTGTACAGGACAAACTAATATTATATATTAATACTTTAGCATCAGCTTGCTGCCCACCCTGGCTTCATTCTTACAGGCACAGTCAGTGGATGTCTTGTTGAATCTACTCTTTCCCCTTTGTATTTCATGTAAAAGTATTCTGAGCTCAGGTTGTAAGTTTGTTTCATTCTCTTATCATTAAGTGTAAATACCACCTCTTCCTGAGGATTTCTAGTTTTCTCAGGCTCTGTACATCTTGATCTGTGAATTGCACTTGTTTGGTTAATCACACCACTCTACATGCTGTTTCTTCAGTCCACATTACTGGTGGATGACATGGTGCTTTCCCACAGAAACATCCAAAAATTATGCCTTGTTTCTGTATCGGTGTAGTCATTGCTTTGCTCTGAGTATCTACAGAACATTCTCTGGTCATTTTCCAACAGTTTATTATTGGCAATAATGTGTATCTCTGTACATCTCTTTGGCTGGGTCAGCTGCACTACAACTGTAGATTTTACTTCTGCAGTGTTATGACACTTGGTGTTATTTCTTGCAGTTCCTGATTCTTCAATATTTTCTTCTTCATTTTGCCTCATGGATTTACCCTTTCTCTCATTCTCTAGATCTTAGAACTCATTTGGGTCTTCACCAATACTTTCTTTGTGGAGGGGAATTTCCCTTCTCTGTCATTAGTGACCAGTTCCACCTTTTTGCTGCAGTTGTTTATGTGTCAGGAGTGTGGCCACCTCTACACAATAAGCAAAACATCTGTATCAAATGCTGATCATCTGAACTGAAGCTCTGTTATTCTGGAACTGCTTAGAAAGTGTGGAGATGGCAGAAGTAAGCTGCAAAGAAATCTACATTTTTAAATGAAAGTTTGCATAAACTGACAAAAAAAGAATGTCTAAAATACTAAAGGAAAAAAAAAATAAATATTATGCTTACTAACATATAACCAAGAATTTCATAGTCAGAGCAGAAAAGAAGGGAGAGATGTTCTCTGAGGGAAGAAGCAACAAAATTTAGCAGAAGCTACAATATAATAAGCAAATTAAATTAAGCTTGCAAGTGTGAGGAGTGAAATGGATTATGTAATTACTTTCTATGATGTCTGGAAAAAAGGGAATAAGATGAGTTCTGTTGTTTGTCAATTTACGTCAACATTTGGTCATTCAGGACATTATTACCTACTAGATCAGTTTAACAATCCTGAAACAAATAAAACTACTATACTAAATGGTGAGAGACTGAGGGAATGTGTCAGAAAGAGTTCCTCTGCATGCCTCAGTAGAAAGAAAAACATTAATTAGTTTTAGCAGTGCAGATTGGGTTTGCATTTAGAAGAATATTGTGCTCCAGTAAGGCCATGACATGGTAGTCTTTGGAAATCCAGTTATAGAAATACTATTGCTGGAGAAAAGGAATAAAAAAGTTAGGAAACAAATGAAGGTAATTAAAAGACTCTTCAGGGAAAGTGGCAGGTGCTTTTGCTATGTTTGATCTGTTATTGTGGCTACCTTTAGAAAGAGTGGAGTGAATTTGCTTAGAGTTAAAACCCCAACATTAGACTAGGTTAGAAACAGATGGTACTGAAACCAATTATTTGTTGACTTTCAGAACTCTGGATTGTACTTTCTCTTAATACATTGTGAAAATTCAGGCTGTCACACAGAGGCCTTTATATCTCAATTATTGCCTTTGGCAATGTCTTCAGAACCAAAAACTTTCAAAACAGGGCAAGCATTTTACCCCATGATATATGCTGCTTCTTTTGTGTTGTGTTCTTGTAATGCTTCCTTTCACCAATCAAATAACTGACTCAATGTCCACTCAAAAGACTATAAACAAAACAAGCCACCTTTGGAAGCTTTATCAGACTGCAGTTTGACACAGGTGATGGAAAAGCAGAATAAACCTTCCTCCTGACCTAAAACTGTCTTCATTTTTCTCACTTCAAGGGCAGAGGCAGAGTAAGATTTCTGCTTTCATGACCCCTTTTACTTCTGGGTCTTGCCTCACAGGTAACAGAGAGATTAGTGGTAAAATGATTAGGTCCAGTCAGTCCATGTAAGTGAAGATAGATTCAAGAATAAATGTCAGCCTGTCACACAAAGAGGTTTGTAATGAAAATGATCCTTGCAGCCTGAAAAACAGCTTGCTAGCGAATAGACATGGAGACAGTCCAAAAATACTGCACTTTTATTCACCTTATCCTCCACTAAGGCGATGACCACCTTAGCAAGTGCTTGGGAATAGGAGTTCACCCGAGGACCCCAGGCCTGCATTAGATGTTTTATTGGGGAATTTACTTTGGTCTAAGTCTAGTCTGGGCCTGCAGGCTGAACACCGATTACTGGTTGGAGTACCTTAGACTCCCTGAAGCATACCTTTTGGGTTAGTTTAATTCGAAGCTAAGCCAGTTTGTGTGCCTGGAGCCTACTTTTCAGTGCAAGTCTTTTACCACAAAAAAAAATCTGAGATCTGAACAGAAACACTAATGTAGATGCTTTTCTAAGGTGTCTCTGGTTTACTTACCAACCCTATCAGATATGGTGGTCACACAGCTCTAGAGCTTATTCTATTTTCTACATACTTTACTGCCTGCTTCCTTGTATGCAACAGGGAAGTGGTCTTTGACTCCACTTGAAAGAGCTTTGGCTTGGACATGCTTTGAGCTTGTCTTTTTTATTCAGACCTCTTATTTAGACTGTCTCACAGAACGATGGACTTCCCATTTCTGCTGATGAAGAGTATAGCAAGTAACCAAGACTAATTGAAAATAAGAGCATCTACTGAAAATGATAGGCAGTTACTGCTACAGTAACTTGATCACTGATCGTTAAATGGTATGAGTTCAGCAACTGCTTTTCTGCTGCATGTCCTATAAAGTGTGTGGTGACAAAGGAGCTGATGACCTGAGGACAGCTAAGAAACGTGCATAGAGGAATCTGACATAGTAGAGATAAGTATTGCAAAATCACATAGGCAAAGCTATTAAGATTGTGATTTTAGTTGCACCGTTCTTAAATCACCTTGGTTATGTTAGATGACAGCTGTTTGCATAATGAAAAGGAGATGTTGTAAGTGGGATTTATGGAATCTGTATATTAATCTCAGAAAGGCTATTTTGGTTAGTGAGTTTTGTCTTTTGAGTTTTTTTCCATCAGTCAGTATCCATCTCTTCATGTCATAATAAATACAGCACTGGAAGTAAGTCATCTGATTGCTTGATAAGAATTCTAATATAAAAACAGTCAATCATACCTCAGAGCTGGTATTTAAAACTAATATTAACAGCAAGTTTTCCAAGAAAAGCACTGTTACACCTGGTAAATCTCACTGCAGATCAGGATTGATTTGTATAGGTAAGTAAGGTAGGATGTATGTTCATATCTGATTATACTTGGTGCTCCAGGCTGAGTGCTGTGAACATGTCTAGGATGGATTAACAAATTTCTGCATTATTGGTTCACTCTGTTATTCAAAACATTACAGGTATTTTTGTAGGTACCAGAAAACAAATCAGAAGAACGTTTAAGTTCTGAGAATTCACTAGTTAAACAAATGGTATGATTATCAGTACAGTAATATTTTATAAAAATTATTTCATTTTCTCTTTGTAGATTCATAAATAACAGTATTTTGGAAAATAACCCTTTTAATAACATCTTCCATACATTTTTTCCTCAAATGGGAGAAATTCTTCCTCTGAATGATCCCCAAAAGGAACACATGCTTTGTAGACTAGAAAGAAATAGTGTATTTCTTATTTAAAGATAAAATACATGGACTATATTCTGTATAATTCATTTCTTATTAGTGGCATGCACTAGACTTCTAAGTATTCTGAAAAAATATCAAACTTTTTTTTTTTTTTTTTTTGGCAAGAATTACAAATTCCTCTGAAATTTTCAGAAAGCAGAAGCTTTCCCTGGATACTGTATGAAAAAACCGCCAAAATACTTCATTGTGGAAACCATCCAGAAAGAGTTCATTGTCTCAGCTCTAGTCTTGTGATAGCTGGTTGTAGTAGATTTTTATTTTTTACAAAAGCACATTGACACAGTCTGTAAAATGAAGTGTCACACTGCAAGCGTTAGCATAATTGGCTGGCACCTATTTCTTGGACATTCTGTCTGACAAACTCATGGGTTCTTGTGATTAAAATAAGATGAATAACCTTGCTGATAGCTGTCTTCCAAGGAGAATAGCATATAAGGTTGAAAAAGTGTATTTTATTAGGCTTGGAGTTGAAACTCGAGAATTGGCAATTGTCAAAGCATTTACTCATTTATAATAGGAATTGTAACTACTCAACTGCTATATTATATTCATCTTGCAGAAACTTGATATTCAGTGTAATGATAAGATCTTTAGTAATGTTTACTATGTGTATATAATGTATACTGTACATAATAATGTGTACAATGAGGTATAGCACACATTATACCAAATCTTGTGACTTCTACTTGGTTACAGTAGAATTCCAATGATATTCTGCTCTTTGAGAGTAGACTTTCTAACTCTTTCTTCATCATTTGTTAGTAAGCTCAAAATAAGATCTTAAATTATTTTAGCAAACTGATCCTATGGGTCAGCTCTTTTATGATAAATTAATGGTCATATAGATATCTGGATTTAGGATCTTATTTTACTTTTTGAGATCTCTTTTTGGTTCCAGGCTTCCCTTGCAGAATTTCACCTACAGAGTGAAAATGGAAGGAGTGACTATGGCAAAGATCAGTGTTCAGACTGCTTCAGTGTGAAAGATGATGAACGTGGCTGAGTGGTAGCAAATGCAGAGAGGTCATCAGCTTTTTGAAAGCCGATTCATAGTGGGGAAAAGCACTTGAAAGTCTTAAAAATTACGAATTCTGATGATAAGTGAAGTATAGGCACCATGATTTCTGCAGGTGCCACTAAATCCTCTCTCATGCACTGTTGTATACAGTGATCTTGGACATACATGGAACACACAGTAATGTCTGAAGCATACTGCATATGCATCATATGCTAAAGAGAGACAGACAATACTTTTGCTATTGTTGCTGTGACATAGACAACTAATTCAGTTTTGAAAATGTTCTCTGTTTAATAAGTGGTACTGTTATCCTTAAAAATTAAAAAGACCAAAAGCTTCTACCTACAAAATGGTGCACATAATGGTGTAAGAGAATTCTGTGGCATCTGTATTATTCCTGGCCATCTCGACTCTCTATAATGCATCCATGAGCACCTTGTCTTATGAGTGAGTTATGTGCTTTTGGAAGTAGCAGCTTCTATAGTTCATTGTTCTTGTTAAGTTGAACTCCATGTGTAGCATTATTTCAACTCATCAGGCAAGAAGAGGTGAGAAAGTTCACCTAGCACAATTTGGAAATATGAAAAAGTTAACATCAAACAGGCTTTTGTGTAGCGTGTGGTGTGGGTTTTTTTAAGACCTAAGACCCTACAGCCTAACAAGGACAGAAGGAACTGCTGTGTTCCTTCAAAAACTGGGAACTTTTCCTCCTTAGAGTGATGGAGGAGCTCCTTTTGGTAAGCTAATGAGTTACAGTCTGCTAAATCTTACAGTTGGCACAGAACTTGAACAGCCATCTGTTACATAAAAGTTTGTTTTCTCAGGAATTATGCGATACAATTGAAAAACATCCCTTGGCTTTCAAAAATTATTGCATGGGATACAGGAGGTTAAATTTTATACACATTGCATTATTCCTGTTTAGGTGAAAGCCCAGCTTCTGAAGATGGGAGCTATTGAACCCATAAACATATTTCTCCGTCAAGAAATTGACCGCATGCAACATGTTATATCAAGAGTTCGAACTACACTGACTGATCTTAAATTGGCTATTGATGGTAAGTTACAATATTAATAACCATACTAATTAAGATACAATATTTGCTGCTAACCATTGCCTATACTGTATAACTAAATAAATATTTCCCCTCCTTTCCTTCCTTTCTACCTCTTCCTCTTTTGTTCTCTCCCTCCCCCAGTTTTTCTCTTTTCCCTCTTTTTATCATATGCCTACTAATTCTAGCCCTTAAAGCCTCCTGACTGCATCTCTAAGGACACTCCACCTTAATTTATTCTGTGTGCATATGCTCCAGTATTGCAGTTCATGTCCCACAGCACTACTACACTTCTGTGATTCTCTCTAGGATCTGTACAGAGCTCAGAGGAGCTGAATTGTGTGATTAGGTCCACAGGTCGTGTGCCAGAGTGATTTATGAAATTAAGCTGAGACATAATGATGTAGAACAAAGTAGAAGTGTTGCTGCTAAGTAATTGAGAGCCAGGATGCTCAGGAGGCCAGGTCATAAAGACTCTAGTTTAAGGTGAGATTTGCAATGTTCCTGAAACTGGTTATACCAAATAGGATGTCTCTAAATGGAAGCTGAAGTGAGTAGGAGTGCCAGTCAAAAGAGAGTGGTAGGCTTCTTTTAGCCATCACAAGAGGTAGGCAACAGCACTCTGCATCTCTCAGAGTCAGGAGAATTTGGCTGTAAGTGAGCAATAGTGAATGTAGTTAAAATAAATCAAGGGTACAGGCAACTAGAAGCAGATGGAAAATTTGATCAGAAAAGGAGTGAGGAAAAAGAAGGAATGATGATGTTACCATCTGCTTTTTGTTTTCACTTCCCATTTTGCTGATCTGCAGGGCTTGAAATATCCAGGAAGGAAAGTATACTGTTTCTCAGCCAAGCTTCTTGAATTAGCAATAATGAAAATGAAGCAGGAATGGTTCAGTTCAACTGGTTAAGATTTCACTCATCTGCTGTTCTCCAGCAGAGGCAGAAAATTTCTGAGGCAGCAAACTACTCTCAGAGGAGGTCAGAGTGCCTCAAAACTAGTGCTTTCTGCTATAGGTGATGGCAGTACTGTGATCTGTCTTACTGGCGTTTTCCAGTCTTTTGACAATAAGGGAGATTTTTAATTTTAATTCAAGAAGGGAGATTTTTAATTTTAATTTTTGTTACATAAGAATCAAAAGGGATTTTTTCCCTATCATTTGTATGATACACTGAGGCAACAATGCATGCTTCAGAAACATCACGCCTATAATCTGAATCTAGGAAAGAGGTTCATAAATGTGCCAAGGCTAATTAGCTCCCATATCCTGCAATAATCTATGCAAAGATCAATCTGGAAGAAACGATTGTCCTCAGTTTCAATACTGAGCTTAAAGTTCCCTTTAATATATGCATAGAGTCCCTTTTCAAGTAAATTAAAATAATGCTTTCCATCTAAGGAAGTATTAATCTTTCCTTGATTGTGACAGATATATTTAAAGTCTCAAAATGTACAATATTCTGCAGAGGAGTGGATGAGTAACATAATTTATTTGCACTTAGTATTCAGTTTCAGTGGGCACCTTCCTCTACCTGGTGTTTAATCAAGTTAATGCTGTAACTTTTATGAAATCCTCTAAAACATTATAATTTTCTTAGGGACAGGCAAGTTAAATATAGTGAAAAATTGCTCTGAAAACAGATGTATAGTTAACAATAATGATTAATGGCTTCTGGCAGATATCAAAGGCATGTGGCAGACTGTTAATTAGGGGATGAAAAGAACATTTAGGCACTCTCTCTTGCTTCAGCAAAGGGGAAAAACACAAACTCTCTCATACTAGATTCTCCCCCATAACTAGTCAACTGCAGTCTCAGATCAGCTGAGGTGCTCCTTTTTCTTTATGATGAGATAAACTGATCTGCCAGCATAAACAGATCATGTGAATTTTGACATCTGCCCTGGTCATGCATCTGGCTCTGGCTTCATGAACCTGTCAAGGCCTGAGCACCCACTTTTAGCACATCTAAATTTTCAAACAAATTTTGTGTTTAAGAGTATAGCTCATCTTCATGTTGTTTTGTGTAGCTTTGTGAGAGAAGGTCTGAATATTTGATTCTGCAGGTTGGGTGTGAATACCTTGTCATTTTGCTGTTCACTGAGTTACATTTGAGGTAGTATAAAGCCCTCCTCAGTGAGAGCCCATGTGCAGCTGAACATGAGAGATGTTGAGGGAATTAGGAGAGCCAGTTTTGTCCCTCTGTCTAGAGGGCAGATTAAGCACTGTTCCGCTTTAGGGAGGGATGAGGATGCTCAGCATGTGTACAATATGTTTGTTGGCAGCCATGACCCACAAGCCTGTATCTCCATCAATAAACTTTGCTGCCAGGAGGGATACTTTTTTAGGATCAAATTGTAATAATTAGATTGTATCTGCAATCTGTACTCTCAGTTATGTCCCAGCCATTAGTTCTGTTTTAATTACTTATTGATTGCCCAAAATTTATTTCACAGTTGGTATAATACAAACCATCACATAAATCAGAAAACAGCAGTGATGATTGTCCTCTCAAGTGACCTAAATAGAGGCTATGTTCCAAATAGAGAAATCTTTTTAGAGACAAAGAAAGAGCTGTTTTCTCATCTTTTCACCTGAGAAAGCAGTAAGACATGCTCCTTGAACCAAAACCCCAGATCCTAATGTGTTATGAACATCAGATCTTGAGCCCCTGGCAGAAGGTGACCATATTCTTTTAGGGCAGTATATGAGCTATAGAGCTCCTGTGTGCATGCCTTATCTTCCTCCTGTGGAAGTGTAGAGGCCTCTGGCACAGAATATTAATTCTCTAGTTGCTTGTTAGAGAGTGGGCACTTCAAACCCCCTCTCCCACTAATGAAGATAATGTCTTTAAATGCAGTAAAATCTAATGACACATTCAGTTATTCCTAGAGTTTGTTTGAGTAGAGGGGAACCGAATGTGGCCTCTCCATGACATTGGTGGGGGGATCTCTTTATTTCTCCATGCACTGAAGTAGGAGAAGTAAGCATTTTGATGGCACTCTGGTGTGTCTTCTATCAGTGAAGAAAGTAAGAAGAGAGATTCTATGGGAGTTATCCCTAGTCTCTCTTGAGTGGCTTCCTTGAATCTCAGCAGTGGAGCATACTTGTAGTAGCACTGAATGTAGACCTGGAATCATTGGCAATGGAAATAAGCACAGCTTTTAATTTGGTTTTATTTCCTGATTTTTTGTAACCTATTTAACATTCTGTATAAGGGCTTGTTGTGAATGAAACAAATGCTTAACTCATTTATTTATGAGTATATCTAGATTCTACTTTGATCATAAAACTGCATCCACTTGGCATTTGTTTCTGGTATGTTATATCTTTGTGTTTTCAAACTAATTATTTGGAACTGCCTACATCATGAACAAGTGAAGGCCATACAAGAAACCTTGGATTTATTATCCTTTTGTGTCATATACGTGCCACATGATCAGAGAACTCCCACTGCTATTTGTGCAGTAGTTGCAAAGTTAGGAGAGAGAAGTCCTTTTCCTGTTAACATATTTCCTGAGAATACAACAATACCTCTAAAACTTTTTACGTAACTTGTAATGCGTAAAGATTTATTTCCACAGGCCCAGATTTTTTTGTTCCTTACATTTTTCTTAGTACTTACAAGAAAAGTACCTGTAGGAGCCATAAGTCATAAGACCAACATAGAAGGCAAAATAAATTGAATCAATACAGGTATCTACTTGAGAAGTCATCATGGCATCTGTCATGGAAAAGCTCTACCAGACTTAAGCAAACTTTCCACTGCAACTGCAATATGGTACCCTTCATGTTACAAAGCTAGGATATCTTCATGCACGTAACACGCACCATATATAACCTACATGCCTGGACTTGGGAAAATAAATCACTGATTTCTCTTATCCTACACTGAAAGAGAGGATAATCAGAGCTTTTGGAATAATAGGATCAGGAACAAGGATATTACAAAGGGGAGATGGTACTTTGATATTTGCCCTCTTTTTACCCACACAGATGTATACCATGTGCATGTTCTTTAAATGATGCATAGGTTATATGCATGAAAATTCAGTAAAACTAATACACTAGCATGTTTCTATGTTTACGCCAGGTTGAGAAGTGTAAGAAAATGGAGATGAGACTATTGAGATAGAAAGTACTTGAGAATAAAAAATTATGCCTTTTTGTATATATTTTTAATAATTTTGGAACTTTATAATTGAGCTAAAGCTGAATAATAACTGTTGATAACAAGGCCTTGAGGAATACTGGTGCATTTCACTAGTTTCTGTACATCTGTCATTGATTTGCTACCTTATTAAAAACTATTTCATTATCTGCTTCTAGCTCCTCACCAACCTTATTAAAAACTATTTCATTATCTGCTTCTAGCTCCTCACCATCCTTATACTGCATTGCTAACCAGAATGTTGGCCTTAGATGTTTTCTTATTGTGATTCATATAAGAATATGTTGAAACACCCAGAACTTCATGTAGATGTGACATAGCATATAGTTCTACATACATAATATGTATCACTTAGAATTCCTACGTCACCTACACACACTCTTGTGTTAAGCTCCTGAAAGAATGAGGTAAAGATTCACTATTTTCTTTCAACTCAGAATACCATGATCTTGACGGTAGTGTTTGCATCATGTTGCTGCAAGGAGTTTCTGTTTGTTGCATGTAGCACCTTACAAGAGGGATATAAATGAACTCCAAAGAGCCGAAAGAGGTAGCTGATAATTTATTCTAATCTATGTGGTGAAAAACTGAAGCTCAGGAAACTAATCGTGCCAGAGTGCACAGGAAAGGTAGTTTCCCAAGAAGGGAAGGAGTGTGGACTCATTCCCACTGGCTGGATAAATTCTGTTTTGACTCGCAATGCTTGAAGACTGCTAACACTAACACAATTTTAGTTTTGCCTGCTGACGATGGTAATAGACTTCTGGACTGAAATATCTGGGGCTCTTACCTTACTAATTCTTACAGTTAGTCTGTGTAAGGCTTGTAGAGATCGTCTGTGTATTCCACTTTTGGATGAGGATTTTATTTGAAGATGATTAAGAGCACTCAGCGAGGACATTAATGGAATGTAACAATGGGGAATTCATTTGAGGAATGGAGGGGATGAGTCTAGTATGTCTTGTGGTGTAGTTACTTTTGGATCAGCAGCTCTCATCCATTATTTACTTCTCATCCTGATAAGAATGCCAGAATGCCTCCTGTTGTCTTTTACAAAGTGTGGCAAGTTATTTCTAGACTTCTTATGAAGTGTTATGTATATTTGCCCTAATGCTGTTCAGGACAACTGTTTAGAAACACACATTACACATTTAGGACAAACTGCAGAAAACAGTTTATCCTCCTGTTCTATTACTCTAGCTCGGGGAAGTGATTTGTATTACTCTTGGGGGTGTGTGCATGGATTTTCATCTTCAAGTTACTGCTTTAAAGTTTTTTCAGTCCTTTGGTAGATGCAGCCAAGTACTAGAGCTGGTAAGTTTTCAGGGCAATTTGCAAGGTTACTTTCAAATTTCCTTCTTACTGACTGAAGGAATTAGCTATTGCAGAGAATTGAGGATTTGTGTGCTCTTCCATGTGAAAAATCACATGCTACTGAAGTTTCTCAGTTCCTTTCATCTCTCCTGACTTGAATTGAATCGGAGAATTCTGCACTAGAAAAGAAAGGTGGGAAACAAACAGAAAACAGAACAGGGGCAAAGGTTAGATGCAGCTGGAGAGAATACCACAGTCTACAAGTGAAAAATGGAGCGTGTTTTGCATTGCAGGGCTCAGCTGCCTGATTTACTTTTCCTGTTCTGGAGATCAGGAGCAAAGGGAGGTGGTAAATTGCTGAGGGCCTTGGAACTGAAACAGCATGATGGAGTTAAATGAGTCTCTGGCAGCTTCCAGGGAATTATCTCCAAATGCTGAAGTGCCCAAGTGCTGCAAGCAAGGAAAGAGGGAAATATCCAAAGAACTGCCTGAAGCAAAGAAGTTGACTTCTTTCAGCATGGCAGTGGTGGTCACTGAGCTAGCAGAAACATACTAAAGCATACAAAAAAAAATAAAAAAATTAAGTTTTAGGTATGGGAAAATGTACATAAGCTTGTATTGTTTTTGTCTAGTACTCTATATGCCTTGTACCTTTGGGTGGAATAATGAACAATGCTTTCTTTGGGGAAAGCACAAGCAAGTTAGCTGTTGCCATAAGGCAGAAAGGTAGGAGAGCTCATGAAGTTACAAACAAGTTGGGATTTTCTCTTCAACATGTTCAGCGAAGCAAAGGGAGTTGCAGCTTGGTGGTGGAGGCAAGGAGTGACTGGTCCAGTAACAAACCTGGTTGCTTGGGAGGTAGATTTGAATGGGGATTAAAGGCAGAAAAGATCCACTTCCTTAGCTGTAACTGTGACAGTCAAGAAGGGACTGCTGCTTTCACTGAGCTTTTTCCTCTAGGAAAAATCTAGCCTTTGTTAAGGCTAGATTAACAGACTCATTGTCTAGCAAGTATTGTCCTCAAGGGATAGTCTCCAATCCTATCATAATGATGTCAGTTATTGGCAAACTGTACTTGATGGAGAAACTAGCTTCTTCTCATCTCATTTATATCCTACATAATTATTCCGGTTATTCTTGATTCATATCTGTGCATGCAGGAAGAGAATCAGTCAGTGGACTGAGGCTTTTTTTGGTTCATAGTGGAGTTTTAAGATCCTTTGTTCCTAACTTTATCCACTCATTTCAATGAGATACACATGTTTTCCAGTCCAGAGACAGGGTTTCCTAAATGTGAAATTCAAAGTGTAGATCCAAATTTTACAAATTCTACAGTTTTCAGGTTCAGCTTGTGGTAGGTATGGTAGTGAAAAGAGGAAACTCCATGAAATAATACAAGATTCTGATGGAGTCCATTTAAAGACATTATATCTATTAAATGAATCACCCTAAAACCAGATCAGTTTAAAAGAACAGACTATTTACTTTAATTAATAATAAAACCTAATTATCTTCAGAACCTAGTTGCTTTATTTGGCTTATTCACTACCAGCAATTGGATAGATTTAGATGTGGTTTAGAAGTGAGGTAGTATAAATTTAGGGCAATGAAAAAGGGGAATCCTAATTTCCAAACTGCTATGCAAGCAATATGGTTAGAGTACATATTAATTTTGAAGCATGGAAATACCCTCATATCTTTAACTTACCTGATCTTTCATCAGTCATTTTCAGTTGGGTTTTATTCCATTCAATAAAGGGAATATCACAAATTAAGCCCCAAAATAACCAAGTTATAAACAGCCAGCCTGTCTGATTCATAGAACATTCAAGCCTGTCATGTTAAGTTCATAGGATATTCAGTCTCTTCATACGGTAACCAGTGCTCTGAGCTGCTTAGAAGTTAAATATGAGAAGCCTATGGCATTTTGCTACTCATTTAAGTTGTCAAATATAGTTTTTCAAACACCTGTATCACTTTTCTCCAGAAAGTTGCTATTATTTTTCTCCCATGTTACTAATTTTATTTCCCACAATTTTTTAAAAATTATTTTTATCAGAGTATTTTAGCTGCAGGAATGCATCCCAGCACCCGCAGATGTCATTTAGTGCTGAAATTCAAGTACTGTATGCTTACTGCCAGAGATGATGCCCACTCACTAGGAATATTTATGCAGCTATATGGGCAAAGCCAGAACTGTGAACATACCTCATCCTCAAGAACACTCTGGCTTAGTGTTCTCAGCAGCTGCTCTGAGTCATAATGGGCAGGCATCCTAAGAGATTTCACCATGCTTCGGGGCAGAGACTGGTTGTGTCTCCCTACTTGAAAAGCTCCAGCCTGCTCACAAGAATAGGAACCAAATGTGGAGCTCCCACAACCTGTATTGCAGGACAAAGTTGGCTGCATCAGCCTGAAAAGAAGGAAGAACCAGAGATGAAAGAGTTCTTTCTTTCTTAGTTTGGGTGGCAATGATCCCCAGAGCTCAAATGAGATGCTCTTCACTTGTTCTCTGCTTTCACTATGGTTGCTCTAAAGTTGAAACCAACATGTGTTGTAAGATTTTTTCCCACTTTTTCTGCCTCCAGAGAGTGAATGGTTCAATATTACATTTTCCTAGGCAAAGAGGAGATGACACAGAGTGGCTTCTTTCTTAAATGTTGATGCTCTTGGTTATGTGTGTTATATGTTAGAGAAGATTTATACCAAAGAGAAAGTTTATTAATTGTATTATAAAGGAGTCTTGGCTATCCTAAAACTTGATTCTGAACCCGGCTACAAAGCCATTACAGAGAATGTGGGTGTATTGGGTTTTGGAGGGACCCCATGCTGGAGCAGGGGAAGAGTGTGAGGCGTACTCCCCCTGAGGATGAAGGGGCAGCAGAGACAAAGTGTGATGAACTGACCACAACCCCCATTTCCCGTCCCCCTGCGCTGCTACAGGGCAGGAGGTAGGGAAATCGGCAGTAAAATTGAGCCCAGGAAGAATGGAGGGGTTGGGGGAAGGTGTTTTAAGATTTATTTTTATTTAATCATTATCCTACTCTGATTTGATCGGTAATAAATTGAATTAATTTTCCCCAAGTCGAGTCTGTTTTGCCCGTGACAGTAATTGCTGAGTGATCTCTCCCTGTCCTTATGTCGACCCACGAGCCTTTTATTATATTTTCTCTCCCCTGTCCTGCTGAGGAGGGGAGTGATAGAGAGGCTTTGGTGGGTATCTGGCATCTAGCCAGGGTTAACTCACCAGAGTGGAATAGGCAGGATTTTTTAATATTTGCAGTTTTGTAAAAGTTGATGGTTTTCTCATAGCGTTTATTGCACAAAAAGATATGTGTATAAATGAGAGCGTTTCCTTAACTGCTAGAAGAAAGTGAAGCATATTTGCCATTAATATATAGTAGAAAGTACCAGATTTGCACACACAGTTATACAAGTGTTTAGGTTAGCCATTCTGTTCTTCTAAATTAAAAGCTGATGTTTGGTTTCTGGGTATTCTTCTCCTTCCCATGAACTGGGAACCTGCCAACCTCAATGGAAGGAAGGGATTTGAAATGCTTACTTATTACAGGCCACATTTCCATACAGATATGTTTGGATGGGCCACTGCAGCTCGTTTGCAGTCACCCAGACCATTTCTCATTTCTTTCCATATGCTGTGGTGGAAGCCACCTAATTCTCTTTGGTATCTCATGTAATCCTTGTGGCAATTACAGCAGTTGTATGATGATGCATTGAACATTGGTGTTACATGAACATTTAATTGGAATGGGGGCCAGCAGACCAGTTTCTATAATTTAAAATATTTAGCTGGAATAGAGAAGGCATCCTGAGGCATGGCCAGGTGCCAGCTCTCAGTACTATTGAGAGTACAAACTGATAAGATATAGGAACTTCTGGCACATGGAATGGTGGGTGTCACTGAAAAATCATTATCTTAGTAAATGCCAGTATTTTAATGGAGGCAACAGTACTATGCATGGAATATGTGAGTACACACTGCCACTGCCAAAAAATGTAGAAAATCTTCCCTATAGGTTTATTCTACGTGCTGCTTTCCCATTGGGAATCTTGATGATGGAAATGTACAAAGTTATCATTAATAACAATGAATTTCATGAATATAATCACTGTCAGTATATGCTTGGGATATAGATGAGTTACACAGTATATTCCTATCATTGATCATGTATGTGGGAACCATTAAAATATATAAAAAAAATTTAAATGATTAATCACATTCCAAACACAGTGTGAATATAATGAATATAAATATTATGTGTGAGGGAGAAGGAGTTGTTTAAAAAGTCTTTATTTCTGCTCAAAATAGCAGAAGAAATATCATTAATCTTGTCACTTTTAACTTTGAATCAAGTCTTATAAGTTTGAGCAAATTAACTGCAATCTGATAAGACTTTAGTGCAACAGGTATGCAATTAAGGCACAACAAAAGGGGTTTATTAGGCTCATAATGTCATTTGGAAGTTTTAATTGCCTTTGCAAGCTAGGGGAAAGTTCATTCTGAATGTTTCACTTATCTTCCAGGAACAATAATTATGTCAGAAGAATTGCAAGATGCTTTAGATAATATATATGATGCTAGAATTCCAAAACTATGGTTTAAGATTTCCTGGGAGTCAGCTACTTTAGGATTTTGGTTTACTGAGCTTCTTGAAAGAAACCAGCAGTTCAGCAGTTGGTTGAAGGATGGCCGACCAAATCAATTCTGGATGACTGGATTCTTTAATCCACAGGTAAGACTACTAGATTGATCTTTCTAACTCCTATGTAACAGTTAAATTAGACCTTGAGAGAAATTCAATCTGACTCAATTGTGACCATACAAAGTGTAATCTAATGATTCAATTTTTAGCATAAATATAGGATAAATTAACTTTAACATCTATTAAAGAAATTTTTGCTAGAACAAAATAATGTTACTGAAATAGCGGAATGCATCTTCTGGTTGCTTAATTATAGTGTGGAAATTGGGTGAACACATCTTTTCACATTTCAATGTTATCCTTTTTTCCCTCCCTCTGTTACAGTAATCTGTTTTTCATTCATTGTATGAAAATCCCTTTGAGTATAAAACAAGGTAAAAAACTTTGACACAGGAAGAAGAGATTTGGACTTGGCTCAATCCTTGCAAATCAGTTCCTTGAAATGGAAGGTTTGTTATTTATACCACCCCAGAATTGTGCTAGACTTGGTCTGCAGAGACATATGAAAAATACAGCTTCTCGCCTTCGCCGTCTAAAATAAAAACCTGGCACAAAATGAAACACGAAAAAGGGAACAGCTGAGAACAGAGTTAAAAGAAGTAAAGTATACATACCTAGATGGTGTGCAGTTTCTTTGCACAGCTATCCACATTCATTAAACCTTTTTTATGATTCACAGATGTTTGTGGGAAGTAGGAGTTGTGGAAGTGAGTCATTATGAGAGTATCCAGCCAACAGGTTCCTGTGAAGCCTTAGCAAAAAGCTATTTTAAAGATCTATTTTAATCTCAGTACTTGTTAGCAATGCAAAAGCTAGCTGAAACAGCTGCCTAGAATAGAGAAAGCAACAGTGACAAATATTCTCTAGGACTACTGCTGGGAAAGATCCATCTATCATCTATCTTGTCTGTGTCAGCTGTCTGCCGACACCACTTTATAGCATGGAATTGTGCTGACAGAATCCGTGAGCAAAGGGTTCCCAAGCAAAAGCATGAGTGAGAGGAGCAGGAGTTTAATTAAAATGAATATGCTTCCATACTTGGTTTGTTAGCAACACATTGATTGTGGCACTCTAAAATATTCCTAGGTAACTTTTGCAATGATCAGGCTGGATGTAACCCTAATAGGCTTTTGGTTTTGTTGGTGTTTGCTTTTGCACTACAGATGTGCAAGAGCTAATACAGATTTTGTACGGGCCATTTTAGCTGGCTTTTTTTGCTTTGAGGTTATGTCAGTTCAGAGATTTTGCCAGCCCAAATTGGGCATCCTACCTTTTTTTTTTTTTCGATCCATACATCTGAATTTCTCAAAAACATTGCCAAATAATCAGAGTAAAATGTCCCCAAACAAGTTATGATTTAATAGACCATAATACATGAGAAAGCCTCCAGAAATAGAAAAATTAAACACTTCATAACATGTAGTTCTAAAAGTCCCTAAATACGTAGTGTGCAGAGAAAAAAAACAGAGAATGAGATGTGTTTACCTTATGTAAAAATGTATTTGTGCTGAAAATCACAAGCTTAAGAATCAGATGGTTATTGTTATAGTCTCCATTTTCTGTAACCCAGGCTGTGGGAGTGGCTCATTCCACAAGAAATTCACCTGAGAAAAGACTCCTTTTCTATTTAATTAACTATTATTTTGTAAATAGTCATATTGTTGTGTTTAAAATCAGTATTTCATATGTTAAAAAAACAATTTTCATCTTCCTAAGCAAGTTGAGGTGATTAAGTGTTAGTGCTGCAGCTCTAATGGCTTGTTTGTAATACCTGAGAAATTGTCAGAAAAATCCTTTCATTTGTGAGATGAAATGCAGCTCCTAAGTAATTTGTAATTTGCCTACTTGCATAGATCTCACTGTTTGCTTTATAGTCAATGGATAAATGCCATAACACAAGACAATAAAGTAGATTTATAGTACTCAGAGAATGAGGCATTCTGGCAGTAAAAAATAATATAGGACCTGACTCTGCCTTCTCTTGGACTGTTTATACACTAGGATAAATTCAGTAATTTCACAGAAGTTAATCTTTATTTATAGTGATACAAATGAGAGCTTCCATGTAAAAGAAACATGATTCCCTGTGTATGTCTGTACTGGGCCAAGATAACTGGGGTGAACAAAGCAAGTGCCATGAATTTTCTTCCCTCCTGGAAGTTAATCTGATGTTACTCAAATTTTTTCCTCAAGAAACTCGATTCTATGCATATCTCATTTCTACCTCCCAATTTCCATACTGTGGTTGATACTGTTTCATTGGTTCCTTGTTTGCATCTCTGCATCCAGTTGCTGTCACTTGTCCTATATATGGATGTTAAATCCTGTGAGGCAGAACTGCCAAAGCAATGTGAATACTAATAAGAATATGAAGTACAATGCCTCCATTCCTCAGTGCCCACTTAATTCTAGTAAACTTCCCATCATTTTCTTGCTGTAGAAATTGCAAAATAAGTGACAAACAAGGAACCTCCTAAACAAGGTAAAGGAGACAATACAATTGTGAAAGCACTAGACTGATTTCTACATTTCTTGTCATGTCTTCCATGGATATCTGCTTCTCCCTCACCAGAAGATTCAGAGTTAGTTTGCATGGGTTGTTAGAAGACAAAGGGACAAAGCTTTAGCAGCCTTCAGTGAGCAGGCTAGGGAGAAGTTCAGGAAAAGACAGGTGAAGAAAGAAGGAATTTTCCTTGTTTCTGAAATCTCAATGTGCCCTCCCCCAAAAACCCAGAAGCCAACCCCACTCCGCCCCCCCTCCCTCATACCTCCAGGCAAACAAATAAACAAAAAACAGGGCAAAGATTACCAGAAATCAAAACAAATGTCATGGCAAATTTTCCATTCTTTCTCTGGCAGAGGGTTTGGGGTGGGGGGCAAGCCCCCAGCTGCACAGTGGCACATCAAGCCACTTGATTCTTTCTTACTGTTTATCGTGCCATTCACCCACTCTGGGATACCTACCTGGGCCTCCAGCTCACAGCTGTAGTCTTTAAACACAGTCTAAGATTCATTCAAATGAGCAGGGAAGTGTTACAGTCCCACTGCAGACAGCATACAGGCCCTGCCATCTCTGTAAGAACAGTCTGCACTCTAAATCTTATCCCTGAAGACGACTCACAGCTCCGAGCTTACTTTTTTATCTAGTGTTTCCTCCACAGTGCCTTTGAACTGATTCCCTTAATATAGTCATTGCTCTGTCCTGTCTTCTTCGAGACTCTTCTTTCTTTAATATTTCAGTTTATCTGGGATCCAGTAGCCCTTTGGGGCCTTAACAGTGAACTCTTCATGTATTTTATACTATTGGTACTAGCATGTTTCTACAAATTAGAATTCCACAAATTAACTACGAGGATTCTGCTTTCATTTATTGGCATTTCTGATAGAAGAACGTGGCCTTTAATCCTATCCCCCTTAGCTATATGCTAGAGTTCTCAGCTACTTCAAACGCAATTGCAATTATCTGTGCTATCACAAAACCTCTTGAAAACACTTGTCTTGAGGTCTCTGGAATGATATTAATGAGAAGCAACCAATGTCAGTTAACTGAAACATCTGAGTTCATGAACGTCATCTCATGTTCTCATAACTTGAAGGGCAATGCATAGCTACTAAGTGCTTAGCACGTGCAACCAGCATTCCAGTCCCAGAAGCCACAGACTGGCCCCTGCATTCAGTAGACCAATGCCCTCATGTTTCCACATCTGACTTCTTTCCATTCATTTGGCCCTAACAGTAGCTCAACAGAGCACCTGGCACTGTGAATACTGAAGAAAAATAAAAAGCTTGTTCATTTCTCTCACTGCTCCTGATTTCTTCCTAGCTGTGCTGATGACTCTCTAATACCTACCTTTGTGTGTTCCCCATATGGCTGTGTGTTCTCCCATCTCTGTCTCCAAATACCTTCTTTCTCTGCTCTGAAATCTGTTCTGAAACTTCTTCCTTCCTAGCTGTCCTTCTCGGTATGTCCTTCTTGCTCTTGCAACTTCAATTTTTGTGTTTATCTGGGATCATCACTCATGACCACGCAAATGGGTTCCCATAGGGTAAAATAAGGTGTACATACACAGCATGTCCACTGGAAGTGTAAAGCAGTCTATATGCCCCTGTCTCTTAGGACTAAGGTATTTCCCATGTACTGCAGTGTGTGCACATGGACAGATATATGAGAGAAGCTCACCAGCACCTTCAGTCTGGCTTGTCTTGTGATAGCTTGCAACAGTATCATGAGATTGTAGCTTTTTAGAACAGAGAGTGAGTTACATTCTGTGCTGCTTCAGTGCTGTGAGCTCATCTTACTGGTGTCTACAGTGGTACGTTATTGTAGTATATTAAGGCTTTGCACTGAGCAAAGTGACAGAGGCATTTCACTATTTAATTGCATGATTCTGGTTTGTACTTCCTTTGTATTCTGTAAAATGCTTCATGACTTGCTGACTGAAAAGCAATTTTACAATGTTGGTATAAGAAAAGGTGTGCAATATAGCACAGGAAATAGCAGTGTTATTTGTGGCTTCACAATTACCTGTATTTGGAACCTCACAAAACACATTAATGTGGCAGCCTTGTAAACATCTCTCCATCTGGCTTGTTGTAAAGTAGGCATGTAAGGTGAGGTGAATTATTGATGCAGCTTCCTATATGTTAAATAAGCCAATTTGGTGGTTTCTTAGCACCAACATGAACACCAAGTATGTAAGAATGCATGGTACTGGGAAAATGTAAGAAAGCACTGGATTTACAAAATTTAACGTAGTTCTGTATACAGAAAAAAATCTGTGGGATGAGGTTTTATACTGCTGATGTCACTATTATATAGGAAAAAAAAGTTTGAAAAGGGTAAGTTCAAGTATTTTGAAATACTCTGTCATATTCACTCTCCCTAGGGATTCCTGACTGCTATGAGGCAAGAGACAACTCGCATGAATTTAGCAAAAGGATGGGCACTCGACAGTGTTGTTTTACACAATGAAGTGACCAAGATGATGAAAGAAGATGTTACTGGCCCTCCTCGTGCTGACATTGGTGGGGTTTACATATATGGCCTTTTCCTCGAAGGGGCAGGTTGGGATCGCAGAAACAGTAAGCTGGTCGAGTCGCCACCAAAGGTAGGGATCAAGTGAGCATGACTGACTGTGCCATAACATGGTGTGCTCTGAGAACACCAGGAGGTATTCTGAGTGCCTGCAGCAGTGGTTTCACAACAGGTTTTAAGAGGGTAAAACACTACTAGGCCTGGGAAGCAGACAGAGTGTTTACCTCCCAGAACAGAACAAAATCACTTCTGTCAGAAAATGCATTTAGGATGTGCTGCACTAGAGCAGACCAGATGCTGGGCTCCTTGGCTTCAGGGGGCCCCAGATGAGGTAATTCCTCTCTGTAGGTAAAATGCTTTTGTGTCTGGCTGAGAGCAAACTTTTCCAAACCAAACCTTGCCAGCTGTAGCTTCTGGTGACAGCTGTTGCCTGGTTTGTCAAAAGACATATTCAAATGTGGAGTTGACTCAAGTGCTCTGAAGTGCTCAGCAAGCCTCCATGTTGCTCTTGAGTTTAGGACTTTTTTCCCCCCTGCCCATGAACACTTTATATTGCTGGAAGACCTGAGGGGATCTAGTCTGGATAAACACTCAAGAGGCACCCTGGATCTTTGCCAGCAGTGCAGAGGTAACAAGGATGCTTGCTAAATGCAGCTCGGCCTTTGTAGCTCCAGTCCTGCCATTCAGGGAACAGGAGGTGGGGAAAGAATGGAGAACACTAGCCAAAGGGGCAAAGGATGGGAAAAAAGACAATGGTCTTTCTCCCTCCTAGAACCACCCAGCTGTTTTTCCATCTACTTCCATGAAGTTCCGTTTTCTAGGTTTCTGCTGCTTTCTTTTCTTTCCAGACTTCTTGACATGTGTTGTCGCTGAAATGCCACTGACTTAAAGTTAGGGTCAATGTAGTAGTGAGAGTAGGACCTGTGTTCTCGTGTGTACCTCTGCTGAGGTGCTGGAGCTTTTGCTGAAGGCCATTGCTGAATCTAATTTCAGCATTTGGAGTTCAGATACCTTGTCCTGCTTCTGTAATGCTGAGCCCCATGTTTCTTTTAACATTCTCAGGTGCTGTTCACAAGTCTTCCTGTAGTCCACGTGTATGCTGTTAGCACAACAGCACTACATGACCCAAAGAAGCAACAAGGAAGCGTTTACTCCTGCCCTGTCTACAAAAAGCCTCGGAGAACAGATCTGACGTACATTTTCTCTTTGAATCTGAAAACAGTGCAGAATCCTGATCACTGGACTTTACGGGGGGTTGCACTGCTCTGCAGTTCAAAATAAGGGCCAACAGATCGCTATGAAGAAAGAACCCCCTAGCCAGTAGGATTTCTGTGGTTATAGACAAAGTGGTGGCTACCTTCTCATAGGGGTATGGGAATTAACAAGTGACGTATAGAGAGTGTGTTAACTACACATAGATCAGTTTACTCTGTTCACAGCAAAAATGCTAAATGTAATTAACCTGGGAATATCAGAGGGAAAACAGTTGCAGGTGTAAAATTTGGCAATTGTTATAAAGCAAATGAGAATATAATCAACAAGTTTGCTCATAATAGAAACACAAGGAAAAACTGCTTATGATAGTGACAACTGCTCTAACATTTACCGTGGCTCTTTTGTAGATGTTATCTTTTCTTCTTAATACAAGACTTCTTCATAATATGATATAATTCTTTTTAAATTTAACTTTGTAGTAACAGACTTATCATCCATAGTATTATTAAAGCTGTAATGACAAGTGAATTAAACGTATGGTAAAACTTTATCTGCATATATTCCAATGCACAGTTCCTTTGATTTTGCATTTGTTAACTTGCTGGGTGGTTTTACAAATGGATGCTACCATTTCCTTGAATAGTCACTCGTTTATGCTAACGATTATAGAAGTTGTGCAACCAAGTGAGTTTATCTTTGCACAAGTAGTGGCGTTTGCACATATTAACTCATTTCTAAACTTATATCCCTTTATAAGGAAGATGTGCACACCCCCATGACTAGAGAGAACAAAGTTTTGAAGGTCTTCTCAGAGTAAACACATCTGAACACTAGTTTGGCTCTATTAGTATTCCCTCCATTGGCATTAGTGCCCGAATCCTGCAAACTCAAACCTCTTAACTGCTCTTTATTCTGTGTTTTGCATCAGTTTAGGTTAAAAAAAAAAAGAAAAGTAGAAGACACAGGCCATTTCTGGGAGTAGATTCACCTGAAATGGTTGAAGTAATTTTTGTTTGTTACCACCATTGCTGTCTACTCTGTAACTGAAGAGCGATTGCTACTTCTCTTTTAATAGACAGACAGACAGCTATTGGCAGAAAATGTGTTTGGCTTTTTTCACTAGCACAAATTCAAAGCAAAAGAAGTTGCTGTTGGATGTTATGAAAGAAGGACTTGCAGTGAGTGCTTTGTTAATCACTTTTTTTCTCCTTGTAAACACTTTCAATTTTTTTTAATATACACTTCAATTTCTTTTCAGCCAGTGTCTAAGAAAGTAGTTCGTGCTTTCCCATAACCAGTTTTACTCAGCAGTTAGCAATTGCAGGGCTCTTTCTGTGAGGAAGATTGATAGTCACGCTCCCACCCACAACTAAGCAGAAAGTGCCAGATTCCTCCTTGGAAAACAGAGCAGACAGGGGCAGGGTCCCTTTCTCCTACTGAGCCGGGAGCAGCGCTTGTTTCAGACACAGCGCCGTCAAAATTATCTTACCCAGTGAAACCACCTGTTCAGAAAAATACACCAGGCCTCCCTGCAGTACAGCTGTACATCAACCAATTTCACTGAGAATTTTATTTCTGAGAAGGGTGAAGGATAGGGCTTCAAGACCATTGCTCTTGGAATGATGACAAAGGTAAGGAGGACTTCAAGCAGCAAAAAGCTTTGCTGTTGTACAGAAATTGAAGTTGTAAAACATAGTGTTTTCCCCATGCCCTACTTGTATGAGGGGATATGGAGTAAATTAACTTTGATCTCTTGGTACACGTGAAATTTAAGTCAGTA
The DNA here is from genome assembly GCA_028020825.1 of Podargus strigoides. Classification (NCBI taxonomy): domain Eukaryota; kingdom Metazoa; phylum Chordata; class Aves; order Caprimulgiformes; family Podargidae; genus Podargus; species Podargus strigoides. The sequence goes on from CM051620.1 coordinate 63,639,546, forward strand.
GCATTGATAATAACTTAAAATGAAGAGCATACATTGAAATACTTTGCTCACCTGAAGAACTCACTACTTGCTATGAAAACAAATCAACCTCTGAACAATTGAAGTTAGAAAGAAACGTTAAAAAAAATACATATTTGATAGAGGTTATATGCAGTGCTACACGATAAGCTCCATGGAAACTGCATCACTTCCTCTCTTCATCAAGTAAAATGGGAAAATTAAATGCTATATAAAGAAAATCTATAGGTAATTATGTTCTAGCACTTAGTGTTCTGCTGTATAAAAATGCAGAGAAATAGCTTCTTTGAATTTTGACATTTTCATTTCAATAACTAAACCCTGTTTGTCAGTTTAGGAAAACATCAAATCTTGCAGAGCAGAATGCAGGCCATATTACAGAAGAACCAGACAAACCATGCAGTATTTCACTGAAGATTAGCTACAGTTTTTTTATGGAACTGGAAGAACATACAGTCGCCTAGTTCCAGAAAAGCCTTCCTGAAACTAGTAAAAAAACAACCAACCAAAACCTCTAATCTATCCTATAAGCAGATTTTTTTTTTTTTTTTTTTGCATGTGATTACAGTACAGTGGAGATGTACAATTTATTGCTGAAAGAAATGTCTTCTTCTCCCTGTCTCCCTCTTGCCCTGTCCTGCCCTTCCATTCAGGGGAGTTGCTGCTTCCAATCTGACAACATTAACATTGATTTGAAATGTCACTGGCATAGTATAACATTGACCTTCCCCAACCAATGTTCCCTACTTCATATTGCTAAAGCTGTTTCACTTCAAATGTGACGTACACCAGACTGAAATGAAAGAACTGTCAGGCAGAATATTTGAAATCAAACTAATTATATTTAAATTATAGATTAGCAATTAGCTGGGAGTCCTCAAACAATGTATATAGATAATCAAGTTATGCTCTGCTATTAAAATGAATCTGAGATATTAAATACAATCATACAGCTTTTGGCAACATTGTACAAGTTTCACGCAGGTAGTAATGACTAACATTCCTTCAGAGAAGTGCTTTGAAGGTGTTTAAGAATGAAGAGAGCAATACAGTCCTGCACCTCATGTCAGTGTAGCAGCCGTGTTTACAAACATATCTGATGTCAGGGCGCTGGCTCCCGAGTGTTGCAAATAAACAGCATTCCATACTCCAAAGGGTGTCTGTCTCATAATCCCTGAGGCTGTGGCTGGTCGATAACGATGATGATAGGAAACAAAGAATTGGGTTATGGATTGCCCCTGTACTTCAGCAGCTTTGGAGAATAGATTTTAATTGCAGTGAAGCTCAGAAAAAAGCACAGAGAATGGAAAACAAAACAATTCCCTTGTCTGGTGAGTTATGTTCATAAGCCCTAAGATACTCTGGATAGAGTAATAATTCTTTAAAAGATCTTGAGAAAACTTGAGTCACAATATTCTATTTTTTACTTTATCTATCTGGAACTCATGCATTAATCTTATTCCTCTTTTCCTGCTTCATGCCCTTCCCATTCTCGCAATCACATCTTTCCCAAACATGAATACAATACCTCATTCTCTTTTCCTCCTGCTATTCCATGTTTAATACGTCTTCTGCTTTTTTATTCTTACTCCATAAGTGCAGAAGATGCATTGCTTACGTACATCAAACCTTCTTTTCCAGAACTCTGGAAATGATCTTTAGTCGTTCCAGGAGCTTCTCTTTTTCCATTGAGAAGAAATATAATTTACTCAAAAACCTATCACTCCTGCCACATTTTGTTACACCCTGGATAAAGCAGGAATTTCCTCCTCCTGCTGTTCTAGTGAGAGCCCTTTAATTGAAAGATTTGTATACCTAAATGGACATTTTCCATAGTTTGTTCTTTTGCTACTATGAAGTAATAGCTTTGTTATTGTTTTCTGTTAGAGGAGTTGGTATAAGATAAAACAATTTTTGTACTGTTGTACATAAAACTAAAGAGAGTGATTAGGCTGTAACGTGACTGCTAAATCAATCTTGGAAATACAGCAGATTTCCGTCTCCCTTTGACACGAGTTACATTTGGGTTAACGATGGCTATCGGGACACTGCAAGACAGGGGGGGAGCCCCTTCATTCACTTCACATGGCTTGGCTTTCCTCAGGAAGACAATACTACAGACACCCACATAAATGATAGAACACCACTAATACATGTTTTGTGATATAACACAAATTCACACATTTTTCTCAAGCTCAGTGAACACATACTGTGTTATCTCTTGTTCCATAAGGATAGTATGGTGTGTTTGCTAATGGAATCCTCATGCCGATTGCTTTAAGTCTAGCAAAGGGACATCATCACCTCCTCCTCCTCCTCCTTCTTTGCCTTCCTGCTTAAGAACGACTTCTGGGATTGTCCCTCCTTTTTCAGTTGACTGGGAAGCACCTTTTGTTGCACCATTCTTGTCTTTCTTTACCTTCGTGATCACTTCTGTATAAGAGATTTCTTCAGTGAAGGGCTCTGCTGCTGCAAGCTCAGAGGCGATGTGCACACCGGCTTCCTGGATCCCCTCCTGACCTTCGGCTCCTGTTCGTTCTTTATTTTTTTTATGGATCTTGAATGTCTCCTTCGTTGGGGCAGCTTGTGAAATGGTCTTCTTGATCCTTACTCCAGATTGTTTCAGTCTCTCTCCTGATTGCCTGATCCTCTCTCTCCTCTCAGGGGTCACTATTCTAGTTCGAAGCCTGTTTACCTTCTTGCCAAAATTTTGTCTTGTCTTTTGGATATTTTCCCTTGAAAATGCCTTTTTGATATCATCTATGCGCCTCATGCCTGATTTCTTGAACTGGGTTGCTTTGCTTTCTTCAATATAATATTCTTCATCAGAAGACAGATCATCAGGTGGGAAGAAGTCATCCTCTAGAATCTCACCTGCTGTCCTCTCTTTGATAACAGAGAGAGATGAAGGACACTCAGTTTCCTCCTGTGAATGAAAGCACAGAGTCATCTTCCAGTGAGTGTATTTTAAAAGGAAGGTGATGCAAGCATTTTGTTTGTTGGCTTGTAGTTCATTAATGCTAACTGAAATACAATGTTGCAACAAAGTAAAGTAGGCTTGTACCATCGTATGTGATCTGTACAGAATACAAACAGCAGAAGAAACCTTTGACAAGTAAAGACATTATGCCTGACTGAAGATTTCTTTTCAGTGTCATTCTACCTGAAACTAATGAATGCCATGGTCCCATGCGTAATGGTCCCTAGTGGTTTCCAGAGCAGATTTTTCTAGATGGTATTTTGTGGGTTTTTTGAAGCTGATCTGCTTCTCAGAGATTGGACCTAGATCCATTCTTCCTCACCAACAGAAGCAGACATCCCATGGACAAAAGAGGCTCTTGTGCATGTGTCAGCTGTACACTCCAAATGAGTGCCTCAAGGATACCAGCAGCTTCAGTCCTTTACTGCCATCAAGACAATTGCACATTTTTGGCTAGTTAGAACTTAGCAAACATTTCTGTTGCTGGCCAGAAGGGAATGAACTTCAACATATTAACTTAGATGTGCTGGCTTCACACGAGGACAAAGTACTAATGAGATGTTATTTGCTAAACCCAATTCCATACAATTCACTCAGCACCTGCACCATTGCTGAGATCAACTTGACTTGTTCCATCTGGAAAAATATGAATGGCCCAGAGTAAGCACCTCTCTGTCCTGTAGTGAGTTTGGTGACCTGTATAAGCATGTCGTATTAGATATTTATATTGTACATATGATACATATTAGCTGCATGCTTGAAGTGGTGACTATCCTAGATATTTTAGCATTAAAAATGTATGTAGCCTCTCCAAAGAAAAGGCTGCTAGATGCTCAAAACTCAAAGACCCACAGAAGACTTTCAAAAGCTGTCCATGCTAAACAAATGAGTTACCAAGAATCACTTAGTGGTTAAGGATGTGCAAAAAAAAAAAAAAAAGGAAGAAAGCTTGTGGTAATGGAAGGATTTGGTAGTATGATTTATCTGAATAAGCAGAATCTCCTAAGAGTTGATCCCCTGACCTGAAGCCTGCTTTCTGCACGGACATTATAAATTTGTGGCTCAGTGTCAGTGAGTGACTTCTGTCTAGAAGTACTAGTGTATGCAGGGTAGAAACCCCATAACGTGTAGGAGGTGTATGGGATGGACAATGCCAGCCCCTTCGTCCCTGCTAACTATTTGTGTGTATGTGCATGTGCTCTTCTCCCAAGAGGAGCAGCCCTTTGGAGTGCAGACAGGTACAACAGCTATATGAAACTTCTATAAGCTGTTTCCCATCAGTAGTAACTTCTTCAGCTGATTTTTTAGACATGACAGTGTCTGGGCTCTATCCTTAATAACCTTAACACAGACAATAGGAGAGATATTAGAAGTTGTGAACCTGTGAAGAATGGGTCAAACTTAACTGAATATTTTGCTGTGAACTGATTCCCGGCCAAAGATGTCTGTAATTTTTCACAGTGACTCATTAGTAGCAAGTCATGTTTAATGTTATTTTACAGAGTGCTAGCAATATGTAAAATAAAATACATTAAGCTATTTGGCAGATAAAGCCCACTTAAGAATCTGTCATCATGCCTTGGCTTCTTTAAAAATCCTCTAATAAAATAGTTTTTAATGCTTAGAAAAAATAGGGACAAACTATGTTGCACTGATTACAGCAGAATGTTATTGAACTCATCTGTCAAAATCAGCAGGAACAAAACTACAATGCATTGCTAATAATCATCTTCATTAACATGTGCAAATTAACATTAATTACATAAAGACTTCTATATATAAACATAATCCCTTCTTTTCTGAAAATGAACTAAAACACAGCTGGCTAATAATTCCTCAAAGTTTGTAAATTATAGCCCACTCCTTCAGCTGAAATGGTAACAAAAACGTTCCCAGAATGACTATTCTGAAATTTCAGTACATACTGAAAATATGTATGTATGAATACAATATGGTGAATAGGGTATGCTGTTCATATGAAGATTACGCTTCAAAAAGAGAGAAGGCAAAGAGACTATTTGCTCTGCAATATTCTTCCTTTGGAAGAAGAAAAATTTTTTCTGTACTTTTTGTCAATTATTTGCCAGAATTTTTTTGTATTTAGCTTTGTAGTCTATTAGCTATAGTTTATTAGCTTTACAGTCTATTAGCTAAAGAAGAGAGTGTTTTAATACACATGTGTTAGAATTAAGACCTTTGAACAATGATGAGTGAGATGAAGGCCTTGTAGATGAGACACAGAAACTAGAGCTGCAGGTCCTGAGGAATATTTTTCATTCTCCTACAGACTCTGAGAATGATCTTTGCCAGATCTCAGATTTTCTGCTTTTCCTTGGTTTCTGCACACATATTGCAGAATCCAATGGAACAAGACTAAAAATTAGCACGAATTTCTATCTCCTCTCAAGATTTCTGGATGGAAGATGTTACCAAAATGGAAAGTATTAGTGAAACCGGCTCAAGTGTTGGCAAGGTTTCATAATAAAAATACAGTGATAGAGACTCAGTAGGAGAGCTTTCTCACCTGCTTCCTTCCTCTCTCCTGCCCTTCCCCATTTCTTCTTATCACAGATATCAGTGGGGTAGAGAGAAGAGAGGAGCTCATCCTTTCTAAATCAGGAACAGTAAGTTTTAGCACCAGGTGGGACATAGATGGTGTCAAAGCATACAGCTACCAGCTCATTTATAGACTCACTAATAGCGAAGGACAAACACCTACTGATCTCAGTTGCACAGAACAAAGCCCTATACCGGGTGACAGCTTTCTTCTTGGCTTAGAAGGAGATGGGACTGGAAATAGCAGGGCAGGGCAGCCCAGTCTTAGAGGAGAGTGAGGAGTTTAGCAATCGATGATGCAACTTGCAAGCTTTTAGTTAAAAATCTACTTAAGCCTTTTGCTAGCAAGGGCTTGTATCTGCCACCACCACCTCATGGGAGGTAAGGGAGGACCTTCAAGCTAAATTTCTAAGTGCTCAAATAAAATGAGGACAGGAGGTTATTTCACAGTAAAAGATGATACCAAGCAATCAGATATTTTTAACGTGATTTCTTGAGGAAAGAGGAGTTCAGGCACATGGTCTGTCTATTTGTTAATAGAAAGGACATGCACTCTGCTTGCTCTGACTACTGGCAAAAACCAGAGACATGCACACGTCAGAAATCAGAAACCAAGAAACAGATCTGTGGAAGCTGATCATTCCCCTTCCCTTTCGCCACTCTTCCTAGATGAAGCACCTGGAGAAGGTGCACCCTGCAGAGGGGAAACACAATGCTCCTGGTGTCCTCGTTGGCTATAATATGAAAAGTTAGTCCACCACGCAACACACTGAAAATAGACCTGAACCTTTCAAAAGATTTTTTTCGTTCTCCTCCAAGAAAAAAAGTTGGGAAATCAATCATATAAGTGGTTAATTTGTCTTGGTTTTGTACAAAAATTGTACACAGCTCCCACTTTCTCCCCCTTACACGGCCTTTCCACTAACATGTAAACATTTGGGCATTTTCCACCAATTTGAGAACAGAGCTTGAAGAAATAAGCTCTCTGCCGAGAAGCTGGCTGCGTTGTGAGTCATTCCGTCTGTCCTCCCAGCTGCTGTCTGTCCTGAGCATATACACCATGGCTCAGACACCTTGCTTGTCGGTCTGGACCTGTCGTTTTTGGCAGGTGACAGAGGTGATGAAAAGGGATGTGTGTTACGAATGGACGTAGGAGGGGAAAGGGGAGAAAGGAGACAGATTAGATGGTGTGTTGTTGAAACTGGAAATATTTTGGAAAAATGCATGTGTGTGGAAGAAAATGAGGTCTAGAAGGAGAAAAGTTTCAGGTTCAGTGGTAGCAGAGGAAGGACTGAAGGCATTGTTCGCAACAGTAAGGCAGGGATAGAAATACAGAGGACACAAAACTGTAAGGCTAGTTAAATCTGCTGCTTAAGAAACAACTTTAACAAACAAAACTTAAAAGTTATAACATTGTAACAGAACAATTGTACAATTCAGGAGTGGCTGGTGATGCCCCTGGCACAGCAAGTTTGCTAAGAAAGCATTTTAAACCTGAATTTTGGCTTTTCCTAGTTTTTGAGTATTTAACTTGTCAGATGTGCCTAGCCAAAGAAATGTGAGCTTTTAGGGGCCTGGCTAAATACAAAGTAAACATGAATAAACCTCAGCTTTGGTGAAGAATGCCAGCACAGACTGTATTTGAACGGATGGCTCTGGGGACAGTGGATATAGAAACTCAGATGTTTCTAACATTGGGTTCCCAAGAAAATCTGACTCCATCATTGTTATTTTCTTCCTCTGCTCCCATTTCAATTTAATTCACAATCAGAAAATTTTCAAAGGGATGTAGTCTGTGTCCTTCACACAGGCCTCAAAGAGGGGATCACAGTGGTAGTGTTTTTCTCCCATAGGATGTAGCGAGGCATTTACGAAGGAAGGCTAATGCACCTGCTCCTTAAACTATGCAAAACACAAGGTGCAGACTCTTCTTCACCTTACAGAAACCTTAAAAACAATAGGTAGATAATCTTAAAGGTGGCAATGTCCCTAATGAACATTATAATACTTTCAAGGTGGGGATGCTCAGATAATTGAGAACTGGGGTGGGAGGGGGAAGAGACTGTCTCAAAATGTGCCTACTTGATAACCCTGTCGGCACAGTCAGGCTCTTCTCACCTCTGGGCGGGGAAAGAAGGGAAATGGCAGAGCAAATGGTTTAGTGATGTCTCAGGTATCCTGCTGCAGTGATGTCCTGGCAAAGATCAGGTTAACTCTGATAGCACCTTTCTCACTGCTGAAGTAAGGAGCAAATAAGCCACTGGGGCTGCTGGAAGAGGAATGTCATGCCTTCAGTGAGGTCACTGAGGCTGTCCAAAGTAAAAAGGGTTATTAAAAAAATCCCTCCACAAACTTTTTAGCTAAATCTCCACTCTTTGTAAGCACAGGTGGGATCAATAATTAATAGCAGCAATAGTATTATTTTCATTTTAAAAAGGTGTGCTGCTAATTTAGAGTCACTGGATTCACTAGATGAATCAGTGACATAGTATCACTGTACAACAATACTTCTGCTTTAACTACATTAACACTTTTAATGATAATTACAGCAATAATTTTATTATAATGCTATTTAAAAATGAAAAATAATGGGATATGAGGGCATTTTAATAGATGTGGCCAGTTCAAGATCTTTACTCCCCTTGTCTTTTCATTTTTTTTCCTCCATGTGTTCTGGGTTTGTATTTCAAAGCCCAAACTAAACTTCTAGAATGGGCAAGGAGAAAAATATAAAATACATTGTCTTATGCATAAATATATGCTAGATACACTATAAATCAGTTTGCATTCTCTTTTCATAGCTTCCAAATGTAGTTCTAATAAGCTTTAATAAAGGCAACTGTTATCAGCTCTCAACTATTATCTAACTTCAGTTAAAACTTCAGCAGAACAAAACTTTCTAAAATACATTAAACAATAGCAGAGAAAACCAGAATGACCAAATAATTAAATTATATATATTTAAAAAATATTATATATATAATATATGTATAATATATATATTATATATATATAAAAAATCAAGACTCAAAATGCTCCTAAAGAAACTGCTCACAGGGGAAGTAGGGAGGAGGGACAGCTGAAGCTCCATAACTTGGAGTCATTGTGTTGCACAGGGAAAAGGTCATGCAAACGATCTTTGAGACTGGGGATGTGCGACAGGGAAGGTGCAGGTGATGATTAACAAGAGCCCAGATGGGACTGGTGATCACCTGACAATTCTGAAGCAGAGCACTAAGCAGCAAAATGGTTGAAGGCCACTCAGCACCTGGTTTGGCACTGCTGCCGTGTCTATGACAACTGGTGATGCAAATGACTGGCAGCATATGGGCAGGAAACCACATTGCCACAATGTTAAAAAAAAAACCCTACAAATTTGCATGTTAAATGAATGATTTGTTATTCAGACTGACAGCCGAGGTAAATCACTAAAACAACTTGAAATTGCTCTCTAAATCAATACGAAACTGCTGATGAATAACCAGTCACAGATCATTCAGTACTTTTAGTCATATTCTAACAGTTAAGAGTGAAGCTTTAGAAATCTCAAGTGATCCCTTCATTTTTTCTGCAAACACGCCATTTCAAAATCTCTGCCATCAGGACAAAAAGATGCTCAGATGTGAGAGAAATAGGATTATTTTAAAAGGACACCTAGGGGATTTTATCAAGTAAAGTAGGTAGAGAATAAACACTTCAGCACGTAAGACTTTATGGCCAAGTGCTGCTGTTTGTATTTAGAATTATTTTTACATAATGAAAAAGCAGCCTGGCCAGAACAGCCAGTTCCCCTCATTTCTCTTTTGTGAATCCTCATACATATCCTTTTTCTTTAAATTCTGACAGAAATTCATTAATTTAACCAGGAGTATGCAATGACTATAAAGAAACCTAGTTCATTCTCTCATTATCTGACTGCAGCAAGCTACATACAACGAGCAAGCAGTACCCAGTTGTACCACATCACTCCGAGAAGCCCTTGGCTTCAGGCCACCACATGCTGCATAGAAAGGACTACTGCAGCTCCAGGGGAAAATCAAAGCTTCACACGCACTTTGCCTTGCTATTGTTTTACCAGCTAGCCTGGGGAATAGCTCTGCAGGTCAGTTCACAGGTTTGCAATCAAAAGGGTGCAATTTCTCACTTCCAGTTTATCTGTAGATACCAACCCTTCGTCAGTAGAGGAGAAAGAGCAATCAAAAGATGTGATAAAACAAACAAAAAAAGTGTTTGGTAATGTTTTGATTCATTCATTCCTCACAAGGTGACTGCTTTTGCAAGCTAGCTAGGGCAGGGAAGTGCTCTCCGGTACAACAGAAACCCCACTGTGCATGGGGAGTTGCTGCACTTGTCTGCCCAAGCAACCGTGTCATAATATGAACTTGCTCCTGGGCAACAGGTAGTTATAAAGCAGAAACTGTATCCAGAAGCAGATGTCTACAACAGGTTGGGTGAACCAGGCTCCATGCATTTCTCTCTGCTTGTTTGAAGGGAGTCTACAGGCCAAACGTACAAGTGTCTGTGTTACTGATGTCTAATGCCCAGCAAGATGGATCCTGTCCCCCATTCTGAACTTGCTGTTAATGACTTCACATATCCCTCCCATCTGTGCCTGCACTGTTCTGATGAACTTTATTCCTGTACTAAAGGAATAACTCCAAGATTCAGGTATCTTCAGCAGTGCTGAGCATATAGAGCCCAACTGCACGTCTGCAGTGAACTGGGGCCTCAGGCATGAAGGGTATTGCTGAAGACACGAGTGTGCCCACAGCAGCGAACCACAGCTCCTGTCAATACGTCACTCCAGGCAGTCTCTAGGACTGAGGGGAAGAGGCATGACATGAGAGGCTCATGATGTAGCTATGCTATACTGCTAGCTTTAAGACCAACCACAAACAAAGCCCTGAACAACTGCATCCAGTGCAAATGTAAATTAATATCAGTTGTTTCTAACACTCAATGTTAACAGGTGGAGAAAAATCAACGGCAGCCCTCGGAAGATGACTTCCTCTGCCTTGTGAGGATCACCACAAGGGAATGGGTCTGGGGACTCCAGTTGCACCAGATCAGCTGGTGTAGTGTCAAATTTATACTGATGTAGCATCAAGTTTATAATCTGCAATGAACACAGTCCTGTGAAATATGCAGCCTGTTTCATCTAATAACACCGCAATGGCCCAACAGCTTTTTTTTAAAATTTTGGTTTTATTTCCCTTTCTCATCTTTCCTTGTGAACACGTCCCTAGAAATACAGTTTTTCTTTAGCTGGTTGAAAGTGGTGATTTTTTTCTAAAAAACACAGGTAATTTATGATCGTCTTGGCTGCCTGCAGTACTTCAGTGCAGGCTCTGCCACCCTGCCAGTGGTTAGCTGCACAGCACGGGATCAGCTCAGTGCTTCGAACTGAAGGACCGGACTCGACACTGCAAACAAAGGACTCTCGCTACACTCCCTGACACAACCGCTGGGTTTCTTTTATTCTCTGTAATCTCGGCCAAGGCAATTACCTGTTCCAGCTGTAAAAATATTTGTAAGGTTCATGCCACAAGGCTGCAACAAAGGCCCTGTGTTGTTCGGTTGCTGAGGCCGCTGTGTCTGAGGCCAGTGTTCTGCTGTCACAGGCAGTCAACGTACGCCACCTTTTATTCCATTAAGCTTTCAGACTCAGTTTTATATTAACAGCAATTTAGGTTTTCCTCTCTCCCCATGGGTTCTAGCAGAAGCCTTTGTCCAGACCCTCATGACTCCAGGACTAAGAATCCATTTCTGTTTTCTGACCTGAGATGACTCATGGACAGTTTACACCCATTTCATCTTTTTTGCCAATGGTCTTTATGGGACTCCTCATCCGGGCCCCAATGTATGGACAGATGACAGCTGCAACCTCTCTTAGCCTCTTTTCTTGCTGGTCTAAACCAAGCTGGAACCTGCTGGTCTCCTCTCATGTACCAGGGTTTCCAGTCCCTCTGACTGGCCTGGCAGCTGTTTTCCAGACCTGTTCAGTTTGAACACAACTTACTTCAACAGGAGTGACCAGAGCTGTAAGTGGCAGTCCAGGTGGGCTCTGAAGTGTTTTGGACAAGGACACTGGCAGTCTCTCTACCACTTCTGGATGTATTTTCCTTGCATTTCATGCCCACGTATCATTTTTTTTTAAGAGCCACACTGAGTGGGCTCTATGTCATCTTGTGAGCAATTAACACACCATCTTCTATTCTTCCCAAACACTGGGGCCTCGGGAGACAAACTAAGAGCTTCTGCCATGTACAGGAATTGACACTGTGTACACTTTGATAAGCATTACTCCAGTTCTAAAGACAATTTGGTTTCTTGTCTATATTTCTTCCTCTGGACTGACAGCTCCTCATTTTGATCATATTTTATTAGTATCCACACCTTTCTCTGTGCCAAGATCTTTAATGAAAATTAAGTTGACAAAGACAGTCTTAGAAGCAAACTCTTTTTGAAATCCATCACAAGCCTCACTTTCCATTTCAACAAAATCCACTGTCATCTGTTGCTTTTCCAGATTATCACAGTGTTATCTGTTATGAGGTAAGATATCAGGTACATAAATGAGAAAGGATATGACCTCTCATGTTTTTGTGAAACAGCAAAATGATCAAATACGAATTACCTAGCACAATCTGCTCTCGATGAGCTATTTTAACTCCATGGTACTAATGATTCTGCCCTGCAGAGCCCTTTCTGAGCCTGCCATTCTTATGCTCAAATGGTGTCAGATGAATGGCAATGGTTCAGCTCGTTTCCTTTGTCTTTTTTAAAATAGAAGTGTTGTATTTGCTGCCTTTCATGTCATGGTTATGCTCACAGGTTTTTCTCAGAATAGCTGTAATTAGAACTCTGTGCTGATGGATGGTGAGTACTTGTGCTTGGTCTTCCAGAGTCTGTGTTTGCAGTCTTGTCTTTTGAGCTCTGTTCTCACCCTGACTTTTACTGCCTCTTTGGATGGCACTGCTTTCACTTCAGATTTACAGATTATTGTCCCCATCTCAATTTCATCATTTTTACTGTCCAAGTCATTATGCTGCAGAAGGACAGTGGCCAGGAAATGCCATCTATATTTTAATTTACTTATGCATACTATGAATGGCATATAGAAGGCTGCTTCTTCTAGCCTCTCCTCTTGTGTGCGGCGGAGCAATCGCAGGACAAACAAATCAGTTGTAACCTGGGTGTGTAGGCCAGTCAAGCCACAACCTTACTTGGTTTCTGACATGTTCACCGTGACTGTCCACTAATTTTACATGTCGGACAGCAGGGAGTGAAACAAATGCATGTGTCCCTTCATAGGAAATTGTTATTCCTTTATGGTACTTACATAAAGTAATACTAGAAAAGAGCCCAGTAACCGTAACATGGACTTTCTGGTGACTATACACTCATATTCAAAGAGGAACTTGCAGAACATGCAGAAAAGCAAATGAAACAAGTTCTTTCAGGATTAAAAAAAAAAAAAAAGAAAAAAAACCCTTTAATTTCTGAATAATTTAGTCAGAATGAGTTAAATTGTTAGATGCTCTTTTACTGCAGAGAAATGATAGCTCTCACAGCTGGTTATTCAGACTAACCTGAACAGAAGTGAACAGTGACCTGCACAACCTATAATGTCCTTTATGGTTCCTACTATACTCCCAGGGCAAACAGCACTCCAGGATCAAAGACCTCACTAGAAACTCTGAAGTAAGCTGGCATTTTTAATCATACAGTCAGCCTGGGAAGGAGAGCTGCCTGCCACCAGATCTTTTCCTCAACCACATGGCCCTTTAAAAATGAATGCTCTCAGTTTCCCTAATCATTATGCTCATGGATGATCACTTTGTCTCTTTTTAATGTGAGGATATTGCCAACTCTTTTCATCACGGCTGAGGTCTCTCGGGACAATCTCTAGCCAATGATCCTTTTCAACCTTCCTGATCCTTCTATCAATGATAAGATCAAAGCTATTCACTTGAAAGAAAATCTTTAGAATTTAATTGGTGTTTCCCTTTTCCTCATATGCCGATGTTCTGGCAAAAGTGAAAACTAAAACCCATGTGCGCTCGCCCACATAGGCATTCAACGTCGGCTACACACAGGTCATTGGCTCCATCACAATGTCCCAAATGGCTCACCAGAAAAAAATCTTGCTACAGGTGAGCTGTCACTCACAGCCAGCAAGGAAACAACTTGGTTATACCCATTTGTAAAATCAGTGGAGGGAGTATGCTGATTCTGTAGCTATTAACAGACTCCCACTCATCGTAGCCAAGCTTCAGTCATTCAGGTCTTGGCACACCAGCAGTTTGCCTACACTGGTGTAAATCAACAGAGTGAAAATCACTGCACTAGTGTGAGAGAGACTTTCACAAATGTACCTGTGCCTTAAAGCTTCCACACACTCTTGGCTACTGAACATGATCCTTCTTTTTGTGGAGCAATGCAGTTCTTCTCCTCCAGTAAAGCGCTAAATGTCAGATCCTAGAGGGATCAGCATATCTGCTCCTCCTCCATGCAAGAGGAAAAATGTTCTTCAATCTACCTTACAAAAGGGATGGAAGTTAAAGGAAGTAATCCGTATTTTTGCTGGCAGTTCTCAGCTACCATAGGAAGAGGAAGCTAGAAAGACAGCAATCAAAAATGCCATTTCCCTTCCTGAAACGTACCACCTAGGAATTAAACGTACAGAACAGGGTGCAGATCACTCTTGTCTGGCAAAACCAGCAGAGAGAAACTCCTACTGAAGGTGATTCTTAGAGAAAGTACACGTGAGAGCCACCTTTTGTATGAAAGATCTGAAAATAGCAACAGCTGTTCTTTATAGCTGTGTGTAAATCCATTTCCACAATATCTTACTACATTTTAAAATAAATGACAACTCATGTCTTGCTAGGAGAAAAATTTACATTATGCAATGAATACTGTTTTAAGAACAAACACTTTCAAAGCATCGATTCTGCTGCAAACATTATGGTAAAGGCCCATCAATGAAATGGTATTATGCCATTATCCAGTGGAGTTAGAGAGATTTATTACCTTTAGCTGGGAAATTATTTGCAAGGAAAAAGCAAAAGTGCCTGTTTTCTACTCCATCATGATGGTGTAGCTTGCAATAATTGTAGTAATGGGTGAAATTGTGCCGTGCTTTCACCTGAACATCCATAGTAAGTCATTCAGTCAGAACATCCACGAGGCACAATCTGGCTGCATATGGCACTAACATAACATTAAAGAGGTAAAATTTCCTACCTTCAGCTTTTACTCTTTTTTTAAAGTAATTTTTTCCCAGTAGTAGAAAATGAAGTAGTTAAGAAAGCTAGATTATACGGAAGAATTTGTCAACTACATACAGTGGTGAATATACTCAGTGAAACACATGGCTCCATTCATTGCAAGTGATGTTATTTATGTACAAACAGATGCAAGACCAGGGTGTGAGGCGTGGGCAATGGGGGCACATCATGTTACTCACAAGGGCTGGTATTTTCAAGAATGCCTCATGATGAATACAACTCATTTGAAAGAAGCTTTGGGGACTCACTGGTATGAAGGAGAAACTATGTTCCTGGCAAAAGATTAAACGCTTACTTTCTATTGACTTCAGGAACTGGGAAGTTTCAGCAAATGGCAGGACCAGGCCATCAGACTAATAGGTTTCACAGCACTTGCTAGCAAGCAACAGACCCCATGAACTGCCTGCACTGCCTTGTATGAATGTAGGCGAGGCCATGTCATTTCATGAAACTCCTGTTCAAATGCAATAATTGATAAGAAGAATGAACACTCTACAATAAACAAAAATGTACGATTTCCTGACCCAATATGACTGGAAGAACAGTGCTGGGTTAAACCATTTCCAAAGTAGAGCATGCAAGGTACTATCGGCTGTCATTAAGGGTCTGTGGGTATCAGCTTTAGTTTGTGCATATAGTGCTATAGACTGAGACAATAAAAAAACCCCATTTGTCAGCAGTACGAAAGCCTGGGTAATGCTTCAAGTTAAATCAGCCATGTTTTGAAATTAGTATTAGAAGAAAGCCTGTGTTCCAGGGAGCTTGCAAACACTTTTGCTATTTGGACTTCTACCTAATACGGTGAAAAAAATAACAGGGATGAATGCCAGGCATGGCTTGTATGACAAGATTTACAGGGCCTGCCTCATATTACCTTTCGGAGAGGCAACAAATAGTCCTTGCTGATCTGCAGTTAATCTTACACGACTGGCTCAGAAACCTACCAACACTAATAATAGACTGTGTGCACTGCCGTCAGTAGGTTCATGCTGAAAGGCACCGAGGAGCACAGCTCAGTGTTGAAGAAAGCACAAAATAACTCTCACGTTGGACAGACTGCGTCCTTTGTTTCATTAACCCATGCCTACAATGACAGCACTACAAGAAATTAGGCTCGCGGTTACCTGATAGATCACGACCCGGAATTTGTTTTTCCTCAGCATCTCCTCTTGTTTGGCTTCCACCTTCCGCACGCTGACGCTCTGCCTCTCCACACGTGCTCGCACCTCCTTCATGGTGGAGCTGACTTTGCGGGTTTTCTCCAGTAGCTTGTTCACCGTGTACCCTGTATTGCCATGAGCCTGGCCAAGCTTTAAAATGTCAATCTGTATGGTCTTGATGGCATTTTCCATTTCCCTGTGTCTCTCCTCTATCCTTTTCTGGCTTGCCTGCACGCTGTCCACAATGTTGGCCACTTTGTCCAGGACCGTCACAATTGTGTAAGCTGCATCTTGTTCTTCTTCCTCCTCGGTGACACTGGAGAGACGATTTTGGTGTGTTTTGTCAGCCTCCGAGGTGTTTTCGCAGCGATCCATTTTGCCTGCCTTCAGCCGGGCCGGCGGGAGGCGAAGTTTCGGTGATCCTGCCAGAACGATTCTGGAGCTGCTGCAGGGAGCCAGGGCGACAGCTGGCTCCGGCAATGCTCAAAGTAGGGCGTGAAACGCCACTCCTGGAGCTTGGTCAAATACTTCTGACTACAAAATATCCACACATGATTGTTCGGATACTTTCAGCAACATGAAACCCCTAAAATTAGGAAGCAATGTCTGGAAAGGAACATACGTTTAAAGGGTCACGCTGCTGCACTGATGAAGTTATTAGTGTTAATCCAGGAAAGTTAAGTAACTTACTAATTAAGCAGGAAAGCAAACTTGCATATTTTTAACGATCTAATTTTGTTTTCTTGTTACTGGAGTGCTTTCCTCTGAGGGAATTCAAAGAGCGATCAGGAAAATGAACACGGTTGTTTTTTTTCCAGCAAAACAACTTCAGGTCTTCAACTTGCTGCAATTACCACATGGGGTAACAAATAAACACACTAAACCAGAGGCAATATAGTGAAAATGTTGTATTGTGACATGCTTTTCCAGTTCAAAATGTTGAAAGCATTTTTTTTTTTATTGAACAAATTATTAAATCCTACATGCAAAATTTTGAAAGCCTAAACTACATGTTAAAACAGCTGAACACATCCTATTCACACTTTATCTTGGGATCTTTCAAACGACAACTAACAGTCTATTAATATAACTATGACCAGCAGACTAATTTGGATGGAATTCTTTAGCTCTTGAAAATAGTCTATACAAGAGCACTAGTAATTCATTCACTTTTATTTTTTTTTAATTTATTTTAATCAATCACAAACACTATACAATCTGTATTGTAGGTGTTAAAACATGTATTTTCTTTAAAAAAAGTTTAAGAAGTATTAAAACAGCTTTAACAGTGATAAAGTAGGCTTTATTCCAATTATTTGTGTTCAATTATTCAGCACCAATTTTTAAAATACCTAAATCTACCAAGACCTACTTCTTTTGGACCTGTGCCATCTGCTCTACCAGGTAACTTCCCAAATTATGAAATTTATAATTTTCCTCTTTAAAAATAACTTGTTGGAATTATTTATGAAGAAGGCAGTGCTTAGATCCAGCCCACACGTTTTATAAATATGTAACAACTACACACAGCACACAGCTTCACAGTTCATGCGATAGGCAGTGTCTAAAAAACCAGTTACTAACTTCCAAAAACATTTAAATATCTACGGTATTTAAACACAGTGTTTTCTAGTTTCTCATAAGAAAAGTAAGCTGTAAACATTTTTTTTACCTTTAGTTCATGCCTTGTTTGCTAGGTAATGTGGACTTTTTTTTGTCGGTTTGTTGTTTGGTTTTTTTTCGTCTACAACCATTGGTGGAATAAATCTGTGTTCCCAAAAATATTACATTCCATGGATAAAGCACAAGTCTATTATATAACCATGTGATACAGATACAGAAAATGAACTACTGTATTCAAAAACATAAAAGTAAAGAAGCTAAAACAGTCCATAGCTGTTAGAGCTGAAGCTTTCAGACCAACATTGTTACACTAAAAATGTTCAAAAATAAGGCCTCTGAAATAAATATTTCCATTCTTTAAAAAAAGATATAATAAAAATGTACATCACATGGTCAATGTAGGTATAAAAATCAGTAAGTTAAACCATCCTGGATGATGTATCTGAAGTAAAATGGCCTAGGTTCTGCTTCTGCCGACGTCCTCTATTGTTTTTGGGGCATTTTCTGTTAAAGAAAAGAGAGAGAGGAAGGAAAAGGAGGGCTGATTTTATATATGATGCATAAAATTAAGCCTAGCAATAACACATTGACTTAATTTTCTGTATTTAACAATAGCAAGGAGTCTATAAGCTGTGCTGACTGCGGGGATGCTCCTGCTGTTTGGTACTGGACTGTCACCTAGGGATGTCTGTGGGACCCCAGATTACTCAGAAGGGAA
This sequence comes from Podargus strigoides, assembly GCA_028020825.1. Taxonomy (NCBI): domain Eukaryota; kingdom Metazoa; phylum Chordata; class Aves; order Caprimulgiformes; family Podargidae; genus Podargus; species Podargus strigoides. Next base: position 63,657,894 of record CM051620.1, read on the forward strand.
TTCTCCTTGAATTTGAGACTGACACCAGCAAGGTGTTACGTCCTTCAGCCTTGATCCAGCAAAACATGTACCATGGTGAATAATTGCATTGGCTTTACTTTATACATATTTCATACTTAAAATCCAGTGGGTGTTAAGGCTGGATCAATCAGCCTTTTGAAGTGCTGGACCTCCAGGTGCCCTGCTGCTCACGGCAGCCCCTGACCCAGAGCCCACCCAGGACTCTCTGTGGGGTGACTCAGGTGATCCTGTTCTTGGAGATGGACACACAATTAAGAAATAATTCACAAAAGCCAGCAATTCTGAACAGGATGGGACTTACTCAGCCTGTCAGACAGTGGCCAACGCATGAAGGAGCAGTCCTGCTGGGATGTGGCAAGACAGACTGTCCCCGAGGTACTGTGAGCTGGGGAACAGTCTAAGGGAGGCTGAAAGAGTAGGGCTGCTGAACCACAGCCTTCCACACCACTTCTTTGGCCAGCAGGGTGTTGGGTAAAAAAAGGGATGACATCAATTGCATGAGCCAAATAACTTTTTCACATGTGCAGGAGGTGTTAGATATGTGTACTTATACCTGCTATGCTGAACCTTACAAGAGAGACAGGGAGGGAGGCCTATATTCTTTGTTCATAGGGGTGTCACTCTACATCACTAACAGTAACAGAAGTGCAGTAACAGAAAGTTTTATGGCCCAATGTAACTGGAGCTGGAAAACTGAAGGATGAGTTGAGGAAGAAAAGGCAAAATGTGGCATAGCTGCTCAAGTGGAGGACTTAAATGCTTCCTGCACCTATAAGGTAACTGAGCCACCCTTGAGCCCTCAGTCCTCATTGGGTTCAAGTCCTCGAGCCAACTGAATCCCTTGTCATCAAAAAGAATCCATGGCTCTTATCTCCCTTTCAATGCAGGGAGAGAGTCTGAGACAACCTTGAACTTGAGACAACCAGAAACTTGAACTCTGTGCTTGTGCATCTTTACATTTCATGAAACAGATTCCCATGGAGAGTGCCTAATAACATGATTAGCTGCACATTCATTTTCATAAAGCATATATGGTGTGAGGGCTACTTCTCTCTCTGTGTAACACCATTTACAGCAGTACTGCATCTTGTCAACTTCTTTGGTTTCACTGGGTGGGAGGGGGAGGTATCATAGCTTCTATAAGATATCAGCAATGCTTGAATAACTCTAGTGAAGGTCTAACACAGGAGCTGATCTTTTGGATGTGTTTCAAAGCTGATCTGTTCTGCTGGGTATTTGGTCTGGGGATTCAGAATGGTTAGTGGTGGTTTGTGAATTTAAACAAACGTGTGTTTTGTAACAACAGAAAAATATGGTGATAGGATGTTACATAATCCTTCTGCTTCAGCCGTTAGGTATTTTTAATGTGGGCATGTAGGATATACTTTAAAGCACATAAAATTTTGGGGGTCAAATATTTAAATACAGAAAAAGCATATCCATACAATGTGTAATTTTTCACTGTTTTTTCTTTACCTACCTTGTTATGCACATGACAATTGCAACTATAATGGCAATCTGTACAGCTCCAATTATTGCTGCAATAAGGACATGCGTAAGCTTTTGTCTACTTGGGACAACATAAAGAATACTAAAGTCTGTCTTTTCACAGTGCTGTCCAGTATATCCTGATTCACACCTGAAAAAGAAAAGAAATATTTCATGGAATTTGTAATTTGACAACAGCCCAGTCATTTTGCAGAAGAAATAAAGAATCCAAGGTGACTCCACCTAAGAAAGAGCTGGGGAGAAGGCAGAGGTGTGGTAACACTCAGGTTGGGGAATGGTTTGGGTGTCTGCAGCAAGAGAAGAGACAAAGCAGGTATGCTCTGCTTTCCTGGATAAGGTTACAAGTGGCCCTCTCTGAAAACACACCAGTGTGGTGAAGGCCCTGATTTGGCAAAAGAAATATATGGGGTCATTATTAAATTGAGACAATATTTAGGAAAATTAAAGCAACTAGATGGAACAAGTAGACAAGATGAAACACAAAGTGAGTGTGCTCACTGAGCTGCAATGTTAATATGGGACAGGAGCGACAAAGGGGAAGGTAAACCTTGAAAAATGGGAAAAAAGGAAGATCCTTTTTTAAGCTGCAGCCTACAGAAGAATCCTGCAAAACCTATTGGAAAGACCAGCATCCCTCCTGTCTTGTCATCAAACCTAAGTTTGATAGAGGTCAGGTTAGAAAACCCAGTGGTTCACAACTGTCCAAGTGAGAGCTCATGGAGGAATCCATAAAAATTGTCCAGGGGTCGGGGAGAAATGGCTGGAGACAGAAGAGAAGCAGCTGCTCTAAAATGTACCTTGCCTGAGCAAAGCAGCAGTTAGCTCAGTGAGAAACTCAACAGAGGCTGCTCTGATCAGCGACATGTGTTCAGGGAATGCAGGATGTGCCAGTGGTGAAGGTGGCAGCAGAAACACACTCTAGAGGAATTCATGTTGCAAGGCAAGAGGGGCTGAAGCACAACAAGGAAAGCAGAAGCCACCCAAGACAGTGAGCTGGAGTTTGCAGAATCAAAGGCCACCACTTACATCCCTGAGCAAGTTCCTTCTATGGCTGGCTATCCTTTAAAACTGACTGATGCAAATGCATCATTAAAGGCAACTGAATCATATAATTGGCCTCCAGCTCTATAGTAGAAAGCTAGAGAAGAATTACTCATATGCAGGCATAAAAACAATCCTTTTGAAAACTGGATCAGATAAGCCCAAACATAACACAGAATCAGTCTCATCCATCCAAAAGCTTTGTGCTAGGGTAGGAATTAATTCTTATTTGGAGGAATGAAATAGTTACTCCACAGACCTTCCTACAACTGCTAATGCAACTCCTAATCCGCCTTTGCATGCAGAAATAATGGTTGGGGTTTACATGTTCATAATCTTGTGACTCTACTTTCTCCAGCCATGAGCTGCAGTGTAAGGAGTTTTGGTTCAGGCATGAAACAAGTTCCAGTAAGAGCAGAGTTGTTAAAGAACAGTCCCCATGTACTGTAAGTAAGCTCAGTAATGTCTGGGAAGGGAGTCAAGAGAAACATACATTAGCATACAAGAAGGAAGAGGACGGGGAACACATAGGTGGCCATGCAAAAAAAAAAGAAACAGTAAGAAAGGGGTTTTCCTTGCTAGGACTGAATTCTTACTTGTAATTTGCTTTTGTTTTCATTAAAGAAGCTAACAGTCAAAGTGTGATCGATGTGAGAATTGCTTTAAAGCAGACGAGGTAAACCAAAGCAGAGGAGGCATAAGTAATTCAAAGATGTTTCCTCAGAAACACTGAAGAGACAGGAAATTATTTCTGAGAAATATTGAAAAGAGATGCAGGAGTATTGAATTTCTACAGAGAAGTGGTGCTTGTGTTAAGAACTGTATTGGTGATGGGATGAAGTACTAGGCACTAGTTTAAGCTGCCTTAAACTAGTAGAACAGATCTTAAAGCATTCTGCTGCATAAATATATAGCAAGATAACATAGCATTAATATAAGAGCAAGATAAATAGAGGTCAGCATGGATTTCTCAAAATATGTTGATCAGTCAATTAATTGAGTTAGCGTAATGAAGTTTAGATTTCTCTGCAAAGCAGTGAACTGTGCCTCATTGATGCAGCCTGCCTTAAGGACAAGGCAGAACTGCACGGCACAGGGCAGGCAGCAGGAGATTGACCAGATCCCAGATGTGCAAAGGCCGCTTAACTAAGTATTATGCATTTACTACTACAAAACCTCCCTCCAACCTGCCTGCTGGCAATCCTGGAGGGCTGCTGTACAATGAGGAAGCAGATTCATCGCCCTCAGTGAAAGCCATACTAAGAATCTGCTCTGCGCAGGTATTTTCTGCAGTTTTGTAGGTCATCTGATACCTCACATATACCACTACCAGGAAATGAGGACCAAATTAAACAATGTATATGCTAGGTGTGTATGAGAATGTAAAGCTTTTGAAAATAACAATCTGCCCCTAGCATTCATCATTGTATTTTCCTTGCTAGAGAAAGAGGGATTTTTTTTATTTGGTAGAAGTACATGAATACTACGGTGGATTGCTGTCTGATATAAATCATTTGTTTCCTTAATAACTCTGCTCCAGCAGGAGACACACATAAAGTACGGGACCATCAGTATTTAAATAGCCAAGAAACATCCAAAGGAGATCTGATACTTAGGGTTAAGAACTGACAGTCAGAAATTCTTGACTGGAACCATGTAAGGCTTGTTGTGCTAGGTCCAGTGTTGAGATATGTCCAGGCTGTTTAAACAAATAATTGAAGGTAGTAGTAGTAAATGTAATTATGAAAAAGAATTTAAAGGGACCATATATTAATCAAAACACTGCCTATCAGTAATTATTCAAATAACAATAATAAATATTTAAATGATTGAATAGTAATTGAATAATAAATGAATAAATTACTACATGATTAACACCATCCAGAAAAAATTCTGCGAAATAAAAAAAGCCATTCATTCAGCCAGGAATGTTTTCCTTGAAATACCTCTACTTTGAATATTTTGAGGACAAATCTATCAGAAATTCTCTTAAACTCAGCTCTAGAACAAAAGATTACTTTAATGAAATATTGCTGCCTAATGCCCATCAAGATGATGTTGGGGATGCACCAAGAGAAGCAAAGCCATGTTGAGCTTTCTTGGTTCTGGGCAAAGAAAAGAGAAAATCTAGTAAGTGCTATTGGAAAGGTGAAAATAAACAAGAAAGGGTCTCAGATGGGAAAAGGAATAATATGTTTCAGATGCTTAAGTTGACAACCATACTGGCTCTGCCTTTTGGGCTTCCTGCTCCCTGGTCAGTCTGGAAACCCTCAAATCTTGGCAGTGCAAAAACCCCTAAATATCCTTGATCGATAAAGACCACAGGAGAAAATGTGATAGTATCTAATGGATTTACAGCTGAAGTCTCCAAAGCAAAGGAAAGCAAAGAGTTATAGCATCTTCAACTACATTAATCTTAAAGTACAAGCTTGCAAGATAGAAGTTCAGAAGTGAAATCTCCTAATAAATGGGGCACTACATGTTATTAAGAAGAAGTGGCTTTTTTCTATAAACAAAGCAAAACAAAGACACAGGATTTAGTTGGTGAAATGTAAAGAAAAAAATTATCTGGGAGCTATGGAAATAAACTCCAACATTCACATATCCCGGGAAACACTGAGAGGCTTAATACTGAGTGTACTGAGCTGCTGGATTACACTGTAGACAAGTGTGGGCTAAAGAATATTTTGCAATTTTATGCTCTCCTGATGAAGCCTGTTATTGTGGAGCAATAAAAGATACAGATAGTGTAACAACAGACTGAAAGGTCAATGGGGTCATACAAGCAGTCATACAGAGAAGCCCTGCAAGGCAAAGGCATTTTTTTGGGTGTGTTTTTTTTTCTCTAGATAGGAGTTAGCAGCTGAAAATAAGGAGACAACAATGAGGCCACATTCCTCAGAGGGATTCAACTTCTGAACTACCTGATGGACCAAGCTCCTCCTCTGAGTGCTGTTTCCTACAGGACTGGAACAGCTGGGTGCTGCCCACAGCATAGGGACACGGCTCCTGTGCCTGGGCTTAGATAACTGCAAACTGATGCACGCTGTAATTATATCTAGAGAGCATTTTGATTAAGCTTTACAGCAATTACAAGCACACTTTGGAGGCATGCAGCATTTACCTGCAGGAAGCCTTCTGAGTGGAATAAATGAATTCACATTTTCCATGTATACAGTAGCCGTTGAAGCTTTCTGAACAAGGTATGTGGTTTCCAATGTAAATGTCTTCTCTTTGATCACTGGCATCTTGAAAAGAAATATGCATAAACAATTATAAATGACTGCATGATATTAATCCACAAATCTCAACCAAGAATAGCACATCTTTAAAAACTGGTAGGAAAAAAAGGAATAAAGAATAACAAAGCAAAAGCTTAAGGGTGAAGTTTCAGAGGCACCTACAGAGATTTGCTAGAATGTGCTGCACTGAAAAATGATCCTCAGAGACATCTAAATACACTTCTTATGTCAGGTTTCTTGAAAGGACAAAAGTATTCATGACAGAAACAGGCTAATACAGGAAGATCAGCAGAAGTTTCATCAGTGGCACTGAGGCAAAGAGCTAGCACACAGATACAGACACCTCTCTTATATCTAAACAGAGGAATAAAACCTGAAGGGTTAGAAAGAAGCTAAACCACATTTTATGACTACTGGATAGAAAACAACTTGATAAAGCCCAAATCTGATTGGTACCACCTGTTGCTATAGCTGAAATCAAACACCCTAAAGTATCTGTCTTTACAGAGAAGGAATTTCAAAATCTTGAAATGAGCTTAGAATACCCATTCCTCTGGGAAGTGTACTGGGTCTGGCTGGGGTGGAATGAATGTTCTTCAGAGCAGCTAGTGCTGTGCTTTAGATTTCTGGCTGAAACAGTGCTGACAACACACCAGTGTTTTGGCTGTTGCTGAAGGGCGCTTGCACAGTGTCAGGGCTTTCTCTGCTTCTCACTCTGGCCCCATAGCTCATAGGCTGGGGGTGGGCAAGACTCTGGCAGGGGACACAGTCAGGACAGCTGACCCAAACTGACCAAAGGGATATTCTGTACCATATGACATGATGCTCAGCAATAAAAACTGGGGCTTTGGTCTTTCCAAGGTGGCTGTTGCTCAGAGACTGGCTGGACATCAGTCTGCTGGTGGGATGCTGTGAGTGATGGCTTTTGCATCACTTGTTTTTTTTCTCTTTTTTTTCCCTTTACTCCCTAAACTGCCATTATCTTGACCAATATGTTTTTCTCATGTTTGCTTTTCTGATTCTCTCCCCCACCCTGCTCAGGGGGAGGTGGGGGTGAACAAGTGGCTGGTGGGTGCTTAGTTGCTGGCCAGGTCAGCCCAGCACAGGAAGGCAGTCCCTTCTGCCCCAACATATTTCATGCTTCTGTCATGTTACTAAAACTATCTAAAGTTGCACCTATTTTTCAGCTATTCTTTCCCCAAAACTATTCTGTAAAATAGCCTAAACACAGAAGTTGGTATTTCATAATGAATTTCACTAAAGAGCAGAGATCTAAAGATGTGAGCGTAATTGTGGAATTACGTTCATTTCCATGGCAATAGACTATAGTGTCACAAATAGAAGATTATAATGCACTGCAGGCGCAAAGCAAAAAAGAACCGTGAAGAAGAAATCTCTTATACAACTGCAGACATTTGAAATAACACCAGCAAGAAAGAGAATGTATTTATACAAGATTAAAAAAAAGGCATGCTGCTGTTTTAGGTTTTCCCTGAACATTTTTTGAAATGTTTTCTCATTTGTTCCAGGAGGAAAAAAAAAATCTATTATAGGTTGTTTCAGGCTATGCTTCAAAGATACAGAAAACTTGATACAAGGGAAGAACATTGAGCAATACTGACAATATGTCCACCTGATGGAATGTCCCTATGTCCCTGATGGAACAGACTATATCATGGCATGTCTAAGAAGAAAAGTGGGGATGGCAAAGCTTGCATTAAGCAAAGAGGTGTTAAATGCAGGAGGTGATTCCTAGAGTAAAACAAAACATTTACCCCCCTATTGACATGAATCGACTTTTAATCTCAAAGGCCTGCTAAACGGCTTCAGAGCTTCAAAGTGAAAGATTTAACTGGTGTACGAGCCTTGAAAGAGTGACTGGATAGAATAGTTAAGATTCTTCACCAGGAGGAAGGGTCATGCACAAAACATGAAACCCTGATGCCCACCTTGGCACAATAAAACCAGCAAGCCAGCTGAATCTGGGAAGAGAGACCTTTCTGATGTAACTTTAGGTAGACATGTGCACTGCAGGAGAAGGAGGAGTGTAATGGCTATGGTTTTACAGACTAGAAGGTATTATACATTCAGAGAACAGGGTATAGCAAGAATAACTCATAAGAATTTGAAGCAAAAGCAAACAGATAGAAGTGTGGTCTGTTCTCTTATCCTGGAAGAAAAAGTCATTCAAAGCAGATCAGTTCAGGCTCTCACTATCTAAAAATCCCTGACTACTGCATAAAAAAATTGCAATACTAATTTTTTGCACAAGGCATACTCCCTCTATGCACATCATTTGCTGAGCTTGAGACTGCACAAGCTATACACATTAATAACAATAATTATATACAATGTTTTTTCCACTAACTAGATTTCAAGTGCAATTTATATGCAATGAATCAAAGGCTGTAACTTCTTCTGAATAGGAACCAAAAGTGGTGTTTCATTACATCACATAATAAGATCTATATTCCATTTGGTGCTTTTTATGCCTTCATAATGTAAGTGAAAATTGACATTAAATCATTCCAACTGGTACATTATATGGAGTGACAATAAGAGAATTTGTGAAAAAAGAAAAATATACAGAGCTTTTTGGCACTAAATGGCTTTCAATAGGACTTGAAAAGGACAAGGACTGCTGAAAGCCATGGTGGGATGGCTTTACTCTGGGAGGCCATGGGAGTGAAAAACTGTTATAGTGACAGAAAAAACTGAAGACCAGAGCTAACATAGAAGATACCAATTCCTTGCAACAAAACCTGCATTAAGACCAGTGCCAAGAAGAAACAACAGTGAATTATGGTCACTGGTGAATCCCTCCTGTGCAGAATGGATTCCCTTCGTTTGCAGACCAGACCCTCTTTTCAGGGAAGTATGCTGCCTGTCTGGGGCCCAAATTAGGGATGTCACCACAAGACTGAAGATCTTAGTACAACCTTCAGACTGCTATCCATTCCTGCTCTTTCACATGGGTCCTTCTGTGGTAAGGTCACCCACTCAGTGCACAAAGGGAAGTTAGTGGATGTAGCTTTCCCAGATTTTAGTAAGGTTTTTGATACTGTCCCTTACAGCATCCTTCTGGATAAGTTGTCCAGCTGTTGGATTAGCAGGTTCATGGTGCACTGGATGAAAAACTGGCTGAAGGGCAGAGCTCAGGGTTGTAGTGAATGGGGAAACACCTGGCTGGCAATTGGTCACCATCCAGTGTTCCCCAGGGCTCAATTCCAGGGCCAGTTCTGTTCGATATATTTATCAATCTGGATGTAGTAGTTGAATGCACCATTAGCAAGTTTGTTGATCATACCAAACTGGGAGGTGCTGTTGACTCTCTTGAGGGACAAGAGACCTTGCAGAAGGATCTAGATAGATTGGAGCATTGGGCTATGATTAATGGGATGAAATTTAACAAGTCCAAATGCTGGATTCTGCACCTAGGACAAGTAACACCAAGCAGAAGTATAAACTGGGAGGGGAATGGCTGGAGAGCAGCCCTGCAGGATGAGCTCTGGGGTGCTGGTTGGCAGCAGGCTCAGTATGAGTGAGCTGTGTGCCCTGGCAGCCAAGAAGGCAAACCTCATCCTGGAGTGCATCAAACACAGCATCACCAGCTGGTCAAGAGAGGTGATTATCTCACCGTAGTCAGCATTGGTGCGGCCTCACTGTGAGCACTGCACGCAACACTGGGACCCACCATTTAAGAAGGATGTTAAGGTACTCAAATGCGACCAGAGGAGGGCAACAAAGCTGGTGTCAGGGCTGGAAGGGATGCCCTATGAGGAGCAGCTGAGGAATTTGGGTTTGTCTAGTTTGGAGAAAAGAAGGCTAAAGGGCAACCTCATTGCTCTCTGCAGCTTCCTAAGGAGGGGAAGTGGAGAGGGAGGTGCTGATCTCTTCTCCCTGGGACCCAGTGAAAGAACACATGGGAATGGTTCAAAGCTGTGCGAGGGGAGGTTTAGATTAGACATTAGGAAGCAATTATTTACCAAGATGGTGGTCAATCACTGGAACAGGCTTCCTAGAGAGGTGGTCGATGCCCTACGCCTGACAGTGTTTAAGAGGCATTTGGTCAATGCCAGTAACAACATGCTTTTGGTCAGCCCTAAAGTGGCCAGGCAGCTGGACTAGATGATTGTTGTATGTTGCTTCCAACTAAAATAGTTCTAATTCTAATTCTATCCTACCCTATTCACAGTGATATTATTTGTGAGAGAAAAAGAGGAAAGGTTAACAGCCATGCAGATCTGCTCTTTGCCAATAATTTGAGAAAGATAGAGGTATTTTTTCCTAGACAGCAACATGTTGAGCAAGAGCCATGACATGCAGAAGCCCATTTGTTCTCAGAAAGCACCTTACACACAAGGGCTACTACCACATAAAGTAACCGAGCAGAAAGTGAAACTCTGCCTTATTTCATTTATACTAAGGTTATTAAAGGTAAGGTAAGGTCAAATAGGTAAAACATTTTCAATTAATGTGATCCAGCATGTTAGTTTACTGAAAACATTTTAGAACCTAACAAATACAGAACTTGCCACTTTGTTTCAGAAGTTAACAGAAAAGATGGGGTCACAGGAGGGAGGCCTGTGTCATTTCATCAGGAATGTCAAAGCTTGGTGTATTCCAGTAAAGTAATTTTCACAGCACTTCGAGGGAGCCTAATCCTGTGACCGCTGCATGAGGTGGTGAGCAGCTGAGCATCTTAGAGCAGTACAGCAGGCAAAAGCCACAAATCACCCACATCTCCTTCTTGCCAGCCTTGTAGTGTACTGTAAGACAGAAGCTGTTAACAGGTCTGTCTTGGTTACAGAAATCGAAGCTGTAAGGCAGACAAGAAGGGACCTGTGTGCTCTATTTTCTCATCTTGTGAAACCATAACCAAACAGAACAAAGCCAGCACAATACCTTTCACCTCTGGCCGATACTGCACGCCATCATCTTTCTTTCCAACTGCATTTGTGTCATCTGTTTCTAGATGATAAATACATGCACGGACAGGTATTAGGAAAGGCTTATTTCCAGATCACAACCACATGTATGTCATTGAGAAGCCAGAATAATATTTGAAGAAGTATTTTAATTGCAGTAAAACTGGACACATTCCCACATTGTTCCTCCCATACAACCAGGTTGGTAGCACACCTGGTCAGCAACAGAATCAGTAGCCTCAGTGTGTAGACCAGCACATGGCACACCTTAAGCCGTAGGTTTTGAACTAAAACATTTTCCACAGTATGGCCCTAGGCTATTTTGGTGACAGTTTGTTTCAGTTTTGGAACTGTATGACTTACAGATCTAGATGTAACTTGGCAAAGATATGGTGGAAAGCTGTTATTCTCCTAACTGTATGACCCCAAAACTGAAGAGTCATGCACATGACTAACTGCAAGACAGAGGGTTTAAATGGACTGCTCCAATACTGGAAAAGGAAATGGGTAAATATTTGTGCAATTGGGGCCCATCTTGACTCACTGTGGAAGTGCATTGTCCAGCCCACAGCAGCAAGAGGGAATGTTTTCCAACCACCAGTATTCCTTTTGCTCTCCTACTTCTTACCACCTGCTTATATATGACCCACTAGACTACTGCTTAGATTCTCCTAAGAGCTTTTGCTGTCTTTCCAGGTAACAGCAGCCAGAGGAAGGTAATGTAAACACAGCACATATGTATGTAGTATAAACCTAACTCTGCAAGGGAACTCTAAAATACAGGTGGGGAGTTCACTGATAACCAGATCAGTGACTTCTGATCAAAAATGAAAAAGGGAAAGCTCTATCAAGCCCACTTATGTCAGAATTTATACTCACCATAAAACCAAAATTAAGCCTACCTGAGCAGTGTCCAAGATGCCTGATGTCAATCTGCTCTTGCCTCAGACATGATGCTTCTCTAACAAAGCACGGATTGTTGTAGGAACTTCCATCAGAAGCACATACAGGATTAAAACTGTATCCACTGCAGTCTATATTACATACACACCTGTTAATTGAAACACACACCAAAGCAAAATTGACATCCAGCAAACAAAAATTAAGTCATGTTAAGTCCTGAGTAAACATTTAGCTCATACACTAATACCAGGAGAGAAGAGAGTGTTGCATGAGGATGCTGAAGAATTTGTTCATGTCTCAGGCTTGCAAGCAGAATGTACAATATTAGGAAAAGGTGCTTCAGTGGGCTTTTTAATACTGTATTGTTTTTTCTTGTAGTTCTACTATAATATCAATCTCATTGATTAACACCTGAAAATTGAAACCATGCTAGGAAGATTTACTACATTAATATAACAGCTTGTGGTGTTTGTTCTCAAGTATGAACAAAACCAGATGAATATTCTACTTTCTTGAGGGTGTCAGGATCCCTGAGAGGAAACAAAAAGAAAAGGACTCCTTTTTCTTTTAAGCAGTAGAAGGAGTTTTTCTATTTCAGATGCTGTACAGAATCAATATGCTTAGTTAAATGTGTCATTTCAGCAAGGCATTCATTCACAACTTTGAAAGTTAACTGAGTTGTTTATTCTGTATTTAAAACGGGATTATTCGATGTCAATTATTTCATATTGAATTCAATTGACACTTTGGTTGTTGATTTTCCATGTAATTTACAACTAGGAACTGCAAAACAAAAGTGGGAAAAATGAACACCTAGCACGTAGCTGGTTCCTAACCACCCAAATGTAGGACAGCCAAAGACTTAGATAGGGATACGACTTAACTGGTTTTGGTTAGATAGTTTTGTCACCCCAACAAAAAGTCCTGAAATTTTGCATGTGTGAATGGCACAGGAAAATCTTCAACTTTCCAACCCCCACCCCCATATTCCCCTTGTTTATTTTAATCAATATTCTACTCTTTAGCTGAACCTCTATTTTTGAATGAAAGTTTCTCTCTGTGTTTCATATTGTTCTGCAAGCTCCACTCTGCCTCTGGACTGGGAAAAGTAAAGAGTGTGGCTGCAGAGAAGGGGACACAGTGGGCAGCCAGTCCAGCTCTCCATTGAGCTCCTCCTGATGCCATGAGAGCAGGTAGAGCCATTCTGCATCTTCTGAGGATGTGGCAGTGGGCAGCAGTCCTCTCGTTGCCAGAAAGCTCCACACAGGGGGCACATGGTCTGACTGCTAGGAGCTGCTGGTAGCTTCATCTTGATTCACTCTTGTAAGACATAGGGTGTGGAAAAAAACCCAAGCTACCAACTTGCCAGGCTTTTAATGTTCTTTCCATCTGTTCCAAGTACAATTAAATGATTAAACAGACGTATGTGTGCCTCAAGTCAGTAACAAATCTCACAGCAGAACCTGATTCCATGCTGCAGAAACACTGAAGACGGCCAGTGTACTTTTCTCTCTCCCTCTTTTTCCATGAGCACCTTTTGCTACCTAAATTTAAAGACGCTAACTTTGCCAGTAATATTTCATGCCTGTGAACTTCAGATTGTTGCCAGACAAAAGAACATCTCTAGCACAAACAGGTTTTCAACTGCACCTATTGACAGTGAAAAACTGCCCCAGTAATGAGTCTCTACACATCTTAGGGACCTATCTCAAAGTACTCATGAAGCCACTAAATATCAACACAATGAACATGTAATAATTTTTCTTCCTAGAAATGCTAATGATTGTAAATCTTAGACCCAGGAAAGGAAGTACTATTTTGTTTACATGCTCCCACATGATTTTAGGCATAATAAGCCTAATGAGGGGTTTATTAGGATTTACTATATGTAAATAAAAGGCTCATGGCTCAGCAGTTGTGCACATTTATTGACACAAATGAACAGAGAGCTAGTCCCAATTTGTACAACACTGGCTATGTGCTTACAGATACCGTTCCCCAGCCTTAGCTCTCAGGAACCACTGACACCTGCATGCATCCATCCTTGTCACGTTTGAGCATATTTGTATATATATCTCCAGACAAACTCCACCTGTATTTCTATGCCCAAATGGCTCTAATTCTGTCTGTAGTCACCATCCAAGGCCCATACCATCATAATTACTGTTGGCTTTTGTCATTCCTGGTGACAAATAAGGTGATTTTTGAAAATTGTTTTTTATTTCTTATGATGACATTACAGGCTGGAGTTGAAACTTGGAAACTGCTTACATTTTCATGCGTTACTGTGCTTAGACTTAACATCTAATGTTAAATTCTGACTTTCTTAGCATAGCCAAATGCTTGTTTTGGGGGTAGTTGTGAATTCCTGACTGTTTTTCTAATGAACACACTCAGCCATAGCTCTAACCTTCAATGTACAAAATTTTATTCTTAAAATTTACATCTAATAGTAGGAAAATAAAAAGAAACAACACTACAACAGGAGAGCTTGTGACACATCCGTAAGGGCTGGGGCAGTGAGAGGCAGCTGCAAGCCTGCTGCAGCTGGTCAGTGGGCTGCAGGCACACTAAATCTCCAGTGAGGCCCTCAATGGACAGACAGACCCGGCCAGCTGGTCAGACACGTGCCTGCTCTCTGATCTCCTGGATCTGCCCCTGCTTCCAGGATAGGTACCGTTCTCCTTCCAGGCCCCATTCTTCTGTCCAAGGGCATTACCTTTCAGGACATCTCTCCAGAGCCCCGGCCCTCAGTTTCCCAGCCTGAGCAGGCTACCTGCAGAAGTGCACCACACAACCAGCTTCCTGACTGCTGACTCTGGCTCATGGCTCTTTATTAACTCGAGGATTCATGATGTGACCCTTGTTTAACCCAGGCATTACCCAAAATTTACAACCAGTCATGTGCTGGTTGCAGCTTGGGAGCTCAAAGGTTCGATTTCAGATGTTCACCCCACCACATGTATCCATGCCATTAGCTACATCTTTGACTATGACTGTGACGTCAAGTGGTACATCTGGCCTTCACCTGGCCATTTAGTTAGTGGTGCAGATGCTCTGACAGAGCTGTCTGGCACATAAAAGCAGGTGGTTTAAGTACACTGTGGGGTAACAAACAGTTGAACTGGACTGATGTACTTAAAACAATTGAGATTATTCTGCTTCATTATTCCAACATAAAAGCCTGAAGCTGTTCAGAGGGCTAAAAGGGAATGAGTTACAGTGAGGACATCGCTGGGCCGTGATGCTCTGAGGGGAGCAGGGCTTCCATGGATGCCATAGGGCAGCCAAGAGCACATGTTAGAAACCTGTACTCATCAGAGAGTCTGCATGGGGTGCAGTGAAGTTGTCCTCACTCATATCCAGTTGAGAGTAGACCCAAAGTACAGCCCAGCCTGCTGGAAGCACTGAACTTGGAGACGGGGGCAGTGAAATGCGAGGAGTACTGCCCTCAGTAGAAAACATGAATGCGTTTGTGAAGGCAAAACTGTGGAAAAGCAAGTTGCTGCTCTGATGCTGCACATCAAACACATCAAAACTAGCAGCTGAGTCCCTGCAAGGGGACAAGACCACTACCACAGACTGAAACAAAAAAGCTGCTCAGAAAAGTACTGGAAGATCCCCAAATAAACCCGCTATAAATACTTGTCTACGTTTAGCCTGTACCCGGGGCTAAACTGTAGCGGTTGTTCTACCATCCGATGACCCCTCCCCAGCTGAGGAGTTGGGGAAAAAAGGGAGAAGCCCCCTGGGTTGAAGTAGAATTTAATGAAATAACAAAGCTAATACAATCACTATCATAAAGCTCACAAGCTAATACTCAGCCTCATCCTTGAGGTCAACAGCAGGAGCAGAAGACCAAGAGGGAAGAACCCCAGGAAGAGGAACTCTACCCTTGGTGAGCTCCCTCCTTTTATAATGAGCATGATGAAGTGGTATGGGATACACCTGTGAGTCAGATACCTTGATTGGTTCTCCCAGCTGACTCGGGGCTACTCATGGACTGCCTGCATGGCTGGCTCACAGGTCTGTTCCTGGGGAACCAGGACAATACTGAAAATATATCACACCCTGAAGTCAAAGAGCAACAGAGGGCAGACAAAAACTTGATACTGCAGGGATGACAGAAAATCAGACCTCCTGGGGGGAACAAATTCCCCCCACCTACCAATTTGAGTCCTAAAGCCAGGCAGAAGTCAAAGCCCAAAGCTACAAAGCACATGCCATGGGGCTGCACCCACGGACCATACAAGCAGCACACAAAATATGGGAGAAGATGCAGCAAACAGTGTTAACAAGCTAAAAGTGGGATCCTAAAAGGCAGAAATCTTAATGGGGGCTGTGTTGCAGGCAGAAGGACCCATGCAAGGCATCACAGACCATGGGCTTTTTTTTTCTTCACAGCTTACTGAAACTGGACACAGAACTGAAGTCCCATATTGTAAATTGTTCCCTGACAAGTCCTGTGTATGCTGGGGAGAGAGCACAAAGAGAGCAGAGGACAACATGGAGAGCTGCTCAGGAAGGGAAGGCAGGAAAAATCTGAGATCGTGAAGAGGGAGCAGGGATATGTGGGAGGAGTACAAGACGGGTAGCCAGCAGGAGACAGAGGAGACCCTAATTGTGAAATTCCTCATAGTCCACCTTTTAAGCGCTTATTCTCACTTCTGTCTTAGCTCCCACCAGCACTGCATCCACATACAGCGGTCCATGACAGCAATGCCATGTGCAGCTCCCTGAGCTCGGCCATGGAGCTACGGATACTTTCCAGCACAGACAACTGATGAACAGCAGCTCTGGCATGAGGCTGGACTCCCTCTAGCCACCAGCCCATGGCAGGCACTAGCCTGAAAACTTAGCTTCAGAGGCAAAGGGATGCAAAGGTTTTGATCATATTTTATAGAATCATAGAATCGTTTAGGTTGGAAAAGACCTTTAAGATCATCAAGACCAACCGTTAACCCAGCACTGCCAGTTCCCCACTAAACCACATCCCTAAGCTCCATATCTACATGTCTCTTAAACACCTCCAGGGATGGGGACTCTACCACTGCCCTGGGCAGCCTGTTCCAATGCCTGATAACCTGTTCAGTGAAGAATTTTTTCCTAATATCCAATCTAAACCTCCCCTGGCACAACTTGAGGACATTTCTGTTCATCTTATCACTTGTCACTTGGGAGAAGAGACTGACTCCACCCCCCCCCCCCAACTTCCTTTCAGGTAGTTGTCAAGGGCGATAAGGTCTCCTCTCAGCCTCCTTTTCTCCAGGCTAAAAAAAAACAGGTTTATGTTTTTGCTGTAACAGCTTGTTGTAAAAGTCACACTGGGATAAAAGGAGTCAGAGCACTAAAGAGTTTTTTTCACAATAACCATCCTATTGGTTTTAACCAAAAGGATTGAAACAGGTAGTTAATTCTCCAAGTTGATGTCTCACTGGAGAGGGTTGCTGCTCAGTGTCCTCAAAGCATCTTTTCTCTTGCTTAGCCCTGGAAAGTCAGCAGGATGTATTCAGGTGTTTTCCTGATGTACTAGGGTATACAGAAAAAACCTTGTCACCCGTCATCAGAGAGTTGACATGCTAAGAAAAACGCATCAGGTCGCCTTCCAGAATCAAACCGAAGTTCAGATTTCCTGTGACAACATGCTTTTAGAAGTTGCATGCATATCATTCATTAACACCATTAGTTAAACAGAAAAGCAATTGAATTTCAGGAAGGTACAAAGTGCTATAATTAAACCAAACAGGAATTTTAGGTGTTTTTAATAAATAGGAAATGAGAATGTACAGCTCATTTATAAGGGGCTACTAGGTGCAACAAAGAAAACATGTTCAGTAAAATGGTGACACATTTGAAACGAGCTCAGGCTGTAAGAGCACTTGCTGCTATCAGTAAATTAATTAGATCCCCAGAGAACAGAACACATTTCAAGGCTCCTTTTTGTTTTCAGACTTCAAGGTGTATGTGGTTTGTTGGAAGTTCTGCATGCTTAAAAACCACACTAGATTCAAAGAAATGAGGTGGGGGGAGCAGGGGGGAAAGGAAAAGCATTACAGCTTTGTGTAGTGGGCTTGGCTACTGAGAGGCTGGTGTTTCCAACCAAGAGATCAGGCTGCTGCCTTTGTGCCCACCTGGGATGTGCTCATGAATGTGTTTTTCTGGCCTGGCACAGAGGGTTCTGCTTGGTCCCCCTTCCCAGCAGATGACAGCAACAGAAAGCTGTCTCGGGCACTCTATTATTGGCACATGTGCTTACAAATGTACAATGGCAACACTAGAATAAAACAAAGTGTGTGAACTACACACAGATGGGTAAGCGTATGCTCCATGGAATAAATTCAGGTGAATTGAAATAGCAGGGGTGTTGCAATTGCAGTTAAGAAGATAACCATGTCAAATGAAGGATTACTTTTCATTCGATGTTTCTTTCTCTTGTGTGCTATTCTTCTTGGCTATGGTAAATGAGTGAAAAAGTGGTCAAAAGAGGTAAGTATAAATGAACATGCCGAACTTCAAACAGACCAAACCTTTCCCTGGAAGACAAATTAGATAGACAAGCAGAGACTGGACCTTTAAAATGTCTATATTGGTATTTCTAAGTGATAATACTTACACTCCTGAATGTCTGGTTTGGCCATTGTGAAAACAGACATTATGGAAATTATAGGCCAGCTGAATCTGTATGTTGCTGAGACAAATTTTCTTTCCAAAGTAAATCTCATAAAATGTTAATCTTGAAAGGTCTACTTGGGGATCAGTTGTCAATCTTTCTTGAAAATCTACGTTATGAGTCAAAACAGATCTTTGACAGCATAGTACACTTGTTAAAAAAAACCCTGAATGTGCTCAGAATCTCATTTCCATATTTTATCTGTTAAAAAAAAAACAGGTAAAACTGAGAACATGACATATTTGAACTTTTACAGTGAACTTTAACATATTTTTAAATTAATAATTTCTTTATCAAAGACCTAAAAAAAAAGAAGAAACATTTTATTTTAAACTAAAAATTAATAAAATTTATGCCAGCTATTTAGGGATCAAGGGAAAGGAAGGTTGTTACCGAGCATTAGATGGAGGGCAAGATGACCACTAAAGTGGATCCCCAACCAGATGGAGGATCCTCCTGAGGTCTGAAGATGAAGGGAAAGCACAGGACAGATTGGGCGTGGACTGCTGGGGAAGCAGCCCTGAAGAAAAGACCTGAGGGTACAGGTGAGCAGCAGGCTGGGGGGCTGCATCACAAGAGGATCACCAGAAAAGCAAGGGAAATGACTGTTGTCCTCCACTCAGGACTTGTGAGGTCCCAAGCACTCTGACCAGTTTTGGGATGCCCCCAGTAATGGCAAATATTTTGAAAAACTAGAGAGGGTCCAGTGAGAACCACTGTGATGGGTAGAGGGCTGGAATGTGTGCTGTGTAAGGAATGGCTGGGGGCACTGGGCTTCTTCAGCCTGGAGAAGAGGACGCTAAGGAGGTGACTGATTGCTGTCACCAACTACCAGGAGGGGTTATCAAGAAGACAGAGGGAGGCTCTTCTCAGAGGTGCACAGTAGAGGGGTGGAAGACAACAACTGCAGGTTGCAGCAAGAGCAATTCTGATTGAACACAAGGAAATTATTCGTCAAAGTGACAGCAGCTCAGCACTTGAACAAATGCCCAGATGTCAAATCACCCTTCGTGGAGATGGTCAGATCTCTCCTGGAGGAGCCCTTGAGCCACCTGAATGAACTATCCCAGGCTGCAATGCAGGGAGGGCGCTTGGACCAGAGGACCCCCTGGAGATCCCTTCCAACATAAATTATTCTACAGTTCGTGATTTCATTCTTCAATTGGTGCAGTATATTTTAAATGTTAATATTCAAATTGTATGAATATATATTATTTGTATTTACTATAATATGTATGTTCTTTATATTTAGTATATAAGTATTAAAATGTTTGCCCTGACTCTGAGCATGAATGTTGGCATGTGTAAGAAGAAACTTGTGGAAAAAAATGACCAGAAAATAGTAAGACACCTTAAAAAAACAAATGAAAATCAAGACCATTTGAAAATTCAAGTTTTATGTATAAGTTTATATACTTAAGACCCCACCTTTCTAATCAGAATATCAAAAAAACCCAAATCTACATGTAAATTTGTATTAGTTTCTTTGCCAGTGCTGCAGGTGGCTATTGTAAAAAAAAAAATAAATAAAAATAATGTTATTCAGCTCTCAAATGATTGTAAATAATAATTACTTTTTCAATCATATGCAGTAAACTGAGACACTATGTTCTTTAGAAGCTTTATAAAAATTACGTTGAACGTTATCTAAGTTTTAACACAATTCACTTGGGAGTCCTTAATAGCCACAACAGTATTACAAATATTTATATACACCACTTTCATTGAAGAAAGAGCTCATGTAAGTGCTACGCTGACAAAAATGATTTTACAGCCACATCTGTTTTTATTTGTTTTGCATTCAAACTCTACTATTTTAAGAGTTTCAATATTATCAGTACGCCATATTCTGATTGTGTACTGAAAGGATGATCTGTTTCTCTCTATCAACAAATAATCAGGAGAACTGAAAAGTCCAGTGTGTGCTAAGAAAAAACTGCAGTCTGGTTACCCCATACTATATCACCAGCAAATCATATTTCGTTGGGTTGGTGCCCTACAGGATTTACCCCACCAGCTCTAGGTGGCCCCATGCTGTGTGCTGCCATCTCCACCTCTGTCTCTGCTTCTCTACCTCACTTCATTTCCAATGCAAAATTCCAGAAGAAAACACACACCATTCTCATACTGCCTATGTCTTTGGGCTTCTGGCCACTGTTCCACACAAAAAGTTAAACTTGCCAACCTCCCGTGGCCTTTTTCACTCCCCTGCTAAACATTTTGCACCACTATGTGTAATACATTGCCTTTTCATCACAGCAGAGGAAGGTTCTGGCCAGAGAGACATTTTGATGGGCAGGGTAAAAAGGGAGGTACCGACTGATCAGTCTCAGGCATAAGCTTTGCCCATGACATATACAACCTATGCTTCAGTTTTGTCACTAAAGGGGGAAAAAAAATCACGGCCAGTCCATGTGAAACTTGTTGTCTGCATCCTGTTACCACAGACCTACAGAAAACCACAGACAATATGGCATAGTATGCATTTAAGACTAGTGCATCTACAAGTGATTTTCTATGTTCTTGAAAAGCCTGCCTATAAACTAACAACTCTTTAAAATTCTTCTAAGTTGCATGAGAAAAGAAAAAAACTAAGAAACATTTCTGTGATGTTTCCTCAACCTGATTCCTTTTTGCATTTATATAAAGAAATAATGTACTGATTTGCATACAGTTGATCATTAATTTTCTAAGTGTGGCATGCTGTCTATGACAACCTTTTCCTCAGACTTTATTTCTGTCTTAATTAGTCCACTTAAAATCAACATCAAAATTTTTTGCGGAGGTTGTGGAAATTACAAAGTTATTTATATTTTTGCATTCAGTTTACTATGCATTGTAACCCCTTCTGGTTTAGATAGATAATGTTTCTGAGAAATCAAACAAAATGAAGATACAAATCTAAAACTCTGTGCAAAGCCTGAATTCTTCAGACTGTGTGATCTTCTGTAATAAAAGCATATGTATCAACTTTGATCAGAAATAGCCATAATGCTTTAATGCCATGCATGAAAACTAAAAATTCGTAACTTTTTCAAAGGGGAAAATACAATTTAAGAGCAATAAAAAATTGTAACATGGAGTGTATCTCAGCTGTGTACAACTGAACTTATTTAAATTTGCTTTTTAATAGCACCAAGATTTGGTAACTACAGAGAATAATTTAGGCTTGAAGGGATGTGTAGAGGTCATCTAGTCCATCTCAAAGCTGGCCCAGGGCTGTGTCTGATCAAGTTTAGACCATGTCCACAGATGGAAACTCCACAGCCTCACCAGACACCTTGTTCCAGTGTCCAATCATCCTCACGGGGGAAACATTTTCCATTATGTCAAATCAGAATTTCCCGTGCTCGAACTTGCGCCCTTTGCCCCTCACACTATCACTGTGCACCTCCAAGAAAGGACTTGCTTAGACATGAGCAAGTCCAACTCTAAAAATCAGGAAATGAAAAGCAGTTGCTGCTATGGTCTTGTTCCTGCTTCTTTGTTGCATGAATCATCCTACAGTTTTCACTGAAACTATCAGGTGCCACCATTTTCCACATAGGACTCACATCTTTCTAGGCCCAGAAGATGAACCACAATCCATATAGAATAAAACTGTCGTTAGCAGGATGGGGGAAACTCTGCTGTTCTGTGCCCCAGGCTGTTGTGGCTGGCCTCTTGGCAGGTCCTGAGATTTCTCATTAATGCCAGCTCATTTACCTCAAACCAGTCAACAATCTGTGGCGTGGATGTCTCCTCTTCCACCAACTCACTGTCTGTTCACAGGCTAGTAATTTTATCCATAACTTAGTTTCTCTATTCATAAAATGAGAGTACAGATACCATTTTGCTTCTCAAGAGCACTCAGAGCAAAAGAAGCTGATGTTTGGAAGGTCTCAGATTGCACAGCTTGAAAAAGAGGATTTAAAAATGCATAATTGCATATTTACTGGAAGTATTAAACACCATCTCATGAATATGGCTTGAGATTATCTACTGAACATTAGGAGACAGTTCAGCTAACTGATTCAGTTACTATCATGAAGAAAAATCCTCTTAAAATGTCTTCTGTAATCCCGTGTATCACTTAATAAAGTGTTTTGACATAACAGAGTCCAAGCAACGGCTATCCAGGCCTAAGAATTCTATTTGAACAAAACTAAATGTATGTTTAGTTCAGTGGCCATACTTATGGCTTAAAAAGGAAAATCAAGGCAGAATATTTATGAAATTAGGGTGCTTGTGTGATTTGCTAGAACTAGTACTGATAGGGGTTGTAATATGGTGCAAAATTACATTAAATAATAATATGAACCTAGCAGTGCTTATACAAGTCTGATGAAAGGTACTTGTGCTGCCATCAATTTTATATATCACGATAGAATTTTATGAGGTTAAAAATCATGCTGAAACCCAACAGGAAAAGGAGTAAGAATAAGATGAAAAAAGCATTCTTAAGGGGTTCTCTACTAGAGTTTCACAAACAGAGGATTTCAACCTCATATCATTTCTGCCAGGTAAATAATTATTATGATTTTAGGTAAAAAAAAAAAAAAAAGAAGCCAACTCCTAACTTCAACTTAAGCAAGTCTCTGACTTTCTATGTGACTTGTCAAAATTAACCTTGTGAAGGCAATCTATGTTAACAGAGCCCAATTTAACCTAAGTCCAAACTGACAGTGAATATCACTAGAGCCTGTTACAATGGTCAAAGATACTGGGCAAACAAAACGATATTAAATTATTTAGGTTGGAGAACTGAAAAAATTGAAGAAATGGTCTGATAGATTGTGACCAACTCTCACGGAAATATTTTCTAGCTTTTGAGTATTTTCTACATAGAAATTTTTGTTTCCACATATTTTTTTAATGAGGACTAATTAAAGAAATCTTAGAAGCAAAAGAGTGCTCTCCTCCTTGTCAAGAAGAGGGAGCACAGCTTCATTTCATGTGAGGAGGATGTAGGGAATAAATCTTCCACTCTCCTCATCTGTATCCTAACTCTCAGCTTTTACTGAAGTTGAATGCTTCAGGATTTATTTTCCAAAGCCAAGAACACATCTCAGTGCATATAACAAACAAATCTATACCCGTCTTGCCAGTCATAAATGAAACAGACCAAGGCAATACTGCAGAAAATTATTAGTATTATAAAAAAAGGCTACAGTCCATTTGTCTCTCCACAAAAGAGCAAACTGCTTCTGTACTACGACATTTTATAAAATGTAAAGTATCGTGCTAGTATTCATGAGTACTATTACCACTTTGGTTTCCCTTGTATGCTATGATTTAATCTTGAATGCACATCTTGAATATTAGTGCTAAGATGCTTTACTGCTGAGATGTCTTCATGCTGATATCCCATAATAAAATCTTGTGCAATTAAGACATATTTCAACATGAAAGAGATTTCAGCTGGAAGACAGGAGAAGTGAGAGTGATGCTTCCCCTGATTAGCAATGTTTAGGTACTGTTATTCTGAGATGCTGTGCCCTCCACCTACACAAAAAATGTACCATTTGCAGGTTTCTCAACTTCATGTGCTGCCTCTGCAGTTGCCACCCCAGTACCTGCCGTCAGCCCAGACCCTAGTTAAGCTTCTACCATACTTCCAGGACAATGGCTGTGGGAAAACAAAGCCTCATCAATTAGAAAGGACTTCTTTTACCTCCCAACAAACCTTAATGCTTCATGGGGCTGTCTGAAGGAGCCCTTTCCTCCATGATGTCTCTGTCCCTTCTGACAGTCACCTACAGAGAGCCTGGACGGCCAAGGTATACTCTCACCATGAAGCATCTTCAGTAGGGAAATTTGGTGTATCTGCTTCTGCATTATGGATTGTCTTTAAAATGCTCTTGTTTCTTGATCAGTCATTTTGAGCTCTGACAAGCAATTGGTATTTTTCATCAGTTTTCCCCTGGGTACATGCAGGAGGGCAAGTGGCACGGTGTGTTTGGAAGTGACTGGCTCAGGTCCCGAGTTCAACCTCATGTTTAGATCCAAGCTTTGCACTTTATCAACACACAGAACATAAAGAGAAAAACTCTCAGAGGTGAATTATCAGTATTTATTTTGCATTCCTGTTTGGTTTTGGGTTTTTTTGTTGCCAGGATAAAAGAAATCAAGGTCCTTTGTTTGAAAAATATTTGACGAAGATTCTTCAATATAGCTCTTAGTTGTTTTTTCCCTTTACCTTGCAACTGCAGATGGTTTGTTCCTTACAGACACATATCAAACACATTATTATTGGACAGCATTAAAGCTTCAATCAGTAGGAACAAACACAGTCAAGCAGATGATCACATACTTTTTTAAAAAAACCATTTTTTCCCCTTTTTGTTTGCTGATATCGTTAAGGAAAACTTCTTACTTACCCAACATTTTCTGCATCTTCATCACACTCAGCCCTATATTTGCAAACTCCACATTTTGAGTGTTTTCTCTGAACCTCTGCCCCAGATCCTTCATACTCTAAAAAAAATAAGGTATTGTTAACAGAAAGCATGACTTTAACATTAAGCTCTGGTTTTGCTTACCTAAATCCATTTGCCTTCAGGTATATTTCCAACACGAAGTTACCATGTACTGAAGCTATTAACCTTAATAGTGCTCCCTGTTCTAAAACCAGGCAATTGGAGCTTGGTAGAACTGACAAGTGACAAGAAAGCATCCCTGAAAACACTAATGCTTCATCAAATGACTCTTCCACTGTTCTTATTTCAGCGATTTGTATTTATTCTCACTCCACCAGACCAGCATTGACATGTGTCCCAGTCACATTTAATCCTAATTGGTACTGATAATGTGTAAACCCTGTGCCTTTTAATGTCCTTGAATATTAGGTAGTGGGGATTTGAATGCTATTTTCTTTGACAGTCTTTAATTACAGATATCGTTATTCAAGGTTACTGCTCTCATTTTTTCCCCTTCCTCTTTCTGACGATGGGATGAGACTGTGCTCACATCTCATATATGCTGTGGTATATTTTCCAGATTACTCTGATCAGTTGTACAAAGCTAAAAGAAAAAAGTCATCTTAACAAGAAACTGGTAGAAATGCTATGTCCCCTAAAAAGCAAAATTAATATCTCAAATATTGTGATCCTAAAAATACCTGCACCAATCTTACTGTTGATATGGACATCAAAACTCTTCACCAAGTAAAAGAGAAATAAACTATATTCTTACTGTTTCACTGCCATCAGTCAGTCCTATTTTTGATTTTCACAAAGTGATAAAGGAGAGCTAGATATTTGAAAAGAAGGAAAAGAACCACAGAAATCTGCAGAGGGAGTCGAGAACCATCTAACGTACTGCAGTATCATGGTGGCGTATGGCTGACTACACAGCACTGTTGGATGGACAGAAATCAAAGTGATGATTCTCTTTCTCATAGCAGCTTTATGTGCTCTACCAACAGCAAATCAAACACTACCAATCAAACAGCTACATTTACATTCTTTAAATGTAAATAGGAAAACAAAACCCATAACAGTCCTTAATTTTCCTGGATCTTGGCTGAAGGGAATCTCTCCCTCCTACCTGTGGGGCTGTGCTTACCTGAAGAATAGTGCAGGTGAGCCTCTCAAATTAACTCTTGTCTAAAGCATGCTGTGCATTTTTCAAAGATTAATACATATCAAACTTTATTACAAAATTCCCACTGTAGAAATTCTATCACCACTTTTATTAAGTTACAATAGAGGTCATTTGCTTTTATCTTTACAAATGTACGCCTTATTTGATTTTTCCTACTTTCTAGATACCACATTCCTATGGCCGTGCTTAGCATCCTAAATTGTCCTTTCAGTGTCAGATTTCATTTTCCCATGCCAATAAATGATCCCCTACAGTTTGAATAAGTTAAATAAATGGCACTGCTCACGGCTTTAACTCATAGTATTTCCACTTCTTTTGCTGTTCTTATGACCCCCAACACCCTTCCCCAGCACATTAACACCCTCTGGAGTTACGGGTACAAGAGCAGGACACACTGCTCCAGATTAGTCATCAAAGCCAAACACTGTCTATGATATACTTCAGTTAAAACATCCAATAATCATATTAATTTTTGCTCATTTTTCTGCACTGACCATTATTATTCACATTCACTTTATTCCCTGCCTTATTCCCCAATGAGTCCTTTTCAGTGTCATCAGTCTGTAGGACAGAGGCTGACATCACCCAGATCCTGGACTCGCTACATAAAACTCTGTCCTCAGACATTAAAATCCCACCTGCTTTTGCATTCTGGTAGCTCAGTGACCTGTCGTCTGTCACCCAAACCTGATCAGTACAACTGATTTGCTCCCAGTTCACCAGTGGAAGGGGTCATGAGGCCAAGAACAGTCCCTAGAAACACACTCATTTTGTAATGACTTCTTAACATTTAATGATCCATTCATTGGCAATAGTTTTGCACATTAGATGTGCATCATGTGGATGATGTGCCATCTAGTTACTTAGACTAGTATGAGGAATTCCCTTTGACTGAGAAAGGTTATGGTTTCGAGGTGGTACACTCACACAAAATGTACTGTTGTACAAATGCCTTTCTTGGAAAAAAACAAGTTTAAAAAAGTGCAAATTTTTCAATAAAGGTTTTCCATGAATCCATGATGACTGGCATTAAATATTGTCCCCTCCCTTAATTCTGTACTCAGCCAATTCTTCCACTGCTTTGCTTCTGATGGATGCCAGAATGAGAGGCTGTAGCCCCCTCGATCATCACATTTCTCTTTTCTCAAAAATATTTGTACATTATTTCTCATTATTCTACTGAACAAAAAGAGACCAAAAAAGTCATCATCAGACCGGAGAGTTCTTTACCATCCAGTTTTAGAGCTTATAGGTGCAAACCAGTCAGACTTGCTGGTTACAAAACACCTGTCTTCAACATTTGGTGCTTAATATCCTTCTGCAGTACTGCTAGCATGGAAAATACTTCATCACATCCTATATATACTATCTGACTCAACTACAAATAGAACCAGAATGCTTTACAGAGTGCTTTCGCTGCACTATTAACATTTCAATTTTGTAATCAACCTAAAGAAGCAGCACATAGACACATGCACAGTCTTCCTCATCAGCTTTAGTTCTGCTCCCTGTGAATGTCTCAGCACCTTTTCATTTTCATGAACAGTAGCCCACAACTACTTGTTCACTGTTTATACTGTTCATTGTAAACTTCTCTCTCTCTCCTTCCTCCCTGCCTAAAATTGCTTTCTCTATCTTTTAAAATTAGATTTGTTTTAGAAAAAGTGTGGCCTTTTTTTCTTGATTAGAACTTGCTGTACCTGACATATATAGAATTATTTATCTGTACTTTATTTTGTTTGCACAGAATAAATATGTGCAAGTCAAGAACACCTGCACCTCAGGTACTAATAATTTACACCTGCCAGGATGAGGTGTAATACAGACGAATGCGTATTGACGCAACATTTTCAAGTTAGGCAATAGTCGTGTACAATTTTTAGAAGCTTCTTTCATTACTAGCTGCATGATGTTTTAGTACTAGCAGCATAAGATTCTGCATATAATTTAGACTGAAGTCCTCGAAGAAAATGTAGCTTTTCCTACTAATACAGAATAGTCAAATACTGTTTTTAAGCCTGAATTGTTAGCAGACATTTTCAGTACTTCACTTGAGTGCTGTTAAAATAAGCTACTCCATTAATATTTGAGAGCATAAGTTTCTCTGGTGCAAATGGCTCCAAATAGACAATGCATCCCTTGACAGATTGTCCCTCTCTTCTTTTTTTCTCCCCCACATTTGATTGTTCCTAAATAGGTTATAGCCGTTCATTTTAATATTCCAATCAATCAGTAGGCTTCAGTAATATTAATTAGGTCAAAATATGCTCCTAAATGAACAATTCAGCTCCTCTTGTTTATTACGCAGGCTTCTAATGTTGATGTATAGATGATTACAGAATTTCTTCTCCTCATTTTCATTGGTACCTAGATTAATTTTGTTCTTTGACATCTTAATTTCATGTTGAGTGAAAGCTCATTTTCCCCTCTTTTCAGCTTCCTTTCGTGTTTCAGGGCAGCACCTCATTAATGCACTGTCCTTCAAAAGGAATGAGGCACAAGGATGGGATCTGTGACTCCCAGCTGTCCCTCTGAGCTGCAGTGCTCCCTAACACTTCTCCTTGAGTCATTATTTCTCCGCAGAAGATGGCCAGCTATATCTTTAGGAACTGCAGAGTAGGAGCCTGCAAAAGGACAGCAGCACTAGAGGAATTGGCCAGCAGTAAACTGCTTCCCTCAGCAACTCATTTGTGTGTTCCTACAATGGTAATACGGCTGGGTTTCTGCTGAGGGCTTTCAATCAGGTTTGAAGCAAAAGCATCAGTCTGTGTCAAGGTGAAATTTGATCTGCCCCAAGGCACAGCCTGGAAAGGGAGCTCCACTGTATGTGTATATATATGTATATATATGTATTTATCACTGTTCCCAGTGAAGCAGGGGGAGCTTGTGGAGAGCTGCAACTGCTCAGTAGCCATGTACGTGTGGAATAAAGATTCCCTTGTCTGGGAAAGTCTCTCTGAAAACCAATTCCTATCTGTTTTGGGAATATAGTGATTTTTACCGATGTGCTATCCCACGGAAGCAACTAATCTCAAAAAGAATTTGGAAAAATAGGAAGGGCCACAGCAAATCCCCTTCTGCACACTGAAGTACAGAAGAAACCCCCTGTGATTAGGATGTGATTCTTTCAGTACAGTGGAAATTCCTGTCAGAATACCACAGTCCACAGCATCACACATTACGGACCAAACAGTTTAGTGACTTATCTTCTCTTCCATTAATTTTTAGGTCAACTTTAATGACACATTTAGTTAAAATGGAGATTGTTCCTATAACTCAAGACAAAGCTACAAACTTGCTCATTTGTCTGCAAGTATGTATTTAAAACAAGTGCAACAGCTACTCTTAGCTATCCCAAATTCTTGACAAGTGGTGCCTTGAGAAAGACAGGAATGTGCATTACAGGTTCAGCACAAGGGTACCTGGCCTATTTATGACTGAGGTGCCTGGAGGTGGGGAGTTCAAAGTTCGATACCCTAATCACAACCCAGCCGAGGCAGTATGTTTGCCCATTGGTTATGATAATGGCAACGTATGCACTTTTAAACAATGGACTTGAGGGCATGTGCTGCAAGATTCCCTACCACCACTATCCTTGTTATGTGTTAGGTATTTGACAACTATAACTCCTATTTAGTGTCTATGCATATGACACCATGGATAATGGGGGGGAAAGCTGCCATACTGCAAGAGCTGGATCAGCTGTTACACTGCAGGACCCTCTGGTCGGAGAACTCAAATACTCACTCCCCTTTCTTGCTTCAAATGCAGCTAACTCCTTTTTCTCCAAAGGAAGCCATGACAACTTCAGAGTAACCACCAGATAAATTATGTGTGAGTAGATGATGGTGGAAAACAGGAAGGACAGGAAAGTCACCAGATGCCAATGGAGATGTCACACAATTTCCCAAACATGCTGAATGCCATTCTGCAGGCCCTATTCAGGTTGCATAGGATGAACCTGCCCTGATTTGCTATCTTTCATCCTGCACAAGAGGCAAGAGGAATCTGTCCCCTCGTGCCCCTGGCTCCAGCATCCTTTTGAACAAGCTCCAGCCCACCTCAAAATCCTGCTTAGAATAAGCTTTCACCAACAGAAGGCATGAACATTCAGGCTCTTTGCCTCTGCCTTGCTGAACCTTTGGTGAAAACACAGTAATTCTTGCAAGTTTTATTTCAGTGTTAATTTTACCTACAGGTAGTAGAATCTCAACAGAAATAAACAGAACTATTTGAAGCTGAAGTGATACTCAGTGACAAGTCATGTGATGGAATCGGCACTTAGATCTTTTTAAGTCACACAACATTATAGAAATATGCTAAAAGATGTGATGTTACCTCCTATCCAGGGTGTTACTCATCGTCAGATTTCTGCAGTCATATACATTTCAATACTTTGAAACAAACCAGCAGCATTATTACTAATAAAAATAAAAAAAATATTTGAGATTCTAAACTGTGTTTATACCACCCTGACTGTGTGACAATTACTGGATAAGTGTTGTCCCCAGTGAGGGGAAGGAACAGATGGCAGCCTGCTAAAAAGCACATACTGTATATCAATTTATTAATTACTAAATGCAATCTGCTAGACGTTCATCACGAGATACTTTAGGTATTAAATTTCAGAGGGATTATAAATTCAAAACAAATTATTTTAATAAAAATTAACTTAGCTATATGTATTGCAAGCATGTTATTTCCTTAGCTTAAAAGTCTGAAGTGATTGGGTGCCATCTGTCTAACTACCATCACACCTTTTTTAATATCAAAAGTGCATTTTGCTTAGGTACTGAACAAAAATGCTGAACAAAAAGAATAAAAAATTAATGTTATGGGCATAGTAGAACACTTAGAAATCTTACCCTTGTCGGTTGATTACTAGGGCACAGAACCTGTCTCTCCTAGGACACTGATTTGTCTCTGAGAAGCTGGCGTGAAAAGACATTACCATTTGTTAACTCTTTGATGGTGTATATAACACATGCTGATGGTTTTCAACACAGCCTTGCAAAGGCCTAACTATATCACAAAGTCAACATCACAGCTGCCATTTGCTGGCAGTATCAAAGAGAAAAAGTAAGGATTATCCAAGAGTGAGAGAAAAAAGGGCCTTTACTTTCAGGGACACTGGAAGAACAGCTCAGAACTCCTTATTTACCAAAAAGGATATCTGGGAGCTCAGAAGAAATAAGGTTCTCCTTCAAAAGTTATTGCACTATGCCTGGATGCCAGATGGAAAGTATTACCAGAAAAAGCCTTACAAATAAGGACTACTGCCAGATGAAAGCAAATTATCTTTGTCACCAATACCTCTGACACAAAAAAGGAACCAGCTTCTTCAAAAAGCTTTCCTTTAAGAATCAGTGTTCCCATCTGCAGTGAGCCAAAATTTCTTCTAATAATGTAGGACGTGATTCTAAATCTGAGTAGAATTTAGACTGCTCTTTCAGTTGTCTCACTACTAGTTGGGCAATATCGTGCTAGGATCTTTTTTAGAATACTGACAAGGACAGTGGATTTAACACAAGACTGAGGTCTTCTGAACATTGAATTTACTAAATGATAGGGCTTCTACTTGGCTAGGAGTCCTAAGTGCCAGCTCTTTGTATAGTGAGAGGGCAAGAAGATCACTAAGATAACTGCTTTTTAGACATTCTTGGCTAGTATCAAATTGTAAACTTGAAGAAAAAAAAACCCTATTTGAACATAGAAACCATCTTGAAGAAAAAAATGGAAAAGCTCACCCTTAGTCACATTCATATAAACCTACCAAAGTTAATCTTCCCAAGGCTACTTTATTGGGTCGACACAGCTCTTTTAACAGGAAGAACATGACAGGTTCCACTAGAAACAAAAATTTAAAATTCTTGTTAGAAAAAAAGAAAATGTTTCACGCAAGCTAACAATCTACCTCCTTTATGCACACGTGACAGCCTGAGGATCTTGTTTGGTGCCCCAGTCTAGCAGCTGTGGAAGTACATCCACAGGTCAAATAGTGTTGCAGTTTAAAACTGGCAGAGATGAACATGAATCTGAGCCTGTAACTTCTCTTTCACCAGCTCTGCCTCAAACTCTCAACAAATCACTCTCAAACAAATCACTGTTTAAACAAAGTGGATCAGGAGCCAGTTTTATGACTACATTCTTCAGAACTGGGAAACTGCAGAATGATTCATATGAGATTACAGAGAGAAGCCCATGTCTTAAATACAAATCTAAAGGATCCCACATCTTCAGCTGTGAGCTCAACTAAGCAACTTTTTTAGGTCTGAGTCCCACTCTCTGACATTGCTTTCTGTAGGGGTGAAATCTAATGGGAGAGTAATGAGGTTTTCGAAATTTCTTTAATGTCGGAATTAACAATCCATACTCTTCTTAGAAGTGGCTTCAGGATACCCATTGTCACAAGTGATCAACAGGTTGGTTTCGTAAGTGTCATTTTTATTATGCTAATTGAGGGTTCAGACTTCTGAAATGAGCAAAATGAGTAATTTTATTACAACTCTTTATTAATGCTGTGCCATCAGAGCATAGAAAATGGAAATAGCTTATCCAGAATGTCAGAGGGCAACTAGACAATCATGTCACCTTTAAAAATTCTTCTCCATCTCATTCAGATGCACTGAAAAAATTCTCCTACTCTTAACTCTTTTCCTATAATCTAGTATCTTTGTAACAGTAAATATGATTTGGGAGAGAACTTGGATCAGTTTTTCCACTGTCTTTATCATTTTTGTGGCACATGACAACTTCTAAGGCAAGACATTGTTTGAAATAGTCTTTGAGGAAGAGGACTTTTGTGGGGTTTTTAATCAGTTCTAAATCTTTTTTTTTTTTTTTTTTTTTTGAACATAAAAATGAATACATTTAACATCATACAGTTTGGGAGTAGGAGGGAAAAATCTGCATCCAGTCAAGTTTCAGAACCATTAATGAGCTTGTTCTGCTTCTGGAGAATGAAAGAGAACAGTGTGAACCACTAGTACAAATCTCAGCTGCACGTGAGGTAAGCAGCTAATTTCAGCAGCGGGGAATGTCACAGGCAGAGCTATAGCAACTGAAGAGCACAGCTCAGATGCTTTCCCAGTACTTTCCTTCACAGTTAAAAATCTAGCAGCAAACAGTACATCTCCTGCACAGCACAGCAATGCTCCCTGAGCAGGTACAAGCAGCTGCACTCAGCCATTCTGTGTGTGCAAGCATCACTGGTGCATACACAATCATGCTAATTGTGTGTTTGAGAAACATAGCAAACACCAATTCCGTGATTAACATCTGGAAACGTAAAACCTAGAAAGGAAACAGAAATCTCTAAGCTAGCATGTCTGCTCACTTGCTGGCTTGCTCCCACTTAAGATTGCGTTTTATCACTTCCATTGCTGCTTCCTTGTACTTACAAGCAGTAGCTGTACCTAACCCATGGAGCACAGAAGCTCCTTATGCAACTTGGGTCCCATTTCTGCACCCTTAGCCAAGAGTACGGTACCAAACTATCACACCTGGGTGATTATTAAATCTCAGCATGTCCTGACTTCCTTCAGGAGAAGACGGGGAAGGCTGGTCCAGGAAGGAGTTGTGCTGTGCTCCATATAGTCTCGTAGCTGGAATAACCAGGGAGGAAGGACTGTGGCGTGCACCTGGGAGCACCCTGATCCTGCAGGTCACCTTCTGCCCAGGTTCCTGCCCTTTCCTCTTGTCTGGATCCTGAACAAAGCACCTCCATCCTCAATAGGTTCAGTATTCTTTTAGAAGTTTGTTTTTCATTCCCAATTCCCTTAGCTTGTAATATGCCTTTAATGTTTTTAATGTCTCCTTGTTACACTTTTACGGTTACTTGAATAATCAAACAAAACCAATTCCAGATACAAAACTACTGCAAATACAAAAATACTCTTTGGTTTTTGGCCAGAGCAGAGTCCAATAAACAAAGCAACAGTGGATTCTGTCATTTGAAGAATTGCTTTCAGACACAGAAAATGACTCAACATGCTGCTGACTAGCCAACTGTTCTGCAGAAGTATTACCCAACACCCAGTTTAGTGAGGAAGGTGGACAGGGGCAGTATTAATTCAGTGTGTCACAAATAGTCTAGATGTATCCATAAAAAGTGCCAAGCAGGATTTTCAATTTCTGCTTCTTTAAAATATTTTTTCTATCTAAAATTAAGAACTAAACCCAACCGTTTTCATACTGAGCAGAAGTGGAAACACTCCAGTTGGCCCAAAGGCACTCTAAAGAAAGCCAAATAAATGAAGGGCTGACATCACAAAACTGCTGCAGGAGGTAGCGGGTACATTGTCCCTTCTTTATTCAATACCCAGACAGTGCAGGTAGTCACCTGGAGCCAAGGGACACAGATTCAATAATGTCTGCCTGAAGTGAACTGAACATATGTATTCCATCTCCCAGGACAATGCACTAACCACTGCTACAAGGCAGTGTGGAGGGACCACCAAATCTCCTCAGCTGATGCCATTCTATTTCGCATAAATAATCAAAATTCACTGCCACACTGAGTCCCAGCTAACAAAGCCTTTCCATAGCACGTGTCGTCCCAACCTCCAGGCTGTCACCTTCCTCCTGCTCCCTTTGTCCCAGGCTCAATGAATATTTCAGGTGAGAACAAACACAACAGTAGTGACCAAGGGAGACCCACTTTGGACCTCTCTTACCAAGAGATGGTGGACCAATGGTTCAGTCTCCTGCCCCAAATCAAGCAACGACTATATTTGAACTTGGATCTTTCACCTCTTTGGTGAGAGCCTAATCAACAAAACACAGCATGCTCTGTCCTACTTTTCTCCAAAGTGTTCATGAAATTACCCAAAGAAACCCCGCATCTGTCAGTTGGCTGCCAATCTCTTCCAGACCAACACAGTAATATTTACAAGAGACCTTAATGGGGATTTTTGTATATGATTGGAAAATACTGAAAAAAAAATAAACCAAGCAACATTCAAACATTTCTAAAACTGTTCCAAAAATAAAAGTCAGACATGGACTAAATTACTGTCATCTGCCTCCTATAAGGAGTCCATAGCAGTACCGAGGCAAGCAATGCTCAGCTTGCAGGGAGCAGCTGTAGTGGAGTAACAAACTGGGCAAGGAAGGGGGAAAGAGGAGCAAATGGAGCTTCTGGGGGAAGAGTGCGATGCAATCTCAGGAAGAAGAGCTTCAGAAAAAAGTCACCAGTGAAGGTAACAAGAGGCAGTGTTTGAGCAGAAAATTGTTCTTCTGGACACTGCTCCCAAAGAGAACAAAGGTGAGAATGGCCATCTGCTAGCAGCAGCCCAGGAATTTACTGAGAGCATCTTATTAAAGGCGAGGGAAATGCCTTCCCTTCACTCAATACACAAAAAAAGAGGGAGCTAGCTCCTGATATTTGGAAAGTTAACTGCTGTGTTTAGCCACACAGTGATGCCATTGATCGGTTTCCACAAAAGCACATTTTCACGTAGCTGTACAAGATTTCTGATATTTCAAAACAGTCCCATCAGTATGAACTGCAACAGTTTCTTAATACAAGCAAAGCTTAAAAGCAAAACAGCTTTTCCTGTGTCTGCATATACCTGTATGTCACAATTTTCATTCAGTATGTATTCTTGCTAGTGGTATCAAAACCAGAATCAAGATAAAATTAAACTATGTTTTTTAGTCCTTGGTAGAAGGTTAAGATGTATTCAAAGATACGGACACTTCTACTGGTACCAGCTGCCTACATCCCCTTTTTGAATATAGAGCTTTGAACAGAAACAGATATCATACTGTCAGCTTTCTATCTTTTAGGCAACATGTTTGACCAAGGATAAAGTAATAACTAGACATTGTATACACTAAGGAAATAAATGCAAGAAAAAAAATCAAAGAACTACCTTGGTCAAATGCACACTGCAACCTATTCCTCTACAAATACTGTTCTGAGATGGTCAGATAACACTGCAACATTAAAGCTTATTTTTAAGTTGTCACAATTTTTCCTTAACTCATGTGGTATACAGCAACCATGTACATAAAACCAACATACATACAGTAAAAAAAAAAAAGAACAAAAGCAAGTGTAACAGGGTTTTGGTACTCACCTCCTTCTCCTGACCCAGAGCCATTATCTGAAAGAGAAACAGGGGCGGGGGGGAGGGAAGAAAGCAAATGAAAATATTGCTCCAGGAGCAGCTGTTCAGGAACTTGTCACTGTAAGATCTTACACAGGTGTTACACTTCATGAGCCAGGTGTAAAAAACAAACATCCCACTAAGTCTGGCATCCTTTAATACAGTTTGTCCATGCTTACTGTGCCCTATGCTCTCTCTTCCCTGTCAAGGTATTTTTACAGAAGGAACAGCATCATTCAGTACGGAAAACTAAATTGCTTTGTTAGCCTTTTCTCAACTGTTAGAGACAGAAACTTGTTAAACCCAAACCAAATGAAGAGTAGTCTGATTTTTGCAATATTTATTGTGGGAGTGGTACATGAAGGAGTAATATATAAGTCACCTGACTGCAGAAGTACTTCGAGAAGACAACTTGAATAAAGTTGACTTAAGCCATCTAACAACAAAATAGCTCCTCTCAGCTGAGTCAACCACTTTGTATAAGGATGCTCTAATAGCATAGTTATTTCATTGACATTAGACTGACAGGATTAGCATCTGATGAGTGACAGCTTGTAGCTGCATCCCCTTTGCATTAGCAGTTCAAGCGTCAGCAGGACTTGAGCTTCCTCACCACCCCAGGACAACTAACTCCACATCAGAGCATTACAGAGCTCGCTAGGGATTTTGTATGGGGATGTGCATCCTGCTGGGCAGCACTCTGCACAGTGTCTTCAGCTAGCGCAGCAGTAAAGACAAGCCCTTAGCACATGTTCTGAGTCACAAACGTCCCTTAGTCTTTCTCACTCAAAGGAAGTGGAGAGGAGAGGATGGGACGGCAATTACAGCCAGTGAATTTCTCCCCATCCCTGTTAGTTCAGTTTCTCTGGAAGATGAGGAGATGAGCAGAGCACACACTCCGCTCATCCCACACCTCTCCTTTCATGCCTGCTTTGGTGATGGAGAAGGCAGCTGAATTAATCTCCAGACGTCTGAAAGACGGAGACCAGATAGAGAGAGAACTGGGGTTCTTACTTCCACCTGAGCTAGTTGTTCACATCAGAGGAAAAGCCAAACCCTCTGTTTGCTCAGTTCCCTCCCCCTCTTCTTCTTTAAGCAGTGATATTTCTAAGAATAATTCCCTCTAGTGAGTGGATAAAAGTGTGAAATTCCACGTTACTGGGTCACTTCACACATTTAAAATAATCTCCTGTCACACGGAGTATCAGAAATAGTGAGGTTTTTTCCCTGCCACGTAAATTTTCCTTTCTTTCTTTCTATACCACTATTCCATGTCTAATAGACTGAGCTTATTACCTTACAGAAATGAATGCAAAAACAGAAGGGCTCTTGTTCCATCAGTAGTGACCCACTTAACTAACAAAGCAGACAATCCCATATAAAATCTCACTGTTGAGTCACTGAGAAATATGCCCTATGATGCGGTATTTCTTCATTAAGAAATCCGAAGGAGTTAATTTATTTATATGAGGGAAGTATATAGGCTTATTTGTAGCGGTGAAATTGTGTCATAAGCTGTTCTGGAGGAGAGAAGGCTGACATATGATGCTCAGACTACCCATCTCTATAGATCACTGGGCTGATATACATGAATACCACAGGCAACTGTCTCCTCTTGGCAGGACATCGTAGTAATGGGATAGATTCATTCCCACTTCTCTGGGCTTTCAGATATCAAGAAACCACACAAAAAAAAAAAGAAAAAAAAAAAAAAAGAGCATCATCCTCTATAATAGTTTGCATAATTTTCAACTTTTCACTGGAAGTTCATGCCTCCCCTCTGAGGCTGGGAGCTGTGCTAGGACTTGTCTCCAGGGTAACTGTGCTAAACTAAGCCGGTGTTCTTCGTTTTTTTTCTGAGCCTTAGCTAGATTCTCTTAAGCAGCTGCTGGTTAAAAAGGTAGCTTTTTCTTTTTTTTTTTTGCAAGCTTACTTGGACAATCAGCCCTGCTCTTTTCAGGCCCTTAACCAACTCAGAATTTCCAAAAGTGGTCTCCATGCACCAAGACCTGACAAGAAAGATGCTCAAATAAATGAGGAATCTGGACAGAAATAGCATCCCCCCCAGCCACAGGTCAGTAATTAGAGAGTGACTGATTTCTCTCTGTACTTAAACTACTCTTTTCCAACTAAGCTTGTAAAAATATGCTTGTACACAAATGTACAGGATTCTGCTGCAAGCTGCTTTTATCTGTGAAGGAGTTTCTGGATAAAATACGTAAACAAGCACTTAGATCAGACACAGCATCTGAACACTGTAAGCACTGGGCTACAGCCAGAAGCCCATTTTTTTCCCTGGTTTTCTCTGAACAGGAGCCATTTCTGTACGGTGGGTCTGCTTTGGTGCAGAGGGAGAAGGTACACTCAACCCAAAAGAACCTAACAACTCTCTCATTCAGGAGGGATGGCTTTTCACTCAAACTAGCATGAAAATTGAACCCATCTCTTCCCCATTTAGGGCAACAGCTCCAAACTTCTAAGTACAAACAGGAGGACGGTCAGTCTACGGACAAATTTTAAGTGAACAGATCCTTCCACTTGATTCACACAAGGCAAGTGGTCCAGGGAGCACCTCCAGAGCAAATCTATGAGACCCTCCTCACAGAAAGGCAGGCAAAGAAATGCCAAAACGCTGAACCTTTTTTTTAGATCTATGTAAGAAACAGGTCAGCCGCTATTCAGTCATGGGCAAAACAGAACACCCTCTGAACAAATTGGAGTTAAGACTGTATATCGCTCTCCAGGAAACAAGGCAAAAAAAAATGATGTATTTGCAGAATTTAGGTATTTCAAGGCCTAGCTGACAGCTGGGAAGGGATTTCCAGCATCTGAACTTTGGTATCCAAGAGATATTATACTGTATATATTCAAGTCCCAGATTTTCCTCTAAAGCTTTTGGGAAACAGCTGGGGCAGTTTTAGTATAAAGACAGTACATGCCACTTCTTTGTATTACATAGAAATTGGTCATCCCACACCAGCACTCCAGAAACTTCACTGAGCAAGTCCTGGATAATGTTGACTCTTTTATTCAATTCTCTTTGGTTACTCATCATATGAAACAGAATTGGAAGACAGAAAAGGCAGCTGTTATCTCAAGACATAGCTCCCAGTTAGCTAACTATATTCTGCCTGATTTCCTAGTTAACAGAGCTGACAAAGTTGGCCTCTCCATGTGGGGCAGGGCAAGTTTTCTGCAGTTTAACTCTGGGTACACAAGAGTGTCTCTAGCTAAAGATTGGATAAAGTTACCAAGAACTTGCAACCAGAGAAGACCCACTTGCTCTACAACTGGCATTAGACATGGCAATGAGAGCACTATTACGTTGCACAGTGAGAGCTTTTAACTTTCCCTCAGTGCAATTCTCCATCAGCTCCTGCAGCAGCAGCACAGAACCCAAAACCTGCCAACAGTGATGCAACAGCCAGCATTTTGGAAGAGATCTGAAAACAACACAGCCCATTTCAAGCCACCAGTTCAGCAAAGACCAAAGCAAGCTCTAACTTCCCACTGCTGGCAGCAGAACAGAGCTCCTGTCACTGCACAAAAGAGATTTGTGAAGGATACCAGCTCAGCCACCTCATGCTCCTAGGAGCCCTAGCTCAGCCTTCCTCCTGCTGAGTTTATATCCCCACCCTCCAGGAGCAGAGCTGCCTGCTAGCAATTACCCTTGATTTTGATATGCCAGCAGAAGCTTTTGGGCAGTAATGCTGACAAGCCTAATTGCCAGCAGCTGCAAGGCCTGTGGCTGCTGGAGTTGGGCTTTTAACCTCCACCTTGCCAGGCTGCGTGTGGGGAACATCCATTTGCCTTGACACCTTCAAAGAAAAGGCATTTGCTATCACATCATCCTGGTAGCCATTTCTTGCTTAATTAAGTCATACAAAAATAAAAAAAAAAAGTACAGGATATTAAATCCTGGCATGTGTTGATGAGGTATGTCTGGGTGTGCCTTGTTCTATGCTTCCAAAACATTTCCTCATGACAGATGGGCGACACTGTTCTGTTGCAAACCCTCCTCGCAGGCTGGAAAGGAAAGCTCCTGCACTGCACTGCATCTGGGAGTAAGGGTCTCAGTCAGCTCTCAGAAAGAATGCATGTTTTTATAGCAGGTTTTCAGATTTGTTATGGCTTTCTTGTGAGTGTATAAAGAGTTATTTTCACAATATAGAAGTGAGTTGCCTAGAATTTCTTCCTTAACTCACTCAAAAGGATTAAACTGAGCTTATAATTCTTTTCAGGATAATGTGTGCATCTGTGCTTCACTGTAAGCCTCTCACAAAAAACCCCAAACCACTTACTGTAAAACTTGTGCATTCAAATTTAGGGTAAGAGTTTGATTACTTCAGACTGAAGAACACTAAGTTAAAGGCACCCTTTGGAGTATCATTCCTTAAATTTAATAGAGCTATAGTGTTTATTTCTAGTTCTGCAAATAGCTTTTTTAAAAAAATAAATAAATTAGAAATCTCAGTAGAAAAAGCAATGGACTGTGCCTTCCAAATATATATACTGAGAATCTATAAGTACAATATATCAAGTACTATATCACTGTGTGGTTACATTTTCATGTGCAGTCAAAATGGTGGCTCTGTGTGTGGGCTAACAAATACACACATTCTTAGAAATGAATCGTAAAGGTCTATTTCTTGTTTACTAATTTATTTTTTTTTAATTTAAACTAATAAAAGATAATAAATTTGTGAACAAAAGGACGCAGGAGAAATCAAGGGACTCCTCCTCAATGCGCATAGCACCGACTGCCGTCTCTTCCTGTTTAGCAAGCCAGTTCAGGATAACCTCCGGTAGAGGGTGGCATAACATGAATGAATTTCAGTGTAATGTCACCCTTTATGAAGTGATCAAGGTTTCAGGTCAGCAGCAAGACTGCTGATGCTGTGAGATTGGCAGAAGTCCTGGTGTAGGTATTGTCATCTCCTCATGCCCTGCTGGGTGATCCAGTCTCTGCATTTGGTTGTGGGCTGAACTGCAAACAGGGAACTGATAAGGGTGAGAAAGAAAAAAAAAAAGGAGGAGAAGCTCTGGAAGATGGGAATTACCACCATCAGGGACTTGGCTTGGCAGGCCTGTGATTGCTTCTTCATGAATATGAAAGGCCAGATTAGGTGTAGGCAAAAATTGTATATAGTTTGATTTGACCCATCATTTCTCAAAGGTATATTAAGGTACCGGGCAAAGAGAACGCTAAAGCTGCATTTCACTTATTTTCCTAGTTTCTCTGTATTTTGCAACATGGGGCTAAGTGCATTGGCTGAAATCCACAGACCCTCGTCATCCACAGCTTGTGCCAGGAATAATTAGGCATAGAAACATCCCTGTAAACCCAGTATTTTGAAAAAAAAACATGTTACTTCATTGAAAAATGGGCTTGGACAATGTTAAAATCTGCATATGCAGTCCTGAAAACTTCAGCCATACATTCTCATACCTTTCTCTAAACCACCATTTTTAATGCCAAAACTTGCATTTTTTTCATTCCTAAAGCACCTACGATTGGCTCTTTTAATGTTCCTTGTTTTAGGATCTTGCAACTCTGACAGAACTTGGACAAAGGAAATTATGCTGTTAAATCACCCATGACTGTAAAAATCTAATTAAGATGTTACCTGCCAAGAAATCAGTCTGACTAAATCACTAGTATAGTCTGTTCTAGTGCCATAGCTTCAGAAAGTATCAGTCTGTAGCAAACTGCAAATATTTAATTCTTGTACAAGTTTCCGAAGTCTGATGTACTTTAAATATTAAATAGTTATTACAACACAGAATCAGAGAATCACAGAATGTTAGGGATTGGAAGGGACCTCAAAAGATCATCTAGTCCAATCCCCCTGCCAGAGCAGGAATACCTAGATCAGGTCACACAGGAACATGTCCAGGTGGGTTTTGAATGTCTCCAGAGAAGGAGACTCCACACCCTCTCTGGGCAGCCTGTTCCAGTGTTCTGTTACCCTCACTGTGAAGAAGTTCTTCCTCACTTTTATGCAGAACCTCCTAAGTTTCCAGCTTGCACCCGTTGCCCCTTGTCCTATCATTGGATGTCACTGAGAAGAGCCTGGCTCCATCCTCATGACACTCACCCTTTACATATTTATAAACATTAATGAGGTCACCCCTCAGTCTCCTCTTCTCCAAGCTAAAGAGACCCAGCTCCCTCAGCCTTTCCTCATAAGGGAGATGTTCCACTCCCTTCATCATCTTTGTGGCTCTGCGCTGGACTCTCTCAAGCAGTTCCCTGTCCTTCTTGAACTGGGGGGCCCAGAACTGGACACAATATTCCAGATGCGGCCTCACCAGGGCAGAGGAGAGCGGGAGGAGAACCTCTCTTGACCTACTAACCACACCCCTTCTAACACACCCCAGGATGCCATTGGCCTTCTTGGCCACAAGGGCACATTGCTGGCTCATGGTCAGCCTGCTGTCCACCAGGGCCCCCAGGTCCCTTTCCCCTATGCTGCTCTCCAACAGGTCAGTTCCCAACTTATACTGGCACATGGGGTCGTTCTTCCCCAGATGCAAGACTCTACACTTGCCCTTGTTATATTTCATTAAATTTCTCCCCACCCAACTCTCCAGCCTGTCTGGCTCACTCTGAATGGCAGCACAGCTTTCTGGTGTGTCAGCCA
Source organism: Podargus strigoides (assembly GCA_028020825.1). Classification (NCBI taxonomy): domain Eukaryota; kingdom Metazoa; phylum Chordata; class Aves; order Caprimulgiformes; family Podargidae; genus Podargus; species Podargus strigoides. The sequence continues at coordinate 63,700,548 of CM051620.1, forward strand.
CTCCTCCCAGTTTTGTGTCATCAGCAAACTTGCTGACAGAGCACTCTATTCCCTCATCCAAATCATTGATGAATATATTGAATAGTACTGGTCCCAGTACCGACCCCTGAGGGACTCCACTAGCTACAGGCCTCCAACTGGACTCCGTCCCACTGACCACAGCTCTCTGGCTTCTTTCCTTCAGCCAGTTCACAATCCACCTCACTCTCCGATCATCCAGACCGCGCTTCCTCAGTTTAGCTGCGAGGATGCTGTGGGAGACTGTGTGAAATGCTTTACTGAAATCAAGATAGACCACATCCACTGCTTTACCATCATCTATCCACCGGGTTATGTCCTCATAAAAGGCTATCAAGTTGGTCAAGCATGACTTCCCCTTGGTGAAGCCATGTTGACTGCCCCTAATGACCCTCTTGTCCTTGATATGCCTAGAGACAGCACCAAGGATAAGTTGTTCCATCGCCTTTCCAGGGATGGAGGTGAGGCTGACTGGTCTATAGTTACCCAGGTCTTCCTTCTTGCCCTTTTTGATGACCAGAGTGACATTTACTTTCCTCCAGTCCTCAGGCACCTCTCCCATTCCCCATGACTTAGCAAAGATGATGAAGAGTGGCCCAGCAATGACATCTGCCAGCTCCCTCAGCACCCATGGGTGCATCCCATCAGGATCCATGGATTTATGGATGTTCAGGTTGCTTAACTGATCCCTAACCCAGTCCTCATCAACCAGGACAAACTCCTCCTCTATCCTGACTTCCTCTGGAGCCTCAGGGGTCCTGGGCTCCTCAGGACAGCCTCCAGCAGTATAGACAGAGGCAAAGTAGGCATTCAGTAACTCTGCCTGCTTTTTATCCTCTGTCACCAGGGCACCCACCTCATTCACCAGTGGGCCTGCATTGCCTCTAGTGTTAGTTTTATCTGCAATGTATTTGAAAAAGCCCTTTCTGTTGTCCTTGACCTTTCTTGCAAGGTTTAATTCCAAGGAGGCCTTGGCTTTCCTAGTTGTCTCCCTGCATCTTCTGACAACAGACTTATATTCCTCCCAAGTGGCCAGCCCCTCCTTCCATGATCTGTACATTCTCTTCTTCCACTTGAGTTTGCCCAGCAGTTCCCTGTTTAACCATGCAGGTCTCCTGGCACCCTTTCTTGACTTCCTACCTGTTGGGATGCACTGATCTTGAGCTCGGAAGAAGAGGTCCTTGCATGCTAACCAGCTATCCTGGGCCCCTTTACCTTCAAGTACCCTGACACTATGGGGGAATTTTGCCCTATTGTCTCAGGTGCATCCCAGCAGGATGGCACTTTGCTTTGAAAAACTGAAACTCTCTGATAGGAAACCAGTGAATCTATACTGAGCTCTCAATGACATCCCAGAAAAAAAGCGTTTTCATAGCAAATTCGGAAGCATTCAGTGAATGCTAGGGTAGAATGCATATAAAAATAATCACTTCTTTTCATTGTTCCCAAAACATTATCCTAGTAGTTTGTTTTAGTGAGGGAAAGAAACTTTCATGTTGTGAGTCTGTTACTTAAAATAATTTCAGCATAGAATTAAAAAAAATATATTTACTTAGACAACCTCAGTTCAAACCTTCATACTTCTTGGGTGTTATAGGACCATGAGAGCTCCCAAACTAACACATATTTTTCCTATTTTTGCTGCATCTGGAAAAAATGTGCAGGTGGGAGATTGAGAAGGAAGGTAGATTCAGTCATCTGCCTGAGGTATGCTGGAATTGTACAGTTAAGCTGGACACAAAACGCAAGTTTCCTTCAGTTCTAGGACCAATGTCATAGATTGTTTTGGACCTTGGCAAACAACCCCAAATCTCAGTATAGGTCTGTGCTCTAGTCAAAGGCATTAGAGCAGCTCATGTAAAACACAGCCATGCTGCATTTAAATGAGGCAGCTCTGGGACTGGCAGCAGCAGCAAGAAACTTGGCCTAGGTACTCTACCCAACTATCTACCCTAATTTCCAGGTAGGAGGCTGCAGTTACCAGTGAGTTCCAGGCTGCTACCTTTAAATTGTCATTGATAACTAAACTAACCAACGTAAAGCTAGGTAGGAGTGTGCACCTCATCTGTAGTCAGGCTTTTGCCACCATAGAGATGCAACCTTATTTAAACTAATTGAATAACTATCAGAAAATGAGAGATGTCCCACAACGTAAATTTTTTTGGCATATTACTTATGTACCAAAGAATGCAGTTGTTGATGCTACTGAACCATTTAATTTAATTCTGAGAAAGCCAGCCATGTGTCTGGTCTCACCAACTTTGAATCTGTCCAGAGGTTCAGAAGACCTCTGATGGCTAAAGTTTCTGTGTTCAAGGGCACATGAAGACAGTGAAAACATGTCCCATGTATTTTAAGCATGTGGAAAATCTGTGGTTTAAGTGTGTAGAAAGACAGAAAAGGCCAGTCCATTAGAAATGTGACGTGCATTGATTTTGTAAGAGTTGTGTGTACCTTCAATATAATGACTGAAAGTGAAATTAGTCAAAGATGATGCCTTGGACACACGTAGAGTGGCAGTCAGGATGATCAGTGTCATTTGCTGGATGTCACACTAATTTTGTACATCTGAAAAATGAGTCCTAAAGAAATGACTAATTTGTTGTCTGCTCCAAATTTGTTGTAAGCCTTTTGATGAATATCAAGGCTCTTCTACACATAGAACAGATGCATTCACAAACTATTTTTTCAGATGAAGTATTTCTACTTTTAATGTTTATTTATTAACCTGTTCACATATCAGAAGATATATGAGATTTATTCTCTATAAAAATACTCCATTGCTAAAGAGGACTTGGGGTTTCCACGTTACTTCATTCTATGAAAAGCATGAAAATTACAATCTCTGGAATTAACAGCAAAGCTAAAGAGCTAACCATATAACATCATTTATTAGTAACACAAAGAGATGTTTTACATACCAGAATAACAAGGTCCTCTTGATACCACTTTTATCTCTTTCTGATGCTTGCAAGCAGCTCTCTTGAGGAAGCATTCATTTTGGTAAGTGTCTCCATTTGATCCACAAACAGGAATATAGTTTGTGTGACACTGAAAAAGAAAATATAAAGTAGTTCAGTCATACAAAATCATATGATTAATCTCAACTGCATATTAATATACAGAAAGATAGTTGTGTAAATACAAATTACTAGCAGTAAGTTATAACCCTGTTCACTGAAGGAAGATTTAAAATATACTAGTTTCTCAATATCACTCTATGTATTCCTTTTGGATCACTGAAATAATAGTCCAACTCCATCTGGGCTGAACATAGGAATTCAGTAAGAAAGATTAAAAGAACATAATAACTATAGTGGGACTCAGGGAATATGACAAGCATCTAGAAGTATTTGAAGGATAAACACACTGAGGAAAGAGAAAACTTCTTCAGGATAATACAAGAATTAAGCACAGTCGGATAAAACTGAGCAAAGGAAAATTTAAGGTGAACAGCGCTTAAGGGGAGATTTGCTAATTTTTTCATTGTAGAGGGATCTTTCAGGGGAGGTGGAAAACAACCACCACCCCCATTAAATTCACAGGCATCATGAGTCAATGACTGACAATGCTTTCGTATTACTATACTGAAAAATTCTGAGCTTAAAGTCAGTAGCATTTAATAAAAAGAAAGGAAGAAAGGAAAATTTATCATTTGGAATGGCTGTGTCAGGAGCCTGTATTTTACTATTTTCTTACATTCTAAGCAAGATGGATTATACACCCCTTATATCTATAATGTGTATTAAAACACAGAGACAGCCAATCCACCTAACACCTGCAAGTGCTGCACCACGTCCTGCTGAACTGCAGATCCAAACACCTGTTCACTGTGTGGAAAAGGAGACATAATTTACCATAATTTTCCACCTACCAAAAATAAATGAAACCTTTGCTTAGCCTAGGGTTGAATTTATTTTCCTTTTTTTTTTTTTAATCATTACTGGGTTTTGATCTTATTATTTTTCATAAATAAAAGTTACAGACAGAATGAAGGCTGATGAAGAAACCTCTTCTCCTACAAATTTTTCCTCCCTTTAAAAGGCAGTCGGATCCCATTGTTCTTACAGGACGTAAGCTCTACGCCCTTGGTGTAGGTACCCACCTGAACAACACCACATCAAAAGGCAGCTCTGAAACACTGGAATCCAAAACCAGTGTAAGATCACATACACACTATTGCTGTTCTGGTTTCCCTTGATTTATTATTTATTGGAAACAGAACACATGTTTATTTTTAAAACACCAAAAGCTAGCCCACTCCAGGGTTGGTTGATAACACTGCCACCTCTTTCAGTTTTACCTGGAGTCTTGTAATATTTGATACGGAAATTGTAAAAAAAAAGAACCTCAGTCTTCTCTTTTCTTTAAAAAGTGGGGGGCAAGAAGGAAGGAAGGATTGCCATGAGAGTTACAAAACCTATAAACTAAAGGCTCAAAAACCAACAAAGCAAATTGAATTTGCTATTTAGTACTTTTAAAAAGTTCAGAGGTTATTTTTAAACCAAATTTCCACACTTTTTTTTTCAGGAGTGTGACTAATTCACTGTTTTCATTCATAAACTTTATGATCACTGGTGATCCTGTTATTATCTGATTTTCAAGACACCTTAAGATCTTCCAGGGTCTAATGTACCACATTCAGCCACCAGCAGAACATGAAAGAATGCTCCAAATATTGGGTATTAGAGTAAGCAATTCATAATAAGTACTGCATTTAAACTATAGTTTCATCTGGTGTGTGCGACAAGGCTTGGATGCCCTGCTCCTGGTCACCTCTCTTCCCGTCTTGGGGCAGAATCTGGCAAGGTGGGGTGGCAGAATGTGGGTGTCACTTAGCACTCCCCATGTGGGGGCACGGCATGTGGTGGCCCTCCGTTCTTCCCCACATCAGTTTATGCTGCTGATTGACTTGCCAAAAACATGCAGGGAGCTAACATGATGCTACACTCTCCACTTGCTCCCTGAGCACACCCTGGTGAAGTTCAGTCACATACCATCCCAATCAGTGCCATTAAAAAAGAAGCCTATAATTAGACTATATGAGTGAAATTTTTAAAGCGATGATTCTACAAATACTTCAATACACCCGAAAGATTTGTCAGAAATGGCAAACAAAAAGGTTAGCAGCCCTTACCTGGAACTGACATGCACATTTCAAGCCATCACCCTCATCCTTGCACACTCCTCCATGTTTACATGACGATTCATCACACACTCTTACGTTGGATTCCCTTACATTTAACTCTGCAGGAAAAAAAAAATTGAAAAAGGAGTCAGAAAAGAAATCGTAAGATGAGTAATTTTGTGGACTGTCTTGTCTTCAAACCCACTGAGCCACCCCGCTGCTTTACCTCCATACAGAAATTAAAGGAACAAGCCAGACCTATTCCCCAGGCTGCCCTGAGTCAGCTCCATCCTGCTCCCCAGAGGCAGCTTTGCCTGGTTGGAAGAGCAGCTGTGGCTAAACGCCACTTCACCACGCAAACCGATACAGAGCAGGCGCATGTTCACACTACCCATACTCCCCTCCACCTCTCCCTTGCTGCGGATGCTCCCAGTACAAAACCTTCTTCTGCAGAAATTACACACAGCAGGAGTCAGGACCTCTACACAAGCCATAGCCCGTGTTTCTCACCTGTTACCTCTTTTTGCCTTACTTGCCACAGAGGTCCTGAAGAAGAAAAGCTAAAATATCAGAATTTCTCTGCCTGGTTTTTCAGTCTCTGCCTTGCCCACACTGTTATCCTGCAGACTAAGAATAAACTGAAGTATGTTTAAACTATTATAATTTGCTTGCACTGTAGGAGCCAGAGTGATGAAGCAGAGCCCTCTGTCTTAGCTGCTGCTTAAAAATATGGAGCACAAAAGCAGCTCCTGCCTCTGGAAGCCTGCAGCAGAAGTAAAGCTGGCAAGAGGGAGATCAAGGGGCTGTACACATCAACTACTGCATAGGCAACTGTGCCAACACAAAAGTTGCTTAAATAGCTTCAAGCTTTTGGGGGCATTATATCCAAGAATAGTTTTAAAGGAGAATAAATATATTCTATTGGAATAAGTATTTGTTTTGAACTACAGCTAGAAGAGAGAGAGCAAAAGAAGGTAGTGGTGGAATAATGGAAGTGGTCAGTGTTAGCCCAAACATGACGTCACCAGACTGTGTGGAAATGGTGCTGTTGCTATTGATTGCAATGAAAAGGTGAAAATAACACCAAGTGCTCTGGAAAAATCCCCTGCCACTGTTTAAGGCTGCACTGATATCAAAGGATATCATTTGAAGCTGCCTGTGCTTCGGCTCCAGTCAGAAACCTCCAGGACTCTACAGTAATATGACCCACTAAAGGGATTGACAGTGGTGTGACTTAAAATAATGTCTGTGACTTTAAATAAGAAAGACCTATCCAGATAAATGGCTTAAAGAAAGCACTGAATACCAACCATTCAGAAACAGGGAAAGGTAGGTCAAAAGCAGAAGAAATAATGCTGGCTGCCACTTACAGTCTTAAATAGGCAGTCATCCTCCTGCTCACAGCAGTGTCAGCACTTGGGTATGACAGTGACAGACACCCTGGAAAACTGCCCCTGTGGGTTTGCAGAACATTAGACACCCACACACATAGTTTATATAAATAAACATATTATTGTGTAATCATTTGTGTAATAAATTATGCTATGTGTCTTACACTTCTGTATTTAATACAGTAAAATTACATATTTTTTCATAGCACTAAAGTTATAGGATTATAGCTCAACAGAAGGTCCAGTTATAATCCACATATTTTGTCAACTACGAGAAAAAAATGACAAAATATTGATTTTTTTCCCCTCATCCATCATTCCCAGAGGCATAAATGAGGAGGCCAATGCGTGCAACACCGGGTAGTTAGGTATCCTGGTTGCCATCACAACCCCGTGCACGCGTTCTCTAATGTTATTCTTAATGTTGCCATTTATCAAGTGCGACGGCTGCATTGTAGGGACCAAGTTAATGTGACAGAACATCGCATCTTTTCAATTTAGTGTGTTCATAACTCGCTCCTGAAGGAAACGCGCCTTTCTTTTTCCTCCTGAAGATCTCTTCCGTGAAGATGAACAAAGTATCAAGACCAATTAAGGGGAAATGATTTCCATATCTGAAAGAAAGATCCACCTTTAGGTGATACGGCATTTGAGAAAATGCAGTTTATAAAAGGGAGCAACCAGACAGACAAATGGCTGCGTGAGCAGCTTTCAAAAACCTGTTGTCATCAGCTCAGGAAACTAAAGAGATACAGGTCCTCCTCAAATCTCAACTGAGCTCACTGGACTTGGTGCTTCACAGCATCCAACCAGCAGAAGTCCCTTGGCAGCTGCAACTCGTGCTTGAAATCCTGAGGGTCTACACGATGCCTAACTGCCCAAGCAGTGTAGCACAGACTTTCTGCCAATCTCTGTGGACCCCAGCGTGATGAGGGGCACAAGACCGCCTGGGAAGGAGCCTCTTTGCCACTGGGGGAGCAAGGAGCCTCACTTTTCTGCATGAGAGGGAAGGGGAGGAACCCAGGGGGAGTCAGAAACAGTCCCCAGCCAGCAGTTCAGCATCAAGGCTAAACCAGAGATGTGCTTGTTCCTAACTTAGCTATTACTCTGGCTGCGAGAGCCAGTGAGAAAGAGAAAGATTTCAGAAAAAAAACGCAGCAGGAGATATGAAGATTGGGGTGGGGAATCAGCCCTTGTGAGCCCCGCAAGCCCCAAGAAACTGAGAATTCTTTTCTTTAAAAAATACACAGGAGGAATTAGGACGATAGAAAGCACACGGTTTTAATGGTTGTTTAATTTTAGGAGCGGACCGTTTTTCCTTCCACATAAATGTTAAATACCAATTATAAGCATGCTGATCAGGGAAGGTCATTCAGAGACCAGGACCCAGTGTGATTTTCCAAAACTGTACAAAAGACAAGATACCCTGGTGACTGGCACTTGAATGTGACAGATTAATTTTTTTTAATTACAGGACGTCACCTAATGCCCTGCTTCCATTCAGTGGCAAATTGCAGCAGCCATGAAATCAAGCCTCCGACATGTGCATGACTGCATCTGATGGACTCACAAGTATGGAGCAGTGTGGTGGCCGTAACAACTCCCACATCTACAGCATTCGGTTCAGAAATGAACAGATGAGAATGGATGTTACTAGAGCGATGTGATGAGGAACAGCGGACGTTTCGCATGCATGAAATATGCTCTCTCCTCAGTGGATTCCCCACAGAGAGAGAATTAAAATAGAGTTCTTGCAATTATTTCCAAAAGAACAGAATCTTTATCATCATATGTGAGAACAGACCTATGAAAGGAGTAAGAACACATAGCAAATGGCTTAGGGTAATTTCTTACATGTTTCTTTAATGCCTATCGCAACTCATTTCCTAGACTTTTAGCAGGTATAAATAAGAGAAAGCCTCAGTGTGATTCATTACATACAGCAAGAAGATGGTAAGTAGTGATCCATCAACTCCCAGGAGAAAATATAATTAGTGCAATTAAATCAGGCTTCCAAATTTATGATAAAATTAATCTCCAAAGACCTAAAATGAGGTATTAAAAATGATTTGCTAGTATCTGTGCAGCCAATACACTTCCTGGTGGGGTGAAGGCTGACCAACACAGAGCAGCTTGCAGGAATTTGGCTGCCAAGACCCACGTCTTTTGTGGGGTTTTTTCCGCTTTTGAAATGAATTCACCTTGTGATAATTTGATACATCAATAAGAATGAGGAAAGCCTTCTCCATTTTGCCTCCTTTCAGAGAATTTGAAGTACAGCTCGATACAAGTAGGTGGAGATTGGCTTTTTGCCTGTGACCTCAAAATGCATTGCACTGAGGCATGAACCTCTCATTATAAGCTAAATTACACGTGTCGAGATACTGAACCTGAAGATGAAATCAAATTTGTAGGTTTAAGTACATCAAATGTGTTGCTTCCATCTAGATACCTCGAGAATAAAATACAATCTAAGACAGGCAAATCTGGTAACCTTGTAAGGAATTTGGTTTTTCAAAACTCATACTTCTCCTGGGGTTGGCAATAGTACATAGTAATGATGAATGGACACAAGGAACCAAAAAAATACCTTTCCCACGTGGAACTGAGCGGGTGGCTTTAGTAACAGTGTTTCCAGCTTTGGCTCTCTTGAATATTTTAACTGTGCCTGGGAAAAACCCTCTCTTGCCTGCCTGGCTGTTTCCTGTTTCCTATGGGTAAGACCCCAACCAGGGGAGGTGCAGGCACCCCTTGTCCCCTTGGCCTATGGGTTTGGTTCAAGAGGGGGAAAAGCTTGCACTGTTCTCACTAGAGGGAAAAGGCAAAGCAGTGCGGGGTTCCTCATGGCAGCTTTTCTGTCATCCACATGGTTTGTTCTTTCCAAAGCCAAGGGTCTGCTATTCTACTGGTTAAAAGAACCCCCAAAATTGTAAGACCAACTGAAGAGGGTCAACACTGACTTGAGAAGGGGCTCAGAGGAGAAATTATCCTGTGTGGGAGGATGTTAGAGCCCATAAAGTTTATTGGACATGGTGGCATTACAAGTGGATGAGCTCTTAGGACCACAGAAGAGTCAAATTCCAATGAGCAGAAAACCTCTAACCTACTCGATTTTGGGAGTCAGCCTCATGACTTGGGATTGGCTTTGGCAAATCACTGGGGTTTCTTTTGGTTTTGGCAAATCATTCTGGTTTTGGCAAATTATTTAGGAATGATTGGAAAACTTAATGGGGAAAAGAAAAAAAAATGAAAAAAGGTTTTCCTTAAGCATTAGAAAGCTGAGCTGCTCACATGACAAGTACAATATTAAATTGTGTCTTAAATCTAACTCTTGAGTAAAACTTCACCTGCCAGTCACACTCTTTGCCCCACAACAAACAAAGGTCTGCCCCAGAGACAGGTCTGCGCCTGAGTTGTTCCCAAGCACAGCCTGCCCACTTGAGCCATGAAGGTAAGTTTGAGTGACATCACAGGTAAACAAAATAACTGCAAAAAAGACTCTCCAGGGAATATTTTGGATACCCCTGGGACAGCTCTGCTCATCTTCAGCTGCTGCCTCAAAACAAAGCAGCACAGCTCTCCAGTAGGTCCTACCAGTCCCATGCAGACATACAAGCATCCCAGCTGGTACTAGCTTAAGTCACTTTAGATTTCCATCACCTACAGTGACTTTGGTGTTGGCTCAGACACTTAGCTCACATGTACACATCTACACATAAACATTTAGGTGTCTTAATCTACAAGACAGGCCCCATCTCATCGTTCTTTCAAAGTGCACCCAGTACAGTCATTCCTGCAGTAAGTCACACAAATGCCTAAAGGCTGTGGACAAGAGGCATAATTTTGGGAGTCCCTGTGTGTAATTTAGTTGTTCTCATACTAGCAAAGTGCTGGCATATGTGTTTGGAGGGAAGCAGCATAAATTAATACTCATTTCCGCCACTGGGTACAAGTCTCACAGATAAATGCAAGTTACAGCCACGTACAACAGAACTTGTTACTATTTGTTTTATTGAAGGTCTTCAGCTCCCCACTGGTTCCTACTACACCTACTACACCAGATTCCCTCCTTAACCAATTTTTCTTTACAGCACACCCACTACATTTTATCTGCCCCTTTCAAAACACCAGAGTAGCATTCAAGAAATAGCATGTTTCTGCTTTGCAAATTGAAATAAGAAGTTTAAGGGGAAAAAATCTCTGAAGTAAGGATGTCCATTTGCAGAGCTACTGAAGAAGCAATGACCAAGCATCAGCAAAGAAGGAACATTCCCCTTACTTGCATTACGCTATCCCAACAGTGACATTAGCTACGAATAGTCTTTTCCCCGAAGACTTTGTGTCTTCTTTTAAGATAGTGAAATCATATGTTGGACTTCTAGTTTGTATAGTAGAAATGTGAAACAGGGACATGGACGAAGATACACACACACCTCTCTAGTTTGTAGAAGATGGAAAGCAAAGGTTGTTTGCGTGGTGGACACAGTAGGACGCTTTTGTCTTCGTTCCGCATCCACCAACGCTAACCTGACATCTCTCACCACAACTTCTGTCCTGTGTTTCTGTAGCAAAATTAGGAGCCAAACTCACCTAATATATGCCAAATACTGAAGGTGAAGTGTTGTTCCACCTGCTTTGTGCCTGTGTTGTGAGGATGGTTTATTTTAAAACAAGCCAGCACATACTGCTCAGACATATACCTGTACACAAACAGTTCTGGAGGAAAGGAAGCCCCCAGGCTTTGCAGCAATTTCTTTGACACCTGCCACCGATGCCATTTGAACAGCTAGTATTTAGTCCTGCTTTTTCTTCATCTCATGTTGATAAAGTGTTTCATTGAAACATAGTTCACCTTAGCAGTGAGTGAGTGGCCACTGCTACCTGTCCCTTGGTTGAAGGGGATCCTTGGCTTTAGTGCTGCAACCAAAGGAGCGCGCATCGTTTCTCACTTCATCAGTTAGAGCACAAAGTATTACTAAAATATGGTGCCATTAGGAACTACAACCTTCCAAAACAAGTATGTATCATTGACAAAACCTGAAAATATCATTTATTTGGTAATTAATAAACAGTCTGTACATTAGGTTATCCATATCTTTTTGCTGTCCCCATCTGTTTCAGCAGTTGTCGATTACAAAAACCATGATAATTTGCATTGTAGAGATTATGTCTGTTGAATCTTCTCAGAATTCTTCTCAGAAATTGTCTGAGGTTATAGGGGAGGAATAAGAGAGCAGACAAAGCCCTCAGACAAAGTTAGTAATTACTTGTCCAACTAAATAATACTTGTTCATGTCAGACAAGTCAAAGCAACACAAAATGGATCATATTATCTTATTCATAGGAAAAAGTATATTTTTCAGAAAAGAAAACAGAAAATAAGACAAACTATGCTGGGAAATTATTAAGGGATAAGGAAGATGCCATTTAGACACCGCACTTCCTCTTTTCAGATAGCTGTTGTCACTAATTTGAAATAACATTTTATCAAGAAACAACTTACAAGAAATTAAGAAGGTAGAGAGTGTGGATAATGGAAAGATAAGAAAGCTGTTGGAAAAAAAAGTCAGAGAACAAAAAGAGGAAAACTGAAATATGTAACACAAGAAAATCTTAAACAAACGTAAGTTTTAAATAACTGAAACTATTAAAACTCATTTAAATGCCTTTTCTGTGATATGATATCATTTTCTTTCATGCTTGCATTAGAAGAAAACAATTCATTGTAATAGCCTAAAGGTTGTATGAAAAAAACAAGAAACAAAATTATTAAAATGAATTTACCCTAAAAAACCAGACAACTATGGTCTAATGGAATTAAGATATTCTCAGATTTATTTCTTTTTTAATTAGTCACTTAATGGATGCCTTGGGTGGCCGACAGCAAATCTACTGTTTTCAAAACTATATTAAGCAGTACTATAGGACCAGCAAAACCTGTTTTCTTGCGTCTTGATGCAATATTTAAGACTCAATTGTGCAGAAAAAAAGAGCTGTACTTCGGCTCTTGAGAATGCTATCTAAGTGAATAAAGCTTGAAATATTTCCCTAAAACTACTTTTACAAGACTGCATTAACATTTGATTGCTTCAGTGCTGTCCAATTTACCTAGGATGATTATACTTTTACATTTCGAGTCTCCCTTTAAAACAGAGAAAAACAGAATGCATACATGCTGCTAAGGAAATCAGTATTCTTGCACACAATAGGAAACCACAGCAAATTTTAACAACTAGCACTCACACAGTAAGGTAACAAGACTGGCTTTGAACCCGAGAGACTCCCACACTGTAATTTTTCATATTGCCAGTGTGCCTCAGACTAACTATTCGGTGTGAAAAAGTAAGGGAAGTGTCATAGTGATGAGTATTTAGATGACAGTTCTGTCAAAATATTGCATTCAGCCCATGGTGCATTTCTGTCTCCATCATGAAAAAAAAAAAAAGTATTTGTAGAAAAAGTTGAGGGGTTTTTCGGTTATATGAAAAGCTTTGACAATATTTCAGAAATTATGTATAATCTGTAGGTGAATACTTAAGCAAATGGTACAAACCAACTAGTTGTGCAATTGGTTGGAGAGAAGTAAGATGCAGTGAGAACCTGGAATGGTGTTCTCTCTCATAAACATTTTTGTACCCAGGTTAGGTGGTACAGCAATCTGGCTTTCAGGACACAGGGCTGGCGTGCTTTTCTGTTAGTAGCTATCCAGGACACTGACTTCACAACTTGCTTACAAAGCACAATCTGTCTTGCTACAAAAAAGTTATTAATTGTGATTATGCAAGGCTGTTATAAAGAAGCCAGTATCACTGCATGTTCTTACATAAAATTAAAATAATATCTTAGAAAAGAAACATGTTCATATAGCATATTTACAACAAGGTCGATTACAAAAGGTATTATCAATCTTTAGTTTCTAAGGAAACCAAGGCTGTGCAAGTACAGCAACTCTCCAAATGTGTCTCTGTTGGTTTCTTCCAATAACTTTTGCACTCACTGGGCAATTCCAGCCAAATCTGACAGTGGCAGAGGCCTAGGACAATGAGCTTCCTACAAGTTCATAAAAAATCAGTGGCTGCTTGGAGAAGAGGGGTCCAACATCATGCTAATTGGAGGAATCAGGGCAAGGCTCAGGTGATAAAATCACAAACACGTGCAATGTGTTTCTTTTCACAAACGCATGCAAATAAGTGGTCACAGACTGTTTTCCACTCATGGCACTGTTATGGTCCTTGCATATTGAGACTTGGATCACGTAAACACTTCTAAACACATGGACTTTTCAGGATACTGGATAACTTGTGCTGCTGAATGCTAATACCTATACAAATGGATGCATTCCAGTAAGATAACTTCAAAAGTCATGCTCTTACACTTTGTCAGCCCTTTTCGTAGTAAGACTCCTACGAAATTTTTCATTTGCATAAATTAAACCGTTAATTCCTGACAATTGTGCAGCATGTGCAGTTACAGTCAGTGGGAAAATGTTATTTGTCCTCATTCCCTTAATGCCTACTTGCTCTGTCTCTGTCTGCAGAGTAGGTGGTCAAATATGCAAAACATTTCCAAATGACTTGCTAAGGGTACATTATATCTCGCCTGTGCCCTGGACCCCCAAACTGGGGAGTTTCACTTGCTTTCTGGCATCATTACCTGTGTAAGAACCAAGCAGGCAAGCATGCTGCTCCCTAAGGAGCTATAGCTTTGGCTACTGAATCTTTGTCCTGAAGAAATCTTTCTGTGCCAATTACAAACCAAGGTGAACTCTTTAGTCTTGTTCATAAAGTAAATCAGTTACTTTCCTAAGCCTGTAGAGGGATGACAAGCTGTTCAAACACTACGAAACAACAGAGCTCTCATTTATACTCATGGAGAACCTGAAGGCCGAAGCAAAGTAAAACAGTGGTAAAAAACGACACCGAAGCAACTAATTGGCTTCCATAAACATCACAGCGAATTTCTTCTTTGATCTGTAGGTGACACACACAAATCAAATTCAAGTTGATTCTAAATTGCAAAATGACATTGGCCAAATTCTTGTCCGACTCCTGGCAATGCTTCAGCCTAGGGACCAGCTTCCCAGATTCAGAGCTGGAAGAGAGGTGTCACACCTTGTCTAGCCTTCAGAATTACAGTATTTGTTTACGGGTGGAGGATGGATGTCTAATGGATATACTTGGCCATGGAGCTGAAAGCCCAGGTCCTTCTGTCATCTGCTCCTCACTTCCATTTCTTCTGCAGCAGAAGAGAAACAGGCCCTGATGTGAACAGCGCTTTGATGCACAGAAGACCTTTCCGTAACCTTTCCATAACTGTTTCAGCCATCTCCCCTCCATGATCACTGCCTTCAGAGCTCTGTGCTGCTGTCAGAAAAGGAAACTTTTGTCTCTGTAAGCAATAGTAAGGGAAGCAGCAAAAGGGCCTGATCGTGAGCTTTTTTGTTGTTGCTAAAACAAGAGCTGAAGTCAGCGGAAGCTGGAGCACATCAGAGGTGTGTCCATTTACCACAAAGCCCATACATTTTCTTTGCTCTCAAGGTCATGTCAACACATGCTTGGCTTCAGCACTCGGGAAGTCCTAACGTGAAGAGAGACTCAGGCTCTGTATATGGATTTACACTTTCCTCTAAGGAAAGTTATGGAACTTGCTTAGGGTCTTTCTGTTTGTTTTACTTTATTTCAAGGCCACTTGAGGGGCCTGGGAAATCAAAGCCAACTATAAATGCTACGTTAACCTCGTCACCTTCCCATTCCTTTATTCTGCTTGTGTTTCCAGTGTCAGAGAGATGTTAAAGGAGCAGCTGAGTCTTGATCCATCAGAGCTCCACAGGCAACTGTGTTCACAGCCATGGAAGAGCCTCCCAGGTTGTCAACTAATACACTTAGGGATGCATTGTCCCTCTGGGAGCCATTATCTTGTGACTTTTGAAAGCTTTACAATAAGTTTAAAAATGATTTAAAAAAAAAATAAAAAAAAAAATCTCCTAAGGATACTGGAAAACACTATAGGAAACCGATACATTTTCATTGACCTTTCGGGATAAAAACACAGTACTGATGTAGATTATATAGCACAACTCAGGTTATTCTACATACTCTGCATATTACACAGATTATAAATGATTGCCAAAAAGTGGTATGTTTCAGGGGAAAAATAGAAATATTTTTAAAATGTGAAATAAATATATATAAATACATGCCAAACCCAGTATTTTCAGTAATAATATTTTCAGTGTTCGGTATTGGCTCTGATGCTACTCTTCTCCCCCTCCACCTTCCCATTATCCCAACATTTTTCCTTTATACTTAAAAAGGCAGAAGAAGAAAACTATCTGCATAGAAAAGTCCTTTCATTTCTCAGCTACAAAGCCAGGAAAAACAGGTGGGTTTTGGTGAATTTTCTAGGAAAATACTATTTGCTACAAAATGGTTTTCAATGAGGAACAGCTCTATTTGAAATGATGTTTTTCCATTTAGTATACATAATTTGAGGCTCCAATCCTATAAATGCCTGGGCAGAGACTTAACCTTGAGCATCTGTGCGATCTAAGTAACCTAAATGGAACTAATTGTGTGTAAGATTAAGAATGCCTGTAAGTGCTTGTAGGATCAAGGACACAAGCAATATTTTAAGGACCTGATTTTTATACAAACAATAATTAACTTGACTAGGCCTTCCATCTATTGGATACAAATGTGTAGAATTACAGTGTGGAGAAGTATTTTAAGACACCATTTATTCCTCATCTTTGAAATCTTCCCTTAAAAGCAGCAGAAAATATCTGATAAAAAGTTGTCAGATAGTGTATTAATCTACTCTTAATTATTCACTCTTTAAGGGGAAAATGCTGCTGTCTGCAAGATGAAGAAGCAGAAGTCTAAAATGTGGCCTCTAAATTTTAAACATTGCTCATCACTTCCACTCATTATCATTAACTGCTATGTGAAATATCTTAATACCGAGAGGCTGCAGTGAAGATTAGATCCCCCTTCTGAAAGTCATGGATGAGAGCCAGACCATGACTTACAGCATAAGCAGACACGTCATACAAATTGTGATAAAAAGCAGATATTATTGTGTCCATTTCACTGGATGAGGAAGAAAAGCATGAAGTGATTTATCCAAGCCTACCACACAAGGCCAAGGCAGGATGTCACAAGAGAACTTGTCCCTGCCCAATTGTTTTGCTACAAGGTTATCTTTCCTCAGTCTCTTCACCTTCCCTCTCAGAGAAATATCTTTAATACCACATCTAGAAAATCATAATAGTCACCAAAAATGGAGCAGACACAAAAGATTTAGGGAGTACACATCTGTCTAAAAAGACAGAGAAAAATTAATGCTAACTTGCTAAGTCTACTAAAGCTAACTAAAGAGCTATACTGATGCATTAACACAGCCTGTAGGACTCATTTGCTATACTGCAATAGCTGACAATTGGTGCCCAGCATTCAAATTGTACTGCTGTGATAGAACTTCATGCAGACAGCATCACGCAAACCCAGAAAGCTGTTCCGTAGCCCTGCTGGGAAGAACTCATTTATTCAGAAACACAAAGTTGTATGGGGTTGACGCTTGAGCAGCAACACATGGGGAGATGGAAGAGCCTGAATACAGTTTTGTGTGTTTTGCCCTAGGGATGGTGAGGCGGCAGAAGGGGAAAGGAAACAAAAGGAGGAGGATAAGTTGGGCTTGAATCAGGCATGGATAATGTTTTTCAGAAAGGACAATGTCATTGTGAGGGTGTGAGGAAAAGGATCTCCGCTCTGCAATTTCTCCCACTGTCACGCAGCTCTCAGCCCTGCAGTTTCCTCTGACAGAATAGTCCTTGCCCCAGATTGTGGTCATGGGATGGAAGATCTTCATACCAGAACTGAATTTCAAATCTAATTCAAGTTAGCAGTACCTGATATATGTCTTCTATCTGGAATCCTGACTTGCCTTCACCTGGTGAAAGCATTTCCCATGCCACAAGCACCCATTCAGTGCTACTTTGGCAGCCTGCAGAGATGGGCCACCATCTCCAACTGAATAGCTAAGCAGATAGATGGGTTGAACACTTGACAAAGTATTTGACATTATAACCGCCTGGCATTTTTAATGTTAATAGACACTGACAGAGCTGAGACAAAGCAAAAACTTACAGAAAACAGTCTTCTTGCAATGATCATGATTATGAATATTTTTCAGAATCTCAGCCAAGCTCTCTGTGCAAGATCTCCACTGACACTGCCGATTGATTCTTTGTACACAGGATTACTTGAAGGGCCCATGAAAACAAATAATGGGAAAAATCTTCCCTGCAACTCCCTAATGCTGTTCACAACAGTTTCATATAAACACAACCTTACTTGTAACCAGGAGAGGGAAATCAGCAGGGCCTCGTGGCCATCTCCTGCATATTATATTCTGCTCCCAGCAGCTGTAAATTCAACACTTCACTAGGCATTAAATTTCCTCTCAAGAAACATTTTCTAAGAGAGGTGACAGTGTTATTGCATTGTTGCAGCTGTGGAGACAGATGGCAGTATGCCAAAACTCCAAGAAAAGTTTAAATTAGAAATCTGACCACCTGCTATAGGTGGGAAAAAAAGGTTTTCATACCCAGGCTCCTCCCTTAGTTTTTTAATTTTCCTGGTACTGAAATGCATGATGTGGTGTGCAACAGATGCCATAAGCTTTCCAGCTATTTCTTATTTGCAACTGATAAGCACTGGAATGCCTTAAACATGGAAGAGAATCAAGAATTCATTCTTAAATTGCATTATGCTCTGCTATTACTCAGCCTATGACAAAGCAGGGTAGTACTTTGCAAAAACTTACAGTTACTTTGGGATACTCCCTATAATAAAATCTGCTTAGGTTTACTTAGTTGTTACTTGAAACAGGCAAAGTTCAGCAAGAAGAACGCAACATTTTTATCACCTTCATCCTAAATAGCTCTCTTCAATCAAGTTATAGGTAATGTATCTTTAAATATTAAGGTAAATTGTTTAACAGTTTCTTTAAGATGTATGAAAAAATAATAGAAGGACTCTCTTCAGATAGGAAATCATATTTTTGGTGTTTATCCCTCATATAAGAATGTTATTAAATTCTCAATAATACATAACTGGAAGCCTTTTGTTAACATTTTCATGAATATTGACTATATTGCTTTTATATAATTCCACATCAAAGCCTACAAGAATGATAGAAAAAGTATAAAAGTGGACCTGATGTATCACATTATACATTCATAGATGGGAAAACATACTATGCACTGGAACACAGATGAATATCACAGGTCTTGCCACTAAAATGTACAACCCAGTAGCTCGTTTAATCAACAGTGGAGATGACTGTATAAAAGGATTCTAGTTAAGTGTATATACTAATACAAAATTTTAATTTTATATGTCATTATAATCACCCATGCATTATTCAAATGATCACTTTGTTTCTATTTTTGTTATACTAAGTAGGGGGAAGAATAAAGCTTCTGAATATATCTAGAGCCATGTATTGACTCAGTAGCTACTTCAAAGGTCAGTTGCACTTGTCAATATGAAAAAAATTATAAAAAAAAGAACTTCCACAGATTCTCACAGAAGATAAAAGACCTGCAGACAGTTCCAAGACAGAGGCTTTCTTCAGGAAATTTGCACTGCCAGAGGGCCACCTCTTTCTTTCCAAGTCTCTGCTTTTGCCTGCACAATGCTCTACAAAAAATGTTTGGGGCCCCTAAGTCCATTAAATGCACAGCTTTCAAGTTAAATTGCTCACAGGACCCCATAAGCAGGCTGAAAGAGCTCCATTCTCCAATCTAAATCGTACCAGAGGCACAGTAAAGGTGTTTAAATCCCAAGCACCAAGTCAGCACCCTACCTGGGCACCTTCTGCAGAGTAAAGGCATTTGCAATGTCTACTGTGCAGAATGTTTTTTTTCCAAAATAATCTTTGGAGTCTGAAGATGTAGCTGTTAGTCCTTTCGAATATAAAAAAAAAAAATCACAAAACCTGTTATAAACAGACCAGATTGTTTAGGGACAGAGAATTCATATTTCCACAGCAGTGACCTTTTAGGATTACTACAGAGGAATGCCAAGGAAACTTGGCTAAGGCTTATTTTTAGTACATGGCTTTTATAAACAGATCATACCTGATGCTGATGGGTAATTATGCAGTCACTTTATCAACTTTCTAGTCCTGCTAAATTTTTGTCACCATGGGCAGGTTTTCCACAAAATCTGATTTGGGGCTAGTCTCTTGGTGATTTGGTGACTGTGCAAAAACATTCTGCCTACATGAGGCTCTCTAAACCAATAAGATATCAGCCACATAAATCTGCTACTGTGCCACTGCTGGACTTCAAATATATCATGTACTGTAATACCTAAGATGTCCACGAGACTTTAAAACAGATGAACATAAACTTCAAACGCAAGGTAAATAGTAATTCAGTTAGATCAAAATACAAAAAAGAATAGATAATGAAGAGCAGTGCCAAGAGTCAGAAAAAGGATGACAGGCATTAACAATAAATAAGAAGAAAAACCCTTGGGAGGGGTTCAGTAGCTACACTTAGCTGCCCCACATAACAAGAGTTTTCAGCATTGCTTAGTGGCCATGTAGTCTTTTTTAAATTGATTTCAAACCATAAATTTAACATCTTTATTTTAAATTTAGACTTTAAACTTTCATTGAAAGGGCTCACAGTCGGGTGCTTTTAGAAAGTTTTGGGGAAAAGAGTGGCCTAGAAGCACTTGCTGTTTAGAACAGCATGAGTCTTTCATGATTTCTTTTGCTGATGCCATACAATTTTACACTTTTTCATGCATTTAGACCTTCATGCCTTTCCTCCCAGTTCATGTAGATTTTTGAAACAGCTACTAACCAACACATTAATGTGAAAACCAAATGCTTTGTGTCAAGTGTCATTGTATGACACTTATAGATATGCTTATGCAAGGTTATCTCACAGTACATGCCTGAGCTATGGTTTTGTACTGAGAACAATAAACAGCTCCTATGCTGAGCACAAGAACAGAAGCTGCCCTGGGATCACTCCTTCAGCATGCAGGAGTGAGGGAACATGGGACTGAACTTTACCACTTCTAACTAGCTCAGAAAGCGTAAAGCCCTGGAGAGATCCAAAGAACTGTGTTTTATTTACTTGTTCTGTTCATTTCTTCCTTCTCACCACAGAATACTAACCTCAGCCATCCTGCATTGCTCAGCTCGACAGCATCCTTCAGTGGATGCAAAGGACCTTTAAAACAATGCAGCTGGAAGACTTAGCGATCAGGTTCCGAATTCACTCATCCTTCTCTCTCTGTTTTGAACTCTGTTGTAAGGCTATGTGCATCTTCTCTATTTTGTATACACAGAAAATAAACCCTTTTGACAAAGTCACATTTTCATCAATAACCATGATCTTGCATAATTAAGATGACTGAAAAGATCCATCATTCAATGCTAGTATTACAACGTAAGACATCATAAACAAAATGGGCTGAAAATTCATCGTTGAGAAGCATTGTGTAGAACTCAACAGATATTTAAAACCTACCATAGTTGGGAAATTTTAATCTATTTTATCTGTGAGTAATCTCAATTTTATTCTTTTTTTGCCCACCACTTATCTTTCTCGGTATTTTCACAGTAACTTAGGCTCAGCTTTCAACCTTGAACATATACTTAGGTTGGAACACATGGGCAGCCAACCCTTTGGAGAAGAAACTGGATTCATGTGATTTATCATGTGAAAGTACCATTCACACTCAGAACGTGGAAAAATTGAATATAACAATTTTAAAGGAAATAAATAAGAAGCTGTATGGATTACAGGTTATTGTAGACTATTCTTATAATAGCTGTCATACAGTTCTAAACCAACTAGTGGATGAATTCTCATTGTAAAGAAAGGTAGAGAATAAAAGTGGTATCTGAAGCCAAAAAGAAATCATATGAAAATGCAATTATGCAACACAGGTCTACTTCATGTAACCTTAAACTTACAAGCAATAATGGGTCAGTAGATCTGCCTCTGGAAACACTAAATGACTACAAATAGAGCATCTCATATTTTCTACATGAGAAGGTAAAAATTACGCTGGTATTGACAAGATCTGTATGTATTATAGAAATTAAAACAACTTTTCTTGCCTAGGTCCAGCACAAGTTACTTTACCTGAACAGTGAGATGATGACACTCTCTGATTCTGCCTCTTGAGTCCTTTCTCACCTATTATATCTGGTTCAAACAATTTTTTTAATAAGTTATGAAATATAAATGTAACATTTCCCTTCCTCTTCCCAGTATCTTCATTTGAGACCTAACTATTTAATGGTCTCTGAAAGCAGAGCGCCATACAATATAATACAAAACTCTGATATGAAAACATTGCTTCAGTCATCATGGGAGTATCTTCTCCCTTTCAGAATGACTGAATGTTGTACTTCTCACACCCCTTCCATGTCATCATCATGGCATTTGTGCTTCCTGTGTCGACATTTCAAATTTCTCTTAAAGGATCTTAAAGGTCTTGTGCTCTGATTTTTTTAATGGCATTTGAAGAGGATTCTTTGAATGATGATTGCTCAGTATTACAACTTTTTTTACTGTATTATTTATATTTAAACCACTTTATTCATATATTATGTTAGCATCTTTTTGCAGTAGCTTTCTAATCCATAGTTATCAATACTTTCTCTGACAAAAATGAAACTGCATTTTTCTGAGATGTGAGTAGGATTTACACTTAATATAAACTTTCCAGCTTCTGCATTTGACTGAATGCCCTAGACACGTCTCAACTGCTTAAGAAGGAAATGTGAACATAGGATGCAAGAGTCTCAGTACTCTCTAAACAGCCCCACAATCTTGACAACAAGGGGTTCATGGCTGCAGAAGCTGTCATGATTATTTTAGATCCAAAATGCTTTGGGCAAGGATCCCTCTTGTAGGTTGTACATGACAGTGTATGTGATAGAAGCAATGGGAAAACAAGAAACTATAGCATAACGAATTTTTTAAACATTATTGGATACAGCTACAACTGAAGCAGCATGAAAGGACCACACTCATGTGGAAGGCACTGTTCACAAACACAATGGCTGACAGTCCATGCCCAAAGAGCAAGAAAGAGCCTTTAGAAAAGATAAAAATACGACAAGAACTAAAAAGCTTCTTTGCCTCAGTGTTTACTGTGAAGATGGGGAGAGGTTCAGGTTCCTTCTTCAACCAGAAAAGCCTGGCACCTGATGACTGGTAAACTTTCAGTTTCCTAATTTGTGAAGGGTTCCTGCAGAGCATTCCTAGGCAAATTAGCAAGACAGCAGTCAGAAGAACAAAACTAGAGCAGAAAAAAACAACCCATAAAATAAATATGGTTTGTCATGGAAGAGCCAGTATGACTTTGCAAAAGGGAATCTATGCCTCAGAAATCTGCTGGAGTCCTTTGAAGGAATAAAGAAACAGGTGGACAAGGGAGATCCTTAAGTGCCTAAACATGCATTTGATAAAAGCCTTCATAAAAAACTTGAAATGAGCTAATGCACCAACGGACTGATCACATGGAGAAAGGGTTGGCTAACCAAAAAGAAATATCATGGCACAGACACTTTTCAGATCAGAGGGATGTGCCCATCGGAGTCCAAGAAGGATCTGTGGTCAGGCCTGTTCTTCAGTCTGCTCACAAATGGTTGGAAAAGGGTATGACAGCAAGGTGAAAAGACTTTCTGTTAGTATCAGGTTACTCAGGGTGCTAAAAAAGATGGCTAACGGAAGTGTTGCAGAAACCTTACAAGACTGAGTGACAGAGTTATAAAATGGCTGATTTTAATTCAATCCAGATAAATGTAAAATAACCCATATGGAGAAAAATCCAACTTTCAATACACATATATATTAGCCATGGGTCCTGAGATTATTATTACCATTTAAGAACAAAATGCTGGCATTATAATAGACAGTTCTACAAAAACGTCAGGTCTGTACTGAACAGCAATAAAAAGAGAAAATTGAATGTTATGAATTATTAGGAAGAGAACAAAGAATAAACCAGAGAACATTATTATGCCACCATATAATCTAGAGTGTACCCTGCCTTTTTAATAATGTGTGTCGTGTGGTCCATTATCACAAAAAGGACATAGCAGAATGGAAAAAAAGTTTAGAGACGACAAAAGGAAGATGAAAAATACCAAATCTGGCTCTTCTGTAGGAAAAATGGAGTCCAAACACAGATTTTTTTCCCTTTCAAAGATATTCCTAAATATGTAACAAACTTCAGCATGTTTTTCTGCAGCTGCTGTACAAAGAGACTCCTGATGTTTACAGTTGTAAAGCAATTACAGACATTTGGATGAAAATCAACATGTAGATAATAACATTATTATCCAGTATCCTTGAATGAGAAAGAGGAAAAACTTTTCAGAAAACTACTGCAAAGTCTTAGAGTGTTGTGTCGCAAACTAAATTTAAAGGCTCAATCTTCTAAATTATCCTATGCAATTTGTGTTTCTGTCCACTAAGAGTCTCACATTCTCTAAAAAGGCTGTTTAGCTTCCTCCTGAGATAAAAACTCCCAAGCTGCTATTTCTATTCTTGTTCTACTAAATATACTCCTAGCTCCTAGCCACGTCTATCCCCACCACTCAGCACAACTCTGAGAAAAGCATTTTCTCAGCATGGAAATTAAAGAGGAAAAGAAGTAATTTCTAGGTATATAATCTATGTTGCTTTGTGGTCTCCACCTGGCATAATTTTGGCAGCATTGTGGCTGCCTCCCAAGAGGAACTCAGGTAGTTCATTTGGTCCTGGAGTAGCACAACATTCAGGGTACCACCACACTGCTTCTTTTACTGTTCAAATCCCCAGTTCACCAGCTCAGGTCTACAAGCTTTTTGCTTAAGCTATTGACCATTTCAGTCAGACACATTTGATCAACACCCATGCCAGGTAGATGTTATGTTCCCTTATTTTCCTACACTTTCTTCACCAGGAACCCTGACATAACTCTCCTGGGTTTTCCATTTCCGCTGGTTTCCCCAGCTCAGGCTGAGATCCTCACTACACGCTACAGCAAAAGGGCGGATCATTAAATTATAGAATCATAGAATCATTTTGATTGGAAAATACCTTTAAGATCATCAAGTCCAACCATTAACCTAGCACTGACAAGTCCATCACTACATCATGTCCCTGAGCTCCATGTCTGAGCTCTACATGTCTCTTAAATACCTCCAGGGATGGGGACTCCACCACTTCCTGGGCAGCCTGTTCTAATGCCTGACAACCCTTTCAGCAAAGAAATTTTTCCTAATATCCAATCTAAACCTCCCCTGGCACAACTTGAGGCCATTTCCTCTCATCCTATCACTTGTAACTTGGGAGAAGAGACCGCTCTCCACCTTGCTACAAAGCCGCCTTCTACTACAGTGCCTTACATTGATAGGACATTACAAAAAGCAGACAGACAACTTTTCTTTTGCTATGATGCCTGTGGCTGTCAGCAGGACCTCCTGAAGCTGGAAGAGAGCAGCCATCATGCCTCTTCTGTAGGAAGGCAATGAAAAATGGAGAAGGACTCAGAAGGGAAGAGGGAGAGATGAATTCTCAGACAGCTGAAGCTGCAGCCGTGGATCCTCCTGCTTCACAGCAGCTACAGCTTACCCAAGTCAGACCTGCAGGTGCCCTAAGCTTTGGACAGCTTTTCTCAACCTCTGATGCTGTACTTCACAAGAAAACTGAGACGTGCTGCTCCTGGTTTTAAGAGTTCAACTTCTGCATGAGAAGAAAAATAACTAGCCTTAGGATGCATATATCTGAATAGCTTTTAGAATAATACTGAAGTTTTACTTTAGTCGGTTCCAAGAAGGAACACTCTTTAGAAGTAGGTGAAGGTGCATTTCAGGAAATATCTATGCATTTATATACACAAGTCAAGTTTCCTCTATATTTCACCTCTCTAAAATAGAGTCCGGTTGACAAGAATGATAGTGAAAACTTCCCTTTACCCACAGATAAACACAATATGGTCAAAGTATTCTTCCAGTGTTGTAATGATGCAGGCAATAGTAAATACGGCTTGTCTCCCCTTCCAATACAGGGAAGAAGGAATTCAGCTGGACTTCCCTCAAGCCTTCTGGGTTCCTTCAGTGTTCACCACCCTCAGAGTCAGGGACAGATCTCCATGCCATCTGTGACAAGTGGGCCATATGTTACACTCTAAGCTGAATACACTATCTAAGGATTTTATATGTCATAAAACTGATAGGAAGGATTAAAGGAGAAACAGGCAGCTATTACACACAAAGCTGAAAGGTAACACTAAGTTTCAAACATGATCCAGATCATGTTTTCCTGAAATTCAAACAAGAGGTCTGAAGTATAGAGTCCCTAAGATTACAAATGCTTATACTGAATTTCGGTATTTGAGGCACTACACAGAAAAGCTTTAAAGATCCATCAAAGTGTCATCAGAATTAGGTTACAAAAGATGGAAACTAAACCACTTCCCATAAGCAATGAAGATACTTTCCCAGCATCATTTTTCAATTTAAGTTACTATTGCAACTGTAGTATGATTTAAAATTGTAAGACAGAAGGGTCAAAGAATATCATACAGTAGGACAGGTGGTTCTATGAGATTATCTTGATATAAAATGGTCCCCTAAATGAAGCCATGAGATCCTTGCTACAAACATCTTTTAGCCCAGAGGTAAGTTTTCTGAAGAGTCATTAGTGCCTGAAGACAAAAGGAATAAAGTAAACAATGTATCCTCAATCATAACTGTAGAATACTGGCAGAGATATTAAAATAAAAGTCCATGACATTGCATCAGGAAAAAAATGCAATGCTATTGATCCTTTATGTTTCACCTCCTTTTTCAATAGCGGCCTTCCCTCTAAGAGCATGGCAGTGGTTAACTTTCCTTGCTACCACTAGAAGATATACCTGCCCTCACATTAGCATTCTCAGCATCCTATTACACAGCAGAGGGAGAAAGCAAAGGGAGTAGCTAGTTGGTAGCCCACTGAGCCCCACAGAAGCAAATATTGAAGCATGTTTCAGCAATTTGGAGCAGAAGCATGACACATTAAGACTGAAGCAGCTGGGACTGGGCAGAAAAAACAAAAAAGGCTGTTCATGAAAGCCTGGGATGCTGCTACCCAGTCACCTTGAGGCAAAGACTCTCACAGAAGGGGAAGACGGTACCCACCTCAGACAGTTAACCTGCAGCAAGTGGGACACAGCTCAAAGCTGTTCACAACCCCGGGGCCCCCAAGTGCCCCTATCCACCCCCAGCTCAGGGGCAGAGTCCCTTCCAAGAGACAAGACTCCAGCAAAAGCATTGCCTAGATATTCCAAAGTAATGGCAAAACAAAGACCTGTGCTTTAAAGTCAGCATAGAAACAATGGGATTCAATGAAAAGTACTGAAATAAATAATGCCTTGCCATTTCGACTGGGTGAACTGTTGGAGAAATGCTCCATCTGGCATGATTTCTTGCAATGTCCTCTTGCATTTTTCTTTAATTCTTAAGTTTCTTTTCTTTGTTTCTTTTTTTAAATTGAAGAATATGCCAGGCTTGTTTTCTTTATATTAATCAGATTGAGAAGTCAAACAATCCTGTGGTGTCAGGAATTCCCAAGATAGGAGAAAAAAGTGAAAAGAAACAAAATGAGCCAAACATATTTCCCTCCTAAATGGTAATGTTCACAATAAAACTGTTGTCATCCAAATGAAGCTGCATCTGTAGCTGTATTCTGTAACCTTGGTGTTAAAAAGATCCCACTGTAGATACTTGCATTCCTTGAAGAGTAAATCATTTATCATACTTTCTATTAGGAAGTGCTGGGCAACATTTTAAGTGCCCAACAATAAATTTCATTATTTGCATTTTTTCTGTTGAGGCAGAACTTTAATATTAATCTGCCTTTAGATTGCAGTGGGATTTTCAAGAGCTCTGCACTGGCCCACTTAATCCCATTGACTTCTAGTAAAAACAGAATGAGGAACATGTTTAAAGATCATATCCGAGAAGTAAGCTTGACTAAAAGGGTAAGTTATTGAGCCAAATTTGGAAGCTGTATCCACTTACAGTAGGAATACATTTGGCATCCCGCTTAACAACTATTTCCATATTTAACAGTTTGGAATAGGTGTTGGACTGAATTTTCTTTATGAAAATACATGAGTGGATACCACTGAGAGTATCTTGGATGCTCAGTCTGAGAAAAAGAACCTAAACGTGCTCTGGTCCATCTCAGGCAGGGTGAGTGCCTTGCCTGCTCCGCATGTATTGTTATGTTTAAGGCAAGTAACGTACAAATCAATAGCACCATTTTAAAGGCTCTCAGATGTTTGGCCTCGAACTCCATTTTTTCTTTTGCCTGAACAAATGTGGAAACAAAAGCAAGCCTTCACACACAGAGGTGAAAAGAACGTCTCACCCCTTCTGTCTTCACTCCTCCTCATCTTCTGAAGGAGAAAAACCAGTATCCCACCTCTGATGAAGCATCTGCACGCTCATTTCCATACCTACCACAGTACAGCTGAGAAAGGAGAGTGAGGCAGAAACACAGGAAAAAGTGAAAAAGAACAAGAACATATTTCATCTGAGAAGTTCTCTTACCACATGGGTAACATTTAGGGGGGTAAAAAATTACTAAGCCCTTTTCAAAAGCCCAGGAGTTTAAAGCAGCACAGGTCATCGTTATTAAAAGGCTGAAGTGGATTGCACAATATTTGAAAAGCTTAAGAAGTCTACTCGTTTAAAAGAAAGAACTACAAATTATCACAATGCTTTATAATTTGACCCCATCTGAATGATTCAATATTTACTGTGTCTGATGTACAGCAGTCTTCCATTGCAAGTGTATTAAATCCAAATTAATTAATGCTGAAACTTGTACTCCAGTAAATTAATACAACTTCATTTAGCATTTTCTCCCCACTGAATATATGGTTCTATACTCGTTATAGAATGGTTATAGTCTTCCAGGGAAATCTAGCTTTCTGTTACAGGGTGCTGTGTCTACAATGTATGCTCCTGAAATTGAAAAGCTAGCATACAATTCAGTGTAAATGGCAGCACTTGCTCAGTGCAACTAATAACAGAGATACTTGGCTGAAGAATGAGATGCTTCTCTAAAGCTCTAGAGATTTAAAAGGAAAAAAGTATGTTCTTCAGAGGAAATGATTATGTTCTTCAGAAATTCCTGGCTCAGAATTAAAACCTAATCCTAGTTTTGCAGTCAGACACTGTGCTAATAGTGAGTGCTTTGTCAGAGTAATTGCCAAGTGAATGTTCAAATAAGGTAGCTTTTAGCTAACTCTGAGTTGTCCAGGTGTTAAAAATGGGGTTTACAGTTCCATGCCATCTTCCAAATACATTATGCTCTAACTATTGTGTTTAAGTATTGTTCAGCCTCAGTAACACAAAGTTATTTTAGACAACTGGAAGCTAGCATTGTCATTATTTAGCTCTTCTTGACCAGCATCACTAGGAATAAAGCCATGAGGTACCCTGGCCCACTGTAATTATTTCAGTTTTCTTCCAGCTTTAAAGATTAAGAACTATTAGTCATTCCTACACCCTAACTACAGACACAAATAGTCAGTCATTGCTGCCACCATCATCAGCAATAATTATTCCACACTGCTGTTTGTAGACTTGCACAGAAGCCAGGCTGCTGGAGAACACTGAATCCTAAGGCTCTGTTTCAGCATACAGCAAGTCACTTTTCAAACCCATATACAAGTTACAGACTGAAAGACAAAGCACTTTTGAGGATGAGACAAAGAAGTGGTCGGGATTAAGGTATCCCTGTGTTTCCCATGAAGGAGAGAGGGCAAGGAGAGAGGCCTGGGGCAAGACCATGGTAAAAGAGGAGTGAAGAGGACCCACTGAAGAAAGGGCTGACAATGAGATGGTGGTACAGGATTCCAGTGTGAAAGCCAGGGAGCTGGCATGAACTGTTATTTACATGAAAGGAGGCACAAGGCAGGGAACTAACGAGGGTTAAATGAGTAGATGCCTCAATTTGCTGTCCTGCTTCCTCCAAAAACACACAGGACAAGCACAGGCAGCATTGGTACTACCCAACCCTGTGATTAAGAAGTTGTGGCAAAAACTTTCAAAATGTTCTTCTAAGTGCTTGTTACAAGAGAAACCTGAATTCTGATTGAGAATATTCTGTTGGATACATTTAATGGTGAGAGAGCTTGCCAGTTCTCCCATCAGCAGAGCATTATATAGCATGTTCTGGGCAATTTCCAATGGGATCAGAAGTAGGCCAGCCAAGACGCCATAAATAAAACATGAAGGAAGATAAAACCCCCACCACTTGAAGGACAAGACTTAAGTTGCCTTCATTGTGACTGTGATATCAAGACTTCTCTAAAACAGTTTTTTTCCTTTGCTTAATTATGCAAAATAAGTTGTGTTGGCTGTTTGGAAGAGAGAAAAAAAAGGGGACTCTGTTTTTAAATCTAGACAAAGGGAACTAAATCCACTGTTTAACAATAAAGCAGGTTTCTAAGTGTGGTATTCCAGTGATGACAGTGGAAGAAAACTGTGGCAACCCATAAGGCTCCAGAAAGAGCTGAGGGACTATAAGCTAAGGGGAAATTTTCTCTTCTCTTGACTCTCCAGGATGAAGATGTATACAAAGCTGTCAGGAAAACAGGGGATAATTCCTCACTCTCTGTATATAAAGCAAAAAGCTTATAGCAAAGGTAACATTTTCTCAGAAACATACAGGTCTGGGTAAAGCAGTCAGACTCCCAAATAGAAGTTTCTAAAATATGTATTGGTTTTGCTAATAATAAATCACTCCCTTGAACACATACAGATTGTGTGTGATGTCAATGATTTTGAAAAGAAGAAATTCCTTTCACTTGAACCTCAGTCAATATTTCTTAGCTTATGAAATATTTGTGAGTGCTGTTGATAGTGCTTTGCCGAACACTGAGAGACTGGAAGTCCCTGAACTGACAAAGAGGACACCGGCTGCTTCTTTGTTGCTCCTGGAGCACAATAACTGAAGCCATGGAAAATCTGTCTCCCTACAAATTGTCTTGTCAAAGGCACAGGCTCTTTCGTTTTTCAAAAAGTATAATTCACAAAATGCTTTTAAATTGTAGCTTTTCATCTCCATTCACGTTTAACTGACTCATCTGAAAGAACTGCCTTCAAATAACAATTTATTTTCTTTCACAAATATAAAAGGCACTAATATTTTGGCTTGGTTTTAGCGTTGTGTTCCTCTGAAAAAACAAATGGAAGGGTTAAACTTAAACAACGACATGTCTATAAAACCCCAGTGAAATTTATCAGGAATGCTCGTGTTTATCTGTAAATAAAATGACTCTCAGACAGTAATGTATTTTTATATAAAATCCTATCATTCATGTACCATGCTATTATATATTGTGTCTCTTAATTAGAAAAGAAAAGCATTCTTAGAGCTTACTATTGTATTTCAAAAGCAAGCAAACATTTTTTCCATAACCACAAGAGTGGAAAACATATTTTTGTATTTTACAATATAAAATTTACCCTATAATAATTACAGAAAAGTGAAAGAGATGCTTCTTTCTTATCTTGGGTAAATTACTGTAATCAGATTGAAAATGCAATAGGTTTTTCAGTATCCATTTTATCCAGCTGCCCCAGAACACTACCTTAGTGCTAATTTGAAATGTCATTCCCAAATCTCAATTTATTTATAAAACTAATCTCAATACCAAAAGGATATCATTTTTGGAATGGTCTTTGCAGTGCGAAAAACAGAAAATAGGGTTAGAATACAAACAATACCCGTATCTGTAATCTTCTATTATCATGTCAATTATCAGGCATTAGCAAATGCAACTAGAATTTTATTCAGCTTGTGTTCCCATTGCTCAGGGCT
Source organism: Podargus strigoides (assembly GCA_028020825.1). Classification (NCBI taxonomy): domain Eukaryota; kingdom Metazoa; phylum Chordata; class Aves; order Caprimulgiformes; family Podargidae; genus Podargus; species Podargus strigoides. The sequence continues at coordinate 63,731,992 of CM051620.1, forward strand.
GTGCATCTGACATTTGCACATTTTGTCCATTTGTCTATAAGCTATTGAAATGTTTCTTAATATAAAATGTTTTTTTTTGTTGGGGTGGAAAAATGGAACATAAATTATCTGACATTTTCTATGATAGCTATCAGATGTTTCGTAGTAAACAGATTATATTAAGCAATCAAGGGCTCTGAAAAACTCGTCATAAGGATGGAGCAGCAGACATCCTAAATTTAAAATATCAGAGGCACAGACACATACTCTGCCAGCTGGCCATTTCTGTCAACAGCGCACATTTGCATTGTGTCTGTGGATCAGACATCAAGAGAGGGAACCACCCAAACCACTCAGTCTGCTTTTCACCACGACAGGTCCACCTCCTCACCCAGTATTCACCTATCTGCAGCCCATGAGGCTGTGGGATGCAGGATGAGGAGTGAAGCAAACCACAGATGATGCTTTATGGTATCATATACGGGCAATATTGTCAGTGCTTTTCAGAACTTGTATTTTGTAGTGCATTTGGCACTACCTGGGCCAGTTCATGCCCGATGAATAAAAAAAAAAATAAATAAAAAATCAGGAAACAACCATGTTTGCTGGTTGCCTTTATGTCTATGGGGACACTTCCCTGGTTTTGGTGCACTGGGTGGCCTTTTGATTGTGGCCAACAAAATGTCCCAGACCTGCTCTGAGCTCCCTGATGTTTCCAGGTATGGTCAATACCTGGTTGTCCTGATCTGCTCTTGGGATGAACCACTGTGAATGAGAAGACCATGTAGTCTAAAATGCTTCAGCCCATCCCAGTCACAGGTGATGGGAAAGAAAGAGAGCAGGCACCTTCCCTGCTTGGCTGCCATATGCAATTCCCCTGACCTCCACAGAAGGGGATTTTCCCCCTTCCACGACTCTTTTTCATGCTGCACAATGTACTTGACAGCTGGAGCAAAACTGTAGGTGACAGGCTGTGAAAGACCCCAAACCTGAGACATTAAAGTCTCCTTCAGCTGCTGGTCAAAGCTGGAAACAGCAGCTCACAAGTTTCAGTCTGCTTGGGCCATCTTCAAAGAACATCTGCCTACAGCTGGGAATAACAATAAAAGTCATATAATTACTTTTCTGGAAGGTATGAAGACTGGTGTTTTTTTCCCTTTCTCTTTTTTAGTTTTTTCCCCCCCCAGAGTTTTCAAATTCCTTTGTCTAGATTAAGGGCAGTTTCTGCTTCTGATAACTTGAGAGTCCCATGATTCTTTACCAAGAATTAAGATTCAGTCCTCAGGCTGTTCCAGCCTCAACACATACAGATAAATGTGTCTATGGACATCAGTGCAAAATACAAATGCCTTTAAAAGTTAAAATCAGTCTCTCGTGCTTTTCTGAACTGGGGTAAGACTGCTGAATTAATGTCAGAAATAAGACTTCACTGTTTATCTTAGTAAGAGTACCCATAATGATGTAAATGTACTTCACAACATTTTCCCTTTCCATTAAAACAAGCTTTGTGAGAAGTTGCTTTTAACTTTGAGATATCTCAATTGGGTTTGATTTCTTTTCTTCCTTTTCACAGTCCAATTGCATTACATTCCTGATGAAATTACAAATGGTCTTTAGCTATCTTGATATGGAGTCAGATGACGTTACTAATACCACTGTAGCAGTAAAATGTTTTTTTTTTTCAGGAATATATTATCATTACCATGAGAAATAGTATTTGCAAGCAGCACCCTCAAGAAAATTTAAGTAAATGCATGTCACTTCATCCTTATTTTAGGTTTTCTTTGATTTTTTTTTTCCAGCTGACCACAGTTGATCTTTGAGATAAGACATAAGAAAGCTTTTATATTGAGAAAATATATTGCTGGGTTCTATTGAGAGTATAAAGCGGGGAAAGAATTGTCATCATTTGATCATGCTGTTCACAAGAGAACTGTAAATCTTGCATATTTTACAAGATCCAATTTAATTAAAAAAATTAATAACACTTGTGAAAATCAAGATACATATCTGCATGATTCCTTTCTTTAAAGGCCCATTTTGGGTTATTTCCTCTTCCTTGCCTTTTTTTTCTCTATCACATTTGCATGCGATTTTCCTGTAAGGGCTAGAAACACTGTTTTCTTTTATTACTGTTTCTTTTGACTCCTTACTCTCTAATGATATGCCCTTATTAGTTGGAATGCTCTCTCTCCCATTTGTAAAGCAAAAGGAATATTAGCTGGCCTGCATAATTCCAGTAGCTGATGAACTGGAGGCCACAGCTAAAATGACTTCTTTGTTAAGGGCAGAGCTGGCTTTCATAGGTACACACACAGAGAAATGTAGAGAAAGAAAGAAGCACCTTTGGGCAGTAGGCTGATACTTAAAATGTTACTTCTGATGCTGAATGTGAATTGTATGGAACAACACGTTCTGTTCCCTGAAATATGACTAATTTTTTGGCTGTGCAGAAACACAGGGATCTTAATCATGCATTCTTGGGGTCTGAGAAAGATGGACAAATTTGAAAAACACCATCAAAATACATGTGATAGAGAAGTCTTTATTGGAGAAGTCTTTATTTTTCTCTCTCTCTTTATACAGTGTCTGGGAACTTGCTTTGCAAAAATTCAAATTAACTTATATGTGCATTTGATCAAAAGTAAAACTCGTGGAATTTTCTAGCGCAAATCTAGACCCCCACCTCATTTCTAGCAAACATATAATCAAAACCCAGAGGTATTCCACTAAAACTAAGCTAGCTTTCTTTCACTTTCCAAATCACACTGTAAAAGACACATAAAGCAATAGAGATGATCAAAATCAGTACTTTCCGCAAAACGTTCTTTTTCAAGACTTCAATTGTGATTGAAACAAAAGGGGGTTGATTTGCAACTACTGAAGAAGAACACATGAATTTAAAAAACTTCACTGCACCTGCTTGAACCAGTGGATTCATGCTCGGGTAGTTTTGCACAGGCACGCTCCGCAGTCACCAACAGACCTCCCACCCATGACCCTGCAAAGCGTATGAGGATGGTGTCGTGAAACAGCTATCTAAGCTAGGGTGTGCCAAGAGCTGCCTTAGATAAATGCTCCATCTGCTGCCATCTTTAACATTGCTTCCCTCTCTCACAGTGCCAGCAAGAAAACTTTTTAATTCCCAGACTAAGCTCTGACCTCCCTGTCAATCTGAACTGAGCTACGAGACAGAGGCAAAGGCAGCGAGTCTCCACTAGCGGGTGAAGTTACTGCTCCATTTCCTTTGAGAAAGCACCATCTGCTCTTTTAGCAAAGAAACACTGTAGCTTATTATGATGCCATAATTTCACCTAAAGTCTTCATATGCTGTATAGACCAACAGTGCATACATGGAGTATCACGCTGCTCCCAAGCTCTGCATGATCCACTTGCAACAAATGACCAGAGCTAGAAAGAGACCAAACTATGTAATGTCTGGGCAATTCAAGGATAAACAACATCTCCCTGGTGATTCATGCAACACCTTTGCCAAATGTTTCATCTAACATGGAACAGAATCTGAAGGGAAAATAATCAGTCGTTCCTTTCCTCCTGTAATGCTGTCACCTTGATGTTCATCTTGTAAATCACCGTGCTACCCTGAAACATCTCCTTTTCCCCGGCACAGCTGAGATATTCCAGAGGTGCTTTTCATTCACCACCTCCCTTAACAGCATGCTGGACTAGAGGTCCAACTGCCTAACCACTAGCTTCTAGTGCCATTTTAGATGCTAAGGGTGTTTTGCCAATTACTAGGCCCAGTACAAAGGACACAGCCAGCAGCAGAAAAACAATCCAGTAAGTAGATTCTATTGCACATAAAGCACTCAGTATATAGGGGATTGCTGGGGGTACAAACAAGTCAGACAGATCACAAATAATAGACATCAGCCCCAGCGACCCCAGGAATGACATAGCATGACCCGTAATAGATGGAACAAACAAAGATACAAGGTATCCCATAGAGAAAATGTGAGACAACCAAGACAATAGGGTGATCACATATGATAGAGGTAACCCCATGTTGCCTCCCCACAAAGCCCGCGTTTGTAAGTGCCAGACCTGACTGGGATCTGGTTGCATGAAGAACCAGGAGGTCCTTCCCCAACAGGAAGCTCTGTGAAGTGCATCCACTTCACAGACAGACTCTCCAACCCTTCCTGCAAGTGGTCCCAGCTTTTATCCCCAAAGCAGGACACCTGGCACTCATTTACCCAATGCAGGGCACCTGGGGCTTGTTTACCCAAGGACTTTCCCTACAAGGCCGGCTGCACCTTGGAGGAAAGCCAAAAGGCAAACTCATCCCCTCCTCTTAAAGGGCCATGGGGACCACCCATATGTCAACCTTAATTCAGGGCTTGGGGTTCAGACCCCAGCACTTCAAAGGGGTATCTGCATGGGGCTGAAAGACAATGCATGGGATTCCCAGGAGTACTGCACCCTTATGGTGCAGTGTCTTAAGTGTGGGTAGGCATCCTGAGATGGCACCACATATGTTAAAATAGCAGGCATCCGCTGTAATATCAAGATACCTAAACTTGCTGCTAAATAGCAAGCAGAGACGTTGTTACAACCACTACTAAAATAGGCACCCTGTGTGTGAGGTATTTGTCATAATTTTCAATATCTAACAGTAGGCAAGCTTCAGTGATGGATCGTGGAGAACCATTTAAGAGGTCCTGAAATATGTCAGAGCCCTTGTACTGACAGTGAGAGCCAGTGAAAAACAATTGTTCCCAGCAATGGTGGAAATACTTCATGCTGAAAAATAAACTTGTTATCTCACACAGAAGACATGACAGACAACCCATGTCTCAAAGAGAACTTGCTGCACAAAATGCTCTGTCTCTTCTGCCAGAAGTCCGACCACTCACTCCAGGCCAGAAATTGCAGAGAAAGTACCTGCTGCCTTCAGTCTAATTGTGACAATATCCAAAACTTGCAGCCTAGATATTGTCCCAATAGCACTAAAATAGATCATCATATCTACATGCGGCACTATTTCCAAGTCTGGGCTGTTGGATCCTTCTGCAACTTTCTTCATATTAAACCTATTGTTCCAAAAACACAAATACAAGACATGGCAAAGACAGATGGTAAAGCACACTGGAAGCAAAATACTCTTTTACAAGTTCAAAACTCTAGAAATTATGGCTACTATACAGGTCATTTTTATTGGATAAGACTGTCTTAAATTTCAGTCTTTCAGAGGAAGATCTGCAAAACAAAATATTTGGTCTTAAGGACTTGAAGCTCCGCCACATGTTCCCTGCAGGCACTGCTTGAGATTAGCTTGGGGCTGGCCCCACATACTGAATGTCCATTAGTACCTGAAACATGGTAGATGCAACCCTTAACTGCACATTTCAGTTCAGTTTTCTCTGAAATGAATCCAGTGCATTTTCACCAAAACCACCCCATGATGTAAATCAAAGCACAGCAAGTGAGGACAACCTGGGGATTCACTTTGGACCCGGACACTATCTCTGACCTCAGACACCAACTTTCTGAGAGATATCCTCAGCAGAGAGTCTCTTTTTCTCCAAGGATTGAATAAAACCTCAGTCTTTAGAGGCTGCCTCAGTTACCCGTCCTCTCTGGGGAGATGGACGCCTTCTTCAGAATGGTGGCCTGTTGGTGAAAAGGTTTTAATTCAGTTAATACACCATTTTCCAAGAAAAATCTATGCTGTCGAGAAATATCAAACCTATAGCAAGGAAGAAAAACAACAACCCCAAATCTCTGCAGGCTCTAGTGAGAGTAAGTGATTTTACCTTTGCTTCTCCAAAGTTGTCAGCAATTTTTGGTGTAATTTAAGACTTTCTCTTCTGAATGTCCAAAATAAAACTGGCACAGAAGCAGACATGGGAGAAGACCCTTCTGCTGCTCAGAGTCTCTGAAGGGCAGAGAGAGTCGGAACATTAACCACAGGCAGAGTACCACTGACTTGCTCCCAGAAAGTCTGCCTTTTTATTGGTATTCTTGGCTGCTCCTGACTGTAGTAACTGATCAGAGAAACTGCACAATTCTGAAAAGCAATTCATCCTGTCTGAATGGCAGGTATTCATACTGGAGAGGATCTATTTGTGCCCATTCACATCCTCATTCAAAAGCATTTCTTCATCTCTAAAAGGCATTTTTGATAAGATCATTAAAAAGCAAATAATCAATGCATAAGACATTTACTTCAAAGCTCAATCAAAAACTACAGAAGCAGGTAAATTATTTGAATATTTATCTCCATCTCATTTTGTTATTTGCACTTATTTCTGGCTCCAGAACCAACTTGGAAACTGAGCTTCTAAGGGACACTCTCTCCTGAAAGAAACCAAGTTTCTCTTAGATTTTTTTTTTCAACCACTCACCCTGAACTCAGGTTAGACCTAGTGCCTCCCTGAGGATTAAGGACACACCTGCTTGATAAAAGAAAGCACTGAGAGCAATATTCATGAGCTACTTCACCTCTTCAGGGCTGGAAGAAGGCCCACAGAATGCTCAGGATTTGATAAGAGAATGCCTTCAGAGAATGCTTTACTAATCATCAATTAATTTTTACAAAGGATTTTGCAGATGAAAATCAGTTTTCAAATAATAAATGCTATTTATTATAAGTCACTAATGAGCCAAGGAGTGCTCAGATCCAGGATCAGGGAAGAAGGCTGGAAAATTCTGACTGCAAACCTGAGTAAAGGATCAGGAAACAACAGTTTCAGAAAAGAGGGGTTGGAGGTAACTAATACAGTTTCCGTAGGAACTGCTCTCAGATCTGAGGGCAAAAGGAAGCGGAGAAGGAGGAAAAAATGAAAGAAAACTACAGTCAGTTAAGCCTTGCTGAGAAAAGATAAGGGCAGCAGAAAAGAAGAATGACTTAATGCAAGCTAAAGTGATTACAGAGAACAAAGGGGCTCTTATAAATATACTGCAGCCATGAAGGGGGAAGAAATACCAGTGAGAAATTATGACTATTAATAAATAAAGAACGAACCAATATAAAAGATTACCATAAAGTGGCTGAGCTTCATTGCTATCTGAAAAATCCCAAGTCATTGATAGCAAAATATTCTTTCTAAGAGGTACAGGCAATTAGGAAATTAGTAGATTCATGTAAACACTACTTTCAATAAATAATTTTTTTAAAAATGTGTATAGAAAGCACAGAAAACATAAGTAAAAAGTGTCACACCAGTGACTTAACAATAATTTCATCAAGCAAGTTTTTTTGAATGTGTGGCTTTTTTTAGCTCTAAAAAAATGGACAGAATCCATGGAGTGATAATATTGGCTTTGTTTAAACCCTTTGGCACAGCATAAACCCACTGATACACATATATGTATAAATTAAGAAACACAGTAGCTCATCAATAGGTAATACTAAATGTCATCTGGTCTCGGACTAACTCCATTACTACTGTAAAATACAATTGATTTTCAACACAGTCCCATGGAACCTATCATTCAAGTCATTTAAATCAGGTCTTTCAGTACAGATCAAATCTAAACTTAAGGAGTAAATCTGCATTTGACAAAGCATGGTCAAGATAATGTAACATCAGAAATCTAACAGTTTCGAAGATTCGGCTGCCCTGGTGAAATCAGATGATGCTCTCCCCTGGACTGTAAGCATGATGCCACATCTGACAGCCAAGATTTGGCTAGGTTTTGTGTCTGCCACTTGGTAGCCAGATGCTACGGCGGACTAAAGCATGCAGGGGATTTCTCCATCCTGTGGATAGACACGCTGCCCGTGCTGCTTGTGTACAGATGCAGCAACTCTCTGGCTGTGCCAGGTGTGACAAGGCACGTGCACCCACTGTCCACCTTGCAGTAGTTCTGCCAAGCCTTCTCCTCTGCAAGTCATGCTGTGGGACTCGCATATACAAAGCAGAAGATACAGCTCGATATGTCTTTACATGACACCTCTCAGGCAGCAAAAAGATACGAGTAGTTACCAGCGAAACCCTTAATGAGAAGAGATAACAGCAAAGCTTCAGGAAAATCGGGAGCTTTCTCTCTGATTTTCACTCATTCATTCAAGACCAAATATGTTAAAAACTACTTGAAGCTGTTAAGACACTGAATTCTGCCCACATAGGGAAAGATAATGTGACCAAAAAGCATAATAAAACATAAAAATATAAAAATATTTATTTTAGCTCAATACAATGATCATCCATAACAGAACTCTGATTTGTAAATGCAAATAGAACAAGCTATAAAACACACAACACGATCAGCATACTTCAAAGCGTACAGGAAGCCATTCATCACCGAAATAAAAGGCTTCAACTCAGGAAATACCACTCAGATGTGGCAGAGGTGTCCTGGGCCAGAATTCAGTGCAGACAGCAAGGAAATCAGCTTGGTCCCAGGGACAACCAAATATCTGAAGCCAAAATAATGCCTGACATCTGTAGGCCTGAACTGCCATGATTAAATGTTAAAACTCCTTTTGCATTGTCTTAGTATCTCTTAGAGACCTCAAAGTGCAGAGGAAAAGAGACTTCCCTTCCCAAAGCTGTCAGCACACCTTGACCACGAGAAGCTGCCAAGCAGTGGCAGACGAGTGGTGGACAAGGCGATGGACAATGAGATGAACCAGGGCAAGCCTGTGAGGTGCCTACAGTGAGGGCATGGGAGGGAACACAGAAAAAAAAATCTTTTTTTCCTTTGTGCAAAAAAGCAGCAAGGCTTCTTATGAATGGATATAATCAGTGACAACAAAGTTGAGGCACCTGCAGCCTCGGGTAAAGGGGAGAGGGTTGGGTGAGAAGGTCAAAGAAGAGTGAGAGCAGCAGCAGTGTCTGAGCAGAGACAAGAGTACGATAAAATGAAAGGGAATCTGCTTTACTAGGGTAAGAGTTATGGGAGGCCTGAAAACAAAGGAAGAAGAAATTTAAATTAGAGGTAGCAGAAGGTGTCAGCACAAGGATTCAGAGAGGGAGGAAATAAGGTCACGGTGACAGGCAAGAAAGGGGATTTTCATGACGGCTGCCTTTCACAGGGCTTGAAATAGGAGGTAGAGGTGTCAGCAGAGATTACAATACGCAAAACAGGAGGCAATACATAGATCTTATTTCTTCTGTTGCAATAGGGACAAAAGGCCACCCAGGGTAAATGTTTTTCAGGAGTAATTACCAGGATTTAAACAGACTCTAAATGTGCAGGCCACAGAGCCAGTGGTAATGATGTAGAGATGCAAATGTAACAGTCGCAGAAAAGAGAAAGGGAGCTTTGCTGTGCTGCCTAAAATTAGGTGTGGGGAGGGGGCCGTGCTTAAGAAATAGCAGTAACAAAGACAGGCCCGCACCAAGCCTGAATAGACCTAGATATCTGGATATGACGGGCTGCCCATGAAGGTTCCCAGGGAATCCTACATGAAGCCCATTGACAAACCTTGCCCATTCACCCTGACACATGTGCAGTCTGCTCGTGTCATTTCGACAAATGCACTGGAGAACAGCAGAGGAAAGGCACTACATGAGAAAGAAAATACAGGTAAGAAGAAGGATGACCAGTGAGAAAGAAAGAAAGACACAAAATCAAGCAGAGAGGAAGCACACTGTGCAACTGAGAACCTGATCCTGAGTCCATCCAAATGTAATGCTCACATACAGCTGGCTGGAGGCAGAAGGGATAGATGGACAATTGACCAATGATACTGCATGACAAGAAGTAGAAGAAGACAAAAGTTGGGGGGAGGGAATTAAAAAAAGAAAATTAGGCCATACTCTGAAAATACTTTTTTTTAAAAAAAAGACATATGTTACAGTGAGCCTAAGCTACCACAGTGAAGTAAGTGATGGCAGGTCCACAGTTTAGTTCTGGTTATTCATGCAGATTGCTAGAAACCTCAGTGAGAGAAATTCACAGAAGGATGCAGAAAATTGATATATTTAAACAAAATAAGAGGGAAAAGGTGAGACAGACATGGGGGTAGGAACAGGACTATTTGCGGGGAGGGCAAGGGGTTTGTTTGAGGACAGAAGGAACCGGTGCCTGCTTTGTAGAAAGACATGCAGACATATGACTCGAGCATGCAGAAGACAAGCTGTGACAGAAGGAAGTGGAAAAAGGAATAAAGTATTTTCAGCGATAGTTCCTTGGGTGGTCCTGAGAGTCGTTCTACAGAGGCACGTGGCTGACATATATGCCAGGCATGAGCCAGAGTAGGATGCTTTGAATGCTGAGAGAGGAAAATGGTAGCCCAGGGTTAAAAGCAGACTGGGCAGAAATGAGAGGAGAAGGGAATTAATGGAGCTGGGAGCAGTAAGGGGAAGGATGAGGCCGGGAATGAGGTGTCAGAGATTTTGATGGACGGGAGGTCATAGAAAGGCCAGGTGGAGACAGGCAGGAGGGAAGGGGATGAGGGGATTCATAAGAAAGGTAGTGATGGCCAGTAAAGAGGGAATAGGATTAGTGGGAGGTCGGAGAGCGACTGCCTCCCCGTTCTAGAGGGTGGGAGGGCTGGGTGTAAATGTGTCATTTGCTCAGTATTTCATGATCCCGTGTCAAAAGGGCAGGATCCTTAATAGCACAGGCATTAAAACATGTGACAGGTTGAGGTTTTATATGATTTCTTTTTAAATCCTTATTTTTTTCCAATGATACAATGTAAAACTGCTTTTTAAAAAACAAACCCATTTAACCAAGTTTACAGCTAAGAAAATACATAGAGCCCACCTTCATAGATAAAAGTATAACAGCACTTCAAATGCCCTTAAGTGTTGGTGTTAACAACGAGTAACTTGATTTTAAACTATCGTTATTTTCAGCATTTATTGTTGTGCTCTTTCTGGTTTTACTACATTTCTATTGCATTCAATAAAAAACACATCACTTGGCCTGAAATTTACTGTCTACACACCTAGCACCCTTTTCCTACAGAAGGTGGACTGACAGAACTACCACAGTAAGATTTGGATTCTGCACAGAACCTCCTAGTTCCTAGTGAGTGACATGGGTATGAGGTGGTCCTCTGGCTAAAGGTCAGCACATGTAGGGTGCACAGCAGCATGATCAGGAGGACACTACGAAGCTCAGATGGCACGCATGAGAGATTTCAAACATTTGTAACTTGATTAAGCTATGGTTAAACTAGCTATGAGGACAGAAGGAAACCCTGTCAGGAAGATATGGAAAACACATTAAAATCTGCCTTTTTCTTCACATAGTTTTTCAATTTTAGTGCTCTTTTAAGGTTGAGATTTAACCTTCAGAGCCTTATCTTTAAATATTGGCTGGAAAAAAAACAAGAACTTCAGATTAAAAATTCACAGAATGGTTTTATAAATGCTCTTTTCTTGTTTAGCAAAACATAATTGCTTAACTGAACACTGAATTTCTCTGGCAATCCCCTCTGGCCTTTTTCTCACAGTTGCTCATTTTTTTGAGCCACATCCATCACCTTCCCAAGAAATAGCATGCAGACACTCAATTCTGCAAATAATGACTAAGTGAAAATAAAATAACACATTAGCATCCTGAGCCTCCCTGACGCACGTTGCTCTGGACAAAAGGGAAGATGTTGATCAGGGACTTCATGGTTGTATTTCACCCTCTCATATATTTTTGTGATTTGGGCTCATCTTTCCTAACTTCAGGGCAATTGGCTTGCCTACACGGGATGAACAGCAGCACCTACAGAAACCCACCACTGCAAGCACTCACCTTTTCTTATCAGTTTTGTACATGGGAAGAGCTGTGCCTCCTATTTGAAAACTTCGTTCCCTTAAAAGTATACATTTCCCTCTCAAGATGTCATCTGCATTATTAAGCTTATTTATAGATAAGTAAAATGAATAGCAGATGGCCTGAGCAGACCAGGATTTTCAGGCATGCTGCAACCCATAATGTCTTGTCTTCAACTCAGCTAATGATGACCAGGAATTGCGACCTGGAACACGAGTCTCTGAATTTTCTACATTAGTAATTGTAGCAGCAGCACTGGCTAAGATGTATTGATTAGAAATCTCGATGGATTATTCTAGTTTTGATCAACCCAGAGGGAGCCACACGGCGAGGCAGTGGCGTTGCTGGGAGATGAACTGATTCTGGCACATTCTCCCTTCCTCTGACTCACAGATGACTCTTCTCATCTTCCCAGGTGCCTGTGAAGCTCTCACATAGTTTTTCCTGCCATCAAAATTCCCCAGAATAGTCTGCTTATTGAATGGATAGTTTTAAACATCTTTACTAGAAGTCCCCTAAAAGTAGCTGCTAGCTTTAAAGGAAATAACCTCCTGTCTCACACAACTACTTTTTTATTTTTAAAAGCCAGGGTAAAGAGTTACAATGAAGGAGAGAACGAAACTTTTTGAACAATAGTGTTCAGTTTTTAAAGCAGAAATTAAAACACGAATTTCAGCACAGTGTCTTTCTTTTTATTTTTATTCCACTTACACACAAAACTAAATTATAACTTGTGTACAGGGAAGACATTTATAATTAACTTATTTTCCTGACACGTTTATTCTTGTATAATATCTAAATATTCACTTAGGACTAATTTCTCTGTATTGCATGGTATACTAAGGTAAATTTATACAGAAGGCTGTGGAGGGTGGGACTTGGACAAGCCTAGTAGTCACATTTTTGTTATGTGGAACAGAGGGAAGAGCTGATCTGGTTCATCAGCTGGCTTTTGTATTTTTTATTTTTCAGAAGAATCATAATCACCACTTAGAGGAAGACAGTTGTATAATGGAGAACACTCATTTCACAGCCTTATTCCTTTTAGAGATACTTTCTGGCATCACGAGTCTCAGATTGCTCTAAAAAGACCCCAAGGAGTTCACTTATTTACCATCAGAGCTAAAGGAAGAAAGCTACAGAAGCCAAAGCCTGTCTTCACTTAAAGGGACAACACTCTGGTTCTCTAGATTTGCAAGACAGGAGCACAAAGACCCTTGTCAGACTATGCTCAACTCAGATATGGCCTGGAAGAGAAAAACTAGGAATAAAGTACTTATGCAGGTAAGCAGGTATTAAAAAAAAAAAAAAAAAAAAAAAGTCCTAATTAAACTGACTTACTCTTTGCAGTTATTTGCAGTACAGAATTCTCCTAACCAGTGGGCTTAAGCAACTCTTCTCCCCTTCCATTGCAAATGTAACAGTCCATGTGATATTCCAGCCCTGGAGATATTTACTGCCACTGACATCTATCAGGACAGGATTCGATTGGAAAATCCATTTCCCCAATTCCCCAGTTCTGGACATTCTCCAGTTTCCAGGGATAAAAGTACATGTTTTCTCCTACTATGAGAGTGGCAAGAAAAGTAGGTTTCATCAAGAAAGAGGATGGCAAAGAAAAATAGCAGCAGCATCCGTTATTGCCAGTCTGAAGCTTATAAATGTGTTGAGGCAGGCTCTCCATATAACAGTCAAACTAATGAAATGTTGTTTGGAGCTATAAATTAAAGTTCCCTTCATTTGTTTTTGGATTTCTGTCTCCCCGAAGTTTCTCTTGGCCATTACTGACCATCTTGTCTGATAATTTACTTCTAAGAGCTGAAGCTTTCAAAATCTCATTATCACAAACCTTGTCAGCATCGTTGTACTATGTTTTCCTTTTTAAGCGACAGAAGAAGCAACCGAGGAGGGGCTAAGATCTGAGCTAACAGAGCGCCTGTGTTGTGCTTACAGCAAAGGGACTTGGTGAGGCTGTCTCTGGCTAGTTTATTCTGTGTTTGTACAGACCACATACTTCATTTTCCAGTCTTTGCTGAGGGCTGTTTTTTGAAAGTCTTCCCAATGTGGTGGTTGCTGACTAGCTAGAAATGCCAGCTTATTCGAACATAAACGTGAAAGTTAAGGTGTGATGTCCATACAGTACCCACCTACTAAGTCTCCAGGTCATGAAGAAAATGTCAGGGAGGTTGCTGACATTTGTTGGAAGCAGCTGAAAACCATTTCTCATAAAATTTAGGGGATATATTACCTTGCTGGGAGATTTATTCACTTCAGTTGCAGAGAAAGGATGGAAGGTTTTTCTGTCTCTCTCCTTGCCACCTGGGGAGGCGACCATGTTTTCTAGATGTATCTGGTTAGTTGTTACTTCATGCTGTGTCTTAATGTGTGCACTTCTTCAGCAGTCTGCTATCACCCCTTTCTTCTCATTTAAACAGATGATATCTGCACTGTCACTTTCCTGATCGTGCTAGAGGAATTCTGCAGGAAATACTGATTTTCATCTTCTGGAACCAACTTGACAAGGCTTTGGTTTCCATCCCCCTACCCCTCAAGCACTGTGCATCCTACTAGCTCCTACAACAGAGATGCTGACTGGCATATGAGTGATGGGCAAAGCTGTGCCTATTTGCTTTCCAGCCAGATGAGAAAGAGTTGTTGCTGTTGTTTCACAAAACCAATTCTAATTCTGGGAAAATTCACAGCAGCCTCTGATCAGGTCCTCCCTGGGCATGGAGGATTGGCTCAGTTTGCTAAGGCCAGGAGAGCTCTGGAGAGTAATCTTGTTCCTCTCTGGCAGAATGAAAATTAAGGACAGGACAAGCTAATCAGGAGAGACTGCACAATAGATGCAGCTCCTTATACAAATAACAACATAATATATGCCCCTAACAATTCAAGTTAGGCTGATGTTGATCCTGGGTAACATCACACAACAGCAGATGGGCAATGAAATGAGTATGCTGCCATCTTTGTTTCTTAATTGTTTTTTATTATTGAGAATCAATAGTTTTATGACAAACAGCAAACTTGATACTGTTCTCTGGCGAGATTATCGTTTCTTTGTGAAGGGTAAGTATGTTGGTAAATAGACATTTTCATAGCACTTAATTTAGAATTATTTAAAAAAATAATACACAGATATTCATGACACTTACTGGCTTATAAATCAACAATACCTGGAAATGAGGAGTTGTGATTTCTGTGAGGGCATTTTCAATGAGATGCTCAGATACCTATTCTCAGCCTGACAACATTCAACACTTTTATCAGTGGTCTGAGTGAAAACACAGTCTTTATCCAAATAAAGTTCACAGGCTATACGATGAAAGGGTGTGATGATGGAGACAGGCTGACCTACAGAGTGATCTCTTCTGCCCGGTAGCTTTGGCTTGCTTCAGCTCCTGAAGGGCTTTTAATACCACAATACCAAGTCATGGCAATGGCAAGAAAAAAATGTTGTTCCTGTCTAAAGAACAAGGAGCTTTGTCATGGTAAAACTGCCCCAGAAGAGGATTTAGAGGTCAGCAAAATGAGTTAGAAACCTGTAACTAACAAGAACCGACACTCCTCTTCCCACCTCCCCCCAAAATGGAAACCATGCTAAAAGTCTACTAAGAGATTGGGGACGAGCAATAAAACCAAAATTTGCAAAGTAAAAACCCTGCTTAAGTGATTATCAAACTGTTTAGCTACGTGTTGACTCCTAGGTCAAACAGTACAAAGACCTTCTAGACATGTGACCCAACAGGCTGCCCTCCTGGGCAGCACTGGGAAAGCCACGTCCCACATCAGCCACTGCTCCTGGCTGTGCACTGCTCAGATGACCCTCCTGCCACAGCTGACAACTATTTCCTAGGGCAGGATCCCATCCAGCAATTTACATATTGGTGAAAGAGTCCTCAAAACGTCTCCATTTTCAGGCTTACTCCAGCTCAGCAATAGTGACTACGTACATCTATCATTTGGCTTTTTTGGAATTCAGAAGAAAACATTTATTTAAATGTTTCCCTGAGTTGAGTGCTTTTCAGTACAACGATTGGTGATTTTCTAGTCTTTCTAGTAATGAAAAAATATATTCATTAGAGGTTTTTTTTCATCCTATTGTGCCTTGGAAACATTCTGTGCTGTTCTTACCTCTGCTGGGCATTGACTTCTCATTTGTGTCCCATTGCTTCCCTTTTCAACTAACTGCTCTTCCTAACACTGAATTTGTATCAACATCCTCATTTTTCAGAACCATATACACGTTTACATACACACACACACACATTGGATTATGTGACCTTTGGAGGTGGCTTGCAACATAAATATTCCATTTAAGAGGGCTGGAGCACTTCTATGAAGACAGGCTGAGACAGTTGGGGTTGTTCAGCCTGGAGAAGGCTCCGGGGAGACCTTATAGCACCTTCCATTACCTGAAGGGGCCTACAAGAAAGCTGGAGAGGAAGTTTTTACAAGGGCATGGACTGATAGGACAAAGGATAACAGTTTTAAACTGAAAGAAGGTAGATTTAGATTAGATATTAGGAATAAATTCTTTACCGTGACAGTGGTGAGACACTGGCACAGGTTGCCCAGGGAAGTTGTGGCTGCCCCCTCCCTGGAAGTGTTCAAGGCCAGGCTGGATGGGGCTTTGAGCAATCTGGTCTAGTGGGAGGTGTCCCTGCCTGTGGCAGAGGGGTTGGAACTAGATGATCTTCAAGGTCCCTTCCAACTGAAACCATTCTGTAATTCTATGATTCTACATACACACACACATATAAATAAAAAAAAATATAAATGGACCTATTAATGCGCATGTGGAAACTTCAATTTACCTGTTAACTTTGCTTCCCTCTCCCTGCACCAGACTGTGAATGGATAAGTATACTCAAGCATTAGGTAAAATATACTTGGGATTTAAACTTTAAAAAAAATATGAATGCTCAATAAAAACAGCTTTTCCTCATAGCTTAATCAGTATTATCAGCTTTGTGAAACTGACCCTTTCAAAAGCCCAAGCACATATATACATATACACTATCCTCAGACATACCTGTCTGAGGCTTATGCTTTCATCCTATGAGTAATGTGCAAACAAAAATGATTATTTGTACCTCAACAACAACTCCTTTTGTGATGAGCTCATTTTTTTTCTGCAAAGGGCAGCTTTCCTCTGCCACAGCCACTTGTAAGCGGGGAAACTGCCCTTGGTTTTCAAAGAGAGAAGACATCAAAGCTCTGCTTAACATAGGACTCTTCAGCCACATCGATGATGTTTTCCAGGCACACGCATGGCCGCACAGTTCCCCAAATCACTTCTATCTTCTTTCCATCATTGTCTGGATTTGCTGAAGCAGAGGAGACCTGCAGCACCCTGCTTCCAGCCCTCTCCCTGATGCCCTGGCTGTGCTCTGGTGCCAGTTCCCCCTCCAGCAGCTCCCATCTGGCTGCCAACTGCTGGCACCTGCCTGGGCTCCTTGGCCAGAGCCAGCCCAGCTGCCTCTGCTTTCCAGAAGGTGCTGCTGGGGCCCCCAAACCTGAGCAGCAAAGCATGACTTGGAGGTTTGCAAAGGCTTTCCTTAGACAGGCAATTAAACACTCTCACCCCACACCTAGGACTAGCAGGAGAGGAACTCTGCTCTGTAGTATTTACAAATTTCAAGGACAAAGCTCCCACACGTTTCTTGAACCTTGGCTGCTTGTGTTAGAACAAGCTTCACATATACACTAAACGTAGCTGCTTAAGAGAGGGTCTGCCATCATGACCCCTGGTGTCTTGTGGTGGTCTGTAACAGCTACGCTTGGGACAACACCTGTGACACATCCATAGACATTGAAGACCATCTACATCTTGGTCGTCAGTGATTTGGAAATGGGCTGTATAATTTCTAGCATCAAGCACTAGCGACCTCTCTCTCAGCTTGAAGCTCAGGAGCTGAGCTGACGATGCTCTATAAAAACACCTCAGCAGAAAGATGGCTCCTGACAGTAGGGAGCACTTTAATTTAGGAAACAACAACAAGGTTTGGCTGTTGGAAGGAGACTCTTGAACATATTCAGAGCTGCAATGTGGAGGAGATTTCATGCTGAGGAGGACTAACCACCGCAGCAATGTACCTGGGGACCTGGTGGATGCTCTGCCTTCTCAAGTGTTTAAAAACCAAGCTGAGGATGTCTTCCTAAAATCCAAGTTTTAGCTCAGCCAGAAATTATGGACTTTATATGGGAATTACCGAATGAACATCTAGTCCATGTGCACGCAGAGGTTAGGCTACACGCTCATAACAGTCCCTTCTGGCCTTAAAATTAAATTTCAGATTATTTCTCCTCCCATTTTACATTTTGTGATAATTTAAAAAGGTAATTTCTCTTGGCTTAAAAAAGGTAATGCACACCTCCACGTGCTTTGACTGGGTTTAACTAAGGCTTATGTTTGTAAACCAGCCTTAATATGAATTTCATTATACAAAAGCTGTTCAATATTCAAATATTCAAGTGATATTATTTGCAGGAGAATTTTGCAACTCTGCAATAATGCTGTGTTTCCATTTCATTGTATATTTTCAGTGACAGCATTTAAAAGACTACCTGCAAAACCCCAGCTATAAAATATTATCCTCATTGAAAGACTAAGGTGGAAGAAATACAATCTTTCAAATTCTATTTGAATTTGTCTTTAAAGACATAAAATAACGAAAGAAGTTTAAGCAGACTGCCAAAGATGGAACACTCTTTTTCCACAAAAAATTGGTTTTACAAGGTCACTTGAAAAGCAAGTACCCTATAAAATTCTTCATAAGTATTTCATAATACTTTCATATTTGTAACCAAACATTTAAACACAACCTGCGGTATGTCATTCAGTGAGTATCCTTCCACATATTCTGTTGACAGTTGAATTAATCTAACACTTATATATCAGACTGATATCAGATTTATATCAATTAGAACTATATGTTAATTATCCAACAAATATAAGCTCACATGACTGCTATGCAATGTAATTTCTGTACAAATACATTTTCTCCCAAAGCAGTTAGTAGACTGGCCATTTATTACATCATGAAATAATGACATTACAAGGGAGAGGTAGAAAAAAAGGGATGCTTTACTAAACTTATTTGTGAATTGATCTAGGAAGTACTTTGATCTAGTAAGAGTTTGTCTATTTTTTAAAAAAAAATTACCATTTTTCTAAAGAAAGCATTTGAATTTCTTGCTGAGCAAACAATGTATTTTACACAAGTCCTCTGTGGATATTTGCCACAACAGAATTAAATTCACAAATTGCAGTTCTTTTTTTTCTTTCCGCCATACTATAAAAATATGTATGAGAAAGCAAGTTTAGTACTTTGTAAAACATGTAGACAATAACATCTAAATCTCCATCACAAACATGAAATACTAAAGTATTGAATGTTTTTAAGTATGCTGTCAGATTTTAATCCAAACCTGTCTTTGAAATCTACCCTCTCTGGTACTCTCATCATCCCCCAAAAAGGATATTGCACAACAAAAGATCAGTGATTTTTGTGGTCTGTGGGCAGGCTGATGGTTTTGGGTAAAGTAGCAGGGTGTTCAATGCCCTCTTAGAGAAGCGCCTTCAGGGCATACAAGTCTACCCATTCACCCCTTTGAGGAGGCAGATGCCCTTCTGCGCTCTGCAATATTAAGATTTAGACCGAAGCAAATTTTGATTTTGTACTTTTAAAGCGCTGGCAGAGCGCTCAGAGTGTAGGAACGGGCACACCCTAGTTTTTGTTAGAAATAGTAGGAAGACATGCTCATACACATGCCCAAACCTGCCCAATCTCATTGCTAAAATCTTCACCAAAACTGGTCTTAAAACGCTACTGTTCTCTGCTGTTGCACACAGATAGAGCCTGTTATTTATATGTGTAACAAGCACTGCTGAGCAGGCAGGGAACCACAACATCTCCATAATTAGGAGTCTGCGCCTCCAAGACACAGTTACTCAAACAACAGTTTCCAAAGTGGAAACCATCAGACAACAGTAATTCAAATTTTTCTGGACCTCAAAGAGGTCCAGAGCACAAACAGGAAGAGTACAAACAGGGAGAGCTGTAATGCTTATTTGCTCACACACCAAACACACTCAAGGAGGCTGGATATGGCTGTGCTGGACAAACAGCTCTGAAAAATGCCACCTGTCCAAATATCCTCCCCATACGGCCACAGACAATATATGCTGGCTGCTGTAAGTACCTGCACATACTTCACATACTTCAGAGGGGGGTTAAGGGCATGTCAGTAAAAATTACTCAAGTAACCTCACACTACAGCTTGAGCAAGCAGGACTAAAAGTGGCATCCAGAACAGCTGAAGGCAACACTGCACACAACTGATGGATCCAATCGCAACTTTGCTTTTTCACTCATCCTGGACTGAGGATGCTTCTCAGAGAAGGACATAATGAGCGTGTCTTCCCCTTGCTGTTCCTAGCACTGGGAAATAAAATCTTGCTTGAATGTCTTGTGCTCTCCTGATCGCTGGGTCGCTTTTAGTTAAACATAGAGCGCAAAAAATGTTTCTGATGTAGTTCATAAACAGTAAAAGGTCTTTGTCCTGCCACAAGAAATTCAACCTCTGTGCAAGATGAGAAAAGAAAAAAAAAAAGTAGAATAACACAGTGAGCATAGAGCACAAAGAGTTCTTGGAAGATGTGAGTTTTGATGAAGGAAGACAGCACTCGGCTGAGCACAGAGCATGCCTGCACACACAAACACTAGGAAATTCATTGTCTCTTGCACATCCAATGATGATGTTTGTGATGGTCCTTAGACAGTGTACTCCACTGTCCCTGGGGAGAGCTCCATCTCTCGCTGCGACCAGTCGTGCTCTGCCTCATGACAGCTTTACAGTACCTGAGAGTTCCGACAAATCCGGACCTCCAATTTTTTCCCTGTTGTCTGCATTTTCCTACTCTTCAACTTTTGCTTCACGAAAAACCTCATTAAGTACAGCAATATAATCAGCATCCGATTTTCCCCAGGGGATGGAGAGAGAAAAGGGAAGGATCCTGCATGACAAACGCTATCATTCTGTTTAATGCGCAGTAGGCAGGTACTCAAATACCACGGCTGTGGGCTTGTTACAGCAACATATTAGTACAACAGGATGAGGTGGAAAGGCCGCCTTTATCTCTTCTGTCCATAAGCCTGTTATGAAATAATGAAATATAGCAAGGCTAAGGAGAAGAGGAGAAGTGGAGAAGAGGAGAAGGCTGTCTATAAGAATCTCAGAGAGGGAAAGGGTGACACAAAGCAAGACAGACAAAAAAAAAGGAGCAAATACCCATGAGTTCAAGAAAGCAATGGACTGCAGAGGAAGCTTCTGAACTCTAAGTTGTGCCCACTGTGAAAAGCTGGAGACACTGGCATGTTTCTCAAGCACAGAGCTGCTGCCAGAGGGCAGTATACACACTGAATTTAGCAATCCACTGTTTCCCAAGGGCTGCAAGACCATTTCTCAGAAAGATATTGCCAGAAATATTCTTGCTCAAGAATATACACTGTTTCTACCAGAGTAATTCTGCAAGTATACTATTTCTACAGGAGTAACTCTGTCAGCATCAGTACATTAGTAATACCATTGCTACTCTAGTATATTGCTAGAGGAGCACATTACATGGAGAAGGCACCTTTATTGGCACAAGGCCATGTGTTTCATCCAACCTTACAAACATTATATACATACATAATGCACATGCGCTGTGTCTAGCACTAATCCACTGCAGTATTCATCTGTCAGACAGCTCAGTCAAACCTCCACACTGACCGAATGTCAGACAACTTAAATCACGTTGTCCCAGGGAAAACCTTAACATGAAAATCACTGTATGTACAAGATAAGCAAACCAACAGAGCATCTGTTTTTCCCTCCTTGTAGTGTGGAGTACAAATTACGGGAGTGGAGTATGACCCAGACGGCCTCATGCTATGGAAAAAGAAAAAAAAGACACTTGTTACAAAATCGTCTTCCTCTCCACTTTGCTGATCCTCAGGATGGGTCAGCAAAGATTTTCCAGAACTAACAGGTCCTCTTTTAGGCAGGCAGGTACATTCAAGGGAGAAATATTCAGCTAGAAGACTTCTGATGAAGCAGTCACTGGCTTGTGCTGCTTCTGGGACAGCACCCCAGGACACTGTATTTCCCTCGGGGCTGAAGGAAAACCCATAACTGTGCCTCCCGTATTTAATATATGTTTTTCAAATACAGCTGTAAAAATTAGCTTTCACAAAAGGGTCTTGGTTCCATATAGAAGCATTGTTTTGCATCATTTTTTCTCCAAAATATTCATTCTCTTATGCATGTACTATGCAACAAGGCAACTTGTTTTCACTCAATCACCAAATGAAAACGACACCAATGTCATTTAATTATGAGCCGCTTACTTCAAGACCTGACAGAAAGCAACATTAACTTTCTGAAAAATCTTGTAACACATAGAAAATTATAATTGTTTCTGAATCATCTGTCTTTCAAAAATAACTCACATATTTGAACTTTATATTAAAATTTTAAATATGCAAAAATACCCACCTGTAAGTAAATGTAATGATTTGAGAACCTAAATCAGTGTACTAAATTTCATCACAGAACTCCTTGCAGTTGCCAAGATAAAAGTCAATGAAGATCAGCATGTCTACATTAAGGTCTGACAGTGTAATAATATAACATTTAGGTTGGATAATAAAAGAAGAGAGGAGAAAGATTTCTTTTTCTAAGGCACAGATAAAAACTTACAACATCGTTTGTGCATTTCTCCATAGAGAATATGGGATAAAAATGTAACATTGAGTGATTCCATACTTACAAACAATAATAATCAGAGGGGGGAAAAGGGCACATTTTCTTTGTCACCAATCTAACTTTCTCCATCAAAAGTTTGAAACTTACAAGCAAAGAATGCAAAAGTTAATTGTATTTTTAAAACAGAATGGCCTCTAAATGAGTTTATAAACTTCTGTCATATCAGCCTCATTCATTTTAATATGGAATTCTACGAATAAAAGCAGAGTATGCTCACAAAACCGTGACAATAGAGTTTAATTCTTTTCAACTAGGCAGCACAACTAAGTGTTCCAATGAAAAACTTCAATTAAAAATTATTTATCAATTGTTTTGAATGAATTAATTATGAATGATGAAGATAAACACCAGTGTGTATGCTCCATATTTCTGATTGCAAACCAGAAAAATGCCTAGCCAGTTTTAATTTAAGGACCTGATCCAGTCACTGCAGATTAGGTCCAGCATCATATGCATCTTAATTTAATTCTGGACTTGAACATACATTTTTTTGTAGTTAATTAGGAGGAGATTTTCAAAGGTACCAATACATTTTCAAAGGTACCAAATAACTCCAGCTTTGAAAATCTCATGAATGATAAATGCGTGGAATTTACTTTTGTAAAAAGATATCACTGCAAATTAAAAATTATGTGTGTCTTTCAGGGTTGGAATTTTTTTCTAAGTATTCTTGATCTAATATCCAAATCTGTTAAGTCTGAAACGGTATTAAATCCTTTTGAAAGAATCTTCATTTTCAATATTGAAAGCAGTTGAGCCCTCCAGCTCTGATCTAACAAAACAGTTAAGAACACAAGTATATGACTGCAGAATTAAGCACGTGCATCTTTTCAGGATTAGGGGTTTAATCTGTCATTTTTCCTCACGGCTCGTTAAATGGAGAATATATTTTAGTTTTTTTCTAACTGGAAATCACATAATAAAAGGTTTTAGATAAAGATACACTAGCAGGGGAAAGGTTTGTTTTTCTGGGTTTTTGTTTTAAGACAGAAAAAAGAAGAAAGAAATTAGATTTTTTAGTAACTGATTTCCCCTCTCCTGCTTCCTGATGTAGGAGGTTGGGTTTTCTTTCAGGAACCTTCAATGCGTTTTGCTTTTCTGTTAATTTACTTTTTCCCTCACTTAGCCAGTTCCTCAGCTAGATGCAACACCATCCCTTACTCTCTCCTCCTTCTTTCAGCACCATTCCTCCAGTTGCTTTTCCAACACGTTGGTTGATGCCCATGACCTCTCCTGCCATGTCCTTGCCGCTGTGCCCTCCTCGCAGCATCCTGCCTCACAGCTGCCCAGAGCCTCTTCTCCCACAGTGATCCAGTTCTGCTGTCCAGTGGCTAGGAACGGTTCCTGTCCTCACCCCATGGGCTTGTGCTTTCTCCTCTTTTGAGTCCAGGAAGATTTTTACTCCTTCTTTCCAAGCTGACATCTCAAAATCCCCTTTTTGCTATTCCTTCTGTTGTTAAATTTGCCTCTTCTGCTTCCTGTTTCCTTAACTTTTACCCTGAACTCAAGCAATTTTAATCTTCATTCACTTCTGACTGAAGACCTTTCCCTTCTTGCTTATATTAGCCTGTCTCAGCCATTTTGTCCCAGACTTAACAATGAACTTTTCCTTCTGATCTTTTAATCTTCAAATTCCTTTTCTCTGAGGAGTAACTTCTCTCATCCCACGGAGCTCACTCTGCTATCCTGCCACACCTTTCCTGACATCCAGCCAACTACCCTCTCTAATTTCCCTTGCATGCTCACCTTCAGCAGACTCTTCCTACACAGACAGACACAACTTTTCTATTTCCTCAGAAATCTCCCTGCTTTCATTACTTTGCTCCTGTCCTGTCCACTTTCGACTCCACACAGTGAATTGCATACAACTGTCTTGGTAGCAGTGCAGCTGCAGTCATATGAAGTTTAGCATGGAATGAAAAATTTATCCAAAAGCAGGATGGCCAATCTGGCATTTCACCCGCTCTGTTGTCCTTATAGTCAACGTCCTCTTCCTGGGCAAACAAGGACACTGCAACATCTTATTTTAAAGTCCTTCTCCTCATTGGTCTAAATCTATCTCCTTTAGAAAAGTTGTTTACCCGCTGTATTTTTCCCAAGTACACCTTTATACCACTCTGACTATACCCTGCCTTGGGTTCACCCTTCTGGCAGAGCACCTGCTTGGCTGAGAAGAGTCTTAGTGAACTGAAAATACAAAAAGGGAGCACACAAGTGTAAACAAAGATAGGCAAGAAAGGAGGAGAATAAAAGCATTGCCTCAGAGCTCAAGTGCAAAACCAAGAAGGCAAAATCCCAGATGGAGCTAGCAAGGGACCTTAAGGTTAAAAAGGAACAATTCTACCAGAATGCTATTTGCAAGAGGAAGGTGAGGAAAAATGTGAGTTTGTTGATGGATGGGGAACAGATGAGCAGCAGGCATCAAAGAAGAGGCTGAAGCACTCAAGTGTCTTTTCTTACAAGTCTTTGTAGACAAAGCCTGCTCCCAAGTCCCAGCATGTATCAAGCCCACTCAGAAAACAGAGGGTCACCCAACAGCAAAGTAGCAATAGGTTAGAGACTAGTTAGAGAAACTAGGTATGTTCAGATCCGTCAGGCCAGATGGTTTCACCCAAGATCTGACAGACTTGACTGATGTGATTGTGCAGCTGTTGTCAATCACCCGTGAAAAATCAAGGTCACGGGGGAAGTTCCCTGATGACTAGGAAAGGCTAAGATTATTCCTATCTTTAGGGAGGGCAAGGAAGAGGACTCCCAATTGGTGGGTCAGCCTCACCTCAGTCCTTGGCAAGTCATGTGGAGAATGTCCTCTCATAAACCATCTCCAAAGACAGACAGGAGAAGATGAGCAGGAGCAGCCAGCACAGATTTATCACGGGCAAATCATGCTCAACCCAGCTGTCTCTCTTCCATGAAGGAAGAGTCTGAAGGGAGAGTGGAAGAGGTAAAATACATTTAGATGTCTGCCACTATCTCCCACAGCAGTCTCCTTTTTAAACTAAGGAAATACAGGTGGGACAGACAGATCAAGTGCAAATTGGCTGGACTGCCAGGCTCAAAAGGTAGTGGTCAATGGCTTGACATGCTACTGGCAGCCAGTAACAAGCCAAGTACACCAGCGACACATACCCTTGAATATCTTCATCCATGGCCTGGGTTGAGACAGAAGACACCACTGGCAAGCTTGCAGGTAATGTCAGATTGCAGGGAAGGGCAGGAGTAGGACAGTACAGCGACCGTATTCTCAGCTTCCGTACTGTCCAGTGCCTGGGAAGGCTGCTTCCACAAATACAAGGGGAAAAAACCCCTGTGTATTTAGGCAATGTTTCAAATCAAATGTCTTTCTTGGGTGGAGAGAGTTCACACAGCTCTCTCAGAAACAGCCTGTTTTTCTTCAGGTTTTGTGCTCATGAGCCAAGCTGGCAGATGCAGATCAGGTGATGAAGCAGACCCCGAGAGACGCCGAGTTTCAGCAGGTTAGAAATCATTAATGTTTCTATTACTTGTTTGATTAGGTGATTAAAATCTCCCACCAAGCATGTTTCCAGAGATGCTAACTCTGAAAAGAGGATTCCTCTGAGACTGAAGGTTTATGTTTTGTTTTGTTTGGGGTTGTTTTGATTTTGCCATTCAAGGTGAACTTGATTGCTCTTTTTTTTTTAGCTACCAAGCTTTCTTGGTTTAATCCTGTGGGGTTTTTGTTTTTTTTTCCTACAGCTGTGTCTTGTTTTCTTTGCTTGTTTTTGCACCTTATAGAAGACAGATACAGTAAATTTAATAGCTCTGTGAGGTTTATGTATATTGCTATTGTGACTGCATTATCACCAACATTTAATGATAATGTATTCTCAGTATTTTGTTAGCCAAACATGCAGCTGCTTTTAACTTGCAGTAACTGCATAAGCTCATTAAGAGCTGGTTCCCATTATGCTACCATATTACTTTACAGGTTTCAAGTTCTTTAGTGGAAAAAGAAGTTTAATTGCTCCTCGATTTCGAGAAAGACAGTGCTTAACATCTTGCATTATATTCCTGCCTCATGTTTTGCTGCTTCACTCTCTGTCTATAAAACCTTTCTTGCAGATAAAATTCCTTTCTTGCAGATAAATTTTGTCATGTGGAATGGCAGAAATAAAAGTAAATATATTTAGTGAAGTGTAACATGAAGAACAAGGCAAATTAAACAAGAAAATGAATCATGTGCAGGGCTTCTATACTGGCTACATAAGACTCTGAAAAAAGGAACAAACCTTTTCTGACAGACTTCAGTTACACTGGAAATCTGCAGGAAGTTTCCCTGTAAATCTGATTGCACACCCTCACACACTACTCCCCATTTTCAGAAAGATCAGATCTTTACTCCACAAGATTTTTGCCCATTATGCAGCAAGAGAAATACTGAAATTCATCATTTCGGTGCTGTGATGAAAATCTATGGCATAGACATATTTATGGCTATAGTGAGTCTGTCCCAGCCAGGGAGAGGTGCAAGTCTGAATATGTGATGGGTGTTCACAGAGAAGTACCAAGAACTCACTCAAAAGTCTTTCCACATGTAAAACACATATATGGCCTCACTAGCCAAGCAAAGCGGTACAAACTTTTTCCTAAAGACTTTATCTTCCTATATGGTTAACCCCTGGAGTTTATGCTGCTCCATTGGCCAGACAGCAACACGTTGGCAGGAGTTCCTGCTACAGGACTCTCTCCAAGTGGTTTCGCAGGCAGCTCACTGGTGCCGACACGGATGAGGCCACACATCTCCTCGTTCTCTCTCCCTGCTCTCTGCCTCATGGCCCTGTCACATCTGGCACTTGTCACAACAGTCAGTAAGCCAGTAATAAGGCTAAGAAAATAAAATATCCACTTTTTATTGCCTTACTGTTCTGCTGCTTTTTAATGAGGTGACCCAGTTGAGAGCGGGGTGCATTGAAGGCCAAGGTAGGACAAGGTCTGTGGTGGGATACACAGCCAAGAGCAGCAGGTTGAAACCCTGGGCAAGGTCAGTTCTCAGTACCTTGGCTCATAAAACCATACTTTAAATGAGATTCCTGTCACACTTAAAATTCAAAACTAAAACCAACCCCCTCCCCAAAATCAAACCCTGTAACTTTCCCTTCCTGCTCTGCAAAAGTGTTTCCCAGTATTATCCAGTAATATTATTCTGCCGATTTTTCTATGAGATAAATAACATGAATACTTGTTACATTTGTATTATTTTCCTTTCCATAACAAGAAATAGACAGGCTTACTGATCCTGGAAGAAAAAGCTGTATACAGTCTCTGCAGGCAAAGTTGTGAGGGAAGCTCAGAAACATCCCCGTGAAAATGAGGGTATTTGACTTATTTGAGAAAGTGAATCCGAGAGTCAAAAATGCTGGCATTTTCTAACTTCTGAACAGCTTCTTGAGCAAATGCAGAGTTCTTTGATTTTAATGCAGCTTGCTAACTCCAAAGTTGCAATAATCCACAGAGCTGTGACCTGTATTTTTAGTTAATGTTGCATAAAATTTTTCAGCATAAGAGCATAAGCATATTTTAAGTTGCTTATAGCATGCAGGTTCATTGTTTTCAAAGAAAATTTCCAGCTGTATAGTTTTTAAGAATGAAGTTGGGGCACATACCATGGTTTGTTTGTTTGTTTTTTAAATAACAAAACTGCAGCTTCTACCATTAAGGTGTTTGAGCTTTCCATATTTGCATGCAGGAGCTGAGATACAAGGTGCAGTGAAAGAGGTGTTATTTCCAAGGCTCAGACCATTGTATTCTGCTATGTGAAAATACATCCAATCCACATGAAATTTTAAGCCTCAGGAAGAGGTTTATCTGTTACACACTACCAGCAAAATTGATCACAGGCTCCCCCTTCCATGCTTTCCTTCTTCGTGGTGTCCCAAGTGAGCTGTGGCTTCAGCACCGTCAGCGCTGGTAAACTTGTATATTTGTCATATATGTCATATTTCTATGGTCTCAGTGGTCCCTTGCCTGAGAGCAGAAAATGGTCCGAGTACAAAGCTGAAGGCTGACTGTGAAGGAAAGAGAGCTGGCAGGTACAGCAAAGGTGGAAAGAAGACCACAGAGAAAGCCAGAGGAGAAGGACCACAGAGTGGAAGAGGCAAGGATGGTGAAAAAACAGCCCTGGAAAACACAGGATCCAAGGCCTGGACAGAGAGCCCAGGGCTACTAGGACTTTGCTTTCCAGTAAGTATCCAGAAAAAAATTGTGTCTGTTTTTCAGGTGGCTAGTTGAAAAAGGAGAACTATATTCAGTGGTACACATTATGCCATTAATTCAAGTGAGAGACTTCTGCCAGTATATAATGGTTTTAACCTTCCTCACAGCCACTTAAAAATCAGTCCATCCTATGAAATGTCTGTATTTTCCACAGCTGTTAGTGGGGAAGGTTGGTTGGGTTATTTTTCTTTCTTTTTTAAGGAACTTATGTTAAGCAAAGCCGCAATAAAAGAGCAAATGAAGTACCCAGAAACACGAAGATTCCTGAATTAATATTATTTGAGCAAATGTAATTTTTATGTCCTTGTGCAATGCTAGACTAGTTGCTCAAATCAGATTTTCCAGACGTATTCACTAATTCGGCATTTCTCACTGTCTGTTTTTTTCTCAAAGCAATTCAGGCGGGATGCAATAATTCACAGAAGTGGAAACTGTTCATTGAATACATCAAGTTCTATTAAAAAAATCTAAGTACCCTAATCCAGTATTTTCCTAACATCCAAGTATTCACCTGAATGTAAACTCTAACACCAAAAAAAGTGTAAAGCAGTTTTCAGGCTAGTCTGGTCCATGTGTAAGTTTTAGAGATCATTGAAAATACATCCAAAAAAGTTTCCGGTTATCTTCCTGAGGTGGGAAATTTCCGAACACAGAAGTTATGAGAGTAAGACTATTGTAAGAATATTTACAATAATGTCCCAAATGTCTATTCTCTTTATTCTATATTTCAAGTAGAAGCTGCCTGATAAGTTTTTTAAACAAAATTTTAAATTCTATTGTTAAGACACAGTTGAGCAACTAATATATAGCAGGGTCAATCAGAAAGAAATGGGCAATTCTGAAGAGCAGGCTTGAGCACAGAAATAATGACCAAGGAGGTTTGATGCCATGGGAGATCCCCTCCAGCCATGTGGATGACAGACTGTCAGCACGACAGTCAGCATGTATGACAAGTTCTTTTATGTGAATATTAGTTTCTATTTAAAAGCACAGAAAGAAATACCTATTTCTAAGAGAGTTTTAGAATTTAACTAGATATAGGAAATTAAACATTGGCTTAGAAAGATGAGTTACCTAACCACAAAAAAATAATTAAAGGCTGTAGGAGTATTTGTCTTTTGAAAGATTTTAGTGCCAGCACTGAATGTTCTAAAGCTACAGACCTTTTCAAGAAGGAAACAAAAGGGATACACTCCACAACTTAATTAGAGGGAATCATACCTCCAGGTCCCCATGGACCTACATCAAAATCAAGAATTTATAAAAATATCTTAAGTAGTTACTGATATCAAATGAAAGATGAAGTACCTTTTTAGTTTCAGAATATTACATAGAAGCTAATTCCAACAAGAGAGTATTTTCCATGTAAAAGATTAAAACATAACAGTTAAATCTGATAGTTTCCAAATTAATACAAAAAACTCTGTTTTCTCTTGCAGTTTGGTCTCATTAAAATCCCTTAACAGATCTATAAATTACAAAATCATTGTGATGCATTTTTATGATACACATACCTATATAAAAATAGCATTAGATTCCTATTTTGTATACAGAGAAAGAAAATAAATTAACTCTTGGGTACTATCCCTGAAACATTACCACTATGAATGGTGCTGGAGCATAATTAGGTTTGCATAAACTCTCTCCTCCAAACACCCATACACTATGCTATTTAGGGCTAGTTTTGAAAACTGTAATTAAACAGTCAGAAAAACCCTGGAAAAGTAACATAATAACCAGCGACATAAAAGTCATGGGGAGAAAACAAACAAACAAGCCCCTGGTCATTTGTTCAGGTTTCTCAATGAATTCTGGTAGTTTCAGTTGCCAGAGCAGCGATGCCCGGCATTTTGGATTAAGAAATGAGCCTTATTTAAAGGACGGGCAGGAGGCTACCTCCTCTTCTATATATTCATCCACCTCCCCCTGGTCCCGTCGCGCCACTCATGCAGCACGAAGCAGGTGGAAATTATTCACGGTTCCCTGCTGGGGATTCCCTCGGCAAATGTAAGGGCGGATTAGCCAGCTCCTGAGCTGTCTTCCCTGCGGTTCCCGGGGCCAAGGAGCACAGCTAGCGGACACTCCGCCAAAATACACCCAGTGTCACCTTACAGCTCTTCGGGGAGACTTCCTAATTGCTGTAAATTAGCTGCTGTTACCTGGTTTACAGCAGAGAATCAAGGAACTTTGACTTGTCAGCTCTCATTTTGCCCTCACCTAGACACTGCAAAGGACGTCTTGTCTTTGCCAGGTGTCCTCCAATAGCTGGCCAAGCAAGCAAGGAGTGGAGCCCCTTCCTCGCCCCACCTACAGGCAGCCAGGCCAAAGGGACAGCGGGAGGAGAGGCACAAAACACGGGTCACAGCTCCGTTATCACCCCTTCCCCAAATCATCTTGCTGATAGACCTTGCATCACTGCCAATCTGCATTTAATCTGCATTTTCTGTTCGAACGCGGGGCCACAGGCACCCTCAGGCCACAGCCTTGGTCAGCCATCTTTAAGTGTTGTGCACATCCGAAATGGCAGGAAACATATAGCCAGCAAAAATCTTCATATAAATACAGCAGGGGGTAAAAACCCCTGCATTTGAATATGCTTGTGGCTAAATTCTACCCTTTGTTTCACACCCATATGACTGAAAAGAAGAAAAAGGCCAATTTCAGCCCTGAGATACACAAATACTGACTGAGGAACAGTTCCTATTTACACCCAGGCTGAACTTGATTAGCACTGGAGCTGTGTAAGTATAATCCAGCACAGCATCAGAAACTACTTTTACACGCTCAGATTAATTCTAAGGCAAACGTGACTTTGTGGATCAGAGAAATGCAGGCAATCGAGTCCATCACTTTGGCACAGGCTTGGCTACAGCTCCTGCAAGACTAGGAAAACCGCTGTTTCTACACCCCTGATCTGTAGAGCTGTATGAGACTAATATTTGCAGGTTCTTACTGCTTGCTCTGTACATAGATAAATCTGTTTTTCACAGGGACCATGATCTAGGAGCTCTTGTTGATTTTAAGCAGTGGTTAGCACTTCTGGAAAAACTCCTTAGGTAGTGAGCCTCACTCTACTGCTTAGGTAGTCAGATCATCAGGCTCCTTTCCTCAGGAATCATTTGAAAAAACAGAACAAAACACATCCCCAAAAACCCAAAGATGAAATCTAAATAAGTGAAAGATAACTTGAGGATGACATTTGCATGATGTACAGGAACACTTGCGTATTTCACTAGCTGTTCACCAACCTACCAGTCCCCACCTCCAAGAAAAAAAAAAAAACAAATGAAACAAGAAAAGGCCAGAATCAGAGGACGGTGTGGCTTTAAGGTTTCCTACCTTAAGGTTTCCTTGGCTGATTTCAGCAATAAACTCACAGAGGAGATGCAAGACCAGTTGCAGGTAGCTTTCCACAGTAGAAAGGAGGCATTTTCCAACCTACTTCTTTTAGCTACATGCAGCCACAGAAGTAACTTCGATGCTTTGTCCTTGAGAGGGGACCCACAGCTCAATTTGCCACCTGTGTCAAGAGGCCCCACACCAGCATGGCCAGACCCTTCCGCTACCCTTCCTCCCTGCAGAAGCATCCTGTACGTAGTACCATTTCCCAAAGAGCTTAACCTGCACTTAATCCCTCAAATAAAAAAATTAAAAAATAATTTAAAAGTGGAAATTGAGCACAAGAGCCACCTTTTGTCCATCTTGTCTAGATAGAGACTCAATGGCTTCCCAGAAGAAATCAGAGAAAAGTCATGAAGAACTTTTGGTGGTGAAGCTATGCCGATCTCTGGTAGTCTGAGTAAATGGAAGGGCCTAGGGACACATTTTCAAGATTTTTATAGAAAGATATAATTATGGCATAAAGTTAGTATTGGTATCTTCTAGTCTTCCATTAGGAAATTCTGAATGCACTGTACTGTGACTTTAAATAGCACAGAAATGTCTATTACTATAATACAGAATACTAATTAGTAATTCCTATGACAGAAGAGTCTATGTATTTGGGAAACAAATGTGAAAGCAGTGAAAAACTTCACTTTCCTAAATTAACTCTGATTTCCAGATTTTGATACTGAACTTTTAATCATTATGTTTGAATAATATTAGGGGTTTGGTATCCAATACACTGCATTAGATTAGGTTTATCAAGTATCTAATAAAGCAGTATGTTAATCTCTTTTGTCTTCTGGATGAGGACTCTTTTATTACAGTATAGTATATTTTTGTTTCAATGCTGCTCTGCAGAGGATTGCCAACTCATTAATTTTTCTGCTATAACACCCAAATCCCTGTGCTGATCAGTGTGCTGGATGATTGATTCCTTGCTCCCAGACTTACTTTTTACATTGGACTGCGTTTACCATCTGGTGGCTAAATCACCCAAAACACTCAAATTCAGAGTCTGGTTCCAGTGACCCTCTTTGTTTGCTCAGCCAGCAGCAGGAATATCACTTGCAAATGTGGAGGTTGTGTTCTCCAACCTGGATAACTCTTCTGAATTACAGACAGAGGTTTTAACAAAGAGTATTGAGATAATGATATACCTCTTCTCACTTTGAAAACAAAATAAAAATTAGGCAGCTGTTCTTTGCATTTTATAGCCAAAACTTTTGTTTCATCCCTACCATAGCCAGTAGTTTCTGATGTGAAAAAGCGTATTTCTTACAGCTCAAAACCAATTTTGCACATTTCAAACACGTATAACTATGTTCACAAAGACATTCTTTGTAGGTGTAAACATCTGCACAAGCAAAGGGCATCCTTTGCAGTTAAACAGAGAAGAAATACAACAAAATAAATTGCCTTCCTAACCCATGTTTTATACGAGAAAAATTTTCTATAACCTCAACAGGAGTCTGCCTATTTTATGTTCACTTTTATAACCTTGAAATGATACTTCCATAAAATTATACTTCCAATCAAGACGGGGAAAAGGAACTCTACATCACAGAATTGTCTAGGTAAACTTCTGTGAGAGCTAAAGGATGAAGGAAAAGCTGCTGGAAGGACACAGTGCTTTAGGAAAGTAACAGTTCATCTGCCCACCACTGCACATGGCGGTATCACGCAGGGGGGTGGATCCCTTTCTGTAGCCTTTCTAAGGATTTTCTGCTGCCCTTCTCTGCCCCAGAGAACACATTCAGCACAACACACTGACCTCTGCCTGTCCCAAAGGGAACACATAAAGGCAGCACACAATCAGAGTCAATACTAATTAGCAAAATGTAAACATTTAATTAGATCAATGCTTCTCTGAGTTTTAGAGCAGCAGACTGCTATCCAGCCACAATTTTTTACCGAACTTTCTATAGAAATACATGTTAAAAACACTGTTTGAGCCGGCTCCATCAACCAGCTAAACACTGTATCTTGGTCTTGTGTTTTATGGACACTCTTAAGGGCTCTTTCAAAAGCACTCAATCATTTTGAATGCCTAGACTGTTTGGGGCGTTTTCTGCATATGCACTGACACCTTTACCTAGCCCGTATCTTCACACTTTTATGCTGCTTTTGTTAAGATTTTGTTTGGTTTAAAATTCTAGAAGAAATGTAGCAACTTCTGCAAATGATGCTTATCTAATCACTTATTGTTTGTAGTCACATGTGAAACTGCACATGAAACACTCTGAATAGGAGAGAGAGTAAAAGTCTTCTAAGGTACAACAAACTCCTCTGGATGCTTCAGATTTAAGCAACAGAGCACTGTCCCACCCGCTGCTGAAGTATGCGTGTTCATAGAAGGTTTCTCATAGTGACACGCAAGTAGTTGTGACAGCATGGTTTCATCAGGGACTGTTTCTTCTTCCATCACCATATGCAGTGGTCATATGAGTTGGTAACTGAGACCAGTTAAGCGTTTATTAAAGCAGGATTTTTTGGTCAGTGGTAGGTGAACACTGAAATGTGTCAAACTCCTGAAATTGGGTGGAAGTGTGCCAGTCTAGGAAATAATCAGGGCTGGATCTGGGGTGAAGCAATCAGAGCTCCTGAAGTTGAGCATTTTGTGTTTATCTCAAATACACTACAGTGATCAAGGGCAGATTAACCAGAGTTTGCACAGATCCAGCTCTCTGGTTTACCCGGCCACTCCCATTCACCCCATCTGCTTCCACATTGATCCCATGAGATTGGCATGCGGCAGAGGAGATGCCCCAAGGCCTTTTGAGGAACACAGCTGCCTAGGGAGTCTTTGTGGCTAGGCAGAGCCAGATTTCAGGAGGCTGGGCCTCCAGACCAGACCTGAGATGAACCATTGCATGTCCTGAATACCCTTTTGTCTGTTTGTCAAGAACATTGCACCTGTCCTCCTCTTCAGCTGCACCCCATAAGATGCTCTATGCATCTTACAAAAGCACAGAGAGTTTTACACCTATTTAAGACATACAGGAGCATAGCAAGGTCTCAGCCTGGTAGAAACAGGCTAAGGGAGGAACCAGCAGCTACTGAGAGAAGCCAGGTCCCTTCAAAAAAAAAACTGACAGTTCTGTCTTGTGCCTGATTTTCTTCTCTTTCATTTTCACATGTTTTCCTGCTGATCTTAATTAACACTATTTTTGAAGCATAGATGAGGATCTTGCCAGCTTGAACACGGTTATATAATGTGGGTGTTTCAAATCTGTAATTGCAACTAGATTTATTTTTATAATACTAAGTCAAAAGAGAGGTATTATGAGGATTTAATTTTATTTTGAATCAGATCCTTTAAACACTGTTGCTGTAACATATAATCTATTATCAGAAAAGTCCTGTCTTTCCAGTCCTTAGAAATTTTCTACTACAACGAGAATTTAAATTATCCTAAAACAAACCCCAATTTGCTAGTCAAACACCACCTCCTCACAAACCACGCTATGACCAATGAGGCAGTTCTAGAGCAACTTTAAATAATTGAACATTGATATCAGTGTAACATGAAATTTCTCTCTCAAAGAAATTCACATCAGCAATAAATATGCAAATGTATGCAGAGCCAGGTCAGTCTCCCAGCTCCCACCCAGCCAGGTCTGGGGATGTAACTGGGTCAGCAAGAACAGGAGTCTTCTAGGTAGTCATCTAGAGAAGTCTTCTATGTACCCTTGTAGCAAAGAGCTCCACCGGCTTCTTGCTCCCCATTCCAAAGAAGACAAAAGTTCCTGGGTTAAGAATCCTTAAGAGAAAAAAACTGACCTGACATATTTATTTTTTAAAATAAACAAATAAATAAATTCAAGAACATATGACCCATAAATCCCAAATATTTAAACAAATCTAATGGCACCACTAGATACCTACCTAATAATACAAGATGAAATAATTCTGCTCTCAGATCCCCTTAAAGCCATCTGTGAACTAAATTAAAACTAAATATAAGTTGTAGCTGTTCATCAAGACAAAGGAACAGATTTAAGGTTCTCCAGGAAACTTTAATTTCATCAGATCATAATGTTGATTGCTGAAATTACTCCTAACCAGATTTTGTCTGTATCTTCTCATCCTTTTCTGGAAGAAAACTATCACACAAAGAAAATCCATTTTGCCAAACAATAAAATGTTTCATAAAATAAAATTTACTATGGACTTATTTAGTCAAACAAGCCCTTCTCTACACACTTAGGAGCTCCACAAAATACAGCTCCACTCTCATGCACTTTCTCTTTTTCTTCCTGTATTTCTCTGTATTTCTAAATAGTTAAAATTTCAAAATTATCTAAGAATAAACAACAGCAAATAGAGAGGACTATTCAGTTTACAGCACATTATTTAATTACAATTTTCTTATTATCTAAAGCAATTCTTGGGATAGAACAATTTTTTTAAAGAATAATTTATAAAGAACTTCCTTGGTCTTCAGCTCTATTGAATATTACAGACAGGCTTTAGAAAAAAGACAGGCTTTCACCTCAAAAATGCCAACACATCTTCTATCTCCACTTTCGTTCCACAGCATCTGTGGGGACTTATGAAGGAGGATAAGCAGTAGTCTAGAGTTGGAAGAATATTCTTTTTCAAGATCCCTAGCGCTCAGCATTTTTTCTTCCCGAAATGTTACAGGTACTGTTATTCTGGGAACTGCTGCCACTACCTGCTTTGTGGACACTTGCCAAAGTCTGACCACAGGCTGGAAAAGTCACAAGCACTTTCAGTTGATGGATCAATGGTGGAACGTGATAATCTCTTTATAGGAAAAGGGTAAATCGAGCCTCCTGTCGATATCTGTGGGATTCTCTGCCTTTGTATTTTTCTACTCAAAGACCTTGACCACAGCTTCTTTTTTTTCAAGTCCAAGTAAATATTAACTCTCCCCTTTATCCAGTCTACTGTCAACTCCAGAAGAAAACCAGCAGGCTAGAAGTACAAAATACTTATCCTTACATCAATAGTGAGAAAGGGCCAGATTGCTCTTAATAAAGACACTTCTTGTTTTCCCTTTAACAGGAATTATCATACAGGTCTTGCTACAGAAATGATGTTTTCTGGGCAATATTTTCCACAATAAACATAGCTCCTCTTTTCCCCTTTTCAAAAAACTGATAATCATTCCATCACGCTACCAGTTCCCACTAGTGACAATGCTGAAGTGACACGTTACAAGGTGATTTTCTGCTATTCTGACACTTTCAAATATATTTAATTACCTTTTGGCTCTTTAATCGGCATAAGAAACTGTACTGCAAGGACATTTCATGTCTAGATAATTACACTAAAGGGAAACAAATATGTGCATGTTACTGAGTTTTAATTTCTCTTTTTAATCATCGTTTTTACTTTTTACATTTAGTTGATTTATGTTCATGCCTTATGATAGTTTCTCAAAGCGATATGTAACCTGACTGCATCTATATCATTTACTTGAGAAGTTTGATCGGCACAAACACATAACACAGTTTATTTGGCTTGACTGTTATAATTCATTTATGGGAACATAAGTCATAATATCTTAGATAAAATAACCAATTATTCTAGTCCTGTATACCATTTCAGATCAAGTTTATCTATGCAATTATAAAAAATATGTGTATTTCTTAAAATAATTAGGCTAATTTAGCTGAACCTGTACGTGTCTTCCATCCCTTGCCTTTACATTCTTGCCAATGTGGCTCCGTATCTTTAGTACAAACTGTTTTGGCCTCATTTACCTTAGAATGATAAACCAAAAAAAACCCTCACCCACTTAATCTTCACAAAAACCACAAAGGGTATGTCTGTTCCAGCAGATAAACACAGATGAAAGCCCTTCTTGAGGCCACATCTGATACTGGTTCACAGACTCCCCACTGAGCCCAAGCACAAACCACAGCTGAGCTGCAGAGACCAGCAGTGCCTGAGGTTTACATCTTCCAAAATCCGTGTTCACGTCTGCCAGGTGGATTGGGCACAGGCAGGGCCAAGGGAGCTACATGCTTGTGTTCAGCTCTTCCCCATCACAGCAGGGACCCCAGCTTCAGACAACGCACAAGCTTAGAGTGAGAAAGAGCATACATAAACCTCATTTTGGCCAACCCACTCATAAACTCAAGTCTTCACCTCACAGTCTAGATGTACCAGACAGGAGTAGCTTTAGACCTCTTCTTATCTCAAGGAAAAAGGTGACATTTTCAGCTACAACAGCTCATACATAACAGGTAACATGCCTTAGAGTAGTGACAGTTCATCCTGGTTTGAACCCTAAAACTGTCAATGAAAACAGGTAGCATTGTTGAAAGTGTGCCTTCTCCTCAGTGCTGATGTACATTACATGCTTCTGAGAAAGAAACCCGTGCAAAGGTGACTGAATAATCATCTCCCTAGAAAGCTGTTTCCTTAGGCATTTATAGCTTGTGCCCCGAATGCTGTGTTTCTAACCCTGCCATATTCTTGTTCATTTAGGTGTTCAGCACTTTTAAAATTCTCATTGTCTCATTCTGCCACTGTCAAACCCTTTCAGAAGGAAGTAGAGTCAACAAAAGCAAGGGTGGCGTTTGAGCAGAGACAGTTTCCTACTAAGGCAAAGTATTCCAGGTACTCCCCTGCTTTGGTTTGGCTCCCATGACCTCAAATTTTGCCATTTCCCACCATCCCCACAAGCTGTCAAGCACTGAACAAGAGTGCACTGCTGGTAGCCTGCACACAGAATGCAGAAGATACATTCTTAATTTCTAGTTCTTGATTACAGCAGGTACCAATATGTTACATACACCATATCGAAGTGCTACACAGACAAGAAATGAGCAGACAATTTTTTTCTTGAAATATGCATGCTATGTCTCTTCTGCTAGCACTTGTATCCAGCAATAGTAATCTTGGGGATCCCTGCTACAGGGTCTGGAGAAGACTTGATGGCATCAAACGAAGTAATGGAAACAGAGAGTCCCTAATTGAACAGCCTCCATTGCACGTGAAGGATACGGGGGAACAACAACCTCAGCAGGAGAAGCTGAGGGAAAAGACTTGCAAATTCTGAATGAGACCATGTTCATCAATGGCGCAGAGTAGACAGCAGCAAGGATGAGACAAAAAGAGGTATTATTTTTCAGTGGTACCACATACATCTACAGTAACAGTGACAGTAGTAGTTAAACTCCCTCTTTGGGTGTGTGTAGTAATCAATAATTAATGTAATTTTTCTCTTCTATTGTTACACTACACAGACTTACGATCACGCCCCTACTTGTCCCTTCTTTATCTGCATTTAAACTGGATCTCCTGTCGCTCGTCTCGCTCACCTTTTGTGACCTTCCCAACTCTTCTTCCTCTAAAACTCTGTTCGCATGAGGGAAAAAGGCGCGCTTTGAAAACAAAAGCATATGATGCGGCCAGTTTTTGCCACCCTTGTTCATCCTCTGTGACTTGCTCCTACTCTAAGCTGTGTATCTGTTCTCATACTGCTTCCTTACTCCCATCTGCTCATGTACCATCAACACCTTCTACTCCCATCCCTCTTCAGGACATGCTTTTGTTATCCAGCCTCCAGATGCTTTCATCCCACTGATGGTGTCCACCCCTCCCTTCTCATCCTATCACATCTTAAAATATGAAAACACATGAGTTGTGCTTATGCTTGTTGTACTCCTGTTGGCTCAGCATATTCTCTGCTTCACCTCTCTCTCTTTTCTACTGTTTCCACATTCTCCGTTTATCTAATTTACTCCATGAGCTATTTCAGGGCAGAAACCATTTCTCTAAAGCATACTGAAAGTTAAGATAATGTGTATATGGTGAAGGATGGTTCCACTATAGCTTCCTCTGCTGATCTCTCTAAAAATTTACAAGCTTTTTGATAGCTGGTACTTCCATGCTCAATAAGCAGTCCATCATAGACTCAGCCATCACCCTATCACAGGATGGATACTTTCCTTTGTCCCTCTATCCCCTTCCCTCTCCCTCATTGATAACTTCTGTCTACTTTTATCTACTGTTTCAGGCGTGTTATATTTGTGCAAAAGAAAAGCATTCATACCCCTCAGAAGAGAAATTCTGTGAAAGAGGTGTCCTTAATTTTTCCTTGACCTCATTCAATCCTCAATAAGCTATCCTGCAACCATTTTATCTTTACTCACTTCGCTTAAAGAGAATTTAAGAAACCGGGGCAGCATATGGCCTACAAGACTCATAGAAGGTGTGTGGAATCGTCCCAAACAAGCATATTTTATCACATGAAGGAGCAGCAAGCTGAAAGGCTTACCAACAGAAACATATCACTGTCAATTAAAATCCCAA
Source organism: Podargus strigoides (assembly GCA_028020825.1). Lineage (NCBI taxonomy): Eukaryota > Metazoa > Chordata > Aves > Caprimulgiformes > Podargidae > Podargus > Podargus strigoides. The sequence goes on from CM051620.1 coordinate 63,772,387, forward strand.
GTATACAAATCCAAACCACTGCACTGAGCAATGTCTCTTGTTAAGTCTGTGTACCTCTCACCAAAATCCTCAGCGTTTGGTCAGTTGTGATCAAATTGCAACCTCTGCAGCTGCCACACGTGAGACTGGAGATATTTCACACCAGAGGTTCAACTGGACTGAAACTGAAACTGAAGATGCCCATGGGCAGAGTGTGCCTCTGGAGAGTACTGGCGGATTAGGAGCTCATGAACTAACTACATTTTGTACTTAGCTTTACACTCAGGATGCTTAATAACCCCCTGTCATTCACAGCCTTTATTAAGGACACAACTACCTTACAGCCTGAGCAGAGAAGCAAGCATCACGCCACCCTACTCACAGTCAGTGAGTACCAAAAATGTTACCAAACATGATTGCAGGTAACGCAGGGAAATAATATAACATCTGTAAAACATCAAGTCTAAGGTTCTCTTTTCCAGAAAGAAACACCAACTTGGTTTTTTACTCCATTCTGAGTAAAATGGGGATATTTCAGTTTTCCTAGCTTAGCAAAGTATGCATTGACAAATGAACAAACAACATGCAAGTCCACATCATCAATTAACTGCAGATATGTCTTAATTCTCTGTTTCCTGCTCTAATCACTTGATTATATGCTCTTCTCTTGATCAGTGATGATGCAATTACATCATAATTAAACAAAAGACTGAACTGCAACGCATGTGCTGAAGGGGCAGAATCAAGGCTGAAAAAGATATCTTGATTTTCATGTTGTCTGCCTCTGTCCTCCACCTTAAAATGTTCTTTTCCTACAGCAAACTCTTTCTTAAGCAGCATACTTTGGAGGAGGTAAGGAGAGAAGTTCAGCATTTCCTAAAAGTTTAATGAAAAATAAGGGCAGATACATAATCCAGTGACGATAAAATGCTACAAGCTCAGGGAGTGTCCCAAAAAGTCTAAGAAACTGTTCCAGGGCAGCAGGTCAACCTGATGCAAACACTAAAATGACAAAATCACAGTGGAGATACGACTTTTGCTTCTCTGAGTATGGAAAGTAATTTAGAGAGTCCAAATGTTTGATGAAAAAGCAGTGATCGTGTTTTAAGTTTAACTTCCAGTATAAATAGCAATGTACATGGTAGCAGTTCACTGAGAAAGGTGCTAATACCAACATACAGCCCCACACCTAAGGACAGGAAACTCATCTTTTGCAGGGAGTAGCTTATCCAGTAAAAGTTAATGAAGCTACGCAGAGGTAAGTGAGGGGAAAATCTGTACCAGATATTATGTGTTGATATTGGTTCTTTCAAAATTAATGTTGAGAACTGAAACACTGCAGGTTTGCATGAAACAGTTAACATATAGCAGAATCTGACTACCGCGTTTTGAAATGAAATTTTCCTTCCATATTTTTATAGTTACACTAAAAACGGCGCCTATCGTGTGTACATATATAGCCTGCATATTTGCTTCTGCCTATTTTTACTAGAACCGAATCATTCTGAATGTCTTTGATACAGCACACAGTTTCCTAATTCCAGGTTGGAAAGCCCTCTTTCCATGACGGTTTCTAAATAACGGTATCCGTGCGTTCCACATTATCTTAGAAACTTCCTCATGTATTTCATCAGCCTTCCATATTTAATCTCACTGATTTATGCACATGCTGTGGTCTAATGACCCACATGTCTCTGATGGATAAGCTGCTAACGCCAGTGACACATTAACCTATTAACCTCTCTTCAAAAATAACCATGATATTCATACAAATAGAACGGAAAAGTCAGGCAGCAGCGAAACAGTAGCATTGTGGTACCACACACTAATGCTGTAGATGTCCAAACTGGCTAAAATGAGGAACAAACGAGCAGATCAAGAGCGAACATCAGTTAGATTTATTATATTGCAAAATCATTTTACCAGTTTGCTGCTCTGAGAGTTTGACCGCCTGCTTCAGCAGCACTATCGGTATCAGAAAATGTAATTGCGAGGAAGATCACTATGCCATTCACTCGTTTCTTGAAAGCTGTTAACACGGTTTGGGGACCCTGCCCTGGAAGGTTCTGAGAGCGCTTTCCAATGTGGCAATTGCCTTCCGAATCCTACCGAAGACAATGGGAGCGAGGCGGGGGGGCGGGTGTGCTCTGACAGGGCAAGAAGCGTTCATCACCTTGGAGAAGGCACTTGTGCGGCTCTCGCTGCCGACCCTCGCACGGGAGCAAACCCATCATTGTAAAAAGCGGTAGGAGGCACACACGGCAATCTCCCAGAGTAAAAAACATGAATTATCTTTCGTAAATAGTAGTGTTAGAAGAAGTCTTTCTAAGAAATTGTAAACTTTACGTTTTATGTATTTAGTTTGTTCTACTTTAAGGACACCACATCCCTCAAGACAGAAGAAAACGTGCTGCTGTCACGCCAAACCAGTTCACCTACATCGAAACTGTACGATACCAGCATATACTCATGCATCGGCTGGGCAGATACAACAAACCATTCTCCTGTCACGCAACCGAACCCGGAGAAAGCCCTAAAAAGCTTATTCCGCACGCATGACGGAGTGTTCTGCTGTCAGACCTCCTCCAGAGTGAATCCACGCACCGCGGCCGGCGGAAGGACGGGCGGAGGGGGCACTCGGGCTCGGGGGTCTGGGCTGCACCCACCAGCAGAGACCGGAGGAACACCCGCGTGGGCGGCGTGAGGGGCTGCGCCCCCCGCTCCCCCCCGAGCGCGGCAAGGCAGGGCCGGAGCGGACCGGGGGACGGGGGCAGCCCCGGGGCGGTGGGCGCGCACCTGCCGGCACCGCGGCGGGGCGGGGGGACAACAAAAGCCGGGAGACAGCGGCAAACTCCTTTCTTTCAGCGGGGCGCCGCTGGAGAGGGGACCCTCCCCGTCCCGCCACCCCCGGAGAGGGGCTCTGCCCGCCGCTCCTTTGTTTTCCGCCGCCCGCAGCGCCGCGCCGGGCCGGGCCGGGAGGAGCCGTGGGGCCGAGCTCGGCCCCCCACGTGCCCGCGTGGGCTGCGCGCACGGGTGGGGGTGGGCGCGGGAGGCGGTGGGGCATTACCTGAGCAGTTGATGCCTTTCCCCTTGCCGCCGCCCTGGCACTCGGGCAGCGGGTGGGAGGCGCGGGCGGCGGGCAGCGCGGAGAGGGCGAGCACCAGGAGGGCCGAGGTGCAGTACAGCGCCAGCGGGGGTCCCGCTCGCAGCAGCGGCCGGGCGGCGGCCGGGCTCTCTGCCGGCATGGCGAGGGGCGGCCGAGGAGCAGCGCCGGCGGCAGCGGGATGGCGGCGGCAGGCCCGCAGCATCAACCGGAGCCCGCGGCGCCGCCCGGGCGGGACCGTCCTTTCTCCGCCGCCCCGCAGCACACCTTCAGCATCCCCGCCGCGGCGGCCGCAGAGACCCCCCCCGCCGCCTCCGCCGCCGCCCGGCCGCGGGCAGGGCTGGCCCCAGCGGTGCAGCACGGCGGCCGCCTCCGCGCCTGGCCGCCGGCGGGGTCGCCTGGCCCCGGCCCCGCTCCTTTGTGCGCGGCGCCCGGCAGCGCCGCCGCTCCGCCTGCAACAAAGGGAGCGGAGCCGAGGCGGCTGCTGATGCCGCCGCCGCCGCCGCGGAGGGGGAGGAGGAGGAGGAGGGAGAGAAGGGGGAGGAAGCACACGTGATGGCAGCCCCCTCCCCCGGGACCGGAGGGGAGGTGAGGGGCTGCTCGGCGGGCAGGGCGAGCGGCAGCGCCCACCCGCACGGCGGGGCCGCCTCCGCGGGGAGCGGTGGGAGGGGGAGCCCCGCCGAGAGGCGTGCGGGGACAATACCGGTGCGTGAATGGAAGCGGAGCGGGTCCCAGGGGGCGGCGGGGAAGGAGGGCCGCTGGCACGCCGTTTGTCATCCCACGAGGTGGTTTGTTACTCACTGATCAGCTGGCGTGAGCGGGGGTGAGGGAGAAGGCAAGGAGACCATCTCTGCTATTGATCAGTTGTAAGGGTTCTGTTCAGTTCTTACCGAGCGCAAGCCCAGCACGTCTGGCGGGAGCATTTGTACCGACCCGAGTAAATAAATGTGTGTACGGGGAAGGCAGGGACCTAGCTGTAACACAGTGCTTTTACTCTCTAGGGTTTTTCCAGTCCCTTACACGGAGACGCTTCGGAGGGTCAGAAGCCCTGCAGGGGTATGGAGTGCCCGGCACCTCCCTTGAGCGCAGACCCTCAGCCGCTTCTGCGTTGACAGAAGCTTTGTGTACATTGACAGCACTGTTAGCAGTTTTACATAGGGAAAACACAGGACAATGCTTTACATTCAACAAGAATTTTTTCTGTGTCAGTTGTCACTTACATTTCCTTTAATCCACTCTACAAACCATTTGTTTTTCAGGAACAAGAACTGCCCATCTCCTTTCCCTGCTGCTGAGTGCCACCGGCTTGCACTTGTGTGAGGGCACCTGGCTTGCTTTAAGGTATAGCTCTTGTGTGAGGAGACCTTCAAGCAGTTCATTAACCGGAGCAGTCAAGAATAAGGCCATAAATCCATCAGTTAGCTTAGGTTAGGCACAGCGGTCAGACATGTAAAGTAGACTGTTGTCTTCTTAAATATGATGATGAAGAGATAAGTCCTGTATTAAGAAGACTGAGAGAGCAATTTCCTTTCGGTATGCAGGGTTCAGCACTGACTGCCTCTGCCACATAAACGTTCTTCTGTAATTATTTGCTCCTTTTGCTAGCAGTGATGCTAGATGTCAGAAGAGCTCTGCTCCTCGGTAAGGTGAGGTACGTTAATTTGCATGGAGCCGGTTCTGCCGTAACTGGGCTGCTGAGGCACATTAGCCAGGATGTTTAAAGCTTGCCAGATCTGCATACTGTGATCTGGTCTGCTAAGCAGGTGAACCTTTTGGATCTTTAAGCTGTGGGACTGGCACAGAACTTGTGTTTTGAAGGTAGTACTTCACTGTTGTAGGAGCAAATACTCATATAACCCTTTCCATAAACACAATTAGATCCATCTTACATTAAATATGGTATTTCCCTGCACTTCCCACCGAGAGGCTGGACCGGAACTTCCCCTCATCTTTGTTAGAAAGCTCCTTCTAATGCCCAACCTGAATGCATTCAAGACCAGTTCCAACCCTCTTGTCCTTGTGCCATACAGTGTTTCAGTTAGGCATTTCTCTTTCCCTTGCATATAAACCTGTAATTATAGACAATAGTCATACCCGCTCTCAACTTGTCTAGTTTTCTTAGTCTCTTCCTGTAACACAGAGCCTCAGATTTTTCTGCACTGGGTACAATTTGAGTTCAGCTTTCGTCAGCATAGCTGACATGGAACGTGTAGCAGTTTTTCACAAAGTACTGCCAGCCTTTGCAAGGGAGAAAGTCTCCTGATTTCTTCCAAAATGACCTTTCTCATATGGCCAATTTGCTTTTTATATGACCAAATCTCACTGATGATTCGGGGTCATGCTGTGAGTAACTAATACAGGCAACTCTTTCTATTCATCTGTCATTTACAGTCCATAATCAAAATGCATTTTATAAATGTCTCAGTGCATGACCTTATCTTTTCCATTATTGAATTTCATCTCATTTCTGTTATTCCAGTCCTCAAGATTATGTAGTCATCTCCGCAGGATATTCTGAACGTCCTTTCTATTGACAGTCCTGCCCAGTTCTTTGTGTCCAGAGCACTCCCACTTTCATGCTAATGAAAATATATGCACATACAAACTATTGGTCCCAGAACAAACTTTAAGAAACAATAACAGTAACTTCACCCAGTTTAGACATTCTCCTTCCAGGGCAGTGTGTTGTCATCTATGGTGAGTTCCCAACTGAATCAGCAGCTTTGTTTTGGTTTCTTGCCTCTTTCAGCTTAACTAGGCAATCCCTATGCAGCATCATATGAAATCTTTTAACAAGTCCAGACAGATTAAGTAAATCTCATGGGGTTTGGCTTTGGGTTTTTTTTGTTGTTATTTTTTAACTTCCGAGATGGACGACATGCCATTTTTTAACTAGAAAAGCCACATCTGAGTTGTGCTATCTGCCTGGATGCATCTCTAGTCAGTCTTAAGTCAGTGATACAGTCATGCTTGATTGCCAATTCACACTATGCCAGCTGGGCATTCGTTCTTATTCTGTTCTCTGATACATGTATTTAAAAAAATAAATAAATAAATAAAAGAAGCAAAAGAACTCTGAAATTATTTGAACAAGCTGCTTCTGCAACACAAATTGTTACAGGCAGAGGGAATGCCACACCAACAAAATAACAGGTCTGGTATTTCTTTGAGGTCATGCTAAGCTCTGTCACATTTGGTACCTTCCATCTTTGGCAAGGAAATGTGACTATTGCAATTAGACAATAATTTCACTTCTGCTCACCTCCAACTGCTCTTCTGTGAAAGTAGGAAGCTCTACAGATTGTTGAAAATTGTCATCCTTGGTGAGCTCTTGAATACCAACAGCAGTTTTTCAGTCCACTGCTGGTATACACACAATTTCTGCCCTCCCTAATTTTTCTCCAGTAATTGCAGGAAGGAAGATGCACAACCAAAGGGAAGGAGGGAATATGCAAGAGCAGAGAAGCTGCCAGACCAGTAAGAGTGGTTTCATTTGCCAGAGATCTGGATACAATACAGATACACTTAATTGTGAAGGCACTGTTTTATTTCATCTTGAAGAACAAAATAGAGAAGAGAGATCTGTAATTTACTGAAACCATTAAGCTGTTGTTCAGAGCCCTCTGTGCCCCTATGCATCAGGCAGTAGAATCCTGCCCTTGCCAGGTATTTTGCCAGACAATTGTGCTTATTGATCTCGACTTTCATTCTTAACCAAAAAAATGTTTCCAACTCTTGTAGTTGTGAAGAAGGCATCAAAAATATTAAGAGTATAAACTGAAACAGTATTCACAGAATCAAAGAATCACAGAAATGTTGAGGTTGGAAGGGACCTCTGGAGGTCATCTTGTCCAAACCCCCTGCTCAAGCAGGGTCACCTACAGCCAGTTTCCTAGGACCATGTCTAGATGGCTTTTGAATATCTCCAAGGAAGGAGACTCCACAACCTGTCTGGGCAACCTGTGCCGGTGCTTGGCTACCCTCATAACAGTTTCCTTGATATTCAGCGGGAACCTCCTGTGTTTCAGTTTGTGCCCATTGCCTCTTGTCCTGAACCAAAAACCTTGTTGTGTAGAATCAGCCTCAACAAAAGCCTCAAGACATGAGTCCTCTCTTATAAACTATTGATTTTTTTAATCAAACCCACTGTTTGTCCAATAGTAGAACTCATTTATCTGTCACTTTTTTTCCTACTCATCTTCTATGCCCAAAATCTCAACTGACAGCTACCTAAATCTGCCATTTTCAGCATTTACCACTTCAATAATACAAATAAGGATCTTTAGTATATGATCCTACTGCATTCTGATGATAAACATGAGTGCAAAATCGAAACAGTCAAGAAAGGACCAGGTGGTACTGGCAATGTAATTTAATTTCATACATAGTTCTTTAGCTATTAATTTTAATATTTAATTGATTCACATTAAAATCATTTTTCAGCAGCACAGAATTTCTTGTTATTCCTGTGTGCTTCCGCAATCAAGTGTATGGCCCAGGATTTAGAGTGAGGTCACTGTGTAGGACATGGGAACCTTTCCAACAGACCCTGCACAGGTTTATCCTGCCACACTCACACATCAGCCATGCAAACATCATTTTGGAGACACTTTCTTGCCTGGAAGAAAGAGTGTTTAGCACAGTACTCTCTTGCTCCTTTCAGTCCAGCACTAAATACATAGCACCAGTCTTAGATCAACACTTGCCCCCTGTTCAAGTTTCACGTCTCATTTTTTGTCCAGAAGGTTGATCAGTGATTCAAGTACTTAACACCTCTTAAAGCTAGGAAAAAAAGTCAGTTAAGGTCAAACTGAATTTGCTGGCATAGTAAGGAGGACAGAGTGAGGGCAAGAGTTCATGAAAACTAGGCTCAACACAGCTCCTCCTCGGAGGTGGGAAAGAGAAGGCAGACAACTGCTTGTGACCACTCTCCCCCCAGCGTAACTTCATCATGGCTCTGGGGCAAGCAACATGGGCAATAGGGCAGTGGCCGTTATACTGATCCCCCAGCACCCTGCTGCCCTGTGCAGCAGTGTCCTTTTCTAGCACATAAAGCTACCCCAATGCTTCACTGGTTTTTAAGGAGGTGTCCCAATGCTGTTTTTTGAGGCAGCAACATGTTCAGGGTAGCTGTTCTTTGGAAGCTGAAATCCCTTTTCCTTGTTTCTCTGCGCCACTCTGTTATCTGTTATGCATCTGTCTCCCACAGCATCCTCACAGCTAAACTGAGGAAGTGCGGTCTGGATGATTGGATAGTGAGGTGGATTGTGAACTGGCTGAAGGAAAGAAGCCAGAGAGTTGTGGACAATGGGACAGAGTCTAGTTGGAGGCCTGTAGCTAGCGGAGTCCCTCGGGGGTCGGTACTGGGACCAGTACTATTCAATATATTCATCAATGATTTGGATGAGGGAATAGAGTGCTCTGTCAGCAAGTTTGCTGATGACACCAAACTGGGAGGAGTGGCTGACACACCAGAAGGCTGTGCTGCCATTCAGAGAGACCTAGACAGGCTGGAGAGTTGGGCGGGGAGAAATTCAATGAAATATTAACAGGGGCAAATGTAGAGTTTTGCATCTGGGGAAGAACAACCCCATGTGCCAGTATAAGTTGGGGACTGACCTGTTGGAGAGCAGAGTAGGGGAAAGGGACCTGGGGGTCCTGGTGGACAGCAGGCTGACCATGAGCCAGCAATGTGCCCTTGTGGCCAAGAAGGCCAGTGGCATCCTGGGGTGTGTTAGAAGAGGTGTGGTTAGTAGGTCGAGAGAGGTTCTCCTCCCCCTCTACTGGTGAGGCCGCATCTGGAATATTGGGTCCAGTTCTGGGCCTCCCAGTTCAAGGACAGGGAACTGCTTGAGAGAGTCCAGCGCAGAGCCACAAAGATGATTAAGGGAGTGGAACATCTCCCTTATGAGGAAAGGCTGGGGGAGCTGGGTCTCTTTAGCTTGGAGAAGAGCAGACTGAGGGGTGACCTTACTAATGCTTATAAATATGTAAAGGGTGAGTGTCATGAGGATGGAGACAGGCTCTTCTCAGTGACATCCAATGATAGGACAAGGGGCAATGGGTGCAAGCTGGAACATAGGAGGTTCTGCATAAATGTGAGGAAGAACTTCTTCACAGTGAGGGTAACAGAACACTGGAACAGGCTGCCCAGAGAGGTGGTGGAGTCTCCTTCTCTGGAGACATTCAAAACCCGCCTGGACATGTTCCTGTGAGACCTGACCTAGGTGTTCCTGCTCTGGCAGGGGGATTGGACTAGATGATCTTTTGAGGTCCCTTCCAATCCCTAACATTCTGTGATTCTTTGATTCTTTTCTCTATTTCCCTCTTTTTCTTTCAATCTCTTATTTTTCATATCTGTAGCTACATTTTTTTTTCTTCCCCAATTTTCCGCTTTTCACTTTTCCATTCACCATGGCACTACATCTGTTTCTTTATTGTAGTTGTTTTGCCTCTCCTTTTCCAGAATGTCTTTATTCAGTTGAAAGACATGACCAAAAAGCCATCTGGATGAGTGAGAAGTTTTAAGAACTAGGCTAGAGATACATTTCTTCTTGTGTCTTCATAGTGACATTCCTAGTTCGTCCCCCTGCTAATGTAACCATGAACTTGTCCCCACACTAGCCTGCTGGCTCATAGAAGTTATTTAATTTCTTGTCACAATGTCCCCATGAATCAAGAACTATTGCTGGGCTCATTTTGATGCTGAGAAAACCAGGACACTGAGAGATTTCTTTTTTCCAGCGACAGCCACAGGACGCAAAGGATTCCGTAGCCATTGCAAAACAAAATCCTTACCTTTCCAAACCCAGTTTCAAGCACATGCTTCCCCAGCGCATTTCAGTTCCTCTCAATACTAGCATCTTCTTTTGACTTTTATTTGGAGTGGTGGCAGGAACAGTAGTGGAAGCTGCAAAACATTCTCAGGGCTGGCACAAAGATATTTGCCCATCTCGCATTGTAATTACATGCAAGTCTTGGTTCTCACTCATGCATTCCAAACAGTTTTTCTCCTTTCTTGGCTTATGTAATAAAATATGAGCTGTCTTTTAGCACCTTCACATATTTAGGTCTTTTAATCTTTCATCATTAATCAATTCTTCAGCACATTAATCAGTTTGTTATAATTTTCTCAGTTTCTTCTAATTTGTTGACATCTTTCTCTTACTCAAATACTGCCAGACTCCAACTACCGATCAGTAAAAGTGATTTCTAAGTGCTGATAAATGCTTTTATCACTTATTGATGAGACTATTTGAATTCTTTGTTAGCATGGACCCCAGTGAATCATATTTATACTGCAGCTAATTCACAATATAGTAACCTATATGCACCTAGGTGTGCCAGGAAGGTCACACCTTACTCAGTTCTGCAGTTCTTCCACTGTATCAAAAAAATAATGCTGACTTTTTAATCCTACTTTTAGTATTTATCATCCTCAAAGGCAAAAATATAGTATATTTCACTGAGCCTGAGCTGCATTGCCCTGACAACTCTCTGTATTCTGAATCAGATGGGTATTCAGTTTGCTTTAAGTGTAATCTTCAGTTTATGAGTACTACGGCTCTTGCCAATTGTGCCCCTTGCTTTGAGAATACCCTTCACATTGTTATCTGCAATTTTTAATCAAAATGTAAAAGCAGATTAAAAAATGACGTGATTTATGCTGCATTTAATTGTCCCCAGTGATTGGTTTTAGTAGTGCATTGTATTGTAAAATATTCTCAAGTATTTTTGTCAAGGGTCCCTGTAATTTCAGTTTTATTTTGTTTTAATTTTTGCTGCAGAAGCACACAAGTGGATGCAGCATACAGCTTGTCAGCACACTAAAGACATGCAGAAAGGGACTATGACTTCCCTGTGCTGTGACAGTGTGTAACTCAGAATTGCATAAGCTTTTCTTTATTGCTATATTGCATTGCATTTCCCAGTCTAATTTTCGCCAGCCTTCTGCTGTTCGCATACTCTAGTTTTTCGTAACTTTTCAAAGCTTATTAACCATTTCCATGATGCTGTATGTTGATTTCTATCATTATACAGTTAGCCTTCTCAAGCATAGCCATATGCATTGTTATCAATAGCTATATTTTTCATGCTTGTAACATTACCAAACTGCCCAAACTTCATTTCTTAGTCATTTTAATGATGTTTACACAAAAGAGGCAGATTATATTGTTCTTGATCCACATTATATATAATGCTTATAAGCACATTATCATTATGTTAACATGTAACTGTATACTTAGAAAAAATATCTCTCAAGAAGGAGAAACAGAAACTGTGTATTTTTTTAACATGCGCAGTGATTGTGGCATATAAAATAAGAATTAGGCAAGGTGCCAACTCTAATCTAATGCATGTTCAGGTTAATGAGAGATTAGGGTCTAGAATAGTGACATTGTTAAATAATAGTATATTCTTATCTTGTTTCTCCACAAAAATTCTAAAAGAACTTCCAAATCTCATGGAAGCCCAGTGTGTGTCCATTAACATAGTAATATGCTTTTTCGAGTGGAGCACATGTCTAAGTATTTGCAAGCCATGACTTATAAATGGGAGCTTTATCGGATTTCCAGAACCTTGTGAAATCTCCTTTGGTGGATAATAAAGACAAATGAATAAATTTCCATAGGAACTTGTCTAGTATGATTACATTTGTGCCCAGAAATACGAGACTATTAGGGATTTAGACTGTCCGGAGCATCAGCTATCTTGCTTCATGTGCTTCTGTCTGTCTGCTGGAAGTTTGCAAGGTAAGAACAAGACTCACTGGGTGAGCTGTCATGCCATCTGACAAGTGACAGCTGGTGCACCTTGGTGAGTGTGCACCTGGAAATACAGCGCTTTGGGCCAATGCATAATAGTGGTTCTGTAGTAAATTAAGATGATTTTGCATTGGCTTGCCCATTTAAAAAAAAAATGAACAAACAAACAAAAAACCCTAGCTGAACCCAGCATTTCCCATCAATCAGTTATGCAACTGTAATAAAAGTCCGAATTCAGTTTCAATCTTTTTGACAAAGTGATTTAATAAGTAGTCCCTTAGTATCAACAGCGAAATTTCTACTTGGAAAGATAAGGGATAACTTTTTTGCAGGTAGTGCAGATATCTTGACTTGCTGTAATTACATGGTTTGTTTGTATATATCAGTGTCTCCTGTCCCAGCTTCCCCTCAGGAAATGTTATGCCTCTTCCCCTGGATGGATATATTATGATGAGCATTAATTTGCTCAAAGACCACCTGCTTCTGACAGATTAAAACTACTTTCTGTTTAAAGACCGAGTTCCTTCTGTGGGATACTCCCGTGACAGATCTGCTGGGTTTCAGTGGCCAGGCGCTGCTCTCCAGGCTTCCCCAGCCATCAGCAGGCTGCAGGGCTTTCCTTCTTCAATTACAATCAATTACACACAATTTTTAAATGTGGAATTTTTGTCTGTATCACAGGATGCTTCTAAGCTTGTAAGTTCAAATAAGTCCTTCTCCCTGCCCCAGAATATGTGTTTTGTGTTGGGAAGTGGCACTAATTGCTTGTAAGTAGGGAGCAGGCTAAATTGGCTGAAATATATCAATCAATATAAAAGCATTGGCTAAAACTATTAAGTGAGATGCATTACATTTTACATAGAGAGAAATTGTACAACTGTTGTGCAGCCCCAAGAGATGCAACGAAATGTTGTTTATATTTGATTATTTCCTCCCTCCCTGAAAGACATGATGTTGTGGATACCAATGTGAGTCAGTTAACTTTCAGAATATCATTAATCCCTTTGTTCTTCATCAGGTCACGCATGCTATTGATGCTTGAGATGATGAAAGGAGTTTTACTTCACAAGACCCTGAACTCGCTATACTCCTTGCTTTTACAAAGGGAGAAATGGAATTGCATCAGAGCCACAAAAACTGCAGATTGCTCTAAAAAGACATATTTTACCAAAGCACTTTCTATGCCTAGTAGCATAATATGTAGTGGACTTATTGTTGACACAGCTCTGGATATTTATATTCCTTCTGGAATAGCACAACATGATTCTGAATGTCGTGTGGAGCTTGACAATAGGATTGCTACTGAACGAAAGAGAACTGGTTCTGAACCGTGTTCTGAATTTCAATCTGCACACAATGAACTTTGACATGAAGGCTGAGGGGAAATGAGAAAAAAACTGCTTTTAGTAGTGGAGTTAAATTTTATGGAACATTTTGTTTCATTGATTATTGACCAGTATCAGAACTCATTTTTAAAAGAATGTTTAGTTAATTTGTAGTAATGATGGTAGTATGTAATTTGCTTTTAAGGCTCAATTCTTGGAATAAAAAATGTTTCTGTTTATCCAGCATAATATTTTAAATTGAGCAAGAGTTCACTGTTATTTTAATTCTATTTTTATCTCAATTACTTGAGGCGTTTGAAATGTACAACATCTATATTACTTACGTGCATTAATTTGAAATATATTTTAAGATGCAGGAAAGCATGTTTCCTATATAGGTGTATTAGATGTACTGGTTCCAGTACCCCCAGACACACACCCAGCTTGTACTGCTGTGGATAAGGAAGCTATTGCTTGAAATAGCTTCCTGTGCATACTATCTTTTTATGTTATACCCACTTTTAGCAAGAATCTATCCCTGGAAAAAAGTGGTGGAAGGACTGCTAAACTCTCCTTATGCTGTACAATATCACAGTTCCTCTGGCATAACTGCTGCTGAGATGAGCTCAGAGCCAAATACGGTCAGTGTAACTGGGGAGAAAGTGTTTAAGCTGTTCTCACACTAAGAAACAAGGAGCTTTAAACTTGGCTTCCAGAGTGCATATGCACTCTTTCATAGCCCCATCACACATGAGGCTCCCACCTTACCAGGATGTTTTCCCTTTTCTTACCGTGGTCTCCACTTCCTCTTCCAGGACAAGACCCATATATTGCAGTCGTGCTGCTCACACACCCACGAACGTTGAAGAGGACAGGCTTGCTACCAAGAGAAACAAAAAGGACAAATCAACGAGTATGTCTTGGAGGTGGATTTGATGTCCTTTTCCTTTCAATACACACCTCTAGGCAGGATTAAAATACAACTTCTATTTGCCTTCTGGGAACCTGCAGTAGCCAGAGCTGTCGAAGCCACATCCTCCTCTGCCACTCTGAAAACCCTCTCTGCAAGGCAGATGGTGAGCCAGGAAGGAAAAGGAAATCTCATCTGCCACGCAGGCCTTCGTTTTTGGAGTTGGGAAGAGTCTGAAAGCTCCTCAATGAGTAGCTTGACAGACCTCCCCACTTGGCTGAGACACTGGCCACAGTCAGGCTGGCATGGCAAGAAGCACCACAGCTGGCGCTTACCCGAGTCACCAGTTCTGACAAATCAGGACAGAAAAGGATTTGTCACATTCCTGATTTATTCCAGTTTATGACTGAAATGAAAGATGCTGAACTGTCAGGAACACTGTAGTCATAGTGATGATGAACAGCACAAGTGCACGTGAGCATGTATTTTATTAGAAAACTATTGTTGTACTTGTTCGTTATTTGCTGAATGACTCCTGTAGGCAATAAACACTCTTCTAAAATATCACTGTCTCGGTGGCAGGTTTTTTCTACATTATTTTAAGATGAAAAGGTTTCAATTTTCAGAATCTCCCCCCAGCCAACACTTACGTGGACTTAGCTTTATGTTTTTCAAAAAGATGATACAATTACCCACTTGAAAAAACCTCTGTTGCCCTTAAGTATTTAGATGCTGAGTTGAAAAACAGATTACAAATACCAATGATACATAGCTAACAGTCCCATCTAATTCTATCATATGCACTTGGACATTTAAGGAGAAAACAATACAGGTGGTTTGCTTCCATTGTTCTAAAGACTATTGTGAGAGAAATAGAAAAACTATCCTGTTAATTTATGATATCTGGGAGGAATGATGTGTGAGATGTCTTCACAAGAAAGGATTAGAACAGAGATAATTTTTTAATACACTAATTTTTATTTTTGGTGCAAAAAGTTCTTATTTTTATGGCTAGACAAATGAACATAAATTTCTACTGTTGAAAAGACATTTTTCCACTAGGGGAGAGAAATGAAATGATCCAGCACTACAATAGCATGATGTTGCTATTTCAAATGTTTTATTATCAATTTGAGCTATCTGACTAATGAGACAAAGCAAGAGCTTTGTTAGGGAATGGATAATCTTTTTAATATTACAGAAAATGTAATTAGACAAGGAAATTTAATATGAAATTAAGAGAAATGTAATATGAATATATAAAAATAGGTACTTGTTATGTGTAGGCTCTAAGATATATTTATAAATTTGTTGACTCCTAAGATACAAAAGGTCAGTCTCACCTAGAAAAAAACCTGCTGCATTTGGAGATACTGTGCTGTTCCCATCAATATCCTGGCTGGATCCATACCAGGATCTACTAACTGCTGTTTGTACACACAGCTACTGTATACATTGTGCATACTAATACACTAACTACGTCAGAAAAGTTGGTGTTAGAAGCGTAGGTAGAGGGAAATTTAGGAATGACATCTGAAAGTTTAGGTAAGTCCTCAGACTAGAATATGTTTGGCAATGTTTTAGTAACACTTCCAAACACCCAGAAACCTAGTGGACCCTCATGCTCCAAAGCCCAGCATCCAGCAGTTTCCAGATCTGGACTCACTGGAATACCTGTCCAGCTAGTTTGACCTCTAATTGTCAATGGCTTGTCAAACTCTGAAAAAATCTGGTGCTTAGAGCCTGCTTCATCGATCCATTTAAAATAAAAGCTGTGACAAAGATGGTTCAAACTGGCAGAGGAATGCAACTTTTGTTACAGCATCTTCCCACCACCTTTCAATTGCTCCTAACTTTCATATACTAATTTATTCTGGGTAGTAATGTTCCAATTATGCTTTCAGCACAGCAGCATTTTCTTTTGAAGTGAATCAGCAAGCTCTGTTGTATTATTTTTAACTCTGCATGGTACGGCAAGAAGTGGTGAGACCTTTATTTAAGATAACCAGCATTTTTCCATTATGAAATATCATGCAACAGTGTTTAAGGAACTGTGATTTCTCCATGATTTATTGTTTGGCACCAGGGTTGGCCTTAAGTGAAAAAGCCAGGATGCCTTCTGTTGGCTTTATAAAAAAACAGAGAAGGGCAAGTTACCAACTTCCAGGCCTTGGCATTTTCCACATATGATTTGTTCTGTCCAGCCTGAAACACTGGCAAAACCCCTTAAAATGCCAAAAACCCTACTCCTAGCAGGTATTGAACACCAGTGAGAGCAGATCTGTAAAGCAGCTGGTTCTGAGGATCTTCCATCCTTGCAGTACACATTTGACAAAGTCTTCCTTCAGGCAGGTTGAAATTGATCCCATGAGCTGCACACCTATTGGCACCTGGACTGCACCTTCCAGTTTATTTTCATGTAAAAGGAATCAAATTCATGTGTTCAGGGACCCCTTCATAACATGAATCAAAGCATGATCATTAAAGATGACGAGGGCTGCACTACTGATCCAAACTCATGTAATAGGGCAGATGCACTCAAAAGAGAGCAAATGGTTGTGTTTTCTGCATCTGAAAGGTGTCATTTCTCCAGGGAAATGAGAGAAAAATGAAGGAATTTTGCTGTGTTCTGCGCTTCCAGGAGGAAGATGATGAAAATCCATTGTTGGGTGAAGAGTTGTGACCGGAGCATTGCTGTGGTTCCTCAGCTGAACTGAAGTGCCATGGGAGTGTGGAGGGGAGACAAGAGGAGAGGAGAGGAGAGGAGAGGAGAGGAGAGGAGAGGAGAGGAGAGGAGAGGAGAGGAGAGGAGAGGAGAGGAGAGGAGAGGAGAGGAGAGGAGAGGAGAGGAGAGGAGAGGAGAGGAGAGGAGAGGAGAGGAGAGGAGAGGAGAGGATGTTGACAAACAAAAATTATGTCTTAAATGATATCAGTCTGAACAGTTGCTTTACTTATTGAGTATTTATTAGTAACACAGTGTATGAACCCACAGAAAGCAAATAGCATAACTTCTGAACTTTGCTTTCTGTTTCTAAGGAAATAGCAGGAAAGGGACGGTGTGCTACTGTTTATAGAACCCTGTTAACTCCTGCACTCTTATTGATCATCTTATAATGTAGAATTATGTAGCATAGTTGTATCAATTTATCTTTTAAAAAGTTGTTCTATTAGGTCTGATCATTGTGCTTCTACTGAAACCAAAGCCCAGCTGATGGAAGTGTGAATACATAGCAGCTGTGGCCAAATGATCCTTTGAATCTGAACTAAATATTCCAACACCCCCTACCCTGAGCACTGGTCCCAAAAAGATCACACAGGCTCAGCCCTGGCAGAAATGAACGCTGTCTAGCATTTATCATTCACCATGAAAGGTGTATCTGAAGTGGAAGTTCCCTTTCACTTGAAGCAAAAGGTTTCACAGCCCAATGCAACACCTTACCAATGACTCTGGCTAATATTGTGAGATGCTAATTATGAAAATGCGTACGTGATGTACTCCTATTTAGTCAGATTGCGAAAAATAAGGAGATATATTCTTGAAAGGTCTGCTTGTACAGGGCCTGGATGATAGACAATCAGTCACACACCTGTCAAGGTACATAAACATTTATTTCTCCATTTGCTGTATAGTGCCATCCTGGATCATGGGTTCCTTTCTTTAACTTTCTTTCTCTCTGCCCTTGAACTTTTTCAGTTGTTGGGCTCAAACACTGAAGTCTATTTATTATTTATCTTATCATGGCACTTTGGGAGAGAAGCATGGACTTTTATTTAACAGCTTCAAAGACAACATCCAAACATTTCAAGCAGAAATCGAACTCTTGTTTTTACTGCTCTTGGGGCATTCTGGCCTTTCAGGGTTTTAGCAGAGTGCTACATGCAATTGTCACTGTCCTTTAGTGCATCTCCCTTCATGTCAGCAGTATCATCTCTCAGACAGTTTTTTTCCTGCGCTTAATTTTTCAGGTAGTATGTTAACACACAAACAAAAAAAAAGTCTGTTCTGGGTTTTGACAAAATACCTATGGGATGACAAAATCCTGCAGATGTGCAGGACGATCCATCTTTTCCCTCACAAATTGGCTTTCTTCTCAGACATGCGCCAGGCTACAATACAAATGTAAACATTTCCCTGGTACCACTTTCTGCAAAAGCTCTTGAGGTTTGACCTTTCTGAGCAGATCTGGTTTACTAGGCTCTTACTAGGAGCTGCATAAGTTATTTAATACCTATACAAAGGTAACTTACTTATCTTGAATTTTGCTTATCAACTTCAGGTAATTTTGAATTTTAGTTATCGATCGTAGGATACTTGGGCTATAATGTGCAAGTTAAAAAACAAAGCAAAACAGGTAACTGGAAGGAAATTGAAAATGTGTACAGGGCACAAGTGCCCAGGCGCTGGCAGTGGGGGCTGCGAGGGCCCCTGTGAGGAGAGGCTGGGGCTGCTTCACACTGGACACAACCAGGTCCAGCCGGCTCCAACCCACCCTGAGCCCTGCAGCCAGGATGGTGGCCACCTGCAGAAAGTATGAGTAAGAAAGGGAAAAATGATGCCTGGTAGTGAGGGCTAAGGAAAAACGTGAGAGAAATAGCCCTGAGAGCCCTGAGGTGAGAGCTGAAGGAGGTGGCCCAGGTGCCTGAGCAGAGACTCCCCTGCAGCCCCTGGAGAAGACTATGCTGGAGCAGATATCCACCCTGCAGCCCATGGAGAACGCCATACCACAGCAGGTGGACCTGCAGAAGACCTGCATGGATGATCAAGGAGCTTCTAGAAAAACTCAAATGGAAGAAAGAAGTTTACAGAATGTGGAAAAAGGGACTGGCCACTTGGGAGGAACATAGGAACACTGTCAGAGTATGCAGGGATGCAACAAGGAAGGCTAAGGCCCACTTGGAATTTCATCTGGCAAGGGATGTCAAGGACAAGAAGGGCTTCTTCAAGTACATCAGTAGCAAAAGGAAGACTAGGGAAAATGTGGGCCTACTGCTGAATGAGGCGGGTGTCCTGATGATGTAGGACACAGAGAAGGCAGTGTTACTGAATGCCTTCTTTGCTGCAGTCTTTACTGCTAAGGCTGACCCTCAGGAATCCCAGACCCTGGAGAGAAAATCTGGAGAGAGGAAGACTTTCCCTTGGTTGAAGAGGATTGGGTTAGAGATCATTTAGGAAAACTGGACACCCATGAATCCATGGGCCCCGATAGGATGCACCCACAAGTGCCGAGGGAGCTGGCAGATGTTATTCCTGGGCCAATCTCTTTAATCTTTGAAAGGTCATGGAGAACAGGAGAGGTGCCTGAAGACTGGAGGAAGGCCAACATCACTCCAGTCTACAAAAAGAGCAAGAAAGAGGACCCAGGAAACTGCAAGCCAGTCAGCCTCACCTCATTCCCTATAAAGGTGATGGAACAGCTCATTCTGGATGTTAACTCTAAGCATGTGGAGTAAAAGAGGGTTATCAGGAGTGGTCACCATGCATTCGTCATGGGGAAATCATGCTTGACCAATCTGATAGCCTTCTATGATGGCATGACCAGCTGGGTAGATGAGGGGAGACCAGTGGATGTTGTTCACTTTGACTTCAGCAAGGCTTTTGACACTGTCTCCCACAACATCCTCACTGGTGAGCTTAGGAAGAGCAGGTTAGACGAGTGGACAGTGATGTGGATTGAGAACTGGCTGAATGACAGAGCTCAGAGGGCTGTGATCAATGGCGCAGAGTCTCATTGTAGGCCTATAGCTAGGAGTGTTCCACAGGGGTCCAGTCTTGTTCAACATATTCATCAATGACCTGGATGAAGGCACAGAGTGTATCCTCAGCAAGTTCACTGATGATACAAAGCTGGGAGGAGTGACTGACACTCCAGAGGGCTGTGCTTGCCATTCAGTGAGACCTGGACAGGCTGGAGAGCTGGGCAGGGAGGAACCCTATGAAATTCAACAAAGGTAAGTGCAGGGTTCTGCACCTAGAAAGGAAAAACCGCCCTATGCATCAGTACAGGTTAGAGGTTGACCTGCTGGGAAGCAGCTCTGTGGAGAAGGACCTGGGAGTCCTGGTGGACAACAAGTTAATTGTGAGCCAGCAATGTGCCCTTGTGGCCAAGAAGGCCAATGGTATCCTGAGATACATTAAGAAGAGTGTGGCCAGCAGTTCGAGAGAGGTGATCCTCCCCCTCTACTCTGCCCTGGTGGGATACTGTGTCCTGTTCTGGGCTCCCCAGTTCAAGAGAGACAGGGAACTGCTGGAGAGTCCAGTGGAGGGCTATGAGGGGACTGGAGCTTCTCTCTTATGAGGAAAGGCTGAGAGACCTGGGTCTGTTTAGCCTAGAGAAGAGAAGACTGAGAGGGGATCTTATCAATGCTTATAAATATCTAAAAGGCAAGTGTCAAGAAGATGGGGCCAGACTCTTTTCAGTGGTGCCCAGTGACAAGGGGCAACAGGCATAAACTGGAACACAGGAAGTTTCGTCTAAATGTGAAGAAAAACTTCTTTACTTTGAAGGTGACAGAGCACAGGAACAGGCTGCCCAGAGAGGTGGTGGAGTCTCCTTCTCTGGAGACACTCAAAACCTGCCTAGATGTGATCCTGTGTGACCTGATCTAGGTGAACCTGCTCTGGCAGGGGGGCTGGACTAGATAATCTCCAGAGGTCCCTTCCAACCCCAACCATTCTGTGACTCTGTGATGTTTCCTGAAGGAACTGCGGCCCATGGAGAGCCCACACCGAAGCAGGTGTATCCTGAAGGACTGCAGGCCATGGGAAGGACCCCACACTGGAGCAGGGAACAGTGTGAGGAGGGAGGAGCAGCAGAGAGGAGCTGTTATGGACTGACCACAGCCCCAGTTCCCCATTCCCCTGTGCCACTCAGGGTTTGTGGGGAGGTAGAGAAGTTTGGGATGAAGGAATGAAGTTGACCCTGGGAAGAAGGAGGGGTTAGGGGCAGGCATTCTAGCTTTTGTGTTTGTTTCTAGCCATCCAAGTCTCTTTTAATTGGCAATATATTAAATTAATCTTTCCCAAGTTATCTGTTTTGCCTGTGATGGTAATGGACTAAGTGATCTCCCTGTCCTTATCTTGACCCACAGGCTATTTCAGCCTATTTTTCTCCTGTTCTGTTGAGGAGGAGGAATGAGAGAGCAGCTGACTGGGTGGCTGGCAGACCACCAAGGTCAGCCCACAACAACCAGCAAGCATCCCTGTCTGACTAGAAGGGGGCAATCAGAAAATGTTAGGAAGCTGAGAGCTAAATCATATGCTGTCATGAAACCTGATGACTTCTGAGTTTGTGGGAGTTTGATGTTGCCTTGAGCCTATGACTGGAAATACAGGCACTCTGTATAATCTGATAGCTGCAGAGCACATAATGTATTTTAAGGTGAAATAAAGAATATTTTAAAGTTTAACAACTGAAGTTCAGTTGAAAGATTTAGTGTTTGTTATAATGAACATTTTGAAAAATCTTAGAAAACTTAGGGGAAAAAGCTTGCAAAAGCCTTTGGTGGGATCAGTCAGTTTCCAGCTGAACTGAACTTTAGGTGGGCTCTTTCCATTCTTCAGTAGTGGTTGATGACCTCTTTGTGACTTTATGAAAAATTCAAGAGCAATCCCTGTGTCAGGACTGCGTGTACATGACTGGCAGTTGGGCAGAGCTGGAGCAGAGGTTGCTCAGTAAAACCTCAGCAGTATGAGAAACCAATCCAGCAAGCTCCAGACCCCTCCAGGATCCAGCTTCACACCAAGCCCACCACTATTCCTCAGCAGATCATCTGGGAAGCCACTGGTTGCCTTCCATTTGTGAATTATATCTGGAATTTTTGCATCTTACCATCCCCAAGTAAGCCATTGTTCCATGGCCTCAGAAGTTTTAGATTCAGATTTTAATTACTGCACACACAAAATGTGTTTGCATTTGTTTGCTTACCTTATATTTGACAGTGTTGCAGCTAGGCTGAAAACCTAACTTTTATATCGGTTGGATACTTCTGAATCCTCAATGCTGAGTCGGAAAAATTACAGTTCTTATGTATGAGTCATCATCAATTTTACCATTTCAGATCAAAGTAAGCAAAACCATCTGGATTTTGTGGCTTCTGTGACTTACAAAATTATAATAAATCTGAAGTCAGTTCATGCATATATTTTTAAAAAGTTATATAGGTTTCTGAGGGTTCTGGGTCATATGAGATGCAATTTTCTTTAGCTGTTTCCATCTTCATATTTCTAAACTGATATTTGTGTATAATCCAACTTAGATTGGTATGCCTTTTTTCCACTTATATATGAAATGTCAATCGTCTCTGCTTTCAGTGGAAGTAAACAGTTATGAAATTTTCTGTGGACTGCCACATATCACATTGTATGAACAATGTCTTTCTCATCTTGTCTGAAACAAGCCACTTATTCTGAAAATATAGATATATATCGTACTCTTTGTGAACTGAGACATAACAACACAAATGTATTCTATATTCAGGAAGATAACTAATTACTCCTAGTCACATGCAAGTTGTACATATTTTGCAGCTACTGCTTACAGACTGACACTATTTGTCTTAACAAATAATGTAGTCCAAAATCAATTAAAAGTGGGAAAAGATTATTGATATCTGAGGTTAAATTTTGACCATAGCCAATTCCTTCACAATAATAGTGGCCTTTTCACATACTTCCTAAATGAAACAGGCAAGAACTAGTAAAGAAAATAAAACCCCTTATATTTCTATTCTGGATCATTATCAATAGTCAGTGCCAGAATATAACACTAGAATGAACTGTTCTCTAGTGGATTTCATCAGAAAGAGGACTTCCATAACATTTCCATATTTGGTGTTTTTTCTTTTTAGTTATCATGACATTCAGAATACAGGAAATTTTATTGCTAGGTGCACAAGTTACTGAC
The DNA here is from genome assembly GCA_028020825.1 of Podargus strigoides. Taxonomy (NCBI): domain Eukaryota; kingdom Metazoa; phylum Chordata; class Aves; order Caprimulgiformes; family Podargidae; genus Podargus; species Podargus strigoides. Next base: position 63,795,372 of record CM051620.1, read on the forward strand.
TGCCATTTCAGCTAAGTCAAAAATAAAGCTTCTCAGGGCTCAGCTTGTAAATAGTACCAGAATTACACTGAAGTGCACAGTTACACTGGTAATTTAGATCAGTCCTGCAAATGATTTCACATGCTGTTACACCATTTCTTTTCTGTGTTGCTTCTTAGTTGTAATCCACATCATTCTTCTGGTAGTTTGACCAAAAAATTGTTCTAGTTTCTGCAATTTGTTCTAGTTTTCCCTTTCAACGCCATTCCTGGTAACGAGCAGAGGAGTGGAGGTGAGGTTGTCTTGGTTTCCCAGGAACAGACCCACAGCCCAGCCATGGGGGGCAGGCCATGAGTAGCCCTGAGTCAGCTGGGAGTTTCAGTCAGGAAAGTCTTCCAGATAAGACCAACTCTTTTGCAGTCCATGTGCCTTTCAGTCTCCATAACTTCTGTTGTATATAAAATAGCACCAAATATTTCAGATTTACAGAGAATAACATTACTACTTTAAAGAAGGAGAACCTTCACAATAAAAATGTCGCTATTAACATTTTAAAAGAAAAAAATTATACACTTGAGAGAACAGAGGAGCCAGTTATAATGGCTTTATTAAAACTCACAGCATGCTGAACTCTCATCTTAAGAAATTAGATCCTTGCTACTGTTTACAGACATTTTTTTTTTCATGAATATAAAGAATATTTTGTCTCCATACTAAATGATTAAAAAGAAAACAGGGCAGCTTGTATAATGAAACTGCTAAAACAACTGTTAAAACAGTTCAAGGGACAAAAGAGTAGCCACTCTTTCATTGCTTCATTCTTCTAGTGATGGCAAATAGGAAATTTCAAAGTTCCTTAAAGAAAAAGAATTTTTTTTTTTTAAAAAACTTTGTTATATGCAAATCCACAGTCTTATGTAGTGATGTAGACTTCAGTTTGAGATCTAACACTGAATGTCTCATTTAGGACAAGATTGAATCTAATATCTCAAAATATGCCAGTTAACACACATATTGCCACATGCTTTCAAGACTTTCTCACAGTCCTTTTTAAGCATCCTTTTGTCTTTAAAAGTATAGCCAGACCTTATGCATTTCCTGCCGAAGAATATCCCATATGAACATTTAAAAGTGCTGCATCTTGTTTTTCATTCCACATAATATGACAGTAAATGTAATAACCTTCCTGGAGGCAATGGGACGGTGCATGTCTGTGCAGTGGCAAGAACTTTCTGACAGCATTGCTGAGCTCTCATTTGCCACTAGTTTTACACAATCCTCATTACTCTAGGACATTCGCATAGCATAGCAGTAGAAAAAATTTAAGGCAGGCAAGCAAGAAAGTACAATGTGTTTTCTCTAACTATACTATTAATCATTGCACAGTCTCTGTTACATTGACTACTGCAGCATAAAGTTTGTTTCTCAAAGAAACTCTTTGGTATGCCAGGACATTATCTTATCATCAGTTGACGTTCTTACAGATTTTTCTTTGATAAAACTGGTATACTTACAGGTGACATGTTTTAAACAGGGCCAAGGGCTATTCATTGGCCACGTGAGGTCAAACGACACAGCACGCTTTGTATCCAGACGACTGACTCTCCCCTCCCCAAATGGCTTTGTCTGCATCACCTTAGGAGGACTGTCCCCTTGCACTTCTGTCCCTCAGTGCCCAGGCACTACCTAGTAGGGAGCTACTTGGCAGTGGCCAAAAACATGCAAGGAGCATGTAACAAACAGTACGGCTGGTGCGCAAGCCTGTACTCCAACGCTGTTTCATTAACTAGTGTAGATGTGGCTGTAGTGACTACTGGAAGGAAAGTCCTTCCAATGCTTTAGCTTGAATATTTAGCACATATTTATGCAATGGCTTTCCCTCTAATTTTTGAATGAGTTTCTATTGCTGTGAAAGAACTTGGATCAGACTAGGAAGAAATGGTGTATTTCCATGTTTCTTTTGGCACTTTAATCATCCTAAAGCAGACTCACCTGTCTAATATTGGTCTCACGATGGCACTGCAAGATATTATGATTATATGGTAAGGAATTCAGGTTGAACACACTTGTCCCACTTCATCTGCAGTCCATTCATTCTCTAAAAATGCCAGTAACAAGAAATCATGTAGGAGCTTGAACCTCGTTATCACACTCTGCACATTACCCAATGCTTGAGCCTGGGTTCAAGTGTGTTTTCTAGGAGTTAGACACTAACCAAGTAGGGGCTCAAATGCTGGCTTCATCTTGGGGTTCATGTATGTCCTTAAACAGGCATGTGAGGACATGAGGAAGAATTCATTTGAACATGCTCAGAGATCGTGACAATTGGTTCACAGGTACTTCAGTAGTAGCTAAGAGCTAACTGCTTTTTACTCTCTTAGCAGTAACACAGGGTTGTGTCAGGGTCTGAGTAAACCCAGACTGGCAGTTCCACAGCATGTGGCATTTTGGTTATCATTGGGCTGCTACAACCACCTCTAAGAGGTCTTTGCAACCAGGTGTTAATTAAATAAGCTATTAGGGGCAGAAGTAGCTTAACATTCCCTTACTTCTGTCCTAACTGATCCCAAGTATACTGAAGTCACTGAAGGTCTTTTTACTGATATTAATCAAACTGAGTATACCTCAGTTACGACAGACAGTAATGATATTATGCTCTTGGTATGCAATATTATTATATAATATTGTAGACATGGTGTATTAGTAATGGATACTGTTCTGTACTTTTCTTTCTACCAAAGTGCATATATAATAAACACTGCATCTAGCTCGCCCTGCTTTTTTCTCATTTCCATAATATTCCCATGCCATAACAGTAAAATCTTGCAATTCCCTTTCAAAACTGGCTGGACTTTCTGACTCCATGACATTTATTGGTAACAAAGTGTTTGTGTTGGCTGCAGAATATCTTTTGTCAATTTTAAACATTCTGCTTCCACATTTTGTGTTCTGCTTTGTTACTTTCTTACTGTTCACAAAGTCTGCTTACTTTACAGTATTCCATATATAGAATTTGCACAATATTCCTCTTTTAAAATTCTTATTATATACAGATTTCTCTCCTCTCCCACATACACTCTCTTAATCTTCATCACTTCTGTCAAGACTGTCAAGAAAAATAACCAAATCTGAAGGGTTTGGGATTCAGGCTGCAGGTATGCTGTAGCAATACAGCAAGTCACACTTTATATATGTTATCTTAGGTGGACCCATGGCTACTGTTTGTCCTATAACGCTAAAGGGATTTTGATCTGCTTAACCGCTATGAGGCATGGCAATATGTATTGTACTGCATGGTTATGGCAAAGCACTGCTATAGATCACAGATTACTGTTGAAAAGGTAGGTATGCTATCATAGAATCATAGAATTGCCATGGTTGGAAAGGACCACCAGGATCATCAAGTCCAACCTTTATCCCATCTTCTCCCTAACCACTAGACCATTAGACCGTGGCTTTAAGTGCTTCATCCACTCATTTTTTGAACACCTCCAGGGACGGTGACTCCACCACCCCCCCAGGCAGCCTGTTCCAATGTCTAACCATCCTCTCAGTAAAGAACTGCTTCCTAATATCCAATCTAAATTTCCCCTGATGCAACTTGAGGCCATTTCCTCTCATCCTATCATTAGTAATTTGGGAGAAGAGACCAACACCAGCCTCACTACAACCTCCTTTTAGGTAGTTGTAGAGAGCAATGAGGTCTCCTCTCAGTCTCCTCTTCTCCAGACTGAACAACCCCAGTTCCCTCAGCCGGTCTCCATAAGGCCTGTTTTCCAGACCTCTCACCAGCCTCGTTGCCCTTCTCTGGACTCCCTCCAGCACCTCAATGTCCTTCTTATACTGTGGTGCCCAGAACTGGACACAGTACTCAAGGTGTGGTCTCATGAGTGCCAAGTACAGGGGTACGATCACCTCCCTACTCCTGCTGGTCACACCGTTTCTGATACAGGCCAGGATGCCGTTGGCCTTCTTGGCCACCTGGGCACACTGCTGGCTCGTGTTCAGTCGGCTGTCAACCAACACCCCCAGGTCCTTTTCCGCCAGGCAGCTTTCCAGCCACTCTTCCCCAAGCCTGTAGCGTTGCATGGGGATGCTATGTACCCTAAAATCCTCATACTTTCTCAGATTGTTCACCAGCCCCACTAAAGGATGTGCAGAAGATGCTTTCCTTCCATGACCTCAGCTGGGAAGACTTAAAATTCTCTCTTTCCTATGCTGCTGCTCTCAGCAGAAGAGAAAAAGAAGAGCAGATTGCCCCTTCGTGTTGCTGCTGCCGCTGCTTTTAGAGGAAGAAGGCTGTGCAAAGCAATGCAGGAGAAAGTGGGGAGGAAAGAAGGCAGAGAATGCTGTGCTGTGGATGATGTCGGGTGGCTTCATCTTTGGCTTAAACCTTTAACATCATCTGTTCTTCTTTGAACACATCACAGCCGACTCCATGGGGAATCCACTCCTGCACTGAACTCCTCCATCACTCTCTGCTCAGTCCAACAGGGTGTGACATCCTTGAAGAAAAGAGAGCTAGAATGGGCGGATGTAGAAGACAGTCCTTCCAGAATCTCAAATGCATCTATGTTCCAACTTCTGCTAAAGGAAAATGTAAGGTATCACTACCCACAAAAAGCAACCATCTCCTGACTCAGTGGGGATGCTAGAACAAGTCAAAATTAGGAACTGTTCTTTTTGCTCACCTGTTAAGCTAAGCATGGGGAAAGGAGCACGTTAAGTCTAAGCTCTCATTTGGTGAAAGTACAGGTCAGGTGTTGCTCACAGGTCACAGGCTCAGTGTTCCTTGACAATACTCAGGCACTGAGTCTGCTCCAGGTAAAGGAAATAATATTTCTAAAAGTTACCACTGTTATTCTCTTCTTAGAAAAGTTCATTAAAACATCACCTTCATTAATTTTTTAGTGAACTGCTCTGGACTTTTTCAAATAGAACATGTATCTTCTACAGTTATTATCTCTGATCCAGTACATGGTCAGGGTCAGTTAGTATAATTCAGTTTTCTTTTGCCCTAAAAATGTTATGTTCCACTTTTCTTACTTTCTTTATTCTGATACATTCTGATTTAATTTTTGATGTGTAGTTTTAAAGAACAGAAATAACAGCTATGTAATTCAGATACTTTCAAGCTACATTGGTTTATTTGTCTTTTGGGATCCCCCTATAATTTTACTAAGTTTGGGGGTAAAAACAATACTCCTGAAATTTCATTGTAAGTATTATAATGCAGAAAATATTAGAGAACAGTAGACTCATCTCTGTAAAATTATTTAATTCAAGTTATATTTCAGTTCACAGTGTTTTTGCAGGGCTGTGTTTGGAGAGCACAATTAGCTAAATACATTTAGTCTGCTGTGCTACAAAAACTTGAGATTATTCAATTTTTGCTCAACTGAAATGCAAAACCCTTTTCAGTGACTACTCAGGAATTAGATGGCACTTTCTTCTTACCCTCCCTGCATCTGCCATTCCTTTCTTCAGATAATTGATAGAGCGTATGGGATAAAAGCAGCTGTTTTTCAGCAACAGTATTTTTCCTGCTTAGAAGCAGAGAATAAGGATAACTTGTAACTGTTCTCATATTTTTGCAGTAATAATGTGGCTGTGTATTTAAGCCAAATACCCATTACAACAACATCCTATTGGCAGATGCTAACAGGCAGCATATTAACTTACGCAGGGATAATTATGTTTAACCAGTATTAATGGGTAGGGAATGATTAATATGAAGGTTGATATAGCATGTGTAAGTTTTTAGCAATGCCAATTTTTAGCCTGTCAGGATAGAAAAAAAAAAAAAAAGTAGAAAAACCCTATAGTGCTGGACTGCTGCCCTGAGGAATCCATAAAATAATGGAATCCTGCTTTCCAGGAGGGAAAACAAGGAGACTGGGCCTTAGAAGAGCTCATGGAAAAAGCCAAACCACTTAACTCAGAAGTGGAAATATCATGATCTGCAGTGCATTTTTTCCATGGAGATAGAGATGATCGAGATCTGTTGCAAATGATCCTTGGCCAAGTGTCCGAGTGTGATGAGAAGCTTTCTGCTTGTCCATGGCCATCAGTCAATCTGTCTTAAGTGGACAGGTTTATTAGCCTCATAACTAGAGAAAATAAAAGCGCTCATGTAAAGAGGCAGTGAATATTTCCGCTTAAGATTTATGAGCTTTTTCATGAAAAGGAGAAAAAATACTATATCTGAAAAGTCATTTGTCAATTCTCAGAAGTATAATGGGCTTGTTCACTCGGATATTGTGGATTATTTAATTGCTGGTTTGTTCTACATGGGTATATATGTATTTTTTAATACAAATATATACATAAATATATGCATGTATGTTATTTATATGGGCAGCATTCCAGGTGTAGTTGAAGATGTTTTCTAGACAGCAAATCCGTTTGATATATATTCTGAGATTTCTTTGAAATTAAAGAGAAAAGGAGATTCTGCCACTGAATATTCCAAATTATCAGGCTAAAGGGCCTATTTATGAAGTAACTTTCCAAACATCTTATTAATGACACATAAGAGATTTTTTATTAATAGATAGGACTAAAATTTTAACAGTTCAGTTTTTCAACACATACCACAAATGTGATGTGACTTACTATTAATAACTAGTGTTATTACTGTAATGTGATTGCTTTTCTAAGCAAAGTTTGCAAAGCTATGGTTGCATTTGTGACATCGTAGCTTCTAAACTTTTTGTATATTAATTACACTCACATTCAAACTACACTTATACTTTAATTAAGCTTATATACTTTCAGTGGATATTTATGTACTGAATGCCCAACCTTATCCTAAATCACCAGTGGTTTAGTGGATAAACATGACCAACATACTAAATTTCTCAAAGTGATGCTGATTTGACTGTGATTTATGAATTTATGCTTCTATTTATCTTTCTTAGTTCAGCAATCACTGGTATAGGCCAAGACCAAATTTTATCTAGTCCTTGCAAGAAAATTAACTTGTAGTCTAGAGACATAAAGGATTATATTAAATAGAGCTTTGAAAAATAAATAAGAGGTGTTAAAGAAAACCTATGACTGTTAAGCTGTACTACAGCAAATGATGAAAAATAAGTTTTAACAGCAAAAATATTAATTGCTATACTGACACAGAAAAAGAGGCAAAGAAAGACAGTGTTTATTGTTTTAAATTCAGCTTTATTTAGATATTTGCAATACCTGTCCGAATAAGTAGTCTAGCTAAGAAGCTAGACACTAAAAAAACCCAACTAAACAAGGTATAAAGGAGCATCTCTTTGGAGAGACAATCTCTATTGTCATCGCACACTTCTCTTAGTCCAGATAAGTACCCAAAGTGCTCAGGCACATCATTTTAGATTGTATCTGGCCAATAATCTGAAATGTATCATTTAGTTTCTATTTCATTTGTATATTTCATTTCTATTTCATTTCACACACTTCACGTGTGAAAGAACAATCATTCTGACTGTTACTAAACAGGAATACTCTAACAATGCTTTGCTTCATTCTAAAGTATTTCACAAAAGGCTTTACTTTTCTTGGTGTGGAATTACAAATATTGAATTTATGGCTGAATCCAGTCTATTTAATGAGTTTATATGACCCATTACTACTTATTCAAGTCCTGAAAAATGTAGTGTTCTGGAACAAAGTGATCCACATTGCAATGAAAAAAAAATGCATACCTCAGAAATGTATCATTACTCAGCAGAATCTGCTATCAGGATGCTACAATGCATTTATAAATAATGCATGAAATTGCTTTCTTCGAACTATTTCAAGACTTCTCATGGTGTCAGAGTCCAGCAGTCTCTCACCAAGTTCTTTCAGATGTTCCACACAAAGAGGGTTTAATGCTTTAACACTGAGTTTACTTACTTGATACATTTGGTGTTACATGCCATTTTGATTCAGAAGTGTGAGACAGCAATATGCTGAAATCACAACACAAGCATGATATAGCAATTGCAACAGACAGCTAAACCACAAGACAAATGGCATGGCCGTTGCTGGTCCCTGTGTGCTCACTGTTACGAAGCACATCTACTCCTTTGAAGTGTTCAGTGGCCTTTGCCGCAAGACCTCTTGACCTTTCCTTATAGGTCATGGTAGACTAGGACTCAGGAAGCTGCACACTGCTCTTGCTCTGCAGGGTTAAACTGGTACATTGAGATTCCAAAGCATGCATTTTGGATTTTTCTAACTTTTTGATATTTGAGTTTTCAATCCAATGGTCCTTTCACAACATTATCTCAACACAATTTAAAATTTATATTGCAGTAGTACTCCAGAGGAACTAAGTACCTTTGTAATTTCATTGTACTAGTCACTGTCTGAAAGCTCGTAGATGTGATGCTTAGGGACATGGTTTAGTGGTGGACTTGGCAGTGCTACATTAATGGTTGGACTTGATGATCTTAAAGGTCTTTTCCAAACAAAATGATTTTATGATTCTGTGATTCTATGAATATACATTTCATGTGTGTAATCTTAGAGAAGAAGTGACTAGGATATAGATTACATATAGAGGATATCATGCTAAATGTATGCATTTGCTTCCTGGGCACTTCCTTATTTACCCTTTTGCAGAATCTTATTCCTCAGCACAGACTTTCAGTCCAGTATATTTGCAGAAATTCCATTTTTCTAGTTTGCTGGGCGATCAAGATTTATTATTTCTGGAAAATTAACCATACTTTTCAAAGGAAAAGTTAAAAACTAGGAGACCTTTTTATTTTTTAAGGACCTAGCATTTTTAAGCAATTCATAGTGCAAATTGCATCCTTCAGAAAGATACATTCCTTAATACTCTTCTTGATCTGGGTCAATCCTCCTCATTCTGTAATGGCTAGTCAGGACTCTGCTATTTTAAGAACAAATTCTTAGCTCAAAGTTCAGGGTCTGAACCTGGATATGGAAAAAAAAAATTGCAGAAACAAAAATAACCATAGTCTGACTCAGAAAAGACGAAGGACCTGAACTTTTTTCCATCAGGTGAGAAATTCCATGCAATACCTATATAATCTTCCCTACCAAAATTTCTCTGAATCTTATACATTTCCATGAAAAAATTTTTGCTTTGATAAATAGAAATTTCTAATGGAAATAACCTATTGCTGTAAATGCAGCCCGGTCTTTCTTTAGTGATTACCAAACAGATTCTAAGGCTTGCAGTGTTTTCATCTTAATGTTCAATTAAATTAATGGGTCAGTCCCCAGCTCCATTACAGTCAGGAAATGGAACTGGACTCCTATGGAACTATGCAATCACAAAACCAAGAACAAAGTTGTACAAGATCCAGAAACAAGAAAATAGTTGTTCCATAAATCCACCAAAGAGATAGCTAATACTATTGATTTTACATTGAAGATGACTCCCATACTCAGTGGCAGTACAGAACTCTTAAACGACAAAAAACCTCTACTTCTGTCTTGTATCCTTGTAGAGACTGCTGCAGGTGCTGTCAATGGGTTGATCCTTGTAAGCATAGACAGAACAGAAAGAGTGGAGCTCCCAAAAGGAGCTTTGTTAGGGTCTCCTGTAGGAGTTGACACATATCCTTCAAATTGAGCCTACTTGTCTGAGGCAAGTTTCAGAGATTATTTGTATTCTGTTTGAATTCACAGAATAGTAAATGTGGTGCACACACAAAGCAGCATGCAACACCTGCCTCAAAGAGTTTACACTCTAGCCTTCAAAAATTTAAACAACCCCCCAAAAACTCAAAGGAATTTTGAATCAATTATTGCTGTGAAAATAGTGTAGGACATAACTCCTTTTTAATAACAGAGACAGAGACATGTCACATATTTGCCCTTGAAGCAGTCTCTATGAGTGCTACTTAGTGGTTCCTACACTGATGATGACATGTGAAGAGGATCCTGGCTACAGCCCTCCTCTCTGACCTGGGAGAATGTTTAATGAAATGTTTAATTGAAGTGCAGGTATTTTCTTCAAATTAATATTATTTAAAACTAACTGGTGATCTTAGTGCTGGTTTTCTGCTCTAATTAACAATTTATAATGCAACTTTAACTGCAATTTAATTACATTATGAAGGCAGAAGGTACATTCTGAAAGTTTCACTACATGCCCTTGCATGCATAGCATTCTCTCAGAGGAGGGCATCAGAGAAGCATTGGCAACTCCTTGACACAAATGACACAATTCACATCTCAAAGCAGCTGTTTCAGGCTATCTGTCTGCTTAGGTAGATAAACTTCTTTGGTTATACATAGGTCATGGTTCCAATTAGCCTGTGGGCTAGAGATCCCCCTGTACAGAAGAAAAAGAAAAAAATCCACCCCAAAAATTATGACATTCTGATGCAATTATCTAACTTTCAAAAATAGTGCAAAACATAAGAAACAACAGATACTAAAATTCATTTTGACCTAACCTGCAGAGGAAACTCAGATGTCCATAGCAGGTCATAAGCAAGCCACAACAAAATTAACTAAAGCCCTTTGGAGGAGAAATTTTAGAATAACCACCAGAAGCAAAAGACCAGTAACACATTGATCAGAGTTGCAAATGCCATGTTTCCTTTAAATGTACAATGAGCAACTGGCTGTTTCAAACATGATTACATGTGCATTCTGAGTGCAACGTTCAAACACAAAGGTTGAGTTGTAGAAGCAGAAGAGTAAAGAAACAAATACTGGAGCTCTCTTGGACAATCACTGTGAAGTAAACCTACCCCAGATTCCCTAGTTGAGATCAGCTAATGTTATTAAGAGGAAACTGGCTGACCAGTGGAATACACTCTTGCTTTGACTACTGTAAGGAGAAGATCCTGATGCATTTTTTTGAGGAGATTGATGTAAATGAGTGGTTCCTATCAGAGCTCCTCTAAACCACGTCCTCTGAAAGAAGCTCAAAGAGCTCCATTCTTTCTTTGTGTATGCAAAGGGAAAAGTACCATTATAGAGACATTTATCCAGATAAACAAACTTTCCCTTGATTTATCTAGACACACTTGAAGGGTAATTGATCAAATACAAATTTGTGTTTGATGGAACATTAGGCTTTGACAGAAGTTCAGAAATGAGGACAGCTCTTTTTTCACGCAGTCAGGATTTCCTCCAAATTTCTGAGGAGCTTCTGTGATAAACAATGCTGGAAGCTGGAGCAAGAGCAAACCCTGTCTACTGAGCACCTGAGTAAACCTGGCTAACTATGGATTAGGTGGGATATCTCCTCCATAGGAGAGGGGAGAGTCCTCCAAAGAGGCATGTAGGCAGCTACGACTTTCTATGTCTTGATGGAGTCACAGTCTCCTTGTAAGGCAGGAAGAAGTGCCTACCCAAAGTAGTGGCATCCACTTTCCCCACGTTCCTGGGTGCAGAAATCATTATAGTAATTTTTAAACAGAATCACAGAGTGGTAGGGGTTGGAAGGGACCTCTGAAGATCACCTAGTCCAACGCCCCTGCTAGAGCACGATCCTAGAGTAGATCACACAGGAACATGTCCAGATGGGTTTTAAATGTCTCCAGAGACGGAGACTCCACCACCTCTCTGGACAGCCTGTTCCAGTGCTCTGTCCCCTTCAAAGTAAAGAAGTGTTTCCTTATGTTTAGATTGAACCTCCCGTGTTCCAGTGAATACATAACTGTGACACACAGGCAGACTATGGTAATGGTGGAATTTCAAGCACTGTTGGACAAACAGCTCATTCGGAGTAGTCTGCTTGGTACATTCTTATTGAGAGTACTTCTCGAAAAATGCTAGTTTATGCATTCTTAGTGCAGACCCTCAAGAGAATCAACCTTTCTCCCTATAATTCGTTTGAGACCTCTGGGGAAACCCCAGAAGGTAATTTGCAGTTTGCCTGAGGCCAAGAATGACTTTGGAAATGCTGCAGTAAAAACCAGGCAGCCCCATGATTACAATGGTTTAGAATAACTTGAGGCTTGGTGACGCATTTTTGTTTAAAATTTCTTAAGCCAGTTCAACTCTATCAGCTTTGAATGTTTCTAATTTAACACCTACATCACTATCCCATGAGTAGTAAAATAAAAAATGAAATGTAGATGGAGTTTATGGACTTTCAGGTAGTACAACAGTTCCCATCAATAAGTAGTGGAAAAACCTTTACTGGGTGTACTGAAAACTATGATGAAGGAAAAAGATTAAGGATGAAATGTGCAGACATACAGAGTTTATATTTTCCATTTTCAATTTTTGTGAAATTTGATTGATACACGTTTCCTGGCTTTATCTTATATATTGTACATGATTTTTCTATACATGCAATTCTGCCTGTGTCTATAGTAATCAAGGTTGTAACTATCCACAAGGGGTCTCTAAATAATTAGGGTGGATAACTAAAGCTTCAGTGAATCCAATACAATTGAAACCTAGAGTAACTGATCTGCAATTTGATTGCATTAAAAACTATACAGCATGTATACAAATGAGGCAGTTTACCAAATGAATTAACTTCTTATAAATCATGGGAGCACTAACATAAAATCTTGACTCTGTAAACTTAACACTGCTGATTTATACATAGACGCCATGAAAAGACAGAATAAGAAGCTAAGTAAAGTATCAGCTGTGTATATTTAATACTTAGAGATGACACTACTATCATATTAAATACACAAGCATCTTATCTGGTGGTGGCAAAGTCCAGAATTGAAAAAATTCTAGAATCATAAATGCAATTTAAGATTATTTTCCTTGTTTTAAATATGACATGTGTCACCTGAGATTCAAAACTTAAAACATGAAAAGCACAAGCCATAAAAACCCTATGACATGATTAAAAACAAAAGCAGAAATAGCCATGGAAACAATCAAGAGGACTTTATTTTTAATTAAACACCGACAGGAAAAATAATAAAGTTTCTTTTCATTTTTGAATGGCTGACATTCTCAGGTGATCTTTCTGGCTTCTATGAACAATTTTGTTGAACAAAATTCAGCCAAAAAAAGTGATTAAATAAATATCTGCTTGCACAAACTGTCAATGGCAATGCTGGATTCATGCAAGAAATGTAGAACATGACTTATATACAGTACTGAGCTGCGAGAAAGAATTACTAAATTAACACCAGTTGTTATTTGAATTTTCTGAATACAACTTCTCAGTATTTCTATTTCAATAGCCCATTTATCACTTGCCTTCCCCGCACTGCTCATAAACTCTTAACTCTTACTTCTACATTTATCTCTGTTCTCCCTGAGCTACATTCTAATTTACTAGCAAGGCTATTTGGAGATATCACTTCTTGTCTTCAGTCTTTCAGAAATCCTTTCACCAGATCATCACCATTCCACAACAGGGACTCATAATCATTGTAACTTATTGAAATGAGATAAAATCAAGGCAGATAATATTGATTTTACAGATATTTGAACATAGAAGGAAGTACAAATCCAGATTTACAAGAGTACTAAGGCTTCAAATTTACATTTAGAAGCTTTATTTCCTATGAAACCATGGAGTGGCTGCTGTTAAACTGAAGTCAGGTATGTAAACATCCACGAGCACTGAGGGCTACAAAGAATGTAGGTTATAAGATCTGGGCCACCTCCTCAGACCTTCTTCCACTTGTACTGTGTTGCCCAGTAACATGGAAATGAATTAGTCTAACTTTTGTCTTAAAATTTCTTCACTTACAATTGCAGTACAATTATGTCCTGTCTCCACTGTCACTTTACAACAGCCATATGATTACTTAATCTTTTAACCTTCACAATCCAGGATTGATCAACGCAAAATGTTTCTGAATACTTAGCATTTTCTTACTGAAAGCACTACAAAACTTCAAACTTGTATTGACTCAAAGCAACATTCCTATTTTAGCCCTTTTCTTCCCTCTCCATTTACCAGAACCTCAGACACAGGTGCAGTTTCCTTTCCAATGTAACCTTCTGAAAATGTCAAAAGAGAATAATTTATACTTCTCCTTGAGTTACATTTCAGAAACTAGCTTTTGAAAACAGTTCACTGAAGCAACTAGTCCTTATGTTTCAGAGAGAAATAACACATCATTTTCTGTTATCTGGGAAGTTCAGACGTCAATGCTCTAAGGGATCCCATGGTCTGTTTTTTTAGCCTCAGTCAAAGCTAAACAGAGATGGTCAATCAAATGCTTGCCTAACATTTACAATAAAGGCAAAAATAAAAGATGAAGGGTCCTTAGTACTTCAAGCTCTGGAAGGTGAAGCAACAAAAAAACTAGGAAAAAGTCAACTGGATTTTGAGTTTAGTGAATGAGATAAGGCTAGGCAAATTATGATAAACGCTGAATATCAAGAGACATTTCCAGATAAAAAGATCTGTTAAAATGTGCATTATCTTATGTATAGGAAGAAAAATTTTCACCATTGTAATTACACCTTGACTAACGTGGAAAGAATGATGTCTGCAGATGCAGAAGGACAATATCGCTTCCTCATTTTCCTATGTGAATTGATTTCTAGATTTTAAGAATGTTTTAAAAAATACATTCAGTGTGCAAAACCCGTAAATCAACAAGTGTGAGGACAAATGCCATGAATTCAATTAGGAGTTTATATTTGTCTGGCTGTATCTTAGTTATCAAAACTGCTACAAAGTCTGTGCTGATACACTACTGGTAAAGAGAAATTGATGGGTATTTAAGTGAAATTTCTGGAAAAAAACCTTAATTACTGTAGTACCTTTCATAATTCTTTGAGGAGATGAAGTGGGTGAAGAACAAGCCTTGAAAAATATCCAAGAAAATTCTGGGGTTTTTTTAAATATGGCTGTTAAAAGCATCTGTTGAGTAGTCACAGGAAAGATCACAGAAGTTAAGAATGAACAAGAATACAACTCACTCTTCTATGAGAAGGAGCAGTTAGCACTGAGTTTTTGGAGAAGCATGAACTTGTCACAAGCTCTCTGAAGACCTACTACTATCTCCCACATAGTTATGGCAAAGAGATGTCAGTAGACATTTCCCTTTGGCACATCAATATTTTTGAAACTCTAACCCTAGAGGTAGAGAAGGGCATACCTGGACTTTCAGATGCACCTCAGCTTGTTACATGCATCGCTGCCATTGAAATCTATAAATTAAGCATCCATGCTGCTTGGACAGCTTTGAAAAATAACTTATGGCACCTCTCTCAATCTTTCTTCTGGAACTCAAAATGCTACACAAATTCACCTTAGATTTTAAATTATCTTAGTCATATTTTTAATGCTCCAATCTCCCAGAACTACATTTACTACATTTATAGTGTTCATTTCTATATTATATTATTTCACAACTACTGGACTGGTAACAAGCAGCTAGACATTTGATTGCCTTGCTATCACAACCTAAATACTATTACTTTCTTCCTAACTTTTCCAGGAATCACTGAATTAACATACAAATGTATAGGAAGAAAAACTGCAGGCATCATGTATTGTTATGTAAAACAGCACAATGATTCTCTAGAGGATTTGTTAGGTACAAAAGTGTTTGCCTGAAGAATGCTGTACCCTCCTTGTGAGAGTGAACTGGCTGGGGTCCTGCTGAAAACAGCCAGTGGGATCTGCCTACACGTGATTTTATCACTTCTTACAAGCCTGGTCTGCTGTGTTCACATCGGTTACCCCTGCCTACTTCTTGCCAGTCAGCTTCAGTTAAAATATAAATAAATAAATAAATATATCAGTGTGTGCCATAAACCCCTACTGCCATGGTAGCTCTACAGTTTCTTGACACCTTCAGAACAATTAATAAAACCAAGTCCTACCACTCAGGAAATCCACTCTGCATTCAAGTTATTGTTATTGCAATTTTACTGGCCAATGTTTTGAAATGCTACCAGATAGAAATTGTTCGCTGTGACGCATGCACTGATTGGCGTAGCTCAGATTTGTCTAAATGTCAGATTGATTTATAATAGCCTGCTATCTCTCTAATCTTTTTTTCTGAATCTTTTTCCTATCAGTAAACTTAGCATCTTGGTATTAGAGGAATAAATGTTAGTGGAATATAAACTGGGAAATCTGCAGAGGTTTCTGATGCCATTAGTTTAAGATGGGAGATTAAATCATGAGATGTTGTGATGGAGTCCTACAATGACTAGTTATTATATCCACAAGAAGGTTTCCAAGCCATGCCAGATTTACATATTCCATGCCCCCCCCCCTCCCCTTTTTAAAGGTTGTTTATACCTGGCAAGTCCTGTTTTAGTGGGCAAAAGAACAAGGAATCTTTAAGTAGTGCTTTCCTTGTATGACTTCACAGGTGGCTCATGTATCCATCCTAGATGTGTTCTCACTCAAGCTTGTTCATTTTCTTTGTGAAGTAAGAGATATTTTTATTGATAGGGAGAGTAAAGTGTGCAGATCATAGTGAAGACAAGAAGGAATAGAATGAATTTATTACTTGATCAGTTCCTATTCCCCACAGACTTTCTAAAGAGATCAGTTTTGTCCATGATCCATTCAGACAGAATTCTGTATGGAACAAAGATTCAGGATATCTTCTTGATATGCATGCAGTGCTATCGGATGTCAAAGGTTTTGGCAGGAAGTGAAAACCCCTCATCTGTACAATATACACTACATGGGAAAAAAATATGATTCCCGACAGTTTATAATTCTGCCAATGCTACAGAATTTTTTATAATGGCAGTAAAAGCCACATATCTAACCCAAAGACTCTCTTCCTGCCAAGCTTCCAAAATGTGCAGCAAATTATGATGGAATTGGAGCTGTTGAAGTTATAACCATTTTTTTAACTAAGCAAAGCACTAGACAAACTGAGTTAGAGGCTGCTATTCCTTCTATCACAATGCCTATAAAGTAATGAAATAATTATGTCAAGTAATTGCTTTTCAAATAAAAATATGCTTTCAAAGTTTAAATATATGGTTCTAAAAAAACATCTATATTGAATATTGAAAATGCAGTGCTTACGTCTAGTTTGATAAGGCACCAAAGACTTACAAGCTTCTGACTCACTTCTAGACTAAGGCACGAATTTTTCACAAAATTCTTTTTCTCAAAAAAAGGGCATCCTCTTTGTAGCCACTCTATAAGTACTGGAATAATGTGATGAGACCCCTCCAAGCCCTCTCCTCTCCTCTCCTCTCCTCTCCAGGGAGACACTAACTCTGCCACGCTTTCTTCACAGGGCAGGTCCTCCAGCCCTTTGATATCTTTGTCGCCCTCCCTTGGACCCTCTATTGCCAGTTTGCATCTTTCCTGAATTGCGGGGACCAGAACTGAACACAGTACAACAGGTGTGGCCTGACAAGCACCAAGTAATTGATCTTGTGAATTTTACAGTTTGGAATGATTTTATTAATTAAGATCTTTTTTTGCTGTAGCTTCTAACTTTAATTATACAAAATTAAGGAAGATATAAAAAATTGCTCATTT
Source organism: Podargus strigoides (assembly GCA_028020825.1). Classification (NCBI taxonomy): domain Eukaryota; kingdom Metazoa; phylum Chordata; class Aves; order Caprimulgiformes; family Podargidae; genus Podargus; species Podargus strigoides. The sequence continues at coordinate 63,812,713 of CM051620.1, forward strand.
AAATCAGTGTATTTTAGGCATGAGAAAAGAGCTTTGGGAAGACAGGATATGCTTCAAAGGAAACAGTAAACAGTGCCATTTATAAGACAGAAAACCTGCAATTTATATAAAAATATATATAGAAAAAATGACAACAGAATTGAGAATTGCAGATTTGGATCAAGATACACTGTAGGACAGCAAAACTGTCTCAGGAGCAAAAAAGGTTGAAAGGAAAAGAACACTGCTTCATCACTTTTAGAGTTTTAAGTGTTAAAACCATCAGATTTTCTACATCGTGACATCATAAATGATATAGTTGTACCAGTAGCACGGGGAATGATGTCTTTAGGAGAAAGAGTTGTTACCTATGGGGTTTTTTTCTATGATTGTAGAGAAGAATCTTTCAGTCAAAATAACTAATGCAAATGTGGTCAAAGAAATCACGGATAAACTGCCTTTAAAAGAGTTATTTGTAAGAAACAAAGAAAATGGAATTTTAGACATTAACAATGGAAAGCTATTAAGGTTTCTGCAAGAACACAATATCCAAAATATTAAAGATTTGCAGCAGCTTTTTTTTCTTCTCTTTGGTAGGTAACATGTCTTTTTTTTCCTTGTTCAGAAACATACCTTCAGGTCTGAAGAATTCACTATCCTTTCACCATTTTTAAAGCTTTCAAACCTAGCAACCTTTAAAAGCTGATCTTCTGCTTTTGCTTGTTGTCTATCTACTTTTAAGGAAGATAGATAGTAAACTTGTTTAAAGTCTCTGCTTGTCAGTTCTTAATTATAAGCTTTTGCCTTGTTAAAATGTTTGTATACATGTTCTTATAAGCATTTACTTAATTCAAAAATTACTATTTTTTCCACAAAAAGACCCCAAATATAAAAATATTGTGTCCAGAGTCTGTAAAATTTAGGTTTTGAAAATAACGTTCAAAACATCTGTGAAGAGACACAAGGAATATAGACAGCTTAAAATACTGTATTCTAAAAATTAAAAGACCTAGCAAGTAATGACTACTAACAGTATACTGAATGATATGATGATTTTGCAGCTGCATTCTCAGCTGCCCATAATTAGAATGAATAGCACATATATATAGAACAATAATTATTGAGAATCTTTCCCAACACTGTGCCTCAGCTTCAAATGAACATCCTCCTACGTGGACTTAATAGCATATGCAGATACAAAATTATCACCACAGAAAAGTGAAAATTAACATCTTAAAGTACGAGTTACTTTCATGATTAACAATGCTATTTACAGTAAAATTTGGAAAGTATTCCATAAATACTACTATATTCTAAAATGCCATTTGGTTGTCATTATTAGCAACAGAGTTTTCTCCCTCTTCCATTTGCTAACACTGTTGTATATTACTTTATTTTAGTAAGTATGAGAAAGACTGATGTCCACAACCTGCTGTTATGCGAGTAGGCAACCAAAGGCCTCAGGTAACTGAGTGGCTGCCATGGAGAACAAGTTAAGAAAACGTATGCCTGTTTACAAAAGGCTTTGATGAAAAGCCTGTGGAACAAAGCTGTGTAGGGCCCAGGAATACTATCAGACTTCAGCAGTCAAGTTAATATCAGTTTATCCTCTTATTTTTTTTACACTTTGTAAGTAAATGGTCCGATTCATCTCTATGGCTACTTAGCAAGCAACAAATTTTTGACAAGTTTTGTGCCACTGTTACCATCACCCTTCCCAGCCCCTCAGATGGATTCTTCACTAAATCAGAAGATGAACTTCTAATCAAACACTAGGGCTTCCATCATTTTGGTGCTGGAACAAATTTCCAGTAATAATGACTCAATGGTTAAGCTCTTCTCTTGCAGCTCTTGCAGCTGACAGGAAGACCTTATTTATAGTCAAGAGGGTACTGTCAAATGAACTCATACCTTTACATCTTCAACCAAATCATTCCAAGCCTTTCAGCAACATGTTTTATATGTATGTATATATGTCTGCTTAACTACATATTCCACTATTCAAATTTCTTCAGATCGCAAACCTACTAAGCATACTTTGTAGGATGTGAAATGGCTTGCCCATAGTTTCTTTTTTATTTTGTAAAACTTTGTGGGGAGATGCCAGCTAGTTTTGCTGACAGATGTGCGACTGTATTAACATGGCACCAAACCTGCACTAGTAAGTTCTTTTAGAAGACCGGAGAGATGAGCTCCATCTCGGTCACTAGCTAATAGGTTCTCCAGCTTTTGGACTAGAGCAGACCCTTGTGCTGTTTACTCAGAATGAAGAGAGCTTGTTTGTACCTGCCATCCACACACCATTGTAGCTGTGCTTTACAAAGCTGCCTACAAACTAATTAAGCATTACTAATGAGACTTTTCTTCAGTATTACATCTTACATTGTTGGACTTCTTTATCTTTCCCTTCTCTCCCGCCTAAAGGAAAAAAGGCAACTGGTTGTTTTTACATATGTAAAGCTTCATCTTTCCTCCTCTGCTCCTGATGGCAAAAATAGCTGTTGCATGTACAAGTAATGTTTTGTTTTCAGCTATGTAAAACTTCATTAAAAAGACTCAGATGAAGAAATGTCTTTGTACAACAAGCAGAAAGTAGTTAGAAAATACCAGCATAGGCAGGTCACAGGACAAAGGGAAGCATTTGCAGGAAATAATATAGCAACCATTGCTCTAAATGCAGTATTAGATCTTTCTGCATTTTGCGTCTTCCTATAGGAGCCTCCTCTGGCTGATGACTGCAGCACTAGCAATTGTGGAGATTTTATCACAAAGCCAGAAATACATGATAAAGTGTGAAATATGGTCCAGAAATATCTGGTATTCAGCTTTTTGAGTTATTTGAAAAAAGTCTGTTTTGAGTTTCTGGTCTCATGGTTGCAAAAAAAAACCAAAACCAACTGAAAGCAGAGATTGCTGAATCTCTGACACCAGAAGGTAACTTTTATTATTATCTTAATCTCAAAAGAGTAGAGACTTTAAGTCATTCAGGCTTGCTTTCAGCATTTAGCTTACTGTTTTTCAATACTTATGATTAGTGATCCTTGGCCTTCTCTTTTCCTTGCCCATTTCTGAAATACTAAAGTGCTTGTGGATCAAATTTTCATTTTTTCCCCTGGAACTGCAAGAGCTACAAATGAATTTTAGACATGAACATTGATATTCATTCCTAAAGACATGATTAAATAAGCAGTACTTTAGTGCTTTAAAATAAGCATTAGAAAACAAAATTCAGTATGGAGTCATGAATTCACAGCAGGTAGGTATTAAGTCTTCTACACCAAATACATTTCATGCAAATTTTTGCCTGTCTCCATTCCCCTCTTTATGATTTAAGCTGTATCTGCTTAGGAGACAGAGCACAGACAATACCTGAAGGCTTTTCTGAATCCACCAAATTCGAGTTGGCAGTGTGAGACACAAGGTAATAAAAAACTTCCTTTCTCCTTTTCCCGCAAGTACTTTGTTAGTTAAAACATTCTCCCTGGAAGAGAGGACTTCTCTCACTTCAGGTCTCACTTTTGCTCCACCCTGTCACCAACTTGTGATAGTCAAAGATAATCCTTGGGCATTGGGTCAATGGCTTCAAGTAAAGCTTTTAGAATATATCTCATTGAAAAATCAGACTTACTAGAGGTGTGCCGCACTGCATTAGCACATCTTCCCACTCCATCAAGTCAGGACACCCTCCCAGGGTCAGCTGGAACTGATGCTATAGGCAACGGTTTTCACATATCTGTAGGTTTCTTACGCAAATGTCTGATCTCTGCATTTGGTGAATTAAGCAGACTGGAAGCACCATCCTTTCACCGCTATTATCAGGAGGCTTGGAGACTACAACTGACCTGTGTAACCACTGTATCATTTTTTGTACGTCCCTGTTAAAAACATTCTGGAGACACTTTGAAGAAAATAAACTCTTCCCAGCTGTAGAGAAGGGGGAAGAGATGTGGTCATCTGGTCAATGATTGCACAGTGCTCATTTTCTGGATGCTCAGTTGCAACCTGATTTACAGACAGGCCGAGAACCTCTCACAGGACCATTTACCATCAGTGCAAATTTTGGTTTCTAACAAGACATTAATCAAAAAGCATACTCTGGGGGTGAAAAAAACCCCACAAAAACAACACAAAAAACCCCAACCAAAACCAAAACAGAAAAAAAAATATCATAAACTGGGTGCCTAAACTTGACTATTGTGCAGTAAGCGTTAAAATCCTTTTTTCCCAATTGCTACCAGCGCAGCATCTCTGCAGGAACTCACAGTGTTGATGGTATTGCTGAGCAAAACCAGCAGAACAACTCAGCACAGAAAGAAATGGCAAAGGCTAGAACTGAAATTCTTGCATATAGAGTAGGATTTCTTTCGCTGTCACTCATGCTGTATTTCCAATTTTGTTAATTTTACTTTTGCAGAGACATCTTGAAAAGATAAATGGTATGGAAATTACTATCTGTTATCAGTAGGTAGAGTTTTGTTACTTTTTAAATGTAAAAGCATTAACACATTTTAGAAACTTTGTGCTGATTGACTCAGACTGTGAATCCCAATGACTGAACCCAGACAAACTGCAACATTTTAAGTAATCCACCAGCACTCATCTTCACAGGGCTGGAGAACCACCTTTCAGGATACTAACAAATCGGCTCCTGTTTCTTCTGAAAGGGACTGTTAAGAGCTAAAACTGCAAGCAACAGTGAAAGCAAAGGAAGAGGTACAGAATTTGATAGCTATGACATTAAAAATACCCATGTACTTGTATGTCTGAGGCAAATAGTATTTTAGCTTAAAAGGTTAAGTTCGGAGAACACGTTTTAGCTATAGCTCTCAGGCCATCATATCACCTGAAATAAGTCAGAATGAAAAAGGCGAGTGCAGCACAGCATTTAGTGTGCTGTCAGTGCCCAATAACAGATACACCACTTACTGAGCTATGTTTTTATTGTCATGGTCTGGCAACAAGATCATTTGTTTTAATGACCTTCTGCCATCATGTGAAAGCAATAGCTCTTTTGATTGGACATGTGGTAAAATTAAAGGCTAATTGGTATTCCACTGACAATATACAGCCAGTGCCTCATTGTGCTGCTGACAAGATCTGATGGATGCTGCTTCAAGAACATACAGGTTTAAAGGAAATTAGTTTGATAGGAAAAAAATTGCAGAGCCACATTTTCAAGTTATCTACTAGTGTTCTATTTCACAAGAGATATTATACCACCCAAATTTAATACATACCAGGCAGAAGAAACCAGGATGACAATAATCCTAAATATTATTTTGGCATCTGTCATATGCTGTGTGAGGTTATTTTTGTATCACAGTTTTGAAACAAGTGCACCTGTAAACAGCAATAATTTAACAAAAGCAAAGACATCAGGGTACCAGTTTTTCAAAACAGGCAAGTCTTGAGGCCAACAACAGGTCTCTTACTTACATCTCCTTTTTCCTACTAGAAATGTTACAGGAAGTCCTGAACATTAGAGATGGGCTGCTAGACATGTAGAAACCCTGCATATGCTAAGTAGTTGCAGAGGTGTAGACTATCTATCTAGAGTGTTAGAAGTGCTACAGACAGTTTCAATCCAGTTATGTTCAATTAGTATAACACATTTTGGACACTATCTATTCTGCAGGACATAAACAAGCAGTTGTGGCATGTCCCAAGACCTATCCAACACGTGCTGCTACTTCTTTCCAGGAAGCGCTGAAGTACTGCAATAATTTCAATGTACAGACTATACAGTAAACATCTCCATCTGTTATCTAGCCCTTGTGTCAGAACACGTTTGCTTCAAATATTACCTTAATTGCAGTCATAAAAGCTTTACTGATCAGAATTCAAGCTTACATTATTCATTAAAGACAACTTTTTAAAATGGCATGGGAACTCTAGATGCAGACTGAAGAATGTAAATAAGTGGCCTTAGATTCTAAGATGCTGAGTATCTATTAGCTTCAGTGATTTCAAAGGCATTTGGGCTTGAAAACTTTGATTTTAAACTTGAGATTAGAAAGACAACTTCCCCAATGCATGCCTTCCACTTATCTTCTGTATCCAGGAGAGAGCCTAAAATACAGCAAAAACTGCTGTGCTCATATAGGCTTTTTGAATCCACCTCGTAACTCTCGCAGCTTTGCAAAGTAACATGAACATAAACAATTTATTCCAACAGTACATTAAGAAGTTCTGACTTCTATTATTACAATCCATTTTTCAAAATACACAAACTAAAGTGGCACAATTTTTCTGTTATGACAAAGCAAAGAAGGGAGCAAAAAAAAGTAGCAGGGTGTGTCAAAGAGAAAGGTGGCCAGCCATAAATCCAGTGCTGTGTTCAGCCCAAATTAAAGAGCCACAACAGAAGGCATCCTAGTGCAACACCCCTTTTACAGGACACTGCACCTAAAACTGGAGAGTATGCTGCTAGCACAAACATCATTCTTCACCACGGCTTTTCTCATTGCAAGTGAATGATGCATTGTTGGCTCAGGTAAAGAAGTGAAGGCAATGAGTGTCAAAAAGACCAATGCTATGCCAACAAGATTTGCAGCCCACCTTTGCAAACTGGCCCAAGGCACTTGAGACTCAGGCTTCTATTTACAGAATCAAATGAGGAAAAAAGGAACAGACAAATGAGGAAGCTATTGCTTCTCTGTTTTTCAAACATAACATTTTCTAATTAAGCAGAAATGTGTTGATGAAAGAATTGCTACCCCTGTGTTTTAGACACACAAAGTGTGCATGTTCTATGATGCAGAATCTCTTTGGCAGCTTTTAGAAGTAAATAAAAGCTCTAAACTCTGGATGATAAACTGTACTCAGACACTATTATATTCCTATGGCACAAAGAAACAAAATCTCCATCCTGGGATACCTTGTAATTATGTTGTAGATTCCACTGTGAAGATATGTAATAACCTATGCTACTTAAAAGCACGCCATGTATGAATAAAAGCTCTTATTCTCTTCCTTCAGCATCTTCCAGTCAACATCATTTACAGTAACGTATAAAATTATTGTATATTGTTGTACTGTGTATATTGTATATATTGTATATGTATAGCCTTGCTATATAACGAAGTGCATTGTTCTACAATTCTGAATAGGTCTCTCTGGAGTGTTTATCTCTTTTTTTTTTTTTTTTCCTTACTCATTTTCTCCATATTCTTTTCTAGTATACTTTACTGCTGCTTATACTCTTTTCCTTCCTGAAAACTAAGCCTTTCTGTGTCTAGATCTATTACCACCACTGTACCCAAATAACAGTAATTGCTAGAGGTTACCAAAACTTCTTGTCCAGTAGACACCAGGCTGCCACTGCTTTGAGTCCAGCCAGTAGCGAGGCTGAGCATGTTTTCTCAATAGGTGGACATGCACACCATACCCACCCACCCCAGAGCTGGCCATGCAGATACACACACAGAAAACACAGCCCTCACACACAGTCACCAACAGCACCAACAGCCATCTCCTGTTCCCCTGCCTGGCTGATTAGGATGACAACCCATTAGTACGAACGTGTACATGGATACAGTACAGATCCCTCCAGCAGCTGCTCTTAGACACTCCATCTGCCCAGTAACTGGCCTCTGGACTCTCTGGTGTCTCCAGCTGCTGGCACACAGACCCCCTAGTGCACATGCTCACACTGACACACACACACTTTGACTCTCTCTGGCAATTGGCCTCAGTCTATCTAGTACCTGGCCCCTGAATCCCCTGGTCTGACAGTCGCCTCACGCAAAAAGGCATGTGCAAACGGGCACTCTCATAACTGGTGCCCTGATCACATGGGTCCTTCCAGCAGCTGGCTTGGACCTCCTGGTCCCTCCCATAGCCAACACTTCGGGTGCTTGGTCTCTTCAGTATGCAGCCCAGGCTTATGGCTGCTTCAGTACTTGGCTCCCAAGCCTCTTACACTAGTAGCCTGCTAGTCCAGCTTCATCTTCATTAGCAATTACACACACACACGCATCCACACAATATACATGCACTCCAGCTTCTCCAGTTGCTACCACTCCAGATACATGGACACCTATGATGCTTAGCCCTCTCTCCAGCTGCTGGCACTCAGACCTCTACACACTCCAGTCTTTCCAGCTGCTGGTATCACAGCAGCATGGGACTCTGTGACCCCCAGTCCCTTTTCCAGCCGTTGGCACCTAGATGTCCATCCACACAGAACAGACAGACCCGTACCCAGGAAAACAGTTAGAAATGGGATTCCGTAACAAGACTGGACAGGCAGCAGTGATCACATCTAGGGCATGGCCAGAGAAGCGTACTGACCAGCAGCCTTGCAACTGGCTCCTTTTGTCACCTCTTCCCCATCTTCTTACATTTCTTCCTCAAATCCTCCTTTTCCCTACCTTGGTCCTTCCCCTAAACATTTTACAATCCTACATAATCCCAAGAATATCTACCCCTGCATCCCTTAATGACTCCAATGTCCCTCTCAGGGTGATGTGGTGTCTGTAGGGACCCAGGGAGCCTCTTCCATTGACTTGTCTGGTGTGTTTCACACTTGGACGTGTGGCTAATCCTTCCCCTCTGACAGCCCCAGATCCAGGTCAGGATGTTTTCCCTGAGTAGGTCACTGGAGTTTCACAGCCTGTCACTGCTCCTCTGTGCTCATGGCAATGAGCCGCTGATCACATCATGTACAGCTTGCACTAAGATACTTTTCTGTATTGTTACATTATCAAGCAAAGTTATTTTACATTTATAAATTATTTTCAATACTGATATTCTAGGTACATCATAAGCATTAAAGAACACAAAATACAATCAAAATTACTCAAAACAAGAACTGCAACAGACCCAAACTGTAAAGTTCTTGACTTTGGTGACCATGTGCTCAAATCACTAGGATTTTTCCTACCAACTTCAATAACTGATGGATCAGGCTAAAGGTAAAAGATGTTCTGTGGAGAAAAAAGTAGAGTAACTTTAATATTTTATTTCCATTCTTTACAGTTTTAAACATTTCAGGGCTTCTTCTTTAGAAATTACTTGTAAGCAGGTCTAAACTGAAATACTGTGACAATAGCCAAGATTTGTAAGAAAAAGACAAGTCAAAGCCCTACCCTGGCAGTTAGTGCCTCCCCAGGTGTTTGTGTAGCTAAGCTCAGCACAAAGGATCTAATGCTCTTGCTGTGCAGCTTCCAAGTAATTGTTTCTTTTGTTAAAACTTCTTTTTATGACTTAAAATATAGCACCATCAAATATGCAATTGCTAACTAGTTGTTCAGTATAGTGTTCGAGACGGGAACCTATCAGAACAATAACAGAAAGAATTGCTGCTTTGGGGACTTCTTTACAAATGTGAAATGCTGTTAATAAAACAAAAGGATTACTGGAGATTTTTAAGAAATAACATGGGAGTTTCACATGGGGTTACATCTGTCCAGAAATTGTGTGTTAACAGCTCTGTAGCTTAAAACATTTTTGTAACTTTCAGAGTTTTGATTTATTTTATAAAACATTTAATATTTCTAACCACGTAGCTATTCTCAAATAAAAGTAAAAAAGGCAAGGGAATATAAAACTTTTCAAATTTTAAGAAACTTTCAGAAATAGGACCTTAGAGGGATCACAGCAGAGCAGTTCTCAGCATCATACTCAGGGCCAGTTCCCTGCCCACTTACTCATCATCACCTCTGTTCAGTGTGCAAGGCTGGGCTCATGCAACACGTTTGTAATGAAGCTTTGCAATTGCAAACAAAGACTAGAACTGCAAGAACAGCCAGCTCCTTGCTCGTCCCATACTGGTAAGTTTTAAGGCACTTGCCCTGACACATACTCAGCAAAGCAATCAAGAAAATTTGGGGCAACGCTAGTCACAACAGTTAAGCAGGTGGTAATAAACTTCCACTTCCATTGTACTCTTCCTCGTTCATCTCTTTTCCAAGCTGAAAAGGCTGTCACCTTGTGAAAAGCCCTTCTTAACAGAAAAAAATAAGCAAAAAAGCCCAATGAGGATGATCTTTTCAATTCCCCAAATACCCTTTTTGAAATAGAAGCCTGGAGCCACACGCTGTAGTTAGGACAGCAGTCGAACCACTTCCCAGTTTGCTCTCTGTTCACTCTCTAAATAATGCTTCCTGATTGTCCAAAGGTTGAAAGATTTTTATATATTCATTAAATCATCCACAAGGGACACCAAGACTTATTTTAAGTGATCACAGCTACTCCAGAGCTCACGGTTGGACAGGTGTTCAGATTAAGTCCCTGGATAACAGAAAGAGCAAAAGCAACAGACAGACTGCTTTAATTTTACCATAAGATAAACTTACTGAGATCAATTCAGGTATCATAAAGCAGATGTGACCTCAAGTTTTACTGCAAATAAGTTTTTAAAGTGCCTAGCTGATATGTGTTAACTACTCAAAATTAAAAAAAAAAAAAAAAAAAAAAAAAGAAGAGAGTATTTTAGCACCAGAGACCTCTTCTGTGTGACCTAAGCTCTGACACTTAGATCTGTAAATGACCTGGACAAGATGTGAGGAAACTGCAGATTTAACACAATTAAACAGCTGGAGACAGTGGATGCATTCAAGAGGCTAGAAAAACAGGCTCCATCATTTAGCAGCTGTAATTTGAAAAGATTTTAAAAAAATATAATTTACAACAATCAAATGCCTAACATTAGCATCTTAGGCATAAATGTGGTGTTACTGAAATATTACAAAAGCATCTGGTAAACAGCATTAATGCAAAATGAATTAGCATTAAATAAAAACCAACCACCCACTCCTGCATTTTATAGCCTCCCTCTCTTCCTTCAGAGAAAAAAAATAATTTTTTATTTTTTTTTTTTAAAAGCGTAAAGCTGAGGGACACAGTATTTGTTCAATATTTCAAAAGCTACTGTATGAAATAAATCCATAACCTTTTGAAGTGTTGCTCTCTGTTTCCGGAGTTGTTCACAACACATACTTTCCTCTGTCCTCCAGCCAGCTGAACTCACGAACAAACAGGTTTAAATCAGTCAGAGAGTTGGACACAGGCATAAAGAAGATGCTAGAACTGTCACTTCCTGACCCGCAAGCGAGGTGATACTGTCAAGAGCAGCAGACAGTAGACGGAGAAAGATGGCTGAGAATGTTTTGGATGTTAAATTGAAGTTGTTGGTGTAACATTCAGGAGCCATCAGGGAAGCCAGATCCTAAGTCAGGATGCAGTGCTGCCTTCACACGCCAGCAACCTCCAACACCTTGGCCACCGATCGCACGAGAGAGGCCGAATTCCAAAGCCAGTTGGGATGGGTAAGCAGAACTGCATCTGCTGTACTAGTAATATTAATCATTGCAGTGGCAGAAAGTAAGACTCTGGAAACGGTAGAGGAAGAAAGAGGAAAAGCAAGAGAGCCGATGCCTAGGACGTATAGCAGTCATGGGGTCATGGCCAGTTCAGAAGACTGCTGCAGTAAAGCAAGACTTGAAAAATACGGTGTGCCTGTTCAGAAGAAAGCTCCAAGGTGATCTCAGTCCTTACTGTCTCTGTTCACTTCTGCATGAAGTGGTTTTCTTCTGCCTGATCTTTAACAGGTTCCGCCAAACACTGCTCACTGTCATACCGTGGTGGGCGTCACGAAAAACGACATCACTTGCCAGCCACCTGCACCCCGACTTACAGCCTGCCGGTTTACTTCCAGTCCTTGCCTGCCCACAACACACTCTTCTCAAGACCAGAAGTCCTCCTGCCAACTCCTTCCCGAGACCCTGAGGGATGCTATGACACTGTGTGCCCACCTAACACACAGCCTCGAACCCAGAATCACTGGTGTTTCCAGGGACACTTGCTGTGACTCTCATCCACCACTGATTTTAACTCTTGGGAGCATTTCACACCTCCCAACAAACCGCTGTATTGCCAACAACACTAAACCCAAATTTCAGTACTTTCGGACACGAGGGCCCCCTCGGGACGTTGATTTATTTCCTCCTGGGCCACCTCCTCCCTACCGCCCACTTTGCCCTTCCCGAGCTGACACGGTTCTCCCGGGCCCTCCCACCCCCGAGGCTGGGGGGGCTGGGCCGGGCCAGGCGGCCCCTACAGACCCTTGGGACCTCGAAGCAGCACCCATCACCCCCTCCCGCTGGACACCCGCACTGCCACGGGCTGCGCAGCCCTCCGTCCCCGCCGCCTTCACAGGCGCCGGGGTAGGCTGCAGACGGCGTCGAAGCGCCGCCACGTGACACCCGCCGCACTCCTCCATTGGCCGCCGGAGAGAGCATGACGGCCGCCGTACCCGGAAGAGGAAAGGAAGGGGGCGGGGAGCTGTTAGCACGCGCGCGTGGACGGCGGGTGAAGAGTGCGGCGGCGGCAGGACCCGTCCCGGCGGCGGGCGAGGTAACCTCCTGCGGTGGCGGGCAGGCTGCGGGGCGGGTGTATGCGTTTCACGGTTGGCCGGAGCCGAAGCCGGTGGGCTGGGCCAGGCCAGGCTGCTGGAGCCGCTGCCGAGAAAGGCGGGGCCAGGCCGAGCCGGTCACTGCGTCGCTCGTCCCCGCCCCCGGCATGCGCTAGCAGCCGGGAGAGCGCGGGCGCACGCGGCCTGGAAAGCGGCGGGGCTGCCTCTGTCGCCCTGAGCTCGCTAGGAGCTGAGGGCCGCCGGCCGGGCCCGGCCACAGCCCCGACGCTCTGAGGAATGCGGGGCTCTGGGAACGCCGTCTCCCGCCGGTGCGGTTTGCAACGCGAACCGCGACCACTCGCGCTGCTGCGGGGTTTTTAAGGCTCATTATAATCTTATTGAAAGCTATGAAGGTCTCTGTATCGCGTGAAGCTCTTTGTGCCTGCCTGGAAGAGGGCGCCGCCCACGTCCTGTTCGCTCACAGCCTTCCGAGGGCGCTTGGGAACGCGACACACGACCCTCGCGCTTGTGAGCACTCGGCCCGCAGCATGGTCAGCTTCCTGCTGGAAGGAGCTGTGTGACAGCAGTGTCAAGGAACGATGGAATGGGACAGCGTGAAAAATAATTGCTGTGGAGTGCTGGCTTGCCAAGGAGCTCTGGGAAACTCAGTGGTGGAAGAACTAGAATTCTGATTTTTAGGCAGGAACCATGTAATTTATAATACTTACTGTTTTGCTAGGAGTGAAATGATAAGGCTTCATTTAAGCACAAGAAAAGTCTAAACTAGAGCTCTTGAGGATGTTCGTATTGTTTACCTTGTGTTAAAAATCTGACTCAGGCCGAGCTAAGCAAAGGTAAGGTTAACACCCGGAGGGGTGTTTACAGCCGCTGAGCTCACTGGTGTGCAGCTTCATCTCCGGGTGCCTGAGGCCACACATCTGCGAAAAAGGCTGGGTGTGGAAGAAATGTAAATGGCTCTTCTCTTACTGCATTGATTCTTTGAGCAGGCTTTGATTTGGTTTGTTATTGTTTGTGTTTTTCTTTTGTTTAAGCAAATTATGAATGTCCATTACAGAGGAAGGTGTGATCAGTTTCATGCAAGCAATATTTTCTTCTTTTTCTAGATTTTTTCACTGCTAATGAGAAACTGCAATGGAGAGTGCAGTATTGGTCATTTTCCTTGTATTATTTTCCACATCGCTGTGTGAAAGTGGTATGGTATCTCCACTCCATCGTGGAGTGGAGATAGCTACTGTTGTGCATACATCAGAGAGAAGTTTTCCAGAAAAGGCAGCTGGCATTAATGGGGATTTGGCAGAATCAATACAGAGGTTTCACCTCCAAGAACTTTTTCATCGTTATGGAGAAAATAACTCGCTGTCAATTGAAGGATTTAGAAAACTGCTCCAGAACATAGGTATAGATAAAATGAAAAGGATTAAAATAGACCATGATCATGACCATGATCACGACCATGATCATCACCTTCATCATAATCGTGTTTCATTGAGTAAAAACTCTGAGAAGACTGTTTGTCCAAACCATGAATCTGATGCTAACAAAGACCCCAGGAACAGTCACTCAAAGGAACCTCATAAAGTGGAGAATGTAGAACATCATCAGAACGTTGTACACAGCAAGAACACCATTAATGAAATAACGGCTTCTATCATCACTGCTCCTACAGATGGCCACTCTGAATTAAAGAATGTGCAACCTGGAGAAGTCAAGCCAGTTGCTCGTTTAGGTCTGACCAGCCCCAATGCCATCAATATCACAGTTGGCAGCAACACAAGTTGGCTTGCTAACAGCAAAGCAAATGAATCTCATACTTCTCCCAAGGAATTGGAAGGAGGAAGTTACCTGTATTCTAAATTGAAAAACCAAAATACCCAGGAGGTGAGACTGCTGCTTTTGTGTTCTTGGGAATCCAGATTCATGGGGAATATTGTTATGGCTTGTCAGGTGCTTATCATTTAACTGAGTGCAAGCTTTGCAGTGTCACAGTACTCGTAACAAGACACGAGTTTTCTTGAAACTTAACATTTTGAAGGATTAGTATGTTATGTTCACAAGCTCAGAAGAAAATATATATGCAGTTTAGTTATTTTTAACTTTTCCTAAAAAGATGTATTTTTACTATGTAATCATACACTTGGGTTTATATAATTATTTATTATTTTAAAATATTAATACAAATGAAAAACACTTTAAATTTAAAACTTGCTGTTCTGCCTGAAAGCCAGAATCTGTCTTGTTTTCCTAATAATGCAGTGAAAGTAAAAAAAAAAAACCAAAAACAAAAAAACAAAACAAAAACAAAACAAAAAACCCAGCCTAGTTAAAATACTGTCATTCTTATCAAAGCTGCCTCACAAGTGTTAAATAATCTTAAGGCAGATAGTGTAGAACAGGGAAGTAACTGGTGCCTTCTTCCTTCAACCGACTCCCTCCCCACCTTCTTTAAGATTGTATATAGAGACCAACTGTAAAAAAAGATGCTGCAAAATGTACTATTTTAAAGTAATAGATAACAAATTAGTGTTCATAAAGTCTATAGTTGTGTTGTAGACAGTTTTCTTACACAATCGGATCCTTCACCATTAAAGGCTTTAAAAAGCAAATGTCTCTCTGGGGTCTTAATGTATGTGGCAATGTCAGGTAATGCAGAGTGAGAGTTGTGTAGCATATGATGGTAGGTGCTGAGTTCACAAGCTGTTACTGTGTTCTGCACAGTCAGAACAGAAGTACTGCTGTTACTTAAACCCAGAGAGGCTGTAGGTCATACAGTGTGGAGCTCCTTACTGCAGGAGATGTGTGCAGGACATGTTCTTGTACAAGGCTTTCCATAGTAATGACTTCTATAAAAAGGTACTGAGCCTTGTTACTACTACCTTATATGGCCTCTAAAACCAAGTGAAAAGTGTTAGGCTTTGTGCACAGCAAAGCATCTGACACTCCCTGTGCTGAGAATGAGTGATAATTACGCATCATCTACTAGGACTTCCAAATTAGCTTTCTCAGTCAGAAGGGAGGGTGGAGGTATAGTTCTCACTAGATCAGTTTGTTACTAGTTTTTAATTGCCATTGGTGCAGCTCTTTTTATGTGGTACCACTGCATTTGAGTCAAAACGGGGTTGTGCAGTCCTCTTGGGATATATCATGATACTTTGGTTCTGGTTAATTTTTAATCTTTCCACAGTGCTCCAGTGCATCAAAACTGATGCAGTCCCATGGAATAGGCACTCAAGAATTGTTGACTGCTACAGAATTTAGTTACCTCTGTCCAGCTCTTATTAATCAGATTGATGGCAAATACTGCATAGTCCATGCAACTAGTGAAAAAGCTGAAACTCCTCCAAAAAGTTACTCTCTGCAAATAGGTAGGTTGTTTTTCTTAAATGAAATGAAAGCTTACTGGAAACCCATCTATATCAGTTATAAAATTTTAAGAAACCTATTTCAAAACTGAAAAGTTTGTCATTTTCTTTTGGCGCTTGACCGCATCTAGACCATGTCAGCAGTGTTTGTTAACAGGAATGTTAAGGAAACAAAGTCTCATAGAGCTGTTATTTATTCTTGTTACTTTTTTTTTTTTTTTTTTAAACAGCTTGGATTGGTGGCTTTATATCCATCTCTGTCATCAGTTTTCTCTCCTTGTTGGGTGTTATATTGGTACCTCTGATGAATCGCGTATTTTTCAAATTTCTTCTAAGTTTTCTTGTGGCATTGGCTGTGGGGACTTTGAGTGGAGATGCTTTCTTACATCTCCTTCCACATGTAAGTATTAATTATTGTTTCATACATCATCTCAAACCAGAATTTGACACCTGCCTGTACTTCTTAGTGATAATTTTAATCCCTGTTAATTAATACCTATTTGGTGAGTAATTTCTCAGCCTTGTAAGGTTTCTGTGATTACCTCATGGAAAGGTTTCTCATTTTCAACTGCTTGTATTATTCATTTCACAGTCCTTACAATGTAAGAACTTTGCATTGTTATCCCTCAGTCTGTTTCCTCTTCTTAGTCATATTTGCTGTCAAATCACTTACTGTTCCTTGCATGCAAGAATTTTGCATTGATGTTTTTAGACACTTACTGCAATGCTGCCTCTTTTTCCAGTTTAATAATAATAGTGTAAATTGCTCACTGTACATTTTAAATGTGGAATACAATATCCACTATTTTCTGTTATCAGTCATTTATTTTGATTGCTTATCTAATCTAGTATTTTGTTGGTAATCAAGCATTTCTGAAGTCCTGGGAAAACATTACTCGATAGACTTTGGAGTTACATATTGCTATTATATAAGATGGACAATGAAATTGGAACGTGATTACTAAATTTCTACTTGATGATCTTAACAGATATTCCCCCTGCCCTGCTTCCCCCCAACCCCCCCAGGGTAACTTTTCCAAGCTTTCAGATAAGATGTATAAAAAGGGCTGCAGATCCTGTGGTAGTTTCTGAGGCAGACTTGTAATTCATTGGATTCTTCTTTTTCCTTTCAGTTAATTTTGTATTTGCTGTGTGAGGTTATGTAAATCTAAACATGTGAGTGAGGTATCCTAGAAGTGTTTTGATTCTGAACATATCAGTTGCCAATGAGGAGGGGATGAATGTCAGACTTACTTACTTTAAAGAAGGAAATTACTGCTAAGTTCCTTGTAGGAAAATGTTTGATGTTTATGAGCTGTCTTAGACAGGAAAGTAATTGGTGTGTGGGCTGTGACTACTACTTAAAACACAGTTTCCTTAATGGTGTCAGGAGTTTTTGTGAGGGCAGCTGTATGTCTTGTATTGAGCAATATGCATGTAGCTGCAGTGAGAGGACGAATACCAGGCCTGCTCTCAGTCCCTGCAATGCTTCCTTTTATCAACAGATTTCTTAGTAATTGTTTGAGTTTGTATCCAGAGCATTTACCTCATGAAAATTAAGTCTGGACTCCAGACTTGAGGAAAAGAATGTGAGGAATACTTTCTATGCTTTTTATGTTATCAGTTCTTTTGAATATAATGACTTTCTGCATTTGATTGTCCTTTTAGTCTCACGGAAACCATCACCATCACCATGAAAAACCTCTGCTTGAACAAAACAAAGGCTCTATGTACAAACATCTTGTTTTTCAAAGTACAGAAGAGAGCGCTTACCTGGATTCTACATGGAAGGGACTTACAGCACTTGGCGGCTTGTATTTCATGTTTCTAGTGGAACATTTGATCACTTTAATAAAGCAGTTTAAAGACAAGAAGAAAAAGGTAGAGAAACTATTATTTTGAAGCTATATTGTATTGTGTGATCATTTCTGAATACACTTATAAAAAGCTTTTATGAGTGTCATGTATCTGTTAGGATTTAATAGTGATTGCTGACTTGATTGGTGTTAAAATTTCATTTACATTGGTGACACGTATACTTCTAAACTAAACTTTTTTGTGTGATCTGGTTATGGAAGATCTCAAAGCTATTTCCTTATCCAGATATATAGTACAGGCTTGACACCACAGTGAATTGTTTAATAAACAAATATCCAATTGCACCCTTTGTTTTAACAAGAGTCATTTAAAGCAGTTACTGTTCATTACTGACTTCTTTCTGACATCTCAAGGCGATTATATAACTTGCTATCTGAACTTTTTTTTATTATTTCTCATACTGGATAAAATAAGATGGCCTTGTATAGTTACAGTTGAGGGGGGCACTTGCACAAAACAGGTAAGGGTGGCAGTAAGTGCTTACCTAAATAAACATCCAGCTACACTGTAGGAAGTGACTTTGTTAGATAGTGTTCCATTTGGAAATAGTCTGCCAAACCTTTCTCTTCTTTCCCTTCTCTTCCCCCCGAAAGGAAGAGCAATACAGCTTTTAGATTACTACGCTGGCTTTTATGCGGAAGATAAATAATAACTGAATTTTAGCAAGTCACAGATGTTGGTAACTCACCAATTATTGGTAACTGAATTCTTCAAAGACTAGTGTAGCCTGGAATAAACAATAAATGGTAAAAAAGATACAGTAAAAACTGGTGATATCTTAAGCTTTGCTTGAGGAAAATTGATAAACTAATTACTTAGCATAAAACCAGCTAATTTCTAGTCTACCACGATGACTGATAATATCTATTTATTTTTATTGTTGAATTGGTCATTGAGGCAGCAGTCTTGGAGCAGATGCCATGTAAGCTCTTTGACTTTAGTTATGGGAGGTTGTGTTGGTGTGGTTTATACTGAAGCTAAACCTCCTGTGAGTGACAGGATTGCTTTCGCTATCTCTAGTTAAATTTATTTGCCAAGAGAGGACATGAAGAATTCCAAGCAAAGCAAGCATTTTCTCTGTCCTTTTCTCAGCCATTTGGAATAGATTTCCTGTTAGACTTATTATGCCCTTCTAGATACCAAGATCATAAGTTGTTGTGATAGAGACATTAGTGAGCAATGGTGAGATTTTACTTGGCTTTCCTTCAGGACACTAGAAAAAGCGCAAAACATTATAGTGACATTACAATAGAAAAGAATTAGTGGAATAACTGAGTATTTCACTTTTCAGATGAACCCCTCTGATTATTCCTTATGCAAAAATGTGGAGTATTTATGTGTGGGGGTTTGGGGTTTTTTTTGTTGTATTTTTCGTCCTGTGGAGCCTGAGGAACCTTTGTCTTATTGTACTTAGCTGAGTTTCTAGTGTTCCTCTTCTGCACTTTTTATATGGCTTCCATGTTGTCCTCTCTCTGTGCAGGCTGCATATATGTTGTGAATATAATGTTGCTCATGTATATCCTGAAAAATAAGTAAAATATTCATAACTACAGTATTTTCTTTTGGAATAAGAAAAAAAATGAAGATGATGGAGAAAATAAGAAGTTTTCAGCGAATGAAGAAAAGTTGGATACAGATGATCGTAAGTCTCTAATATTGTTGTTTTGTGCAGCACTATTTGAAAAACACGTGATTGGCAGCTCATAAATGTGCTTCTTACTGTAGGTTGGATCACTACCTACTTGCATGCTTTTCAAAACAAAACCTGCCTGTGCATTGATCTGTAGAGGACTAGCTTTATTTGCTGCTTTCCTTTTAAAAAGGATTAATAGGTTGGAAGTAGTAAATTCACAGTTTTGAAACCTTAAGCCTTTTAAGTCTGGATTTAACAGCAGATGTTGAAGTCATTCTGTGAAGCTCTTCTGGCTATGTCTATTGGAAATACAGCTGTACCTACTGGCTTCTACACTTCTCTTCAGACTGTTATATGAGTGACCCATTATTTAAATTTCTGTATATCTGGTCTGGATTTTGTTAGTTTAAGTAGGTATTTATTTATAAGGTTGATAATCTAAAATCTTAGAGGTTGGTTGAAGTATTTGGACTGCAAATGATCATGTGTCCCCAAGATCATGCTGTAAGTCAAAACATACCTCATTAGGTACTTGTTAGCTCTTGCAGCTAGAAGGCATTCAGTTTTTCAGAATAATTTTATAATTAATGAAAGAATTGTCAATAATGCAGGAAAAAAAAAAGTGTATTTGTTCATTTAACTGCAGGGGAAGAATTTACCAAATTTTAGGAGTTAGTTAAAATAACTAACCTTAGTGTGCCAGCTAATCTTAATGTTTATATGAGGATGTTTCCTGGTCTGTGGTGATGACTTTGAGTGTTTATTTTTCAGGTGTTCAAACTTAAGCTCCTGTATTTATATGAAATACCAGAGTTTCCAAAATTATCTATAACATAATCCTCTTCTGCATTCTTATTCTTCAGCCCTAAGATGAATAAATGCGTATGCTTTCTGAAGCAATTGAACAAACAGCCTTCATGCTGTGAAACTGGGACATAGAGACTGAAGCTGTTGTGTTTAATTTGTACTGGGTGTTAGGTTAAATGTTTTTTTTACCTTTTAGGAGGCATTTGTGGCCATAATGTAGGATCTGCTTCAGTAGTAGGGGACAGAAACTAGTTTTTTATTATTTTGAGCTATTGGGAATTATCTCAGAAATCTGGTTAAAGAAAAATAAGTTGTGGAAACCCTTGGAAATAAAATTTCTGATATGAGAAGCTGGGGTATCGGTCTCAATTTCTAGACTTACTAGTTTCTTCTTTACTGCATCACTTACTCAACTTGTTTATTGTATCTTTGCTTCCTAGTTGATTTTAAAAATGTGTAATATTACACTCTGGATTTTTGTAACAGGGCCTGAGGGCTACCTAGGGACAGACTCTCAAGATCCATCACCCCTCATTTCTCAGCAGCCAACTGTACAAGAAGAAGAAGAAGTGATGATAGCTCATTCTCATCAAGAGGAGGCTGACAACGAATATGTATCCAGGGGCTGTAGAAACAAATGTCATTCTCACTTACATGATACTCTAGGACAGACAGATCATCTTAGTCATCATCACCATGACTACCATCACATTCTGCATCACCATCATCATCAGAACCATCATCCCCACAGTCACAGTCAGCGCTACTCACGTGAAGAGCTGAAGGATGCTGGAATAGCAACTCTGGCATGGATGGTGATTATGGGCGATGGACTACACAATTTCAGTGATGGCCTAGCAATTGGTAAGTCTTAGCTTTGACACTGCAGCCTTGTTGTGTGTGAAGACAGCAGTCTTTTTGCTGTCACTTATCTCTTTCTTAGGAACGTAACTAATCAGTGATGGATCTTTGAAACCCAAACTTTTATCTGGTAGCAGATCTGAATAAATAAGAAAAATATCCAGTTTAACAGCCTGGAGATGAGTGACAAATGAAACAGAAATTATGTGCTTACAGCTATGTTTCTCTAGGAAACCTATAAAGTTTGCTTTATTTCCTATCTTTAGCAAAGTTAAAGGTAACATTTTTCAAAACTAAAGCTGGGCTTATAAAAAAATATTTAGGACTCAGAGCTGATTTTATATTTCAGTGCCTGCAAGTGCTTGGCAATTTTTAAAAATTTTAAGACACGCTTGTTTTTTTGTAACAAGTATATATAGTATAGTATATAAAGTAACTGTGATTTTCCCCACATACACACACTTCAGTCAGGCCACTAGTATCATTGGCTTCTTTATTTTATTTTTTTTCTTCCATCTTCACTTTTTATGCAGCAAGGTCAGGTTCCATACTTTGCACATCTGGCTTTGCCTGTAACTGAGCCCTGATTACACGTCGTATGTAAGTTTCCCCAGAGCACTGCTGAGTAGAGAGATGGGACCCTGGTATCAATCTGCTGTAGCCTGAAGATTACTCAAATGCATTAGGCAATATATATGTGTGATTTTTGTACTGTGGGAGGTAGGCATGCACTTGTTTTTTATTGTAAAATGAATTTGGTCTAAGGCATTGTGTTCTCAAAGGTGATTTTACACTTTTGCATAACGGTCACAGAGTCACAGAATGGGGTTGGAAGGGACCTCTGGAGATCATGCAGTCCAACCTCCCCCTGCCAGAGCAGGTTCACCCAGAGCGGGTCGCACAGGATCGTACCCAGGCAGGTTTTGAATGTCTCCAGAGGAGGAGACTCCACAGCCTATCTGGGCAGCCTGTTCCAGTGCTCTGCCACCCTCACAGTAAAGAAGTTCCTCCTCATGTTCAGATGGAACTTCCCATGTTGCAGTTTGTGCCCATTGTCCTTTGTCCTGTCACTGGGCACCACTGGAAAGTGTCTGGCCCCATCCTCTTGACACCTGCCCTTTAGATGCTTGTAAGTACTGACGAGATCCCCTCTAAGTCTTCTCCAGACTAAACGTGTAACGCACACTTCCAGATCTTACCAGTGAGGATGTTATGGGAAGCAGAGTCCTGTTGCATCCATGTTCTCAGACCTTACTATCCACTAAAGAGCAGCACTGCAGTTCTGCATAGTGCTTATACTAACCTTTCAGAGAAGGTCTGTGCTGCTTTGTGTACCTTAGGAATGAGCAGGGTGTTAATTAATTGGACATGAGTTGGCTATTACCTGTCAGAAATATGATTCATAGTGACTTTATTGGCATCTTCTCCATACGTTGCCTTTATGCAGATTTTTCGATAAAGAGCGTCTCTGTTAATTTAAATAGTGTAGCATAAGTGAATTCCTTCAGATGCTCAGTGTGCTGTGCTCGGACTCAAAACTGGCTCAATCTCTCTTCTTGGACAAGTGTTTAAAAAAATTCAAGAGTCGTGCTACTCAATCTTGTTGTTAAAGTCGAGCATAATAGTCTGGTTTTGGGTGTGTTTTGTTTTAATTTAAACCAGTATAAACAGTTATTTTATATGCAGTCAAACATTTTCTTTCGCTTCCTCTTTTGTTCGTGTCCTTTTTTTTTCCGCTACATGTTTTAGTTAAATCTTTTTTTAACAGTGCTTCAATGAAAATGTTGTTTTATCACAAGAACAGCAGATTAAATATCATGTTTTCAACTTCGGTCTGGGAGTTCAGGTTTGGGAACTCCCTTGTTTTTTCTAGGAGAGCTAGACTACAGATATCTTAGATTTAAAAGGTAAAAGTAAGTTCTAGAAAGTGATGTCAAATCAGTAATCCTCAGTTCTTATGCTAATTAATCTTCTGTCATCTTGACTTTAGTATTTAAGAATAATCTGTGACTTTACAGATATTGGATTCATTTCCAGCTTGTACAGCATACTGAGGTCAGTTCAGCAGTGTCAGTCTTTCTGTAAATTTTATTGTAGAAACAAGTTCATTCTTGTTTGAGGAGAAAACCCAATAATAACTGTTTTCTCACAGCAGTATTTGCAGTTGTTGAGATTCAGTCAATTCAAAATATAATGTGAAAAGAGACCTTCTGATTTAATCTCATTTTTGATGAAAGTTGAAGCATGGAATGTAAATTTCTGAACAGATTGGTAGTGAACATGAGGTAGAAGGAGGAGGATTTGCATACAAATAACATGCAGGATCAGTTACCTCTTAGAATTAGGGAGATTTGGGAAGGAGCTATGACTTTATAGCTATGAAGTGAAAAGTATGAGGAAGGTTAATAAAGGCTTATTGAACAAGTGACAGCAATAGCTTTTACAAGTCCTGCTGTGTAGATTGTTCAGGCTAATGGAAATGGGAGTTTCCTTTAGTTCTGGATGTACTCAAAAGTATTATGGAAAAACATGGATTTGGTGGTGATGTGAAAATGCCAGTACTACTTGTATTCTACCTGTATTTTAAATGAAGATATGAATGCTTCTGTAAAGATAGCTTTAGCCAGACTAACCCTTCACTTAGATTGATTCATTTCATGTGCTTGTTATTCATAACTTCCATCACTTTTTTCCTCTAATCTGTTGTGCTAACTATGTAGGAATAAGATTTAATAGTGCTTATTGTTTTGTTAAAGCATGGAACAGTTGCATCTTACTAATTTGTACAAAATTATCTTCTGTGATTTGAACTTTTCTGTGTAGCTTCAACTAAATAACTAAAATGCAGAACACTTCATTTTTACACTAATCTTGCATATATTTTTTTTCTTTAGCTCTTTGAGATAAAAGATGTCTTAAAAGTATGTTTTAAGATACCATGACATTATTAAATCAGCTTCTTGAGAGAGGGTAATACCAGGTGTATTAACGTAGTCTTCAGTTTAATATTCCTGTTATTTAAGCCTGTACTTCTGTTGCTCTGCATCTGCACAGCTGTATCAGCCACATAGGTACGTTGCAAAGCAGTCAAGTTTTGTTTGGCTTGCCTTTGTGGTCCCAGAATTAGATTTACTATGTGTGATTAAGTTGGATTCTTGTACTTTTGATTCTCCCCTAATACGCGATAAGACTGAGAAAATATTGTATAGAGACAGTAATATAGAAGAGCTTGTAGATTATTGAGGATGCAGGCATGGGAGAAAGTAATTGCCTTCTCTGTGTACTTATCTAGTCTCCTCAGAAACTGGAGCCCAATTGAATGCTGATGAATTCTCTTGTTTTAGTAGGAGATAACTGTAGCTATCCTGTCTCTCTCTCAAAATCCAACTCCAAAACTATAAAGCAGTATTTGGGAGGGGTAAAAAACTAATGGACTGATGGCTAGAAAAGATTGATAGTGTTCACTAATAACCTTTTTTGCTAGTCAAGTAGCAGTAACTCCTGTCACCTATTAAGTACTGTGTAGACTTGTATGAGTGAAGGTTTTAGAGTGTGGTGGAGAACACTCCTGCTGAGGGCTCAAGTCAAAATAGCTTTTGTCTTGCATGCTGCACATCTCTGAATTTGACTTCACAAATAGTCATACAAATGGGTGACCTCTAGAGGTCATCTAGTCAAACCCTCTGCATGAAACAGCTCTTGGGAACACAAGATTGCGTCAGTCATGGCTTTGCACAGCAAAGCCTTGAAAACCTCCGCAGGTGGGGGGATTTTACTCTGCCTGTGGCTGACCTCTTCTAGCGCTGCACTACTGTCACTTAATAAGGAAAGTTTTATTGATGACCAGCACAAAGCTCCCAAGTTGTGATTTATAGCCTCTCTGTTGTGTTATCTGTCACTACTTTGAAGAGTTAGGCTCCTTCATATTTGTGACTGCACTAAAGGTACTTACAAGCTACTGTAAGACTACTCTTTAGTCTGGTGGAGAGAGAGGTTAAATGTGCCCAGCTTCCTTAAGCTTTTAGGCCTTATCTTATAGTCCTCTGATCTTGTGAGCCTCTGTTGGACAGTATTCATATCCACCTTGAACTGGGACACTCCAAAGTGGACAGAGAATCCCAGGAACAGCCTTACCAGTGCTTAGTAGAGGGGGATAAGAACTTAGTCGTCTGGCCTTGTTTCTCCTACAGCTGCGCAGTTTGTGGCTCACTGTACTTGCAATGAGAGCACACGGTTGTCTCATATTCAACTTCTTGTCCATCATAATCCTTGCCTTTTTGGGAAGGCTGCTGTGTCAGCCAGTCGGATCGTACCTTGTACCAATGCATGAGGTTATTCTGCCCCATGTGCAGAACTTCTCTCTTTTTCCCCTTTGAACTTCATAAGATTTCTGTTACTTCATGGTCTTGTCTAAAGCTCTAGTGCTGGATGTGTCAACTCAGCCCTTACTTTCTCCCCTGTGCCCCTCAACTTGGTGTCTTCTGCAAAATTGCTGGTGATGCAGTCTGTTCCATCCAGATCATTGAATCATTTAGGTTGGAAAGGGCCTTTAAGATCATCAAGTCCAACTGTTAACACTGCCGAGTTGACTGCTATACCATGTCCCTAAGCACCATGTCTAACTTTTAAATACCTCCAGGGCTGGTGACTCAACCACTTCCCTGGGCAGTCTGTTCCATGCTTGACAGCCCTTCTGATGAAGAAATCTTTCCCAGATGAGACTGCTATAGGAGACAGTGTCAGAAATCCTACTGAAGTCAAGTTCTGTTATATTCATTGCTGTTGCCATCTCTGTAGTCTGTTATTTCCTCAAGCTGCGTCAAGCATTTGGAGAGGGGTTTGAAGAGGATACTCAATACAATCTTTCCAGGAAGTGAGGTGAAGCTGACTGTTCCCTGGGTCCTGTTCTTTGCCTCTCTTAAAGATGGGAATAATGCTATCCCATCCCCATATATGTTGTAATAGCAAGCAACAGAAGGGGTGGAGAAAACAAGAGGGATGAAGACTGCACTCGTTTAAGGGGTTTCTGTGGTGGTTTTTTTTCTTCCACTTAAAGTATGATAGTTCATGGGTGCAAGCTGCCTGGAATTCACTCTTTCACTGCTGATGTCATGTCATTATATAGCCTCACTAATTTGTTGAACTGGCTTCCCTTTTTCCAGTGCCTGACTCTCAGGGGCAGTTGAGCTGCCGCCTTCCTTTTTTATCTTTAGAAAAGTGTCTTTCTGACAGGATTTCCATTTTTTCAGAAATAACATGGTGAAATTTGCATTGCTTTAACTAACTGGAGGATTCTGTGCTGCTTCTGACTTTGAAAGTTATGAATCATAAACAACTGTTCAGTTAAAATGTAAATGCTTCCACAAGCATAAGAAAACTTGGAGTGAAACTAGTCGCGGTCTGTCGCGGTCTGTCGCAAGCATATGCAACAATGCTTCTGCACTTGATGTCTGAATATGCAGTAATGGTTTATTTTTTTTCTCTCCTGTCTCTTCATAGGAGCTGCCTTTACTGAAGGATTGTCTAGTGGTTTAAGCACTTCTGTGGCTGTATTTTGCCACGAATTACCTCATGAGCTAGGTAAGACCCCAGTATTTCCATATGCTGCAGGTATAGGTACTTACAGGTGTGGTTTGGAGAGTTAGAAGTGATTTTATTCTGTCACACAATAAAATTTGATCAGAAGACTTCATCTGTGTCAGACCATCTACTCAAGAATACATTTAACTTATTTGAAGACTCTTGTATTTATTAATTTAAATAATCTTTCTTTTAAAAATCTAAATATTTCAGCTGCTTTGTTTAAAACTCGGTGTCTCTTGCAGTTACTTTCAACTTGTTCTGTATAGTTCAGTTGTAGTTTTTATTCTCCTTAGCAACATAAATTGTGAATTGCAGGAGAATGCATGTAAGAACTTGCTTTTCTTACCTCTGTTTAATTACATTCTCACGTTTATGCTGTGAAAAGGATGGTCACAATTAGTCGCACTCCTTTCTGCGTGACACTTGCTGGTTTTTTGTTGTCTTGCAAAGAACTGCTGTAGCAATTAAACTTGGCACTACTCTGAAATCTTTCCTAGAAATTGTTTGGCTTTCAAGCTAGATTGATTTAAATTCACAACCATAAAATTTAAATCATGCTTTAATCAGCACAGAAAACTGGATAGAAATACTGTCTTCAATAGAGGACATGAGCGCCATAGAAATACTGAAACAAATGGGACTGCCTAAAGTTTTCTGGGGATAAAATTGGATCATTCTGTTGTTTAGAACATACCAGTTAATTGCAGTGTCTTGTGGAAAAGCTGTTGTAACAAATTCCTCAGCTTTGAAGATTGCTTTTGTTTGCTTTAACTGGAGATAACTCACATTTTTGTATAGAAGCCATTTTATTTCCAAATAATAAGCTTATATTATTTTACTGTGTTTTAGATCTAATTTATCTAAACAACAACAAAAAATATATTCTGAATGATGGAATGAAATGATGGAAAACCTGTTTCTGGCTGGTAGTCTGTCATTCCTTAAAGTAAGAATAAGATGTTAAGGATCATTTACAGAAATTAATAAATAAATTATTTCTAAACTGATGAAACAGACCGAAAGTACAAAGAGCAGTTACAGGATAATAAATGGAATCATCACCACTGGTTTGGGCAATTAAGTGGGAATATTATCTTTTAGAAGCTCATTTAGAACACTCACGCAAATCGGGTACTTGCAGTGTTTTACAGTGCTGGCTTAAGTGCAAACTACACTAAAGGCTGTTTTTTCCAGAAATCCTAAGGCTTTAAGGTTATAAACTTGCTGTGGTTGCTGCTGTGTTGTTTCTCATGTGCACCTTTTAATTTTCTGTCCCCCAGTGATTTCTGATTTTATGAAGGAAAAAAATTAGGCAGACAATGGCATAAAAATGGCTTAGTAATCTTGTAAGTAAGAGAACTCATGAACACTGCAGGAGTTACCTGGGGATGGAAGTTTTGTTTTTTTTCCCCTGTTGCAGGAGATTTCGCTGTACTTCTAAAAGCCGGTATGACTGTCAAGCAAGCTGTGCTTTACAATGCTCTGTCAGCTATGCTGGCCTATCTTGGAATGGTGACCGGGATTCTTATCGGCCATTATGCAGACAACGTTTCCATGTGGATATTTGCACTCACCGCTGGCTTGTTCATGTACGTGGCTCTTGTGGATATGGTAAGTGGCTAGACCTACTTGAATTTATATAACAGTTTAAGAATTAATGCTAATTATATTTTGATATCAAAAGAAATTCTTCCATCTTCTTTCCCTCGATTAACTTTTTTCTTTGCTTGAAGGTGCTGATGAGTACACAGTTAAATGTTCAGGTGGAAGATTACTTTTATTTAGATTACTGTAGGACCAGTGGTCATTTCTCCCTTAGCTGTTAAACAGAGGCAGGAGTAGAGTGAAAAATTTGCTTGTGACAGTGGCTAGCATAGCAGATAGCCAGTAAGACTGCAAGTTGCACACCACCAAATGTACTTTGGCTTTTTTTTTGCAGTCAATCATGACTGCTTCTCGAGATAAAGACAGAATTGTATTGAAATCTATACTGTACCTCAGATGTATGTTTGTGCAGAAGTACAAAGTATTTGGTGGATGTTCATGAAAGCTGAACTGTCATCTCAAGAATAACGTTCTTGGTGTGGCTTGATTAAATCAGTTGGTAAATAAGCCAGCCATTTACTCAAGATCTGATTAAGACATCAGCATAATTGTAATGCAAACAGTAATTAGAACATTACAGATTGTCTCTAAATATGAAATTAGACTCTGATAATGTTGTTCATGTTGAGTGACAACTAATTCAAGGAGTAGTATTAATGCAGTCAAGAGGAAAGACTAGAGGTCTAAGACCCTGCTACCTCATGCCTTGTGGTTGAAGAACTGGGTTTAAAGTAACTGTTTCTTTTGAAGGCATTTACCACTTTCTTGTTTGTTTAGGTGCCTGAAATGCTCCACAATGACGCCAGTGATCATGGATGTAGCCGGTGGGGATACTTCTTGTTACAGAACGCTGGGATTCTGTTGGGTTTTGGGATAATGCTGCTTATCTCTGTATTTGAACATAAGATTGTATTCAGCATAAACCTGTAGTTCTGGTGACTAGGAAGAGAGCTTGGTATTAAATTATAAGTGGTAGGCTTTTTCTATTTAATTCCTAATGGAGAGGTACGTTTGATATAGACTAGATATTTTTATTGATGTGCTTTGTTGTGTCCCTCCCTCCCTTGTCCCTTTGATAGAAATGAATACTGTAAGGTTTTTTCACTTAGGATTTAGCATTGCATACGGTACTATGGAAAGCTGTACTTAGTAAAACACGGTGAGAGTGCCAAATCTATTAAAGGAGTATTGTCTGGGGGGTTAGGTTGTTGGGGTTTTTTCAGTACATTTATTTACTGTATGTAATTATGTGTAACAGGTCTTTTTTTACCTCAGTGGTTTTGTTGATTTAAAGAAATGAAATGACAGTGGGTTTTATTTTAGCACTATCAAAATCGGTGGATACAAAGCACAGTGAGCAGTGTGAAACAAAAGCAGTGTAATGGGTAGCATGTGTTGGTATTGGTAGAAACACATCTGTTTTGCATCCATCTAGTTAACATGCAGGTGAGTCCACCCATTTTGCAGTGGTTATTCTCTCAATAGCTCGTGGATTCTTTGTGTCTTATTCCAGTTGACTTCTACTCCAAACAGATTCTTGTGAAATCCTGTTTTAAGTGTTTGCACCAAGTGTTTTACCTGTTTTATCCCTTCTGATGTGGGTTGTTCTTCACCGATCTCTCAAATCAGTGACAAAGTACAGCTATTAGACTGTAAAAGCATAGCAACAGCCCTAATGCATGTGAATTTCATCAAAAAGACTTCTAAAGTAATGCTATATCCCACTTAGGTGTTTGAAAAGGCAAAGGTATATTGAAGTCTGTTGGATATCAAGGGAAGGAGTGCCGTGGGCCGAGACAGTCATTTACTATAACAGCTTCCTTAAGTAAAGTGCTGATTTTCTTTGGGAAATGAGCTGAATGGGAGAGCTGACTACTGGTTCAATGTGACTGCACACAATAAACCTGTGCTTGCAAAACAGTTATATTCTTTTCAACGACTAAAGCTGAGAAATCCAAAATAGCAACATTTCTTTGACAGCATATGTAGGGAAACAGCATGGTAAGGATAGTTATAAGTGTATGTGTAAGTATGTAGTTTGAGCTTACAGTCTTAATTTTTTAACCAGCCTGAAAGTAACTGATGGAAGGAGAAGGATGAAAAAGACAATGGTAAAATAAATGAATTCTTCATTTGCAGGGAAGGTGAACATTAGACAACATTTACATAATGAATAAGTAACAGAATTATGCTATCTCAGCTAGCTAGCTTTAAAAATCACAGAAATATAACAATTAGAACTTACTTCTGATTCAACTTTACCACTGCTTCAAACCATCAGCCGAATAAAAAACTTGGACAAAGAGGAGGTGTTTGGGAATACCCTGTCTGACACGTTAAACCAGTCTGGCATACATTGGCTTGGCATGCAATGAATGCCAAAACTACTTTACCACCTCAGAAATAGATGTTTGGAATGAAGTGAGATTTTTTATATATATATATATATATATACACACTTTTTTTTTTTTTTTTATCCTGATTAAGAAATGGGGCTCACAGGAGTTTCTGCAGCCAGTGGAATATTAGCTTTTCTTCCTCCTTCAGTCTTTCAGGTTAACAAGACTGGGATTTAATCTTCTGCCCGCAGTGATGAAGTCCTGTTCCTTGCCTCCTTTGACATCAGGGGGTAGAGAAAGGTGTACTTCCTTCAGCTCTGCTAATGTATCCTGAGGAAAGCACTAAGCTGTGGTGGGGTCTTACCAGCTCCCCCAGATCTGCACACATATGAACCTGTGTATCTTTGCTTGGTGAGCAGTTGTTTGGAGAGACCAACAGACTTCTGTTCTGGAAGCACTCATTTTCCTCCCCTCTAAATTCTAGCGATGGAAAGCTAAGCTACTCTGCTGCTGGGCTTTCATCTCTAACAAGAACACTGACAAAATATAGGTGTGTTCCCTCTCTTCATCAAGCACTTTACATTTTGTGTCTCTTATTCTATGCTACTGCATTTTGATTAAGCCCTTGGACTTAATCAGTTAGAAGTGCACCTCTGAACAGAGGGGTTGTGCCATGGTACAGTAGCTGTCTGCTACATTTTTATAGCATCTCCTTGGTCACCCATCCAGTGCTCTTTTTACTCTTACAGCAGTCATATTCTAGTGTTCCCAAGCTTGAATTAGTAGTATCTGAGTATGATGAAAAATTGGTATGTATCTACCCATTGCTTCTGTATCTTCCATGCTCTTAAACTGTTGGCTTATTTGAACTCTCTGAAGAGAAAGTAAATTTTATTTTTTCAGTCTAAATTCATATGATACTTCTGCCCTTACCTGTGCTATGTTCATTTATTGACTTTGTGGTAGCTAAACTCTGCCTAAAACCCACCTGCTGATCTTCATCTTCCCTTTGCTACCTGTAGTGCTTCAATGCCATCATCTTTGGCTCATTGAAAGCTGTTTTGTTTCTGGCATGTGCACGTCATTGCTTCTTCAGAAAAACAAGTAAGTTCAAACCAGGATTTTTCATTCCTTGGCTACTGCATTTTCCTATACTGACCTGTCTTGGCAGTCCCACCTCATTCCAGATCTCTCAATGTGGCTGCTTTTCCTCTGGAGGTCTCTTCGTGGTGTCTTTTTATTGCAGTTGAACATGTCACCCTTTGGAGTGGTCTGATGTGACCCTGACCTCTCTAAATGAGTCTTGCCTTTGCATGTGTAACAGTGCTGGCTGCCATCAGAGCCAATGTGCCTCAGTTCGTGCTCCTGTACTGCTTCCGTCCCCTGCTTCCCTCCAAACTGCTCATCACAGCTCTGTTCTGCTGAAATGCAGTGTCTGAGATGCAACCTCACTGCATCC
Source organism: Podargus strigoides (assembly GCA_028020825.1). Taxonomy (NCBI): domain Eukaryota; kingdom Metazoa; phylum Chordata; class Aves; order Caprimulgiformes; family Podargidae; genus Podargus; species Podargus strigoides. Next base: position 63,844,592 of record CM051620.1, read on the forward strand.
TAGTAGGTTTTGTAGGGCCTGGGCACTGTGTTTTCCGATTCATTGGTAAACTGCCATAAATTCAGTGTGCTTTAGCCCATGGGTCCTTTGGCCTTCTGTCCCACACCCTCAGCCCTTACAGAAGTTGGCATGCTCCATCTCTTTTGTTGTGAGGGATTTCAGACTTGGATGAGCTCAGTTCACTTTGAATTTTTCACTAGTGGTTTCTGTTAGCCTACAAGCTTAGTAGCTGCTCGTTCATCTGGGCTTCTCTTGGCCAGGTGGTGGGTGTGAAATAGGAAGCAGGTATTTTTAAGATCAGTGACTAAATGGAGATAAATCTACAAGTTTGTCAGTTATTGGCTAGCTTTTGGTGTAATCCGCTGCCATTAAAATATCTGCATATCAAAACATATTGCTAATGTTACCATGTGAAAAAATGAATTGCCTGTAGAGCATGTGGGCAGAAATGGCTTGATGAGCTAGACACAAGTGTGTCCCACCCATTCACTGCTCTGATGGAGAGATGTCCATGACAGACAGCTGTTCTGACCAGTGACGGAGAAGACTGTAAAACCTCCTGTACACTTGTACCAGCAAGATGACAAAAGTTTGGTGGGTTTCTCTTTTTTGTTTTTGTTGGCTTTATAAAGTGGAGTCTGCATCTCTTGCAGTGTACTCGCGCTGAAAATAGTTTGGCAAATTGATGAAGCAGAGCCTCTAAGCATTCATTTTTATGCATATATTTTTCTGCAGCAGTTTGTGACGTGCCTGGCTGTTCCAGCTGATAAATGGAAGTGTCTGTTTTGTGTATCTGTCTGTACCTTAGTTATGGTACTGACCTTAATTTCATATGCTGTTACAGCTGCCTTATTTAGTGCCTGTGCTAGGTGCAGGTAAACAGAACAGGCAAACAGTGCCCTTTTCTTTGTAACACATTCTTCTAATGGTTTTGGCCCGTGACTGTACAGCAAAGGTGCACGGTGGAGATCCTGTGGGCAGTGAGACAAAGCACAGGAGTGGATGTTCTCACCCTGTGGGGTTCAGGGGCTGGTGCAGTTTCTCTGCCGTGCTAGGGCCAGCTGTGCTGTGGGAACCCAGCTGAATTGTGTTTATTTGAAGTGCAGTCAAGGCTGAACTGTAATTCACAGTGGGTTTGAGTTTTCATAGAATTTCTGTGGAAAAGCTGTGTCATCCTGCTCACCACAAACAAGGAACAAAAAGATGTGTTCATTAAATGTGTGTTTATGTAAAATAGTTTTTCGGTGCACATAGTGATCACTGTAGCTGTTACTGTATTGCGGTGTGCTGGAGAAAATAAACCACTGAACCCAGTGCTGCTTCTTGAGCGTTTTCCTGACCGATGCAGTGTGGCCGGCTCTGTGTTACATTTACCTTCTCAGGAAAAACCCCGTACTTCAAACTGTGTGCAGCGCCTGCCTGTGAGCGCTGCTGCCCTGCGCCCGGCTGGCCCGAGGGAAGGACGGCGCGGTGGAGCTGCCCGCCCCCGCGCCCAGACCGGGGCGGCGGTGGGGCCCGGTCCGGGAACGGGCAGCGCACCACCCGTCTTACTCCGCCGCCCGGGCCAGGCCCCGCCGCCGCCCTTCCGCACGGGGACCCGGGCCGCCTCTGCCGGAACCGCCGTCCCGCGGTGCGGTGCCCGCCCGTCATCGCGGCGCGCCGGCGGGGCGGGGCGGGCGGCATGGCGGCGGCGGGCGGCGCGGAGCGGTACTTTACGCGCTGGTACAAGCCAGGTACCCCGGGCGGGGGGCCGGGAGCGGGCGCCGGGGCCGGGCCGGCAGCGGCGGGGCGGTCACGGGTGTTTGTGGCCTGTTGCAGATGTGAAGGGGCGGCCGTGCGAGGACTTCTGCGTGCTGCAGCACTCCAACAGGCGAGTGGCGGGGGGCCGGGGGGTGTCCGGGGGGTGTCCGGGGGCCACAGCCGCCGGGTTCGGGCTCCCGGGAAGCCTCCGGCTTGCGTTAGAGAAGGAAGGGCCGCTGGTTCCCGGCAGCCGCCCCGTGAGCGGTGCCGGCGGCGTTCCGAGGCGGCAGGCCCCGCTCCGGCGGTGGGGGAAACACCTCGATGGGACAGGTGGGACACAGCCTGCGCCGCGCTGCCGCGGCTCCCCGCCTCCTCTGCCCCCAGAGGGCCCTTCACACCACCCTCGGAAATGCAGTGTCCTGTGTTGCCTCTGCGTTGCTGTAGCGGGATATCCAGTCCCTGGGAACCAGTCAGCCCTGGTCTGCAATCGTACTGGCACACCCCACCTTCCCCAGCCCCTGCCGGCACCATCGGCACTGCTGCTGGGGTGGTCAGTCCCCAGGGAAGAACTGTACTTGGCAGTGCCCATTTCTCATGGCTTGGGGAAGGTGAGGCAGTGTCTGTTGTTCCCAGAGGATTCAGAGTAAGGGAAGGCTGTGCTGGGCACCGGGCAGAACCATCGCCCCGCTGTGGCTGTGTCACGCAGCTCACTTTCTCCTCTGGAAACAGAAACCCGAGTACCAGGGAAGAACAGGTATGACAGCAACAGCAAGGAACGACACTCTCACCTTTGGGCTAAATACTAAGGATGTAGTTATTGGTCTCAGTTGTTTAATACAAACAAGTTTAAATCCTGTTGATTTAAGTGTATAAGCACTTGTTTAAATGTCTATAAAGATTATTTTGCTATTTTGAATTCTGAAATATCAGGGCCCTTGGCTTCTACAGCAGCTTAGCCAAATGCTCTATGGAGTATTTTACCTTTATTATAGAATCACAGAGTAGCCCTGGTTGGAAGAGACCTCTAAGATCAAGTCCAACCATCAATGTATGGGGCTGTGGCTCAGTTTGATTTCTAAGCAGTGTAAAATTCTGTTGATTTTTTGTTTTGCCAGGTCTTGGCTCTGATAGATGACAGCTCAAATAGATGATTTGTCATCTTCCTCTTAGAAGGGGGCTGGGGTCAAGAGGAGGCAGCTTTTCTGGTCCCTTGCTTTGAGCTGCTGGGCACGCTGGAAGCATTTGCCCGGATCCAGCTCCCTCTTGCGGGGAGCTGTGTGGCAAAAACTTGCAAAAGAGCTGTGACAGCGGAGGGAGACAGATGCAGCACCCAGAGAAAGATCTGGTTCTGTGGTGTGGTTTTCTCTGCAGTTACAGTTCTGTTAATTCTGGTCCTCACTCTAGGTTTCAAACTCTTCTTAAACAGAGCAGTGTCATCTCTTCTTGTTTATTGGCAAGTTCTGGGCTCTCCATGTTCGGAACGCAATTTTCATTCGGTTTGGTACAGCAGACATCAAGTAAGATGCCCCGAAGAAAGTGAGTCCGATTTGACCCTGTATCTGACATTTTTGTAAGTGGGAAACTAAAATTTGTCTCTGATCAACAGCCAACAATTACCCTCCATTCTTCATTAGCTCAGGTAAATTGTGTTCTAGGTTACCCTATTCAACCCCCATGTTGCCACCCAGAGCTGACTGTCCTTGCTTCCTCCCTCTGGCTCCTACTGAACTATCAGCTTAATGTTCATGCTAATCTATAGAGGGAAGAAGACTGTGCTTACAGAACGAAAGTAAAGAACAGCTTTCACAGCACTGAAAGTCTGGCTAGCATTTTAGACTAGGAGCCCAAAGTAGTATCAGTTTTAAATCCTACCAGTGTAGGCAGAGAAGGCTGTGAAGCTGGCTTAGAGCACATATGAGTGTGGCTTCTTACAGCTACAGCATAGTAATTATATTTCTTGTTGCAGAATCTGTGTCATCACCTTGGCAGAAGCGCATCCTCTTCTTCAAAATGGAAAAACAATTTCAAGCATTAATTACCAAATCAGTGCCAACTGTAGCAGACTCCACAATAAGGTCTCTGGGAAGTCAAAAAGGGTATGGCTTTTTGATTTGGTTAGCTTTCATTTTCATCTCTTACAGTGCCTGAGAGTTTCTGTCCTTTCTAGGATCGAAACTTACCAAGTTACCTTTGCATTTTATTTTAAAACAGCCCCTCCACAGTTAATTTAGACTTTCCTCAAGAGGTGCCTGTCTAACTGTCCCAGCCAGGGTCTTACAGTGCTCCTGTGGTTTCCAGTGTTGCTCAGACCAAGCTTAACAGTCACTTTGGTATTTTTTTCGTAGTATATAGAGGGACTTAAGCATGCCTTCATAAATAAAAATTTGTTTCCACCAAGATGTCAAGGATGTGGAGACTACTGTTTTTGTCAAACAGACCCATATAGCAGATGGGTTAGTCCAGTGTGTTTCATGATGGGTTTTCAAATATGTGTAGTTTAACCTGGTTATATTAAAGTCATCTGTGCTGTTTTTCCTCCTCTCTTTGCTGATTTTAATCTGGTTAAACTACAAGAAACTTCACTATGACTAAATTTGTAAATTCTTACAAGCTTCTAATCTATTCGTGCATATAACTAAGTTGTCATATTCCCTTCTGTAGGGAAGTACGGCTGTGTAACTTGCAGTGACCTGTTACTATACCACTTCCTTGCTTTGTTCTGAAGCTTACAAATATCTTGTGTTGCTGATGGTAATACTTTTAAAAGCCCTGTGTAGTTAAAAGTGTATATAAATGTGTTTGTTTGTTGTGTTTTTTTTTTTCAAATGCAGGGAGCTCAGTTTTTAACAGAACTTGCCCCTCTGTGCAGGATATCTTCATCAGATGGAGAGGAATACACCATTTATAGGTAAGGTTTTTCCCCTTTTTCTTCTCACCTTGACTTATCATGCAGTTTTACTGAAACTTAACACTTTTGCAGTTGTATACGAGGGCGACTGATAGAAGTGAATGAAAACATTCTTAGCAATCCAGCTCTTCTTCAAGAAAAGGTAAGAAACTTTCTTGCTCTTTGTTTTCTAACTTTTATTTCACTACTACCTTCAGTCTTGCTTTTTAGCCATCGACTGAGGGATACATTGCAGTGGTTCTACCCAAATTTGAAGAAAGCAAGAGTATAACTCAAGGACTTTTGACACAGAAGGAGTACGAGGAAGTTTTGTTGAAACGTCTTAATACTTCTTCATGAAATTAATTATACAGCTATCATCTGTATTTGATACTAAATAAGCTACTTTTATTGTAACACTGTATTAAAAGACCTAGCGCCTGTTTTTAAAAGTGGAACTTAAATGCTTGATTTATAAAAGAATAAACCAGTTCAAATTGTATATTAAAATCTTCTTTCTTTTTTTCTCTCTGAATTTTAGCACTAAAAGTTTTAAAATAAACACAGAATGATATGTTGGAGAGTATTTATGTTACACAGGCAGCTTTGCTTCTGCTCAGTGCAAGCATAACACATACAGAAAAATCACATGATTTAGCTATCCCTTGATTTAGCTAAACTAATACAAATATGGAGTTTGACATAGGTGAATTGAAAGTCAAACTGCAACAGAAGCCTATGTACAAAGAGCAGATAAACTTGAAAATGTGTATTTCACACCAGGTTATATTTTCATGGCATCTTGAAGTCAAATAATGCCCTTTGTACAGAAGTTTGTCATCAGTATCTATTTTCCTAAATTTTAAATGGTATAATGTAAAGTCTACATTGTAGTCTTAAGTGGTTCTACATGCAATTCAAATTCTGCTCAGTAAGTTTTAATAAAGGAAGGAACAACTGCCATCTACAAATAAAGATGGTAAAAGAAAAAGGGATTGAGTCAAGAGTATTAATCACTTAGAAATACACTTTTGGAAATACAAATCATTCAACAAGATTAAAATTCAGTGGAACGGCTACTGGAAGAGGGATTTTTTTCCTACACCTACTTCATTGCAGGTAGAACTCATAACTGAGATAACATTTCAGTGCTTTAGGCTACAGCCTTTCAGACTATATTCCTGATTCTGCTGTATCAAATACATAGACTGAAATAGTCTAGAGATGAGTTTACAGACTTCAACAGTAGTGCTACATATAGCATATGCAGCACAAGGTTCTTTATATAAAATGTCTATTAGCAGCATCTTTGGGTTGAAACATCCATTAAGACATTCATAAGCATTAATTACAAAACTGGCATCAATAGTGAGCATAGGAAAAGCATTCACATTATAAAAATACGTAGTGATTAGACTAGTTGGTGTTGTAATTGCTAAGTAATGGGACATCTATTAGATGTGACAAAGGTCAACAGTTGTAATTCAAATTAACCTGGTTTGACTTTCCACAAATGAAAGCAATATTGAAAATTCAGGAAGTGTTATTTTCATATGGGAGTTCCTGCATTTCTAAGTGCTATAATTACTTGCTCTCTAAAAATGTCATGTTATTTACATGATTTTCTAAAGACTTGATGCCAAAAGTCTCAGCTCTCCTTTCTGGAGTATGGGCATTTGTACCAGTTCGTATTCTGTCTTCTCTCCATGGTGGAACAGGTTTAAGACAGCCATTTCCTGCTTTGTTCTGTATATTTAAAAAAAAAAAAAAAAAAAAAAAAGATTAAGAATATTTCTTGAAAACAAACTCAAAACAATAAACAAACTCCACAACAACCCTTTAAAACACTGCGGATGAACCAAGTACTCACCTTTCTCAGTAATTTGCAGCAAAGTGGAAGAAGCTGGCATAACAGAGTCATCACGTTCCTTGTTTTCAGAATACATGCATCAACCTAAACAAGGCAAAGTAAGAACTGATTACTTCTATTAGACAACTGTTTAATGCATGAGATCATAATGTATTTCAAGCTTGAACAGGTAGTATTTTTCCTTCATAAATCCCTTCTAATCCAAAGGTTCTGCCTAGCTTTTTTTGAATTTCTCTATATAGTATGTGTAAAGCAACAGCATCCCTTCTGTTAACCGAAGACCTGAGCTAGGAAGCAGAAGGGAATGACACACATACCAGGACAAGGAACTAATAATAATATAATATTAAATGGTAATGTAAGTGTCTTGGAAAGGAGCTCTTACCATCTAAGAATGATTCATCACAATTCTTCATGTTTTTCCTTTTGTTTTATGTCCCGTCAGCATGATTTAGAAAGCCATCCATCATGTAAGCCTTACCTTGATGTGAGTTACACGAAAAGTTGGCTAAATCTTAAAGCATTTGAGTTTATGCCTGGAGTCTAACACACAGCACAGGTCACAAGTCTGGGCCCACAACAAGCATTAACTTGATAGCCTATCATCACTACGTAGTGATACATTGTATACACAGACTGGAGTTCCCATTTAGGTTAGCTAGAGAGTGTAAAATAAACCAAGGAGGGCACCTGTGGTACTCAGTTTGGTTTTGAGTGCCTTGGATGATCTGGACAGTTTCAGTCTCTGCTGTAAAACATCTGTGAAACATCTTTTCCATAGCTTATTGGAAACACACATCCAGGTGCACAGAAATGGTCTTGCTCACATTGATAATACTCCTGTTCAGGGATACTTCAAGTTCTTCAAAAAGCCTGCCCTCTGTTCCCCACTAAGGTTTGTGGATCTACTTACTGTGGTAACAATGCTGAAACTTATGGCAGCTGTATACATATTTACTTGTAACAAATACGAATAATTTCAGAATAAACTCTGGGACGTCTAGGGTAGACTACCCACTGAGAAGCAGGCATGTATTTCCATAATGGAGTCTTTGGGGTTTGCAATTTGTTAAATTTATATTAAGCATCAACAACCACAGAACAACAATAATTATTACAGTGGTGGAAATAAAAATTACCTTCATTAATATTTTGATCACTGAAGTCCTTTCTTAGTGAGGTATGCTTAATTACAGTTCATCTTTCTCTAGTGGATTACAGTGTGATTATATACAGTGTTACTCCCATCTCTTATTATCCAGCTGAAAATTCTCAATTGCTGCACGTTAAAATTCCAGTACCTCTTTTAATCTAGTGGGTAAACTGAGGGAGATGTTGACAAAAGTTCTTTGAAAAAAGATCTCAGCAGTAAAAAGCAATAGAAAGTAGTGGAAGCCTATGGACACCTTTCCACTTTTTTTTTTTTTTTTAAATTAAAGAGCAGTCCAGGACCTGCATTGTCTTGGGAAATATTTCTGTAAACTCCTTCACTACCAGTGACATCCAAAACCTAAATGGTAACTTCGTTATTTTTAGTAATAGGAAGGAAAAAATTCCTCTTACTGATTTCACTGATTCTTAGACTCTAAAGTTGATAAGCTAGGGGTAGGGAAACTGTTCCTTAAAACATGAGTATCAATGACATGTCTGTGGTCACTGGGCCAGTTATACAAAACTCTGATATCCATGCTCCCTAAAGGAAACATTTGTATAAGCCTGTAGAGGAATAATATCCAAGCTGTCCATTGGCATGCTTCCATGTATGCTGGGTGCCAGTGTATCACATTTTGCCTCCTATCAAACTCAGAATGAATGGGGGGGTCAGGTGAGGCTAAACTCCACTGGAGCCCTTCTCTGGTAGTGGGGAAAAATAAAAGGCTAGAAAACAGTAGCACCCGTGCTGAACAAAATCCCCTCCTGAGACAAGATAGTGTGGTAGATGGCCTGGATTACAGTTATCGGTGAGGGGCATCCCAATAAACAAAACATTTTCAGCAAGAGGAACAGTTCTTACTGTTCCTCCTCAATACTTCACATATCAGTTTCTCAAAACATGTTAAGTGCAAAACAGTACTTTAAGTTGAAGTAAATTCCAATTCTACATAAGGAACAGCAGCGATAACATACTGCACAGCAGAAAAATGCTTGCACAACAGAATAAAATTTTGTACTTATTAATTTTTATGGTCCTCTGTCAATCCAACAAGTTCAGCTGTCACGAACTGTTTCATATTTTAACAGGAGCATAAATTAGTAAGTTACTGTATTTCAAAACAAGTTAGGTCTTACTTTCAGGAATATATATCTTTTGTACCTTACCTTTGTAAATGTAGCACTTTTACCCTGAACAGAAGCTTTAGCTGTTATCTGGAGCTGCTTGCACAGAGAGATCAGTTTTTCAGCCTCCAGCAGGAGCAAAGGCTTGTCATCATAGTGTACCTGAAACGTGTTTCAGGAAGACAAAAACCACTCTGTGTTAAAGACTCCAATACTCAGCTAATGGAGACGATAACACAATCAGCTTTTAAGCAGTTATCACTAGTGTCATAAGCTGAATGGCTATTTCAGAGGTCATACATCACCTGATCAGAAAAGGCATGAAGAGCTGAAGCAAGCTTTGTGCCCTCTGTAGCAAGAATCTGAAAGGTGGAGAAAGCATGTAACAAAATGAACCACAATGAGAGATAAGGCTCTTTTTTCTTGTTGTTTTAAAAAATAGTGTGCTATAAAGTAAAAAGTTAGCAGGAAATATTTGCAATAGTTGTATACATTTATAATTAACAAATCAGCAGTTTGCATTGATTTCTGAAATAACAAGCTACACTACAAATTGCCATACTCCCAGATAAGCAAAGCTTAAAAGCTTTTCCTTTACATATAGAAAAACCTGACTTTCAATTATTTTTTGCACCTTTTTTGCACTCAGTTTTGTGGGAAGATGACACCTGCCATGTTTGTTTATTGTCCTCACATAGGTAACCAGTCCCCTGTTAACCACAGGCTGTATCTGGCAAGTATCACACCACATTCCTTCATTTGGCCCCTAGTCTTTTGTTTCTATTATTCAAATTTTTACACAGTCTTTCTTTCCCATGAAAATACTGCTGCTCAGACTAGGACAGAGTATCCATTAACACTATCAGGGACTGAACTAAGTGACACAATGAATACTACTAATGAAGTCCACTATATTTGCCATAATGCTAGTTTGCCATTCCTATTCCTAACTGGAATCTGTTAGTTTAATGAATGCTGTCTTAAGCTACTACTAGAACACTAAAATGTTTGCCTTCAGAAAGTATGTACCACAGGCTGCTTAAAAACTACAGTTGCCAGTCAATTCATGGTACACTGTACTTATGTGTAAGGAATCAGAGAGTTAAGTTTTAATTTGTTCTTCACTCAGAGTGCCTAACTCCTATTTTTAACAAAATATATTACCTCTGCTTGATGAAATAAATCTTGAGTAGTTTTCAGAAGTCCTTCTCCTCTGTGGGAAATATTGAAAACAGAATATATGCCACGTAGAGACTGCAGAGTATTTTACCTGCTCCATGCACAATTTACAGTATCTCTCTCACTCCCATTCACACCACTGAACTGTAAAATAACACTCTTTCAGAAGATACTATGCACAACAATAACTTACTGCATTTCAAATTATTATATAAACACCTCAGTGGCTGGAGCACTATTAGGAAATTAGAAATGGTTCAGTTCTCATCAGCTGAACAAGGACAGAAATCCAGGTGTCTGGCATACTGAGTATTATTGTACTAGTAGCTAAGAAAAATCTCAACTCATAAAAAACCTCCTCAATTATTCAAATAAAGCTGACATTGCACAGGCAAGTTTCAGAACACCTTTCAGTACAGCAAATATCAGTAATTCTAATCCAGGTTATATACCTGTGCTTTAATTCCCTGAATTTTGAAAGTATTTATGAACATGCTTCTTAAAATGTTTTCCATACCCAAGAGATATTAAATAGCTGTTCTGCAACAAAACAGATGTTTAGCACTGTAAAAAACCTCCTAATTTTATTATTCAACAGTTTAGACATTTACTAGAATTTATGAAGTATAAGGGTAGAAATTAAAGCTCCTTTCTGAATGTCTCCCAATTATTATACTCTGAAAATAAAATTGTCTTATTTCTTATAAATACTGTTAATGCTCTTCTTCCCAACAAACACACTGCATACAGTGTAATTACCTGGTAAATAAATACATGGAGTAGGCCATACTTGACATGCCTTGTCCATGCTGCACAATCTCATTCTCCTGATCCTCCCATTTCTCTGTCTCAGAATCCACATCAGATGTGAGCAAATGCAATTCTAATCCCAGTTTTGCAATTTTTGCCTGCTCCTGTAAATGGTAATCATTTATGGCACTTGAAAATACATTCTTCAGACAAGAGCAAAAAAAAATTACAAAGTTCTTTTACTAAAATAATGGCATCTTACCTCAGTATCTAGTTTGACTGGCTTTAATGCTTTCAGATTTGCATTATGCTTCTGTTTCAAACAAAAAACAGTATTTTTAAATAAAAGGAATTAGTAATCATTTTGCTAACAAATCATAAGAGGTGGCTCTATGCTTAAGAGGTAGACTTTGCAAGAGAGTTCCAGCGGGGTTCAGACAAACTTCTCAGTAGACCCTGAGAACCTGTTCTGATCTGGCTGTCCTCCTGAAATGGCATGTGCAAACAGGGTCTGTGCCTACAGTCACTCTGAAGTTTCAAGGAAAACACCTCTTCCACAGTTTTCAGACTCCACTTCCTCATGCAGTACTGTCTCTTCCCCTTATCCTTTAAACCCTCAGTAATACTTAGGACTAAATAAACAGTCTTAACCAAGTACTACTGCACTGATTTTTCCATCAAAGATGATACGGCTGTAACAGAGACTTGGAAATTTAGGTAATAGCAAGCTGATCTAGGGTACAACCCATACAAATGCTAGTGTGATAATGTAGCTCATTATTCTGTGTCAATTTGTTGAAGCAGCTGGAAACAAATACTGACACTTCGATATTTTTATGGGTTTCCTCCTTTTATTTAATCTATGAACTATCAGAAATACTAGTCCGGCTGCATGCCAAATATTGGCTCTGATTAAACAATAATTAGTGGTACTGATGTGAGAGGAGTATCTGATAAGGTGGAACTTGCCAACTGCATAACACATATACACAGTAATACATGATTTGTTTCAAATCAATTTGCATGTAGAGAGCTGCAGTTCCTGTCTTTAACTTCATGTGCTGGTGCTGTCACTGTGCAAAGACAGTGAAAACTGACAGACATGGGAGCCACAACCCACACTCAGAAACTGCACTGGAGTGCACTGGAATGGAAAGTACAAAGTTGGTGTCAGAGCTTGGAGAGGTGTGAGCCACTGGAGTAGGTTGGATGGGAAAAGTGCAGGATCGAGATCCTTGTCTGAGAATCTGAAAAGAGCTGCTATTCATTAGTGGGAGTACTTGGGCAAATTAAGCTCAGTAATGCCTGCATGGGGAAGACAAAAAAAGCACTATTCATTGTGAACAGCATCATAAATAAGCTCCAGGTGCGGTCTCCATCTCTCAATTCAAGAGTTGGAGCAAAAATAAAGTGCTACTATTGAAGTTCCTACTGCAATTTGCTGCTCAGTTTAGCTTTCATGCCATTTGTCTTTTCCCATCCCAAAATTTTAAAATATTATGAATCTTATTAATGTCTACCCAGATTAGATGTTGTAAATCTGCCCATGTATTAGAATGCTGATCTCATATCAAAAGATTTAGCAAAAAGTTTAAGAACTGATACTCCTAATTGTCATTTAAGTTTTACCATATCGTATATGAGAGAAGCAATTCAAGAAATGCTGCTTTTAAGGCAGAGACTTAAAAGAAGAACACAGAGCCAAACTATATTTGTATGCAAACACAAACTTTGGGCTACAAGGTATGGCAAATATTTAAGCTGCTGAGTGAAGGGTATTTAAGAAAACCAGCACTCTAGCGCAGGTAAGTTTTTCTATCCACAAATAACTAGAGAAACCTCAGAATGTCAGCTTTGTAGTTTTCTCCATTCCAGTGTTCACTCACACTTTTTGAATAGAATTGGTAAAAATCAGGTAAGATCTGCTTTTTAAAACATGAATTGACACCTAATACTATAGAGAAAAATATATCTGTGCATTAAGCACACACGTGAATCATCACTACTGCACTGTCCTCAACAGTGTGACTTCTGTGCAGGGACAGAGTGGGCATTAGCCAGGCATGGCAGACCTCTGTGATGGCAGAAGGGAGAGAAGAGGCAGTACCAAGAACTGGGAAGTACCAGCACTGGGAAGGAGAGACAGTTCCAAAGGTTAGTGCATCAGTTAGGCAAAGAAATTACTCTGTGAACAATCTCTGTTGTCTTATGGATGTAAGTCTACTTTTCCTGTCTACTTCCAAATTGTCTATTGATTGTAACTCCCTCAAGTCTATGCATCTTGCAAAATTCAAAAGGAGGCAGCAACCTTTTAAATGACAACAAAGCAGAATTGTTTAAATCCTGGGAACAAAGATTTCTTGAAAGTATTTTTAAAAGTTGTATGAATCAGTAAGTGGGAATCTGACTTAAAACATCTCTTCTTTAAATTTTGGCTGAAGTCCAGGAGCTATGTAGCTTAGTCAAACCAGTGAGGGACAAAAACCCTATCAAAAGTCACTGAACCAGTCTATTTTCCAGTCTCACTATTCAGTTCTGTAACAGTGAAATGCACCCATGCTCACTCAGCCTAACATTGTACTCTATTTAAATCTGCAGATTAGATTTATAATGTATGACCTTTCCTCTTTCTCTTTTCATTAAGGGTCAGAAGTAGCATATTGTGTTTGAAGTCACAGAATTGCAGAACGGGAGATATGGAGACAGGGGATCATTTCACACTCAAATTCCTCAACACTACAGGTTAAGGAAAGAAAGCAAGGAGAGAGAGAAACAAGCTAGAGTTTACTGTACCTTCTGAGATCATTCTTCCCCTTTGTCATACCCGTGAAAAGATTGAGTATGCAGCAAGTGAATCAAACGACTGATACATGATAACAACAAGGTTCAGGTTTTCTAACACAGATGCTCTCAGAAACAATGTAATATCACTCATAATCAGCTAAGGATATGAATTATCTCACAACTAAAGCTAGGCATTTGGTGTAGCTTTTCTCTGTGCATTAAAAACATTTAAGATCAAAGAAGGAAACAATAACCCATTATTTGAAGAGCCTACTTGAAGATGTCCATTTGTTCGAAATAGGTCAACTCAGGCAACAACATTTAAAAAAAACAGAATCAGATTACCACGAGTTATTTTCAGTACGTGGCAGCATATTCTTACTGTTTTAATAGTAACAATGCATTTTTATTATATAGCTTGACAGTTGAGTATGTGGTAAAAAAAAAGTCATATTAATGAATGGGAATTAAAGCTCGTGTACAATCAAAGCAAAGCGTATTATGTAACTAGTTACCCTAGTTTTCACTATGTTTGTTACTTATTTAATAAACTCACAAAGTTTGATATTTTACTGCCAGCCATCCAGTCAGGATGTGTGTTAGCAAGATATTGCTATGTCCTCATCAAGGTGTAAAAAGGAAAAAAGTCCATTAGTCAATAGCAGATTTAAAGTAAAGACAACAACCCCAAAAGCAACTTACCCCTGGTCTGGGCAGTGACAGGTAGACACGCTTCTCTCCTACGAAGAACACACACATTTACACCAAAATTTGTATGCAGTTTTTAATCAATGGGATCATATGCCTTATTTCATCCTTCCTTAAGATGCAGGACTATAAAAGCAAGTTACTTACCTATAATTCCTCCTCTTTGAATATTACAGAGGATTGCCTCCAGAGAGACAAGTCAAGAACTCTGTCCTGTTCACATTTCAGCTCTCAGCAACTTGCAGTTAAGAAAACTCCTCTGAACAGTTTCCCTCAATAAGGTTTCTAGACCCCTGCATGCAATCCACAAGAGAGTAAAGAAACTCTCTCCAATGACTGAGTAGTTATTGCTACATGCACTCATTTTGTTGCACAGTACAGAACATAAACCAGTAGTTCCACGTAAGGCTTTTCTTGGCATGAGTTGGATGGTATAAAATTTGGAGTCTGCAATGACATTAGTGAGAAATACCTAGGCAGGTTTTTCTAAGTGATGCTAATAAAACCCTCACAATGTACTGTACTATACATATCCCATATGCTCTGTATTTTATAAAGAAAAACTTTCTATAGCATACTGAATTACTTGTTATATCCCCAGATGCCTCAGATAGTCCAGGTCAGAGCAAAAAGATGTAAAAAAAATGAAATCCTTTTAGGTATTATCTAAAAGTGGGTAAGAAGAGTCTATCGGCAAGAGGAAACTGTCTGGGCTAAAGGCTACGATTAGAGGTCCAGTTACCAGACTTCATTATCTACAAAGACTTACGTTTATTACGATAGATTGAGGGCTGCTATAATGGATTCATGAGCTTTTGAAAATATGTTCATTATCTCCTGACATCACAGAAAGATCATGATCTCCATGTCTAGTCAACTGACTCCTAAACCCCAAATTTCAGTACTTCAACAAGTGCCCCTCAACCCTCTTGATAAGTCCAACAAAATGGAATTCTTCCTTTAGAAGATCATGTCTTCCTTTCCCTATCCAGTTTTACAAAAGATGAAGTGAGCTACCTCAGCACAAGCTGCCTATTTTTTTTCAGAATGCAGAATTTTCAGATACTAATTGCCCAAACATGCACCTAAGCAACATTTTTCACTAAAGACTGATATCAATTACGAGAAGTGATTTACAACATCCTATGTATCAAAACATCAGCTGCAGGGCATGTAAGAAAGCATGTAAGACATACCAAGAACAAAAGCTCACTTGTAAGTTTAAAATGCTGTGATAAACAGCTCTCCTTGGTGCTATGTAAAAACTTGTACCACGTTATAAAAAAAACCACCACCAACAAACAAACCAAAAAACTTCAAACACAGAAAGCTTTGACATGATACATGGCATACAAATGCATACTGGGAGGCCATACTACTCACACACACAAGGTGGGCATTCAGAATTATGGAAACCAACTGGAAAGAGGTGGTAAACAGAAATAAAGAAAAAAATACCTGTTTTTTCTCTTCAAGCAATTCCTGTTATTTGGCTCTGAAAGGTTTAGTTGCTCATCATATTCAGAAAGAGGAAGGATCCCAGTATTTATTTCTTGGAACATTTTAAAAAAAACAACCCAAACCCACAAACACACACACACAAATCCCACCTCACTGGACCCACAGATACCAGACCTTTCAAAAGCACAGATCAACTCAGGTCAGAGATAATCCTACCTGATCAGAAAATATCACATCAGTATAATCACAGAATTTATATTGGATATTATTAACAGAATACACATATATATTTTTTTTAAGTATTTAATTTCCTTAGTTTGCAAGTCAGATCTTGGCTACAATAGCAAAAGACTTTTTGCCATATTATGATCTCTTCATTTGAATCTGCTTTTGTTTTTCCTAATGTGTTTTTCCTTTTTTATTTTTTTCTTTTAAAATTAATTTTTATTATTTCATCCTCTGTCTTCCATTTTGCTGCTCTCAAATCAAAACAAAGAGGAGGGCAGAAGTTATCTTAAGAAATCATTCTCTCACTTCTGACCAAGTTACAAGGGAGCAATCAGAGGATTATTCACATTCTTCCCCAAAATGCTGAAACCAAAAAGCTAGAGGGGAAAAAAGAGACTGGCTGACCCCTGACAGGCTGGATCAATAAAATGCACTTTCATTAGGTGATTCATCTCAAAATGCAAGAGCCTCAAATTACCTAACCTGAACTAGTAATTCTCATCTCTCTGCAAAGTGGAAAGAAAACTAATCCCTCCACTGCCAGAACCAAACCTCCCAAGCTGACAGGAGCCACCTTCTAGAGGTACCTAGCACTCTCCTCAGCCCAGCCCAGCCACTCAACGTTTCAATCACCAACATGGTGCAGAATGGGCCTCCTCATCATTGGATTAAAAAGTGTTTTAGTATTAAGCAAAAGAAGACCAACTCTACCTCACTGTACGGTTCTGCACAGCACAGAGACACTTTTCAAAATACATGTGAGGGTTGCTGGGTGGTGTGCTCACCAACCTCTGCCATCCCTACATGCGTGTGCACCTCCCCTTCCCAAAATGAGACTGCTTCAATTTGAGCATGATCTAGTGCAATTACATTAAAATTGAGTAAAATATTGCTTCATTTCCAAGCTAAATCTGGCTCTGTCCATGCGAGTTTTGAACTTCAGTATGAGGAATACCTAATTTGCTGATATGAAAGAAACACTGGATAAGGAGTTATGCAATGGCTCATAAAAATAAAGAAATGAGTATAAACAATGTGACTCTAGTGTAATCAGAAAAATGCTTTTTTATTTGATGTGTCCAGCACATTTAGTCACCATTCAATTTTTGCCTCTTGAACTGTATTCTGAACTCTCTAACAAAGCCAAACATTTACATTGGTAGTACAAAAATACAAGTTTTTAAAGTGAGGGGGAAAAAAAAAATATATACCTTCGTACTGTAATTCTATCTTTTGTTACAAACAATCACGATTCTACTAGGAATAAAGCACTTGTTACATTTTAGTCTGTAAATTAAAGACACTTTCTACCAACCTCAACATTTAGACAATGTTACAAGAAGAATGAAATCAGTCACCAGTCATGTTTTCCAGGAGACAAAAAGTGTTGAAAGTGGCAAGGTAACTTTAGGGTATTTTCTGGAAGCAAGAAGGTGGGGATATTAGGGTGAGATTTTTTACCTTTTTTTTTTTTTTGAAAAGTCACTCTGAATTCCAATAAAGGAAAACAAGGAAATAAAGAGATTAGCCCACAATACAGAGGAAAACTTTGTAAGTGGATATAGGAAACCAAATTACTTATTATAGGAAACCAAATTATTTGAAATTAAGTGACAGTTAATATGAAACAATCCAGATTCAGCAAGAAGTCCGTTACTAGGCCGGGCCATCGCTTTGGCACTACAAGACCTAATGCACCCAAAGCTATATGAAGAATACAAGCTACGCTTACTATGTTACCAATGGTAGTCTCAGAACACTTTAAGCTGAAGGAAAGACCAAGGAAACAGGAGACACAAACAAGAACAGATTCATCTGGCTATGCGAAACAGGAGAAGATAGTCCTCACTGCACGCAGGCCCACAGACACCATAGCCTCTAACATGCTCAAAAGCACCTACCCATTCTCTTCTCTCTCCTTGAATAAATGACATTGGGTTGCCTTGTGAAATGATGCTTTAAAGAAATTGGAAAGTAACCATTTGTGGACAATGTCTGTCATCTGCTGTCAACAGCCAGAAGAGCAGAAAGTTACTAACTACAGGAGAGGCTGGGAATCTGCCGCTACACTTGAAGAACTATTTGTTTGGAGAGCCAAGTATATACTTTGCTGTGGCTGCACAATTCTTAAGAGTAATATAGATACATGTGTACACACATGCACATATATATAAAAATATATTAAAAGGTTATAATTCAATCCTGCTAGACCATTGTATGAGTACTAAAAAATCAGATAACTGCATGATCAACACTGCAAATTCCTAATTTATTGTAACACATCAATATTAGAGTAATACCATGTTTTAAGTTGTGTTATATAAAATTTAATGCTATGTTTAAGGAAAGTCAGTATGTCCTTGGCTCCCCAAACAAACAAGAAACCCACTGGAAGTTAAAAGGCCCACAAACAGATGTCCGATTGCTACACATTTTTATGTGGCATTCCAGACCAAGGTGGAATAACAAGTAGGATAACAATCGTGTTTCTCAAACATCTCAATTACAACACACAATCTCAACACACAATTATTGCAAACTCACTCAGAATGTCAATATATGTTTTCCTTTTACAAGTCTTCAGGCTCAGAAACGCATTCATCTAGCAACCAGCAGCAACAATTTAAGATATTACTGCCATGTGATTGGTTGCTTACTGTCCTCACAACAAAGCTGGCAGGAAAAATCTGCTTACACAAAAACCTGATCAACTACAGAAAGTTAAACTCACAAAATAAACTGTAAAAACGAAAAAAGGTCTCACATTAATAGCAAGATGAAGTACTTTATCACTGATGAAGTGTCATCTAACCTGAATAAGGATTTACTTTTTCTGTAAGTTACATACAAAAAAACGAAGTCCCTGTATTTCACTAAATCTAAACTTTTAAACCTGAGTGATTTTCTTAAAAATACAAGACATTCAGTATTATTATATATTACATTCTATCTGTATGTAATTATACCTTAAAGACTGAAACCAACATGTAGCCGCAAGAAGTATGACAGGCTACACTAAAGACATCATCTGAAAAAAAAATTTTTAGATAAAAATTAAGACCAAAATGGCTTCCATTTTTAAGGTAAATTACCCTATGCTAAAAGTAAACACAGATCATTTTTTTTCTTAAGATTCCAAGGTTTTCTTCTACATGTTGTATAAATACCAATAAACTTACCAACCCAAGATTGTGCAGAGTCGTCAGAGATCCCATCCAGGAGAAAGGACAGCAGTTTAAAAATCAAACAACTACATTCACTACATTATGAAGTGAATACAAGGCAAGCTGACAGTACAGAATATATATGAATATATATTTTCAAGAAATACAGGAAATTAATTAAACATGTCACACAAATCAAGTTATATCTTGATTGTCATGAAGTGATACATCCTAGACAAACCAAAAGGTGGGATGAAAGCCCTACACCCCTGATATTTGGCCACTGCTGGCAAAGAGCTATGCCAAGTACTTTTATGTCCTTTGAACAGTTTCATTTGAATTTGTTGGAACTAATCACAGTGTAGAAAGTTAAACATACCTAATTTTATGCAAATCAGGCCTTTAAATTTTTAGCTGTTTTTCTTTGAAAAAAATCCAATAAGCACCCTAATTTCACATACAAAACCAATATATTTGTGTATTGCCACCTAGATTCCACGTTGCTATACGGGATGTGGGACTGTTTATTGCACTCTTCTCTTAGGAAAACATTATTTCCTACATCACACTTAAAACTCGTAGACTACATGTTTTGAAAACTACATTTCTCTATTTGTACATAACATTCTTACCTCTTCTTCCTTCAAACACATCATTGATCTCTCTTAACAACATAGACATGTCACTCAGTTGTGATTCCCAGGCCTCACAGAACACCTCAAGATTTTCTTTTGCAATCTTGCTAGATGGATGCAATGCCAATGTTTCTGCAGCAGAAATTATCTGGATAGAGAACAAAATATGGTTTATTGGAAGTCTTAATAAATAATGCTGCACATGAATTCACAAAGGCCTTCAGAAGCAAAATTCTGCTGCTACTATTATGTCTTTGTAGCATATTCATCTGACATTTGCACGCTTGTGCATTCTTTTAGCCACCACCCAACAATAAAGTGTAACTCTTATAGCTGCTTGAACAGTTGAACATTAGGTCTCCAAAAACTCATACAAGTAATTTTTATTTATTTATGTCCAGTAGAAGTGGCCAGATAAAAGCTATGCATACCTGTGGGCCAGTGACCTGAAAAGTATCTTCTGCGTGTATACAAGTAATCTCAAGGGGCTCAGTTCCAGAAACATGTCTCAGCAAGCGACACATCTAAATATTTTTTATAAAAATATGCTGTCATTAGTAGTGAGAAAAGGTGCACATGCACAAACACACACGCACACAAATACAAAGGTATTGATAGTCTAAATCCTGACTTGGAATGTGTAGAAAATCACCAAGAGAAAGAAAAGTCTTAATAAGTAAATAAAAAAAAACCAACAATGACTTCACATATTTATGACTGAATAAACCTGAAAGTAATCAGACACCTATGGAACTTGGAAAAATTGTAGCATAAATGACTCCACCAAAACAGACTTATGCAGCAATTAGCAACCATGTAGAAAATTTAGGCTTTCATCATCCAGGGTACTCAACTATTTTTGAGCAAATCAATGTCAAATTAATTCAGGGAAGGAATACTGTTTCCTTTTACAGTAAGCAAACTGTAGTCATCTCTCTCTCTCTCTCTCTTTTTTTTAAAAGAAGAGTGAACTTTGGGCTGAGAAGGAACATGGAAGTTTTCAGATCAAAAGGGCAATCTGTAAGACTGAGACAGCACATATGAAACTAACTGCACTGTCCATCGTCAGAAATGCTATAAGGCCACACATACAAACACTACTTAATGTCATGGTTATGCCTGAAAGAAATCAGCACTTCACTGGAACACTAATTAGTCACAGAAAATGAGAACATTAAAGCCAAAACTAAAAATCCACATTATTGATTTGGCAGTCTTAGAAATTCAAGGGTGTTGCTTCTATATATTCATAGTTCTGAGGAGAATCCTCAAGCTCCATATCATATCAGAATTTTTTAGAAATTAATGAGTATTGATGTCATACAAATATAGCTTCTGGCATCACCATGTTCTAGGTCAAAATGGTATGCTTTTGTATGTCCTACTGGTGCAGTTACTTCTGCTCCGTCTTAAGACTACAGAGTGTGACACAACTTGTAGAAGTGAAGCAAAACCACATATGCACACACTCTTCAATAATTCTTTTTAATAAAACAAAAAAATAAGAAAAAATATAAAAAGAAAATCTTTCTCCACAGTATGCCTAGAAACCTAAGAAGGGAATTAGGAAGTTCTATTTTAGTAGACTCTATGGAAAAGTTCAACACACCAAAATTGTATAAATGCTAAAATTCCATAAACAGCTCTAGCACAGAGAAAATATAAATGCAAATTATGAAACTAAGGTCTTCCTCAGTCCACCCAGCTCAGTGCTCCAACACTATCTTAGCAAACCTTGCTCTCACAGCATGCAACTCAATGCTCTCTCTTCATGCAACTCAATATATCTGCTTAACACCATACATCAAATATGGCAGGCTGAAAGGCAACCCTCATCAGTTTGGAAAGCAATAAAAAAAAAGTGCCTGACTGTTAATGACATTACCAACAAGAGAACGCAAAGGTTTCGGAGAAATCCAAGCCCCTGAGGTAGTATTTGTTGTGCTATCTCACACTGTGGGCTGGAAGTGAGGAATGCTCATAAATGCAATATCTCTCTAATGCTGCCAATTCATGCTTGTTTTGAATAATTACTTTCATCTACTCACAGATAATTTTCTCTGTCAGAAGAGAGAGCAACAAGGTATATGTGGTAGACATCCTTTCCACAGGTATTCCTAAGAGCCATGATCTCTCAGTAGTACTGGAAGTATTACTTGTTCACATATGTCTGAATACTACCATGTGAAATCATGCATGTATCCGTACATGAAACATACAGACTGTTTTTCATGGATGAGAAAATATTTTCAGTGGCCCTCTGCTGACTGACAAAAAATACACAACATCTTCAAAACAGTCAAGTTTAATTGATTAAGAAACTTAACCTTACATTCCCAGCATTCTTAAAGTGTGTCTGTGGGTTCAGCTGTTGCTGTATGCCTACTGCTTGAATCAACTCTACTGGGATCTAGAAACCTACTTTTTAATGAATATTTTACCCCCAGTATGTACATACAGATAATATGAGTTTGAGTCGAGGTCCAGGAGGAGAATTGGGTAAGCTGTACATCCCTTCTACAACAACTGTATGCCACAGTGAATCCTCTGGCTCAGGCCATACCAAGAACAATACAAAATTCAACACTATACTAGGAAAATAAAATTAAAATTACAACAAACCCCAAAGCCTTCCTAAAGAATAAATTAAGACAAATCTGGCCACCCATTTTTTAAGTGCCTTGCAAAATGAAAGCAGCCATTGACTCACCTCAACAAGTTGCTCTTTCTGCTCTGATAGCTTGCAAGTATATTCTGCTACAGCTTCAAGATTTCCTTCTACTCCTGTGATTTTTAATGCTTTGAGAACCATATGATCCATATGGTATTTCAGTAGATCTGCTGCCAAAGACGTTGCTGCACGGTGGACCTTGAATGGCACAAAAAGAAGAGAGAAACGTTGGAAGGAAAAAAATGCATCCAGTACCAAATTAAATAAAAGACAGACTGATTTTTCCAAGATGTAAAAAATTTACTGCTATAGAATCATAGAATCACTTTGGTTGGAAAAGACCTTTAAGATCATCAAGTCCAACCATTAACCCAGCACTGCCAATTCCCCACTAAACCATGTCCCTCAGCACCACAGGGATGGTGACTCAACCACTTCCCTGGGCAGCCTGTTCCAATGCTTCATAACTCTTTCAGTGAAGAAATTCTTCCCAACATTCAATCTAAACCTCCCCTGGCACAACGTGAGGCCATCTCCTCTTGTTCTATCACTTGTTACTTGGGAGAAGAGACCGAACCCCGCCTTGCTACAGCCTCCTTTCAGGTAGCTGTAGAGAGCAATAAGGTCTCCCCTCAGCCTCATCCAGGCTAAACAACCCCCGTTCCCTCAGTCACTCCTCATCAGACTTGTGCTCCAGACCCTTCACCAGCTTCATTGCTCTTCTTTGGACACGCTCCACCAGCAAAATGTCCTTCTTGTAGTGAGGGGCCCAAAACTGAACACAGCATTTGAAGTGCAGCCTCACCAGCACCAAATACAGTGGCACGATCACCTCCCTACTCCTGCTGGTCACACCATTTCTGATACAGGCCAGGATGCCGTTGGCCTTCTTGGCCACCTGGGCACACTGCTGGCTCGTGTTCAGTCGGCTGTCAACCAACACCTCCAGGTCCTTTTCCACCAGGCAGCTTTCCAGCCACTCTCCTCCAAGCCTGTAGTGCTGCATGGGGTTGTTGTGACTGAAGTGCAGGATCCAGCACTTGGTCTTATTGAACTTCATACGATTTGCCTTGCCCTGGCCCATCAATCCAGCCTCTCTGCTCTCTGCAGAGCCTTCCTACCCTTAAGCAGATCAACTTGGTGTCACCTGCAAACCTACCGAGGGTGCCATGAAAGCTCATATACAGCCTGGATATTATCTGGGGCTTTAATTCTTCAATTACTATACAAAGTACAAAGAGAAAATCCACTGCACTCCAAAAAAACTCCCATAACCAAATATGGAGAGAAACAAAAGAGCAGCTGGGTAAAATCAGGACATGAAGTTATCACGCTGCTGCTTTCTGATAATGCTACAGCTGGGGAAAAAAACAGATGCATGAATTTGTGTGGCACCAAGTTCACCATAAGCATAGCACAATGGCCAGTCTACTTCTCATGAAGAACACACATTAAACTGTGTGAATCAGACTGAAGCCACACAGCATCCAAGTTTATAATACAGTAGAAATTAAGTTCCTATGAATAAATTGAATTCTCAGTGATGCAAAGAAAAGCCTAAATATAATCAGCTTGTGACACAGCCTTAGAAAAGTAAAAATCATCTTTTCTGCAAGGAGACTGAAGCCAGAGATGGGTCTCGGAAAAATCTCAAACGCTCTCCCTACACTGCCAAGAAGCAAGGAGAAGCTTCCACTTGAAACACATCCTGACAGCTGCTGCTAGTTCTAGTGACTAGTCATAGCAGCTTCGCCTATGCCCCATAATCAGCCCCATTTTAAAAACATATGTAAAAACAAAATAGCAACCTCTTCAGAAACAGCAGAGCATTCTTACGCATATAAGGCTATTATGAGGCTTGTAATACTATGCTCACTTAACTGGACTGCACTGAATATGCAACAAACTTGGCTGTTCAAGAAGGAAGTTATTTTTCAAGTTCTTATGAATGCAATGAGCTTGACATTGTGACGTTGGTGGGCCTTGACTCTGTTGGATTCTTTTTATTCCACTGGACTCTACCTATTTTTACCTCCTTCCCCAGCAGCACTTCCTGTGCAGTCCAAAATTAAGGTGTTTTTTCTTTAACTTCATGGAAGAAACCTGAATTGTTGCCTCAAAACCTGCTGCGACTGTTTTTTGAGAGAGAAAAAAAAGCCCTGACAACCTGGTATAAACTATTTATAAAGCATTGCTTGCTTTTCATTAAAAATTAGCACAAACCACTAATCTCGGAAATGAAGTTAGCTCTGAAGAAAGGATATCTGCAAGGCTTGTAATGTCAGAGTAGGAACTGGCAATTTTCATTTATATACAGGCTACACAGAGATTAACTTTTCATTAGAAATTCTTTTCATCCTGATCTAAAAAAGAAATTTACTTCTACTTAATTCTGTCTCTGATCATTAGCAGGAAAATTATCTCAAGGAAGGCACATACCTTTCATTTCCTCCATAAAGTGACAGAAATGGGAAAGAACTACTTTTAACAAGGCTGTTTTGTGTTCTCAGCCACCCAGGCTCTCAAAAACATTTTAATTAGAGTCACAATACTTAAATTTCACCAATAGAGATCCTGCTTGCTGACTGATACAAAGTCAGACTGACAGGACAGTCCTCCACAGCCATGTACAGAAACTTGGCTACTCTGGGATCAGTCCATTCACTATACAGAGAACAAGGAAAATTACATAATACTCTACTTGTACAAGCAGCATGAATCCTGTGCATTTTAAAAAAGCTCCTACTCAGCAAGCTTTCGTACTCTATGGGTAACCAAAGCACATCATAAAGAACTTAGAATCTGTTAGTTTAGGAATCCAAACCCACTCAATTTGCTGCACAATTTCTAAAATAGTGTGCTAAGTTTTCACCTGCACTACTTTTAATATGGAGCTACATCACAGGGCACAGGTAACCCACTATTTTGTATTTTATGCCATCTCTGTTAGCTGGTTTACAGAAGGTAATTTTCTATTACTGTCACCTGACAAAATTCTTTTATTTGAGCGTGGTAAATGTTTAGTCTTTGTTGCATGACATTTTCATAAACAGAAACATGTGGGCAAGACAATATGGTAAGATTTACATTTATGGAGCTGCAAGGAAATACAAGATATTAACGATTTCTTCCATATACTACATTCCAGCCACCTTTGGCTTTATGATCTGTGCAATTACATAGTTGCATACTATTTTGACTGAGAACCCTTCCTCCTCATTCAGCACACGGTAGCAATGTTACTCAAAAAGGATGATCTTACAGTTAAACCAGCTGAATGTCACTCCGGAAAAGCTCTGCTACTGACTTCCTGCATAACGGTGACCAAAAAAAAAAAAAAGCTATTAATCAAAGTGCACAAATTATGTGTCCTGCATTTTCTGGGGGGCCAACATACTGCCTGACAGCAGGAGTGCAAAGCACTTAACTGCAACTGAAATAGATTCAAAGCGCTGTTCAAATCTTCAGGACAGCTGCAGAAATTATAATCCGGAAGATGAAATTTCTTGGTTTGCTTCTATTAAAAAATACACAGTGTGTTTTTTTGAGCACTTGAGGTTTTCCAGTTATAGCAGCTGAGAGCTCAGTTTCAGCACGTTCACCATACTACCTTAACACCTTAGTTACTAGCCTAGTACTGAAACCCTCACTATCCTTAGTCTTTGTTTTTCCATCTGTTTAAAGGAATAATAATATGACACAGTTGAAAAGATATCTGGATGCTTTGCAAATATTTTGAAAGCTGCCAGAAACCGCTAGTTCTGTATTTGGCTCAAATATGTGGAAAAGACAAGGTATCAATGTTATCCATTAAAGTGAGTGGCAGGGGAAGGATCCTGATCAGCAAGTGCAGTCCATCCCATGTACAAAATGAGGCAGCTATCTCGTATGTATTTTGACACTCAGCATGCTTGCATTTAGGAGAAGAATGACTTACAACAAGCACATACAATGCTGCCAACTGCCTAGAAAAATACCTCAGTATAAGGCACTGTCATAACACATTTCTGCTATAGAAATCAATAGAACAGGTTAAGTACAAAGACACAGCAAATGTAATTTATTCATTTAAGCACACACTAATAGGAAAAACTATCTAAAACAGTGATGCAAGTTCAGCCTTTACATTTAAAGTAATGATTATATGCACAGTACTTATTTCCAAACAATCCTTTTTTTTTTTTTTTTTTTTTAAATTGTTGTCAGAGTTAGCAAAAAGCCTATGCATCCAACAGATTTCTAATCAGTAAGGACACAGAAGATGAATGCATACTAGCTCCCTAACGTAATTCTGATTTAACTACTCTTGTGTATAAATGGATACTAGCCTTTTTGGGTAGAAGATCCTATTTTACAGCTTCACATACAACAAGTAAGGAACTCAGGTTTTTGTTCCGTTTATGCTTCCTGAAACTAGACTTACCTCTCTTTTAAGTTCATTCATGCACTGGCATGTTTTTAAAATGGCTACTTCCAAGTCTTCCATGAGATCCTTTGTTTTCTGGTTTTGCTACAAGCCAAAGAAAGCAACCAACAATACATTACACGAAAACCTCACAGCAAATCCCACCTTCTCATCATGTGTCATTATTTCAAGTTGCTGTAAAAGACAGCCTTTTATTTCTAGATGTAATGTTTTCATTTGCACATCCTGTGTCTATTTTCCTTGAAAAATTCTTTTATAGAAACAATTATCACCAAATCAAATCTAAAAATAATAGTGATGCACGTTAATTGACTCTTTCTGTTCAACAGGGATTTATTTTTGAACTTCAGTGAGCTTTTTTTTTTCCCCACGAAAAGGGTTTCCTTAAGCTTTAAAACTTCCAAAAATCTTCTGTCTAAACATCCTAAGGTACAGCAACAGTTTGAGGCATTTTTATTTTTTTTTAAATATAAACACCCTTTTAAAATAAGCGGTACCTTAAACATTACACCATAAGTTCTATACTGAATTACAAAAAGGCTACTTAAAGCATCCTTGTAAGACTTTAGATCACTGTACAATTTATATGAGTACAGTAGCTAACAATTTGTTGAGACAGCTTCAAGACAGAGCTCCCATTTCTGCAAATCTATGGAACAACCTGAATGTCAAGGAGACATACACTGGCAAAATACTTAAGCAGCAGTGATTTTGCATTCTCCTGTAAAACATACGGGAAACAAATTACCCAGGTGGGACTATTAACAGCCATAGCTGCAAATTTACACTCTGAGAGGCTAGTGGTTTAACATAAACATACACATACACACAAAATGTTTGTAGGTATAGACATGCACACCCTCCATTTTCTTTAAAGGAAAAAAATTCCAGCTAAGTCAATATGATCATTTTCTCAGCTATTCTTACCTGTTCTAAGTCTCAAACCTACCTGTCCCTCAAATTCAAAACTTTAAGTAATTTGTGTAAAAGTGTAACATCACAAAATCACTTTAAACACAAGAAGCATAATGTTTTACACTCACTACACTGTCCTGATTCATGTAATGTGCACATTTTTGCTCCTTCTACGTGCAACTTATTTTTTCTTTTTTTTTAAACACAGGTGAAGGCATTGTCTAGTCAAAATAAGGTTACAGGAAAACCTAAAACAGGACAGTAACTTGCGATCTTACAAGCTCAAACATATACAGGAAGGGTTTCAGAAACATTTACAATTCAATCAACAGTATTAGATTATCTGTTGTGCTCCAGCTAGTTTTTGTTAGCATACAATAATATAAACAAGAGCAGGTCAGTGATGTCAGCCTAATTTAGACCTGAACTAGACTTGAACTAGTCTAATTTGAACTACAAGACACTTCTGTTCTAAAATACACTCTTCCCTGAAGACTCACAGTTACTCTGCTTGCTAAAAGTAAGTATGGTGAGTGGAAAGGGAAATAATTGGGCACTAAGAGCTCTATGTATTCCCCAGTTCATGTACCCTCAAGGCACTATAATAATTTTTATTTTTAAAATCACCAATCCCACTGGAATTACATTAAGTCCCTCAGAAAATATTCACCCCCTGATGCTGCTGCTGAGCTGAAACTAAAAAGCCCTCAGTGAGCTGATGCTATTTTCTCTGCTTATTGCATCTTCAGTCACAGCTAGGCTGGGTTATTTATTAATGAAAATACTTAATGCAGAAGCACACTTTCACAAGCCCAAGTATTTTCACGGATCATATATATGCATAGTCTTCTACTAGGCTCTGATTCCTTTCACTTGAAATGTAGCATGTAAATTATCTAGAGGTGATCAGTTTCCACCAGTGACAGAGCTTAGAAATACCTAAGTGTACTGGTTTTGGCTGGGACAGAATTAATTTTCTTCATAGTATCTGGTATGGTGCTGATTTGGATTTGTGATAGAAATAGAGTTGATAACACAGGAATGTGTTAGCTACTGCTGAGCAGTGCTTACACAGCTGCCTACCATTTCCGATAGTTATAAGTGTTTTTAATCTTCTGTTGAAAACAGGAACAGAAACTGTGGTCACTGCCATCGGATCAAGACAATTAAAGTCTCTGAACTACTCAACCAAAAGACCTAACTGTTTAAGACAGTGCAATGATACTTCCATTCACTGCCTTGTTTCCACTTAGAGCGTCATTAAAATTAGGCTACTGCCACTAGTAGCCTAATTTAGCCATCAAAGAATCAATGAAATAATACCACTGGGGCAGAGAGAGGACAGAACATATTGCAGCTGCCAGAAGCACAGAACAAACTCTGGCTTCCTTGATCAGCTCTCACTGAGGAATACACACAGTTCTGTTCTGTCTTCCTAGACCAGAAGAAACCCTGCATTAAAAATTACTTTCCGAAGTAGAGGTGAAAAGATTTACTTTGCTAAAAAGCTCTTACAGCTTGCATCCACACTGAAACCAGCTGCTCTAATTCCATTTTAGCCTGTTTAGACAGCTCCAAAATGTGTTCTCTGTGCTCATGACTGGTATAGGCAGAGTCTGTGAAGTCCTCCGTATGTTCCAGGATAACTTCCAGCATTGTTGAAAGGTTCTCTTTTGAGAGAAAATAAAGATTCTCACGAAGACCTTCCACCTTATTCTGAAAAAGAAAAAAAACAGTTCCTTGAGAAATTATGTAGCTATACAGTTGTGATGCAAATGCAGAAAGCAGATGCATCATTTTAGATTTTATTTTTATCCCCAGGACTTTTTTTAATTATTCACTTATTTTCAAAGTAATCCAACAATTTGCAGGTATCCAAACATCCAGTTTAGGCTTCAGGATTTTTTTTTTTTGTGTAACGCAACCATCAGCAAATTACTGGCCACTCATCAGTAGAGCAAATACATTACTGTTCTCCTGCAGTCAATAAAAAGTTTTTAAGTTCATAAGTTTCAGAAATTGTGTATTCAGATTTTGTTTGATCATTATAATTTTTTTCATATTCATATCATCTATTTTGAAGATTTTTCTAAAAATTTACATGTAGAAAATTGAATACTTTGAGGCACTTTGCAAAAATTTCAGGCAAACTCAAAGGGGAGGTGGTGTGAAAAATAAATAATAATAATTTTTTAAAAATAAAATCAAAGTGGCAGACTCCAAAGAAATGAGACACGGTTGTTCATTAACTGTTCTTTACTGACTATGAAATTTAGAAGAGCCTTTATTAGGAAAAATACTGAGCTACAAAAATATAATTTTAACTTATAACATTTCCTTTGAATGACAATTTGTTCTTTTAAATGTTTGGATGAATATTTTTTTGTGTCCAGTGTTAAAAATACTACCAATTACAAAGCAAGAATTATTCAACCTATTTTAATGAGGTTCTGATTGGTATCACCTCAACATTAGAGTTCTGAATAAATTCTGATCCAGTAGGAGATGGCAAGTATCATAAGGTATATTTTGGCAATGATAATGAAATTATAATCACTTCTTGTCAGATTCTCTAACTTTTTGGCACAGTTATTTAAATTACACTGCTGAAAAGATGCAGCTCCACGATTTGGAATTTTAAAAATTTTTCTTTTTTTTTTTTCCAAAATTCTAGTTTTGAGGTTAACTTATTAGACTGTAGAAGACAATACTATTTCTATTCTTACCTTGAATTCTTTGATGCCAGAATATATGCTGATGGGAGCCATTTCATTTTCTCCGTTTGGTCTAGAGTCAGTTACAATTTCTATTACCTGTTCCAAAGCTAATCTCATCCTATGAAAAACTCCATCTTTGTTTATACGAGCAGATTCGCAGTCTGGATGCCTCAGACAAGTCTTTTTAAAGAAAGCAAAGTAAGTATTATGAAAGAGTATACATGCAGTATAGCGAAATGAATTCTTCCTGATAAGGCAAGTCTAAAAAATGTGCTAGAATATAACAAATTCTCTCTGTTAAACAGCTACTTGTGTTAAGTAGAATCCATAGTGTTATTCAGAAAATAAATATTTTCCTCTACTCATTCTTTAATCTTACAGCCTTTAGCACAAACTTTAAAGTGGGGCTGAGAAGGAAGAGTTGGCTGTCCTGCCAGATGCCATACTCTGATTTATCCAAGTTGTGTAAGAGCGTACATACTCACCTTTGAAGCAGTCAGGAGCATCATAGTGCACTTCTCAAGAACAGCCCTAGATGCTGCCATTCTAGCCTTTTTCTTCTCATCCTTCAAATCCTAAACATCAAAAGAAAAAGTGACCTGAATACTACACAGTATCTAAAATGTCAACTGATTGTGAGACTGGAAAAAGGAAATTCTCTTAGAGATGGATGGGCTGTGAGAAAGCTTCTTTATGTCTGACAACTGCTATTTTCAGCCTTACTCATCATCTATAACTTGATTTTCAGACAGATTTTAATTTATGCATTTATTCTTGGCTCTATTCAATTCAGATTTCAAAGAAGGAAGATCTCAGAGACACAGAGCATGTTATGCAAACTGTCACTAATTTTGCTATCCTTATCATATAGCATCATTCAGAAACCATGAAAATGAGGGGAAAAAATACACCTGATTAAAAAAAAAATTGTCTGAAACAGGGAGAGGGTAAGGCAGAGAACACCATCTTTTCATTGTAGTGCAGTGAAGGAAATGCAAAATAAATCTTTTGTCTCCTTGAGTGTTAGATTTACTACGTACCAACAATAAAGTTTTAACAGGCTAAAGAAGCAATTCCTCTGTAGAAAGGCACTGAGCACATGAACTTTTCAAGAACTCTCCAGAGTTCTTGAAAAATCAAACTATACCCCCAGAAAAGCTCATCAAAAATGAAGAATTTAGAGTCCAAATTGAGATGGAGGCTGGAAGGAGGGAAGAGGGCAAGACAAATCCCTCAACATTTAAGAAGGTCTAACAAGAGGAAGGACTTACAAAGCTGCAACTAAGATCTTCTCAATGCTAGCAAAGACAGCTGAGTGTATTAAACAGGCAACTGAATGGGACCAGCTGAAAAGGGAACAGTTTGCAGGATGGAATCAATCCTAATTTACTCTAGATTAGCAAAAAAACCCAGATAAATCACAGCAGCAGTCTGTTTTGACATTTTTATAAAAATCTTAATCAGCAACTACAGAAAATCTTTAAAATCAAAATCACCACATTTAAAAAGAAAAAACAGGTCATTTCTGAAATTCTGACGTTACATTCTGATAAATCTGACCACACTCTAGAGTTTCTGACACAATTATACTAAGGAAAAACCTTTTAAGGGACGTTTCCTCCAATAAAACTGACAATGTCATGTAGCAGCCTACACACTGTAAAGTGAGCATATCAAGAAAGTCCTGACACAATTTCAAAAGTACAAATGAAACACTCTTTCCAAAAGCATCAAGTAGGCAAGGAGGGGAGAACCGAAGACCAGTTAACACTGAAAATCAGAAATAGTTGAAAAGAATATCACTTGCTAGTAATGTACCTTTTTCTTTTCAAGGAATAACTGCTATGAATATTTCAGAGAAAAAGAGAGCTCATTTCCAAGCAGGTATTTCTTTTAATTATATGTAGGTTTTCCAGAACAGAGTCTTTGATACTGAGCATGTACTTAGCAGACTTGGAACACATCAACAGTAAAAGGAGCAGGGTATGGTTTTTTAGCAAAGTTCTCCAATATTTTACCCGAAGGATGCTCTGCTACTTCTATATGTATGAGGTTGGCCAATTGTTTATAGAAATTGAATTCTGCTTGATATTAGCAGTATATCTATATCAGACCCTGGTTCAGTTCTGAATGGAGGACATGATTGCCAAGGGTGAGTAACTAGAACTCACAGCAGAAGTCTTAAGCCTCAGCAAACCTTTTATTTACATAAAAGTAGCAGCAAAAAGCTTCCTGCATGAATTAATGGCTTTGAAAGAGTAGCTGCATGTGAGAAGTAAAAAACCACTACCACAACATATGAAGGTTTTGACCTAAACCTAGAAAAATATTCAATAATAATAATAATAATAAATAGATACAAGGAAATGTTTTATGAGGATCCAAAGATTTCATGTTTGGAGTTTTCTAAAATAATCACTCTGCTTTCAAATCCTTTCACTATGTGCAAACATCAAATGTTTCTGTTAAATTCTTTACCACAGTAATAAACCAGAAAAGTTAGAGTCAAAAGACACCTCAAATAACATGTACCCAGGCTTCTGGGAGATAAACAGGCCAAACAGTGCAGTGATATTCCTCAGGCTGAGCTTTAAAATAAAAATATGTCCTTTGGGTAGAACACAGAGAAGAAGTTAGGTTTCAGAGACCGGACATCAGCAGTCATTTTGTTTTGTAATAGTTAATCATCCCAGAAGAACCCAAATCTTCCAGTGAATTGGATGAAAATAATACGTTACATCTCTCACAGCTTTTTATTAATACTTACATTTTGGCGATCTCCAGTTAAATGGGCGAACTCTACCATTTCATTTCCAAACTGGCTGAATATCTGTACAAACTCCTGGAAACTACTGACTTTTTCTAGTTTTTCCATTGTTGCAAGAACCTGCAAGATAAGGGCAAATACTGTAGTTTATCAAGGTACTAAACAGAAAATATTACTACTAAACCAGCAATATTATTATTTGCAGACAGTTGTAAATCGTGTTGTTTAAAATGTATATATTTCACTACTATTTAAGCATTAATAACTCAACAGCTGGAAATCAAGTCTAAATTAGTAATTATGCTTCATCCAAAACGAGTCATTTGTTGTCAATCCTCAAAAAACATTTTCCTCACTCTTCCCAATATCAAGAGTAATAGTATTACAGGATTCAGATTTAGGAAAAATGCTAGTGTCATATTATATCTAAAACCATACTTTAAATTAATCTACAGATTATATCCCTATGTTGTAACTCTCAGTTTCAAAGTTCAATTTCAGATGCATAACTTTTGAAGTATAAAACCACAATTGCAGTCAGACAGATATTTTAATGGCTGTGTGAATTAAAAAAGTAACAGCATTCCTCAAAAGAAAACAAGAAAAGTTAAAGAGTTAATATGTAGTTTTATACTTTCCATAACAACTTTAACTCTGAAGATTTTTATTACCTCTATATAAAGCAAAGAACTAAATGAACCCAAGTTGTATCAAGCTCTTACTCAAGATACAAAAAAGCATGTGAAATCAGCATTTTTTAAAACATTCAGCAAAAATTATTATATAGCTTATAAATTACTGAAGTTATCCTGCTAAAGTCACTACAATATGGTTTACAACAAAGGGTTTTTCAGGTTAGAGGTACAGTTGCTAATCCCAAAGTGATCTTTCAAATCCACTATATGTCTTCAGAAGAGAAGACAGTCAAAGCAATTCTTTATTGTGTTTCAGACAGGAGATAAGATACCGCATGAAAATTTGACAATCTGTACTTGGAAGGGAGAAATGCCAACTTCTTTTTCGTTTCCTATGCCAAAACTATCTTCCCCTCAACCAAAAAAGTACTCTACATATCTGATTACGACAAACTACCCCCTCCCTGCAAGCCAGGTAAACC
The DNA here is from genome assembly GCA_028020825.1 of Podargus strigoides. NCBI lineage: Eukaryota > Metazoa > Chordata > Aves > Caprimulgiformes > Podargidae > Podargus > Podargus strigoides. The sequence goes on from CM051620.1 coordinate 63,878,888, forward strand.
CTCCTGGAAGCACCTGTTCTTTTGTAATAGAGCAGTTCCTCAATCTCATAGTTATAACCTATGTAAAGCAAATGTTCCACTAAATCCTGTGAACTGATTGCTTTATCATGCAATACTAGACCACAGTATTGGTCTAAGTGTCCTGTTTTACACAGACAGTTCCCCAGGCTGCAGAAACAGGAACTTTCATGATTCAGGTGTTGATGCATGAGCACAGCTGAGGTATAAAGGACTTGGAAGGAAGCTGCACAAAAATGAAGATGTGAAAATAGCAGTACAAGAGCAGCAGAGGCAGACAACCACAGGACTGGGAAAGTGAGGATGTAGAAAAGTGAACGCAGAGAAAGGAGAAAACATACAAGTTAAGTCCCACTTTCTCTTCTAAGAATGGATAAATAAATAATGGTAATCATTCTTGGTTTAAGCAAGATCAGTACTTCATGAGTATGGTCTTGGTTGCAAGCCATTCTGTTACAGTTACCCTAGAGTGAGCGTTTCTGTCATGACAAATCTCTTGTCAAATAAAAATTTCAGTGAAAGCACACACATTTCCATTACAGCTAACAATTCTAGACATTCCAGGCCGAGCTGACATTCCAAAAAACTACACGCAGGGAAAAACCATATAGACAGCTCTAAATTTGTCTAAAACTTATCCAAGAAGCTGTTAAAATGCAAAATATCTCTGATGTCTTCATAATTCGTCATTTTAAACTTCCTTCAACATGAAACACAGACAGTAATTAAAATGTACATTTCTAAATACAAGGTTAAAGATATGTATCAAAAAAGGCTTTAAATTCCTCTTAGTATCTGAATTAGAGCTTAGTATTAGACAGCTACTGCTGCACTACGAATGGCAGTCACAGGCTGACATCACTTCAGGGCACATCCATACTTTGATCCAATGCACACAGTGCAGCAATACCCCCACTATCTGTCACTTCCCTATTCATTATTCTGGCACTCAACCTGATTTATGACAGTAAGCTCACTGATGCAATGACTACGTGTGATGGACAGTGAAACAAAGGTAGGAAAGGTAGGAAAGATGTGGGCAGGGACTTACGAAATGCACACAGTCTAATAACACAGGGATGGTATATATGGCGCAGAGGATGCAGAAACAGGAACAGGATCACTGAACCAGAGGTTGGGTTCTGAAGCAGATGACCACTCCAGAAGATCTCAATCACTTCATCAGTCTAGAAGACTGGATGCCCAACCACTAAGATGTTTTTCTGTCCTTTGCCCTTGGTTGACTTAACTACTCTTGATTCGTATGAGGAAGATGATGATGACAAAGAAAATTAAGGTGTTCAAGAAGAGGCAGCAAGCAAACTGGCACTATAAGTTTAACTAAGATGAAAATGCAGCCGAGATCTTCTGGAACAGTGACCCACTCCAAAAAAGCCAGCATCTGCTCCAGTTGGAAGTCCTGATGATCCTGCTCCTGCCTTTCCATCCACTATGTCATATTACACTGCTACACTGTCTCTGAGTATTTGTGTGCACTTCTTAAATTCTTGCCCACATCATCCCTCTACCACAGTATTTCTCACAGGAAGAACTGCTTTGCTATCCATCATACCAGTGCCTGACATACTTTTCAGGAGTGTACTCTATAAATATCAGGGCATGCCTATATAGGATACCATGATTTGTTTAATTCGGTCCTAAAGATGTGAATTGCTTTACTGGTACCATGAACAGAAGGTGACATTCTCAAACACATGTAGACTATGTGTAGGAAGGAGAATGCAGTAAAATCCCAGACCACAAAGACTAGGGTGACTACAGCAATCAGTCAGACACTTACTCTGGAAAATGAGACTTCATTTTAAATACCTTCAAAACTAAATCCTGCACCTATGCTTACTATATTCACTGTGTATGTGACAGTAGTTTCATATATATTTCAGACTATCATAAACCATGCCCTGCTGCTGAAAGGATCTATCCCCTCTTATCCCTTCACGATACAAGCACTTGCACAGTTGCTCTGTAGCCTAAATCTGTGTTAACGACAGTCACTTTTGGAAAGTTAAATTAATTCAGACCACTGCACGGCTGCTGACAAGGGCAGAAGAAAAGTTCATGAAAGGCAGCAAAATGTATTAAATGCATCATTCTGGTCCCCAGTGCAAGGAAAGACCAAAGCTGCAAGTAACTTCAGCAAATTAATATTGATAAAACTGCTGCCACCTTACCAACCACTGGGAGAAGAAACAAGCACTAAGACAGCAAATGAGTGCTGCTAAGTCTACAGCCAGACTGAAGCAGGTATTGCATAGTTTTTGAACCCTGGACTCAACTAAGTGTCTTGGATCTGGAAGCTGCAAAACAGAGACCAGTACGTCTGGAAACCAAAATGGGTCAAAGGAAAACAGATAGTGTAAGGAGTCAAAAGAGGGGCTCTGATCTGGATTACAAGCTGAAAATTAATGGAAAAACCCAGGCCCTGGCAGGCTCTCATTTTTCAAATATGACTTTTTTCTATTTTTGGTTTAGCACATCAGGGGATTAAAGAAAAAAAAAAAAAAGAAAGACTATCCTACAGTCAAGACAGTGCAGTACATGAAATAGATTACATTTGAGGTGAAATGGGTCTTCATAAATTATTTAAATCAACTAAGTAGTTTCAAGCTAAGTTTCAAGACATAAGTTAAATTGCACAAAAACCTAATCTGTAAGCCTCACTTCCCTAGCACAGACTTTTATCAACATTCCTAACAGCTTGTTGCCTTAGACACGTTCATAAGGCTCTCCTTGTGTTCATCATGACAGTATAAACACCCTGTCCTCAGTAAGTAGAAGATTTTATTGGTCATTTTACTGACACACTTTCCACTTCACAGCAAACAACGTTTTTAAACATAAAGCAGTAACACAGCATCTTGTCCAGCATACTAAGTCAATAGTGCAATACAGGTCACATAAAATGTAGAAAACAAAATTTAAAAAAAAAAAAAAAAAGAAGCTACAAATACCTTGTTTCTGGAAGTTATAATTTGCTTAATAACAATTCTGTCTGCTAACACCAGCACCTTTGTGACAGAAGAAAGCAATAACCTTGCAGCTTTTACCACACCCGTTTTGTCTGTAAAGATTGTTATGTGACTATCAGATTCTGGATGATCCAAGCTTGCCACGTCCGTAAGCTGTGCGATTGTTTCACCTAGGGGGGAAAAAGAAATAATTAATATTTCATATTTACAAAAAAGATACTGGGCCATTAAGCATTCTTAACTTTAACCTTTGACGGATAAAACGACAACTTCAGAGGCTACCTACAACTCTTTCTTATTTCACTTCACTTCCTTCTACTGACTGTTGGTGGCACTCTCTCCATATTTAAGTTTGGACTATCATTCGGTACTGCCTCATTCTTCCATCTGCAACATAAACTAACTTTCATACAGTAGTCTGTAGATATTTGGGGTGGAGGGGCTGGACCTGGAGAGTGTGGAGGAAGAAAACATTAATGGGAGACGTTTCCAATTTTAATAGCAAAAGTCAAATCAGTGTAGACACTTCCAGCATCAAACCACTGAAGGAGTGCGATGCAGCAAGGAAAGAAGAACTACAAATTCCCCTCTGATTTCCAAATTTCAGTTAGTATTCTCATAATTTACGGATTTCCTATTCCTGTAGAAGTCTTCAGGCACGAAGAATAAAGAGACTCCAAACAAAAACTGATAGAACTGAAGCATTATAGTGAGACCACTGCACTTTATTTTCAGAGGAAGACCATTAAACAGTATGTTTTCAGAGACAGGAAAGAAAAAAAAAGCTAAGAATTACTGATTTTCAGTTCACAAGTATATTTTTATTCAATTACCACTTAATATGATAATAGTTTAATAGGACTATTTGAAAACTTCTGGGTTTTATTTTGTTAAAAATTCTACAGTCTAAGAAAAATCCCAGGCTCCTCTCTGATTAAATCTTCTGGAGTACTCTAGATAATAGTCCAATAGAGGAAAGGCATAGAGCAATTTCCTATTCCACAACCACAGAATGACTGTTGGGAGACTGATCTCAAGCAAGCTCAGAGACATTCCTCTGCCCTACTATCACTGTGAACACTGACAGAGTGCAAGACTAATGTGAGGCAAAATCTGCTACATGACCCTCTGTAGTGTTTTATGATTCTGAGTCAATCAAATTACAAGGTTTATTACAAGGAAATAGTTGTAACAAGTCTGAAACACTTCAGATCACTTATTATACCCTTCACAAGAGACAAACATCTGTCATCCTTCAAAGCCTCTGCTGTATATGCAATTGATTTAAAGATTCCCTACTTTTCTTAGCAACTGAGACGCTTAATGTTCTAAATCCTTCAGTGTTGAAATCTATCTTCTATGCCTAACAAAGTGCTCCTTTAATTTTTGTGTCACCATCTAATTAATCAGCTATAAAGAAGAAAGAACAGCTCTACAACATCCTCTGTCCTAAACAGCAAGGGCTTTCTGCTGCCTCTGCCATCAGAACATGGGATTATTTTATACAAATCCATGTTCTTGGCTATAACTGCCCAGGAGAATTTATTGGCTTGCTTAGGAACACCAAAATTGTTCAAAATGACACTTGAGCAGCTGTGTTCGGAGACTGAATTCAGAGGACAGTTACACAAAGGACTCTTTTACCTTGTCTAAGACTTAACAGTCCACCGAGACAATACTGGCAGAAAAAAACCCACCAAACAAAAAACCAATAGCAAACATGTTTGATATACTGAATTTCCCATGTAAGTCTTCAGTTAGATCTCAACTAGATAGCTCAGAGAGAATAACTGACCCATGCCAAGGTAAGTGTGAGGCTTGGCAGAAAGGTTGACAGTCTATATCTTCACTCCTCTAGACTGAGGCACATTACTGCATAACATGACAGCATAACGGGAAACAAAACTTACAATGTAAAAAAGTATAACCATTTGGTGAGACAAAACACCGCAGACTATTTTTAGATTCTGAACTCCTCCTGAATACACTGATAGGGAGAAGACACTTGGCCACAGCATAACTGACAAATCAAGAAACAGAGATCCAGCCTGCACCGGCCTTCTAGTGATATCGCTGAGATTACTGATGTAAACTTTGACAATTTTGGCTTGTCAGCATTTTACTTGGATGTCTGAAGAGAAAATACATGCTTCATATAACAAATGGAATGTTTTCAAATTAGGACATTTCTATTTGTAGCCAAATTTACTAAAGCGACCATGAATTTTCAGTCTGAAGTTTATCTAGAGCAGTCCTACAAATCACGAAAACAATCGTTCATCACCAGCATGTCTCTAGACATTGCAACCCATCATTGAGGGACTTTTCAGGGGATTTCTTACAGTACCGTGCCCAATTTCTAAGCTTTTTTTTTTTTTTTTAAAGTCACAAAAATAGTATGAACTGCATCCCCAAAGTTTGAGGCCAGCACAGTGATTCAGCAAGAAATATACTAGCTATGACACCAAAAGGTAAGTTTCTCAGGCTTTTGAGGTTATTTAAAAGATAAAAAAGACACCCACCCACAAGTCCACTGTTATATTAACAGATCAATTTTAAGTACAGTAACCCATGTCTTGGAGTAGAGTATTACTCCTTTCTGCAGTTACCAAGACATTTGTGTTGAAGGATGATTTATTTGCCTCCATCTGGTAGCTCAAGATTGTCTCCCTGAAGCCACAGTAAGCAGAAAGTCGGTCACAATGTAGGTACTTCTGCCTGCTTAAACACAAAAAGCTTCGAGCAGAATTGCCCATGATCCAAATGTATTTGAAAGAAAAAACAAAACACCCACCACGGCTAATGAACAACAAAAGGAACATACTTCTCTATGAGATCTTCTTGAAGGCTGCACTGCAGATTTAAGTATGCATTTACTAAGACCCACTAAAATATTATGCAAGGAACAGTACTTAATATCTAGGAAAGTAGTTTCTAGCATGACACTGACATTCTTTTACAGTATCAGAGAATGTAACCCACTGTTTGCCTAGCCATAGGCTTCTGGAGGGGGAAGGGTGACAGCAAGCAACTCAATTATCTATACTTCACATTCAATCCAGAACCCAGACACAGAGCAAGTTTGCAACAACAGCTGACTCCAGCAAAAAGACAAGTACGGTATGATTTTTATTCTACTGAGGGGAGTCATCAGATGACTGATATGAGTCATCTGAGTCCTGATGAAATATGGGTTGACACTCACCTTCATTCAGACATTCAGATTTAGAATGTAGTGACCTCAATAGCATAACACTCAAATTACTTTAAATATTCCACTGTTTTAGCTTGAGAGTAATAAACTCTGTATTCTCAACATTCTGCTCTTCGTCTGTAGTAACATAATAAAACAAAGAGCAGTCACGTAATTCCTTGTGGCAAAAGAGCTTACAAAAATCAAAGGAAACACACAATTCCATGTCCTGTTCATAAGATGACAGCAATTTAAGTAAGTGACAAAATCGGGTAACAGATCAGGCCTTGAACGAATCAGCAGAAGAGGGTTAAGCTATTAAATAATAAAGTTCTTACATCATTCCTGACACTACAAATAGCGTGCCAAAAATGGCACAAGTACAACCAGTTACAAATTCATGAGTAACTACGTACCTGCTCTCCTTGCCTCAATGCAAGCGACATTCATTTCCTCTTTCAATTCATGATTTTCGTTGGCTATAGCTTCACCTACTGTAACAAATCTTCCAACTGCCAGGTTAACTGCTTGGCCCACTCGCTGAATTGCCTGCAGAGTCTTGTCTGAACGCTTTGGTTTATCCTTATGATTAATAAGAGTAGTTATCTGTGAACAAGAAGAGTTAATTATTAGAACTGTATGCAAGAAGACATTTTAACTTTAGTATTAAAGGCAAGTTTCGAACTGAGCTCAGTAAAGACTTCTAGTACTGCTCTAATAAAATGTAGTGTTGAGTCATGAGGTATCATTTAACTTCTCAGAGAACGAAAAAGAAACTTGGAGTATAATTAAGTTTGATCATCTGTCTTGATCTCAGCTTATCTCAAATGAATTGAGGGATATTGTTTTTCCTACCATTTGCAGTATTAAAATAAGCTGCCCTAGGTCTCTCAAGAGACTTTCACACTACAGAGTAAAAGTTGAGGAGTCCAACAGTAGACATATCAATATCATTTTGGGTTTGCCAGCATTGGAAATCTTACAAAGTGCTGACATTTAACTAAACACACTCATCAATTACAATTTGGGAGCTCTGGCTGCTTTTACTGAAATAAGCATTTCTAAATGATGTTTTATCCAATTGATTAAGGCAGGCTTTAAGAACAAGCAGAAGCACAGTCTTTACACAAAAAGAACCATTCGTCTTTTAGAAATAATGTGAAGTATCCCAGCCCTCCCCCCATTAAAATATCCACTATACTCATATAGTGATCCTCAATTACATGTGTTTTCCAAAATTTAGAAAATGTTTGCCATTCAGATGCAGGTTTATCAGTAACACAATTTGTGAGGACATTCTTATTCTGAACTCCACATTCTTTATCTGCTTTTCTGTCCTGTACTACATTGCACTACAAATTTCTTCTTGGATCACACCAACCAGAGATCATCACCTTCTGATTTATGCAGGCTGCTGGAGACTAGATTTACCCAGAACAACAAACACAAGGAAACAAAGAGATCCCTCTCCCATCCAAAGAGAAAGGTAATGCAGAAGTAGCTCCTCAACCAAGGTAAGTAAACATGAGAACAGCATGCAACCCTGCCACTCAAAATTAATTTACATTTTTGGTATGACGACCATTTTTTAGTGAGATGCAGGACAGAAGTTGAACTCTCTAGTTTTGAACATCCTAAATCAGCACAAAAGCCATCACTGTTGCCAAAGATAGTCCTACTTAGCCTTGCCTCTCTCTCCATTTTTGCAGTGAATTTATCTGAAGTGGGTTAAACCTGAGTTGTGGAGTTTGTGTGCTGTTTGTTAGTTTAGTTTTCCTCATAATCAGTTGCTCAGTTCAGTTCACTGCATAGCTGTATGAATACTTTTGGTGGCAAAAGGGAAAAGCTAAATTGGAGAGAGAGGGATGGGCAGAAGTGATGCTTTCAGCAGCAGCATGGTTTAAAATGGCCACAGAGCTGCATTGAAAGCCACATTCCCAGGGGCTCAAAGATATCTGCCGAGAGAATCTCAAAATTACATTAATCACTTAAGTGTTTGGACACCTCAGCTGCATTCGTGTAATCACGGATGTCTTTGTCTGTTCCTCAAAAACACCCCATAAATCACCCTACATTCTCCTACGCCAGTCAAGTCTATGGTAGGACAAGAGCATAGAATGCTCACACTGGATCCAAGGAGGGAATAGGAAGCAGAACTGTTCTGCTTCATAATTTTATCAATGCCCAAGGCTTACCCTTCAGATTTCACTCAGTCATATTTCTGGGAAAAAAATATAGTGGTGTTTTTTAAAACCTCACTGGGGCTGGTTTTGAATGCCAGGAGATGGTTTAGTCATCTGTAGTATCAAACACTTTGCAATGGCAAATGTTAACGTTTCATAGAGCACTTTGCACAAAAAAAAAAAAAAAAGCAAAACCAAAAAACTCTAAAGGAAGGCCACTTTCTACAATTCATGCAACAAATTTGTCCTCGTGTGAGTCCCCTGGTTCACCAAGTTTCAGCCCCAAAGCCTATGAACCCCTGATACCCATACAGTGAAAATACCATTTTAGGATGAAAACGGAGTCCTATTAAAGAGCAAGCTAAGCAAACATCTGAACACCTTCAGGTTCATTCTAGAGGAGGAATGACATCCCCCAAAACACACAATTACAGTGGAAATTTAGATTAATAATCAAATGGACATTAAGAACAGCTGCACTATGCAGCTCTCCTGAATTCTTACACTGTAGATGCTTCGAGCATACCAAACTATCAAATACCTGACAGTAGCTAATCTAACAATCCCAGCTGGCAAATTCTTGACTACCCATGGGCAGTAAGCCTACAGAGAGCATTATACCCAACATTGAAGAAAACCAATGCATATGTAACTAACACTGCAGAGTGAAAGGAATCCCATTGTCTCTTACAAATCATCAAGAGCATTTTAATCCCATATATTACTGTAGAGGTATGCAAATGATAAAAATCACAAAGATGTCACAGCTAAAGTCATTTTAATAAAGTCTTACAAAACATTTTCAGAAACACTTCATTTGAGACATGGGCAAAATATAAAATTCTATTACTTCTTTAACACTCTCTTCAGAGGAGATCATCAGTTTCACAAAAAAAAAGACATCACTTATGTACCTCCTGTACATAGGGTGAAGCAAGAATCAGCAGCTGTTTGGCAGGTCCATCACCAGTGTAATCTTAACCTCATGAAGTTCAGCAAGGCCAAATGCAAGGTTCTGTGCCTGAGTTGGGACAATACCCAGTATCAATGCAAACTGGGGGATGAACGGATTGAGAACAGCCCTACAGAAAAGGACTTGAGGGTACTGGTGCACGAGAAATTGCACTGGTCAGCAATGAGTGCTCTGGGCTGCATAGAAAGAAGCATGGCCAGCAAGTCGAGGGAAGTAATTCTGTCCCTCTGCTCTGGTGAGACCCCAGCCAGAATACTGCATCCAGCTCTAGAGTCCTCAGCACAGGAAATACATGGATCTGTTGGAGCAGGTCCAGAAGAGGGCCACAAAAATAATCAGGGGGATGGAACACCTCTCCTATGAGAACATGCTGAGACTTGGGGTTGTTCAGCCCGGAGAAGAGAAGGCTCCAGAAGACCTCATTGCAGCTTTCAATATATAAAGGGGGCTTATAAAAAAGACAAAGACAGACTTCTTACCAAGGCCTGCAGTGACATTACAGGGGACAATGGTTTTAAACTAAAAAAGGACAGATTTAGATTGGACATACGGAAGACATTTCTTACTATGAGGGTGGTGAGACACTGGCACAGGTTGCCCAGAGAAGTTGTAGATGCCTCATCATTGGCAGTGTTCAAGGCCAGGTTGGATGGGGCTATGTCCAACCTGGTCTAGTTGAAGATGTCCCTGCCCATGGCAGAGGGGTTGAACTAGATGGTCTTTAAAGGTCCCTTCCAACCCAACCCATTCTGTGACTCTGATCTGCTCTAGACACCCACAGGAGTAGCTTGTATATGCAGATTAAACACAGCTTGGAAGCCTATGGTTATACACAGCAGCTGAGGCTTTGCAAATACCTCCTGGAATAATGAGCTCTTAGCTGAGTAATAAAATTTCTTCTCAGACTGGATAACTTAAGGCCACTATACTAACTATCTTAACATAAGAATGGAGGGAAGTTTGTTGAGCTCCACTATTTTTTTTCCAGCTAAGTCAAAAACTATATGGATTGCCAGTTAAAAATAAACATTGTGAAAGAACTAAAACAGAAGTTGGTCAAGAAGTCTGAAACATATCAAGACAAACAGCTTCATGTAACACCTATTTCATGTGTGATCAATGCTATGTAGCAAATGTAGCCTGTACTAATATAGTAAAATTTGCATAGCATGTTTGTTATAACAAAGTAAGTAACAAACAGCTCTGAAATAGGACTAGGTAAGATGAAATAAAGAAATAGAGGAAGATATGAAATACATATCAGCTTTTAAACAACTTTTAAAACAAAGACATAAAATTAGACAAGTTAAATGGAGAAAAGACCCATAAGAAACCTAACAAGGGACTTTCTCCCCAACAACCTACCACCTTCCTCCAAAGACACTCTATCAAAAACTGAATTAGTGAAAACTTGCAGCATTTAAGGATATTTCAGACCACAAAGAAATGCTTTTCCCTTGCAGCCCATCCAGTTGCAACCAGACTAGAATTATTACTGGGTTTTTTTAAAGAAGGAAACCCCTGTGACTCCAAGAATATTACCAAAGCTTTCTTTTAAGCTTAATACCTCCCAAATTTTTAACCTGTTGTATTCTGATCATGTATCACCCAGTCACTAACATCTGCGGTGTTAGGGCAAGAGTTAACAGCTGAAAAGATTACCTGCAAGTCTCTTTGAACAAGAGTAATAGGTTACATGCTGTTTACTTAAGGATTTACTGATCAGGTCCTAGAAAGGAAACAGTCCTTTTGATGGTACTCATGCTCTGTTTAATGCGAGCTCTTACACTGTTTCAATGGAATGCTTATCTGATTTGAGACAATCAGTTTAAGGAGTGTGCAGTCACAAGAAATTGTCAACTACAATCTTTTGTCACTTGTTATGACAAGCCACAGAAACATCACCTTTTCCCAAGTGCTCTTCCGAAACTGACATATATAGCCATAATGTATCAAGATGTATTTTGTATTTAATGAAATAAGCTCAGTTGTGGCAGTTTTTGAGCAGCTATTTCCAGAGCTTTTTGAGGGCCTTCAGATACCGACATTTAAGTCGTTATATACTTCACACACAGGAAGCATCATGACAGCATGCCTAGCTAAAAATACACTACTGTCTATTTATTATCAGTGTAATTAAGTCTTGCATGACAGAATTAAGTGATACTTAAGAGATTGGGTTTCAGGAAGTATTTACAGACAACTATAAATAAAACCAGGGGAAATGTAGCTGTTTCACAGCCACTGCTACAAACACAAGAGTTAAACTGAGAAGTCATGTTGGAAGGCACCCTATCCACCTCCCTCCATGGGTAAGTACCGACATAGTACACAGGATGATTTTGACTCTCAAGAGTAGTATTTGTTACTGCCTCACACTAATCAGTTTTCCTGCTAGAAAAAATATTCAAGGTATTTTCTCTATGCAATGAGGATTAGCATCCTTAGAGTAACAGCTCCTCTTCCATTTTGTGTATTTTCTGCTTTTTACCTTCCATTAATTTCACAATGGTAGAAAATTCCTCTCTGAAAAAAAAATGTAATACCAGGAATGGAAAGGCTTTGCTAAGAAAATGCAATAGCACTACATACTAGGGAAGAAGCTACAAACCCCTACAATAGAAGTGTCCTGTAAAGCAAATTTAGTTGCATTTGATAAGACATGTAGAAAACTTGGTCAAAAAAGCCTTTCCCACACTGCTCATACTTTTATTAGTTCATCTGCAGTTTGGGGGCAGGGGGTAACTTCTCATATTACATTTTAGGTACTGTCTCTCATTAGGTCTTGTGTACTACTTAAGGACAAACTGTTCTTCAGACTCATTTAGCCAGACAGCAGCACACATTGTCCCAACACCCACATCTGCTACAGAATACAACCACATGTGTGCAAGAGCACAGAAGCAGCAGCTGGCATTTGACATCCAGTCCATAAGGGCTACAAGCACAACTGTCACATGGACTTCACATCACAAAAGATGAGCCTCAGGGATCTTGAGCAGTGAACAAGGACTACCTGCTTACCTGTCCTTGAAATCAAAGACTGTTAAGATTAGACACCGGTCCAGGCATTAATGAAAGTCTTACTAAGCATTTTCTAAAATTTCAAGCACTACAACGTTTTTTAGAAGTCGGCTAATGAGTGGATTTTTAGAATTGGAAAGCCTAATCCTCCTACTCGGTTTTCATTTTGTAGAAAAATCTCACAAATAAACTTTGTAGAAACTCAACTTTAAAATTTTCGAAGGCTGTAAAAGATTAACCAAAATGAAATGCAACTGCATTAACTACTAATGTGCTAGTCAACTGCAAGACTCGCATATTCTATTTATCCTGAAAATGTTATTTGAGACAGCTGCCTCTGCTTTATGGACACTTGAACCAGAACAGTTTCTTCCATGCATTATTATTTATAAAGGGCAATCAACCACTTCTCGCAGAAGTCACGCAAACCTCAATGCATCCTCCAGGACCCACCCTTCAGGAGTCACCACTTCTGTAAAAGAACAGCTTCCAAGAAGTGGTATGATCCTGCTGCTCTGTGTTTATGTATTTTCCTCATAATGCCTACGCACTGGTGTCTAGAAGGGCAGTACAAATACGCTGCATGTCCAAGACTGCTGAGTTCTGTTGCAGTTGTGGTACTGACACTGTTGTAGTTGTATCTTTACCTGAAGGCTTTTTAAAAGCATCTTTTCTTTGCTTTTATACACATCTTTCATAAAAGCCTTCAGGGAAGCAAATTAAATAAACTACTTTAACAACCTGTAAGCTGGTTCACTTATCTGCGGGCAAATGCTAACATGCTTAGAGGAGCCTCAGGCAATCTTTCACATGTAGTGTCTAACAAGTTGATAAGCCATCTCTTAAAAGGAAGAAGGAACAATCCAGGACCTGCAGTGACAAGTGGAAGATGACAAGCAACACACAAACAGCTGTACCAAATCACATCACTGGTATACCTAACTTGTCTTACCTCCTGTAGTACCCAAACATGGGTCCCTAGAAAAGAGCATACAAATAAAACAAATGAGACACTACCTATATTGCTATTGTAACCAGATTTCTGGTTAACTGCAAATTGTTCTTTTCATTTTAAAATGCCACAACATTTAATTGTGCACTTCTCACAAGCACAATAGCTTTAACATGTAGAAAATATTATTTGGAAGGGGTAAGAACAGTCTTCTTCACCTCCTTCAGATCTAGGCTTCAAAATCTACTTCAGATCTCTTTGCAAAGTTTGCCAGGAGAGACAAACAACTTTAAATTTGAATAAACACCTCAGATTATTATACAATTGCTATGTACTTGTTACACATTCTTGGAATTGTTAAGAGATCAAGAGAAAGGATTCACCTCACAGCAAGATTGTACTATAATAGTGAATGCCCTTTCTTTGTGCTGAATGCATTCCTAGAAAACCAAGGGCCCATTAAATTTCAAGATCCAAACCAAACACCATCAAGAAAATGATTATCTAAAATGTGATACAGATGAACTTGTTCAGTTGAAATGTAGTACTTCGATGACACCAATTTAGTTCCTCTAGTGTGGGATTTTTCAAAGTAATAAAAACTCTGGAAACTTCAGATTTTTTTTTTTTTTTTTCCAGTGAGATTAAATTATTTCCAACTTTTTTTCTGCAAGTTGTTGTGAAAAGGAACTCTGGAGAAACAAAATGGAATGAACACACCTTACTAGTTCTTGCAACCTGTGGACTCTTGGACTTTATGTGGAGGTTTGAATTGCCTTAATAATGTTACTAAATTAACAGTACTGTAGAGGTGAAATATGCTTGCTTTTTAATGTTCACTTTTCAGAGACTTCTTATAATCAGAGATCCCCATTGATCTGCAGACATGAAGCAGGCAAGTACAGGAAAACAGACCTGCACTCCTGCCCTCCTCCCTTCTTTTTTCCACACATGGAAGAGAAGAGGAGGAGAAGGATCACTGGAGAATGCTCAGTGAGGCTTGACCATTCATCAAACAAAGCTAACTTGTTTACTTATTGGTACATGCCTTACAAGTCAGAGGACTACCCTATCTTCCCCCCCACAAAAGAGGTCTTCAGAATTTCTATAGAAAGGAGCGATGATGACAAAAATCTTCATTTTCAGGCAATTCAAGTTCCAGCATCTTTCTCTTTTTGAAAAGATGTATGGAAGTTTCCTTACAGAAATTTGCACCCTTGAGCAACTTGACATGAGCTACCAAAAATAATTTTTCAAATTGAAAGTTCAATTTAACCTCTTCTGATATGTGTATCAACAAGTATATGTAACATCAGAAAACATGCATTTAGCTGTCATAAAATGTATCCAAAAATAAAGCAGCCTTTACTGCAGCTCTCATTGCGCATTGGCTTTCTAACTCAACTGCTGTCTTGAAGTTTGCCGAAACGTACAACTACCTCACTAAAAAAAAGTGAATGTAAGCTAATAGACCCAATAATTGCTTTTAGGGGTGTATAAGCCAGTACATTTTCCTCCCCTCTTGTTGCCCTCCAGTTCACTGTCTTCTTACCCAAACGGGTGGATTTCATAAACAAAACTATTACCCTTTTTCATTCTGCACCTAGAAATCCTGGGCATGAGCGAGCCTAAGTAAACAAAACCAACTCAGAGGGAAGTTGATTGTTTAAAGTGTACTTTCAGATGTGGTCAAAACAGATGCAGACATGTTTTCAGCACGAGAGAGATGCAAGTCTCAGAAATAACTCTACTAACATGATCAGGTAGCCTCAAAACCAGAGACTGAATGACAAATAATTATTGTGGCTTTCCTTCCTAACTTGCCTTTCTTAACATATGTAACCTTCTACTGCTTGTGCAAACAATGCCTGAGCCAGCTCTAAGCTGCTCATAAAAATAAAACCAACAAAAAACCCCAAAAAAGCCACTGCTGTAGAACTGAAAATTCAGACATTGCAATAAAGGGTGTAAGAGGGACAAGAATGCTAATACCACCTGCAATTGAGTATTCTTTCTATTCAAATTGGGACTGGCTCCTGAAGATGCAGAAAACATTGCTTGTTAGTCCTGTAAACAGGCAGCTCCACTGTCATGAATACCAGCCATTCAATCCATCTTGCACTGCCTGTGGCAGGCAGGAGGGTTCCTCCAGCCTTTTTTAGAGAAGGCTTCCTTAGCAGCATTTTGACATACCACTTCAATTCAGAGTAACACCTGGCATTTAATTTTGAAAAACACATACTTGCCCTGAGGATTAACAGAGAAGTAGTGTGCTCTGGAAAAGGCTATGCAAATCCAACTACTATCCACCTAGGGGAGCGTAAATCAAAACAAAAACTTCATATAATCCAGGAACCATTACCTTATTTATGTTAAAGAGCCTGTATATTGTTCTGACTCCTCCCTTGAAAAGCTCAAGGGCAGCAAAACCTCATTCAGCTGGAAAATTTAAGAATATTTCAATGTAACGTGGAGATAAATACAGAATCTTTAATAACTAAAAGGGAACGTTCCATACATTGGTCTAACTCCTATATGCTGAGTACTTGCAACTTTGGACACTGCCCTTCTAAACAATTTTGACACCTGTGAATAAAAAAACCAAACACCCCAAAACTCATGTTTACAATGTTACGTTAACACTACAGCACAATTTTACTTTTATTCTTATTTGAAAATACATTACTTGTGTGGTTATAAGTGTTTATATTCATTCTGCTTAATATAAAAAGTCAATACAAAAATGTTTCTCTAAGACAAAAGCAACTGCATCGTTTTTTATTTTTCCATATACATCTGAAAGAACCTCAGGATTTGTTCATACATGGTTTTTGTAACTTGTGTTTAGGATACCATTCAGTATCACGAGTACAGTCACAATTTGGCACTGGAGCCTGTATTACTACTCATTTACCCTCCCAGCTTTAAACAAGGCTATTGATGGAATGCAGTACAACTCAGTGAGTAAAACTTATCATTTAAGACTCTATCTAGCAAGGGTGAATGAATTAATAAACATCAAAAAATCCATGCAGAAAGCCATAGGCTCATAGTACCATACAGCAGTTTTACTAAACTATAATCAGAGTTGTTTGCAATCATTAATTCATAATTCATCCTTTGGGGATTTCCCTACCTAATCTGTCTAAAACCATCTGTTAACAATGCTGAATAGCAAGAATGCTGCTCTAATTCTTTTTGTGCGGGATCATTGCAAGGCATTTTTGATTTAATACTCATTCTGCTGGAGAACTACAAAAATTTGTTTAATCCATAGAAAAGCCATTAATCAGCTCTCATAAATTTGAAAGATAAGATTCCATTGAAAAAGAGCAATTGATTTTCAGCTATGTCAGTATGAAGCATCTTGCTTCAGCTAGTTGAAATGTTACTCTGACTCATTTATCACATCAAAGACTAAGGTATTGAACATTATAAAGCAGGAGCCAAGCTTAACTCGGAGCCAATTTCACTATCCAGGGGTTTGCATAAAAAACTCCAAATAACTACTTTTTCACCGTAGTGCTCTTGCTCATGTGATAAAACATTCAAGTGTAATTTTTCTTGTAAAGCAGAATATCATTAGCGATATTAACATCATTAATTACTAATACAACAAAATAATTTCATTTACCTATTTAGGATATTCCAAAGTGCTCCCCAGCATACCTTAAAAATCACAACTGTAAATGATTAGCTATTTCCCTTTCACTGTTTCATAACAGCCTAGCTTCAATGACTAAATAGCTGTCAATTAAAAACTAGCCTCAGCAAAGGGAAATCTGCAACTACTATCAGCCCAGTGATACAACTGATACTGTGACTGAAGTAATCACATTATCTACAGCCAGATGACAAACTCTTAAGATTAACTTTCCTACATAAATCAAAGAGAAAGAAGCAGGCTCGTCGAGGGGCAGAGAGTACACGGTGTAGGCTGAATAACAGTTGAGCTGCTATAAGCTTCGTTTTCCAGAAAAAGAATTTGTATCGAGTGGAAGATTTGCAACACAAACACAAGCTCACAACTTAACCCACAATACCTATGGAACCAAAGGCAGGGGAAGAGTCAGTGAGTTAGTGACTAATTGAAACTAATGAGGTGCAACTCTGTACACAGGCACCATACCATATGTTCTAGACCTGACGGCAGAGTTAATGCATGTGACTCTGCATCCATGGCACAGTTTCTCTGTGGTACAGGATGTAAACTAAAGAGTTCAGCAGGAGGTTTGCTTCACTCAGTACAAGTTACAACACAAGCCTCTACGCTGTAATTCATAATTTTATTATTCAACACTAGTGCCAAGTCTCAAGTCTAAAGTGAGTACCAAATTGATTCACATAGAATAAAATCCTGGAAAAGGTGAGAAACAGCTTCTCAAAGCTTGCAAGTTACCAGAATTTTTAAATTATTGAAGGATAAAGATTTGTATCCAAGAAGCATTTTAAAGGGTGCACTCAGATTTTTTTCCCTCAGATGCACTGAAGAAAGCAGTGAGTTAAGACAAATACCTACTACCCCACTTTTTCCAAAAAGGATTTTTCCCATCCTCCAAAAAGAGACAGAAGGGGTAAAACACAAACCCTGGCCCCATACTGGAGAAAAACCAGCATACAATGTAAGAACCCTTTAGCACCTTGGAGGTGGGAAAGGAGAAGATCTACAGGTACAAAAAAATGCCTAATGAAACAAGGCAGCCAAGAGACTCATTGGAACAAATCTCTCAGTGCTCCTGTTGCATGGGAAATGCAAGTAAGCTGAAACAGATGAGAGCTTGGACTGACTGCTGAAGTTCAGGAAGGGAGTGAGTGTTGTCCAGAAGGTATATAAGACACTTCTATTTAGTCTCTAAAGGACAGAGAACACATTTGATTCACAAGTTCAAAAGCAAGTATGTAATGAGCACATACTGCAAGACAATACTACGACTACAGACATTCAAACATCAGCCTATATACAAAACTGATGCATGATGCCGAGGAAAAACATAGAGGAAAAACATGGGGCTTTTTTCCTCTCCAGTTTTGTAGACTTCCAAGAATAAAAAGCTAGTGATGCCAAGTTAGAAGGCTAGCAGTGCTCTTAATATAGGACTCTCTGCTATAAAGCTGTTGGCAAAAAAACCATTACAACAAATCCATGACTGAGTAATTCCCAGGATCACTAGTTTTACAGCTATTAAGTTTAGAAAAAATGAACACATATTGAAAGGTACTGTGTATGTATGTCACTTATCATATGTAAGCCTCTTACATAGGTTTTGGCCAGTCTTGGCACCACACGTGTACATACTCCAAAAAAATGTCTCATGAAGCTCCTTTGCTACATCCAGAGGAAACATCCTTCAGAAAGGAGACATACTAAGGTCCACATCTACAAGTATATTGAAGAACTGAATGCAAGTTGCTGTTTGGAGTCCTGCTGCTACCGGGTACAACATGAGCAACCCAGTAGTTTCCAGTCACCTGAGGACTTCCAAGCCAATGAGACCACAAAACAGCTTCCCCAAAGACACTGCTACCCTACAGACAAAATTCGAAGACCAGTGTCAGGGAAAGGTAGCATACTGAACTCCATGTCTACCATTTTCTCTTAAATCTCTCTCTTTGACAGAACATGCTTGTTCAGTTCCGTGGAGAATAACACCAGTTCCACTAAACATACAGCAACTTACCAGCTATTACAGTCCATTTCTTCAGGAATTATAACACTGATATACTCAGTTACTTCCTTAACACGGCTTTGTCCTATCCCTTTAACAGAAATTAAGAACAAAACAGACCAGCTATTCTTATCTATGCTCAATTACAAGAGAAGCAATCCTTACTCCAGAATGTATCTATGCAATGTAGTCAGAGAATCTGTGTGAAATCAAAGTGATTGCAGAAGACCCTAGGAAAATATTAGATAAAATGAACCGGAACCAACTTGCCAACATTAGATGTTGTTCACTAAGATTTCAAAGGACTTAAAAAATGCAATAGATTATATCAATTTTCCCATGCAGTCTCCTGCTTAAAACTAGATTGATAGCTGAGGTATGGAGGTTGCCTGACACTTGTATATGCTGAATCAATATAAAAAGTTAGGAAGAACAGAAATAGTGGACACTCAAATAAATATGATGTATGGGCAAAGACTCAACATGGTGTTTGCTAAAGGAATTCCTGCCTCACAAGACACACAGATTTTGCTATAGCCATCACTGATCACATGCATAAGGAGTCACTCTGCTGAGAGAAAACCAGGAAACAAAGTCCACACCAAAGGTTTCAAAGGATACCAAGCAAGCCTCTGGAAAAAAAAACATCAACAAAAAAAGAACAACAACCCACACAAAAAAAAGGCCCTTTGTATGAATATTTAACTAAGAGACAGAATGATGAGAAGGAAGATGAAGGAAGGTAGGAAGTAAATGATTGCTTACTTTAATAGACAGAGATGACCAATGGAGTTTCACAGAAAACTTCCCTGGGACATGGATTATTCTACATAATCATAAACAGAGAGAAGAGATAAGCAGGTAATAAAATGATGAAAATTTGCTGGTGATCCTAAGTTATTCAGGACAATAAAGATAAGATCTGACTACAGAACTTCGGAAACACTGACCAGGGAACAAAATATAACATAAAAAAAAAAAAAAATAAAAATCACTGCAGATTAAAGTGATACTGATGGGAAAGCATCATCCCAGCTTCCTACATGAAAGCTAGATCCTAGCTGACCATTACTCCTCAGCAGTAAGATCTTTTCAGTACAATATATACCTCCATGAAGAAAAACAGAGTTGTTCATGATGAAAGGGACTTCCAGGGTTATCTAGTCCAACTCCCTGCTCAAATCAGGTTCAGTTAGAGCATATTGCTCAGGGCCTCATCCAATTACTTCCGAACATCTCCAAAATTTCAGACTCTGTAGGTGGTCTGCAGACCCATCCAGTGTCTGACCACCCTTACATTGGAAAAAAGCCTTTTCTTGCACGTCATCAGACTTTCCCATGTTCCAACTTCTCTCCATTGCTTCTTGTCCTATCACCATACATATCTGGAATCAATCTGTCTCTGTCTTCTCCATACCTGCTCATTAGGTGGGTAGTTTTAGACTGCAGTAAACTCTGCCATTGGCCAGACAAAAAAAATCACTGCAGATTAAAGCAATACAGATGGGAAAGTACCATCCTAGCTTTCTACACAAAGGCTAGGTCCTAGCTGACCATTACACCTCTCTACTTGAGGCGGAACAAACCTGCTTCCTTCAAACTCTCACCTGATGTCACATTCTCCACTATGTGAATGTTTTCCCTCGTGCTGGGGAGCCAAGAACTGGACATGGTGCTCCAGATGCTGTCCAGAAGTGTCAACCAGAAGGGAAGAACCATTTCCACAGCCTGCCAGTTACACTCCTAACAAGCCAGTATGCAGCTGGCCACCACTGATGATTGTTTGTCCACTGGGATCCTTGTGTCTTTCCCCTCAATGATTCTCTTAGGCAGCTGACCCCAGCCTATACTATTGTGTGGTGTTACCCTGTCCCAGATGCAGGACTTGGTATTCTTGTCTTTGGACTTGTCTTGGACTTCACCAGCTTCCTGTCAGATCATCTTTCCAGTCTGTCCCTCTGTCTAACAGCCCTGTTCTCCAGCAGATCAGACACTCTCCAACTCACTGTAGGGGAGTGGACATGTCTATTGAACACACTGTCCCCATCATCCCAACATTCAGATCAGTAAAACAGACGTTAAACAATACTGACTCCTGTATCAGGCCCTAAGGAATGTCACTGGTAGTTGACCAAAAAAAAATAAATAAAGAAAAGGTCACTGATTATACACTGACCTCTAGCTTGATCTAGTATGGCCATACTAAAGTCATACCTTCAGTCTGAAAACTACATCTGTGATCTTTTCACATAAATGGGAGAACATCAGCTGTCAGTTCTTCTTCAGGCTCTAATATGTAACTCCAGAAATTTCTGGAAAAATAAAATACTGGCAGAACATTATGTAATGTTATATAACTATACAATATTTACTGAAATGGGAATTATTTTAGCTAGCTTCAGAGAAAGCAAGGAAACAATACCATAGTAAAGAACAGGTTTCTATCATCCCCCTCAAGGCATGTACCACTGTTAACTTACTGAGAATCCAAGACTGAATAAAATTCAGAAACATTGGTGCCACAGGCTTTCTGAAGTTATTTAAGCTTTCACTTTGACTATATAGGTCAAGTCAACTCCAAAACCTCTGACAATATCTCCTGTAGCAAGAAAGTTGGAAAAATATGTTCAGTAACACATGGGCACACAATCATTCTCCAAAGCGCCTATGACAAAATGGGCTTTCTGAAGGTTGAGCTGTGAGCTGCAATCGCACAGGTTGACGCTCAGGATGCTGGAGGATAGGTCACCTTCAACTATGAAAACTGACTTTGTTCTTTTGGGAACATACACAGACAGACCTCAAAGTTGCCACTCAGTGAACTTTTCCCAAGTGCCTGAGTGTAAAGGTTGACAAAAACCTATTCTGCAGTTCCTCAGAGTGCTTCCTTAGAACAGGCCCAGACAAACAGACTCCTACAGCTGTGAAGATACCCAACTGCTGTTACACTAGCAAAAAGGTACGTAACAGCAGCTGAGGAAGTTGCTGGTGGAGCCACATCCTGGTAAGTGCTTTTTCCCTCTCTTTCCCTTTGCTCAACTGTTCAAATGACCTGTTATTAAATGAGTCAGCACTGACCACTTTAAACACCCTTCCTGACTTGTGTTGCCAAAAACTTTCCATAAAAAAATAAAACCCAACATAATTAGACTGGAAATGGGTAGCAGCAGTAAAAGAGATGTCTGGATTTTAAAGAATGCTGTACTATTCATATGTGAAACACTGAACTAAAGACACCTATCCAGGAAAAAAGAATTCTACTTGCTCTAAAGAAAATTGTGGGGTTTGACCCCAAAAGCCGTATTTTCTGAACTGCATTTGCACAATACCATACAATGATTCTCTTCACAGTACAGGTATGTAGACAGTGAAGCAGAAGTGTTAGCAAACACACTTAATACCGGGACTTAAATCTGTCATCTTCTTCTGTCATTTGTAGCACTATTAGAAAAAGGACACATCAGGGTCTGAACAGATCTAGAGAAAATGAAGACCTACTTTAACTCTGTAAATAGTAAGTTTTGAAAACAAATTTATTAATAAACATATCCAGTAATGACTCTAAGGGTAACTTCTCCTGCCAGGAAAACAGGAATATTACACCACTGCTGGCAGCAAATATACTGATAATATATAGTCTATAAGAAAAATCAGTCTGCAAAGTGCAATTAAAAAAAAAAAAACAACAAAAAACAACCCCCATGTTTGCTGAGTAAGAGCAAGCAATCACACATTTACAGTGTTACACATCAATTCATCCTGACAATTTTTTTCAGTAGTATACAAGTAGCACTTAGCTTTTAACAAAAGGGTAAATTGTAAAGTTAACTTCACAGCAAGAACAAATCCCTTTGCAAGTGTATTTCATACAATCAGAAAAACAAAGTCCAGAGTATTACTGCTGATACATAGCTTATGCAGAATATAAAAAACAAATTCCATGAGATTAAGTAATCTATAAATACCCTTTCTCTGCATAAATACCCAAACAAAGCCAGCCAGTGAGACCTCTACTGAACAATCTAGATGAAACTGTACAGAACTGATAAACCAGTGCAGTAAGTGGGGCATTTTGTCAGGCAAGTGTAGGAAACTGCTGCTGATACCATCAGCAACTTCAGCCTGAATCTGAATGCAGCTCAGTGCTCACACAAGGGAACAAGCTTGTCTGAACTCTGGAGCAGTTTACCAGAAAAACAGTAAGCTCTGAGAGTTCAACAAATGCTCCAACACTTTACACAGCGTACAGGGGAAGCTAAAGATGCTTAGCACTTCTGGAAGATGCAGTCATAGGTTTTGTGGTCAATGAAAAATCATACATGACATATTACATGTGCAATGAACCTGCAGAGAAATATCGCCACTCTTCTGAAACAGTATTCCAGAGGAATAAGAATGTGCACATCTTCACAGATATCTGTAAAAAGTAAGAATTTAACATACGCAACAAAGTTCAGCCTTTGCAGCCAGAGAGGTTTCTTTTTGTTCTTAAGCTTGCTAAAAGCAGTCTCCACATTTTGCCTCTCAATTTTTCAGGAGTAGAAAATTCTTTGAACTTCAATTTTACTTTGCCTTGAAACAAGTGGTTTACCAGTTCTTCAAACTGACTGGGATTTCTTCAGAGAAAAATTACCACGATAAGAAACTCAATTCTCCGTCACAAACTTTTCCTGCAGCCCAGCAGTACAAAAGCAAAACGAGGCTCACAACAGTTGCTTCCAGATGGGCTTTGACAGTAAAAACGCAACTTGACCTCACCAGGACTACTTATTTTTGTGTAACTGTTACACGTTGTTGAAAGACCTTGTACAGATGAGTTTTGCCTGGCTAACTTCAACAATTAGTGTTCAAAGTACAGAAACGCTATACAGCAAACACTGTGCTTTTTCATAAATTATTTTTCAAGCAAGTTTTATTTGGTAGAACAAACTCCGTTTTTTAAACTAAAATTTTTTTAAAAACCCACAAAAACAAACACAGAAACGAAGCAGGCTGGCATATAAATACTTACCAGACTACTTAAAAACCTGATTGTTATTGTTTTTTAAGCTCAACTGGCAGTGTGCGGGACACGTTATGAAGTCACTAAGGCACAGTTCGCCCATTATTTAACACCCCAAACCGCGGGCGGCACCCTGGGGTGAGCCCGGAGCTCCAATCAATGCGGCGCTGGGGCCAGACCGCGAAAACACAAAGCTTCGCCGGCCAAACCCCCGAGAGCCGGGCGCTCCCACCAGCGCCCGGCCGGGAGAACGCGGGAAGGCTCCCACGCGGAAAGCCATCCGCCGGGCGGCTGCGGGGAACCCGGGGGCCGACGGTGCAGCCCCTCCGCCGGGCGGGCGGGGTGAAGGCTTCCCAGCGCCCGGCGGCCCCCGGCCCCGCCGCCGCCCCTCACGGCTCAATGGGCCGCCAGCACCGCAGCGCCTTCGGGCCGCGGGCGTTACGCAACAGTACCGCGACCTTGCGGGGAACTTCGGAGTTTTTTTCCTCAGGGAGGGACGTGCGAACAGCATCCTCCACCGCCACCCCCGCCCCGGCTGCGGGACATCGCCCCCGCAACGCGCCGGCTGGCGGGACCCCGGGCCCGGGACGCGAGGGAGGGGGCGCGGCTGAGGGAAGCCGCCCCCGGCGGAGCGGGCAGAGAGAGAGGGGCTACGAAACGCCGCGACCCGAGCGCGCAAACTTCGGCGGCGGCGCGTCCCGGGCGGGAAGGTGAGGCGGCCCCGGGCGGGAGTGCCCGCGGGGGGCTCGGGGAGCCGGGCTCGCGCGGCGGTATTTCTACCTGCGACACCAACGGCACCAGCGTCTGCTCCACGGAGCGCGTGCGGATCTCCAGCCCCGCGTCCGCCCCCAGCCCCGAGGAGGACGAGGAGGAGACGCCGCTACTGCTGCACGGGGACGTGGCCATGGCGGGGAGCCGACGGGAACCGCTGCCGCCGCCACCTCGGCTCCCTCCCGGCCAACTCCGCTCCCGCCGCCCGCCGCTGGCAACGGCGGCCCGCGCCGCGCCGCCCCCCTCCCTCCCCCGCCCGCCGGGGCACCGCCGCCTCGCTGGGGCGCCAGACGGAGCCGCGCGCGCGCGCGCTCAGCCCCCCTCGCGGCCCCTTCCCCGCCCCTTGGGACGGGATTTAAAGGGACAGCGCCCCTTTTCCCGCAGCAGCGCCGGCTCTCGACGGCCGCCCGGTTCCCCTCGTGCGACCCCCTCCCTTCCCGCGCTTCCGGAGCGCCCTCAGCCTCCCCTCAGCCCCGGAGTCGGCGGAGGGGGAAACCCGCTCCCACCGAGAGTGTCTGAGGTGGGGGCGGGCGGAGGGTGCCTGCCCGGGTGAGGAAACCAGAGCGGGTGGTGGCCGAGGGGAGCGGGTGGCCCGCAAGGAAACGGGAGTGCGGACCGGTAACCTGCGGCACCGGGGAGGGGAGGTCCCGGCCGGGCAGTGAGGGGCGGCGGTGGCAGGGAAAAGCCGCTCTCTCCCTGAGGGGTGTTGAAATCACTGTTCGCGTTCCTTACAGCATCCGGGAGGAACGATCAGCTGTCTAAAACTAAACTCCATCGGCTTTTCTCTGACCGGCCCCTCAGTGAAAGGGGAATGGAACTCGCCCTGCGTGTCAGTGATGTGTGTTCTGTGCCTGGCACACGGGCTGCTCTGGGGGAACAGCTATCCTGTGCATCTGCTTCTGCACAGCTGTGACGCTGAAGCAGGCCACCTATGATGGATCTAGCAAGAAGAAGGCAAAAGTAATTTCAAAGAAATAAAATTATGTTTTTATTTTGGTTTTGGTATGGGCTAAACTCGCATCACGTTGGTTTGTCACCTGTATTTGAGAGGTACCAATGCATAAACGCTTACTCGTCTAATTGGGCTGGATGTATTTGATACGGCTGATTTTTCTACAGGCTTGTCTACACAAAATTGTGCAAACAGAAAGGAGTCCTTCTGGCCGTGGCCCAAACCACCGAGGTGCACAGCAGCTCTAGCCCAGCGCTGGGGTATCTCAGTGGAGTGGGGTATCTCTGCCAACAAGCCCTGTGGAGGGTCTGGGCTAGTAAAGTGGTCTAACATAACTTAGTTTCCTGGTCAGAACTGATGATTTGTGACTGCTCAGCTCTCAGACAACACAATTCTGTAAATGTGTCTTTGGCATTTTTATGCTGTTCTGTCAAGGGCTTTGTATCATTTTCTGTCTTCGGAAAGATTTCTGACCTCTTTTGCACAAAGCATCTTTTGCACAATTTTGAAACCTAGCCACGAGATAAAGGACAGCATTTGTTGTCCTTTGGAGTCCTATGGAGTTATCCATATTTATTAAAAAAGAAAATTGCCAGAAATACAAGTATAACCTCAGATAACAATATGGTCCTGTTCATAGCTGTTCAGGAAATTGGTTTCCAACATGGACTCATATTTTCTAAAATGACATCTTATATAACACCAAGTGTTACAGGAGCAAACTGAAGGCTTAAATCTGCCATTGTACAAAAACATCTAAATGATGGAGTAGACTTGAAATAAATGCTAGTCATGGTTGATAAAAGTGGTTTAGAACACACTTGAGATTTCTTGGGGTTTTTTCTCCTAAAATTTTCTTTTTTTCTCACAACATCTTTCATTCTTTTTCAGGCAATTTGTTTTCCCTTTACTTCTCAATGCCCAGATTCTGAGCCTTTGAGAACAATCATTGTTTTCTGTTACGTTTTGGCAGAGTACCTAGGTTGAGTGTGGTTGCAGCCTCCCCAGTACTGTACACTGGTACAGAAGACTTCTGGATCATATGAACTGAAGCACACACCAGACAAAGTGTCAGTAGTACCAGAGAGAAAGAGAATTCCTTTGCCCTTTCCCTCCTGCCCCCTTCTACTTGAAGTTGTTTCCTTCTTCAGAATTGTTGCTTCCTGCTCATTGACTATTTTATGAACATTACCATAATATAAATTATCTATGTCATCAACATCTACAGATATGAATCTAGGATTCACATCAGAAATAAACTATAAACATGTGCACACTTGGATGCACACATGGCTTATAATTTGATGTGGTCAGCCAAGTCTGCATCACTGAATTTCAAAGAGGGGTGTCTGTCTTCTTCAATGCAATAATGGATCAGACTTCCCAGGGATGACATGTTCTGATTCAAAGCAGAGTTAGTAGCAGAGGTTAACAATGACTTTGGAAGATTTTAACTTCACATCGAAAAAGAAAATGTTTAGTATAAAAATGGTAGCAAAAATAGTAGCTTAAAAATAATTTTCTACACAGATTGGACAAATGGTGGGAACTTTGCAACGCCTTTCTGCAGATAGAAGTCTTATTCCCAATCTACCACTCTCTTTTCCTGCTTTCATTTTGTTTTCACTAGAGAAGCAACATTAGTGGGTGGTGCTAGTGACAACACTGTCTAATTCTCCCACTTCTCCAGGTGCTTCCAGTTTAAACATGGAAACCACATGGTCTACTTCTGGGTCCTGTGCTGGGCAAAGAAAACGCGTGTTGTGATGGTTTTATTTTAACACAGTTGAAAAACTCTAGCATGCTGCAGACTAACATCTTTGAAGACACCTTGAGGAGATCTTCAGATGTGATAGCCCGGAGCTTAATTGTGTTTTTTAATTATGTTAAGACAATTTGAGTGAGCCAGTGTGATAGATTTGCAACCACACCTTTGGCCTGCCAACACATACTTCTAAGGGAGCACTCTTAAATGTGCAATGCACAGCACTAGAATATTTTGCATGCTATCATTTTCAGCCCACGTGATGGATTCAGGAAAGCGATAGCCCCCAAAAGAATGTCCCTCATGCCTGTAGGACATGAGAACCACTGGCCATGGCAGTCTCTAGACAGCTGCTACTGTTTAGTTCTATCTTGCTTCTGAAAAGCATTTGAAGTATAAGGATAGAGGACAAGAGTAATGCTTAATGGACTATATTTCTAACTTCATAACTTTGTCAGTGGTCAAGGGGAAGGAAGTGATTCATATCCTCATAGCATTATGAACATGGCAATCTGTTCCTCCTCATATTGTTTCCAGACTTCACTCAAGGATGTGACAGCTTCTGCTCATCTGTCCATGATCTCCCACAAGCTTGGGATCTGTGACTAGTGACAGGTTGTCGCACAGGAGGTAAACCAACTTGTCCTCTTCTAGCTCTTCACCTTTGTCTTTCCTATCTGAAGCACCTTTTGTAGGAGAAAACATTTCTGGCTGGCACAGTGCTGTGCCAAAACTCTCAGTCTGTTCTCTAAGCTAATGTCCCGCACACCCTGACAGTGACAGTACTCCTGAAAAGGACAGCTGTTTTGAGCCTTTATGCATAGGTAGGCATCTGACCATGGATGCTGGCCTCTTTCCTTTGATGGGAATGATAAGAAATGTACTAATGAGTATGTGCGTCTTACTTAGGGCAACAAGAATGATTGGGGTATTGAAGCATCTCCCCTGTGAGGAAAGGCTGAGAGAGCTGGGACTCTTCAACCTGGGGAAGAGAAGGCTGAGGGGTGATTTAATTAATGTTTACAAATACCTGAAGGGTGGGTTGAAGGAGGATGGAGCCAGACTTTTCAGTGGTTCCCGGTGACAGAACGAGGGGTAACGGACACAAGCTAGAACATAGGAGGTTCCATTTAAATATGAGGAAGAACTTTTTTTCAGTGAGGGTGCCAGAGCACTGGCACAGGCTGCCCAGAGAGGTTGTGGAGTCTCCTTCTCTGGAGATTTTCAAGACTCGCCTGGATGCAGTCCTGAGTGATGTGCTCTAGGGGATCCTGCTTTTAAGCAGGGGAGTTGGACTGGATGATATCTGGAGGTCCCTTCCAACTCTGAATATCTCGTGATTCCGTGATTCTACCTGCACCATGGCTAGTCTGAAGAGGCTGTCAGTCAGCCTCAGTTTGATGGACTAGCTAGCACCTGCTCTTACCTTCCAGCTAAGACATGTGTTCCCTGGTCTGTTTAAAGGAAAACGAGATGGGTAACACTAAAACAGTTCATATTTTTGCTAATCTGGTCATTTTGATTGGCATAAGGTCAGTGACAAGGACAGAAATCTTTTCCACCAGAAGAAACCTTGTGTCTAACCCTTAGTAAACAGGTTGATATAGTTGTTGTATACGCATGGTTGAGGCACATGTAGTAAAGCAGATGCCATTTATCCAGTCAAGACAGGTTTGAACTTGTGTGCTGTGAAGAGGAGCCTAACAGTTTCTGGCCTCAAAGAGCACTTGGTTTAGGAAACACAAACTGCAGGGAGAACAAGGAAATAGTGGTAAAGGCTAGCTGATGGGATCAGAGGGCTTTTCAGTAAGTTTTGATAATGAGCTCTTTTCCGTGCATGCTTATAATGAATCAGATAAGACACAGGAATTATCTAAATTAGTAACACTTTGAGAATGAATTTCAAGAGCGGGTAATTGCTCTTTATCCTCCCATAGAGAGCATCCCAGATATCCAGGGGTGAGAGGAAACAGTGTCTCCATTGCTTCTTTATCTCCCAGCTGCAGTCTGGAAAGCAGAGCTGAGTGGGTGAAGTGTCAGATTGCTCCCTTTCTCTTTCCTTCAGGTGAGAATAAAGTTAGAGCAGTGTGGGAGGAGAAAGCATATCAATCATCTTTCCAGCTGAAATTTAGAAATCCACTCTAAGATTAAACTTTTCCCTTGATTACCTCCAGTTTCCTCTAAAACTTGATAACGTCTTACTTCTTTTTGTTTCAGTGGGGATGTTTTGCAGGCAAGTTGTGAAATCAGACATTTTAAAGATGACTAAAAATGTTAGGCTTTTGAGAAATGTCAGAACATGGGAGGCAAGCATTGCTTGAATTGTCTAACTCTGATTGTTAGTGGTTGTTAACTCTAAAATACATTACACTTCTTTCTAAAACCAAACAATCTTTTATGTTTACTTCATACCTCATAGTAAAACACTTTACAAAGATGACACTACTTTTTTTACACAGAGAACATTTTATGTGACTATACAACGACTGCACATTTTTGTCATTTTGTGAATTACTGCTTTCACAGCGGGATTGCAGCAGTTATTACAGGAACTATGGAGAAGAGGGGGATGTAAAAATAATGTATAGACATATTCAAAGTACTACAGCTAGTGTCTATTTTTGTTCTGAATGTTTATCCAGAATGCCTGTGTGCCTATACAGCCAGAGGGTGATTTCAAGCAGTGGCTCCCTTTGAGTTTACAAGGTGGTAGCTATCAAAATCTTCAGCAAGTAACAGCTCTTTGTCCATGCTACCAGGCGTGGTACCCCTCCAAAACACTTCTGTTCCCTATGATTGTCACAAAGAACATGAGGAACTTTGTTTGCATGGTCAGATATTGCTAACCCGTTGTGGCTTGACTGCCTCTTTTACAGAGCACATAAGAATACAGTTACCCATTGCTAGTTCTCCAGGAAGCTTCATAAATCCTAGCACCATCAAGAGACTTCTGCAATGAGTAGCTTCTTTTTGAGAATACATCTCTAGGTGTAAAGCATACATTTCCTGTGATGTGCTGAACTCAAAGAGCACGGAAGCTTCAGTCAACAGATCAGAATTAAAGATCATTAAAATCAGGGTCTGAAGAATATATCTTACCTCTTGACTGATGTTTCCTACCCAAGCCAACTACAACTGTAGCAGATGTGTGTCTGAGGTAGGGAAGAACGAGGGAACAATTTTCAATCCTGAAAGATTTTACTTTTTTAATGATCATATGAGACTGTGCGGAAAGATCTACACCAGTAGATACTGCTAGAGTCACCCAAGACTTTCCGTTGTAAAACCCATACTTTCAGTTGTATATGAATATGCTGAACTTCAAAACTTTGGTGTGGTTCTCTGACAGGTGTTTGTCGCAGAATTATTTGTACTTTTCAGAAGAAATGGCATTGCTTTGTCTAAAAATTGTCTAAAAGTGAGGTTAGGGCAAAAAAATACACTTGTCAAAGTTGAATAATTCTTACCATTGTTTTGCTGAGAAGATCCAGGCTGGCTCACAAAGGTGGAATTAAATTACATGTATGTAAATGGAATAGGACAATCAGAGAAATTACTTTTGTAGTCTCTGTAACAGTTTTCCTAAATTTAGCTGAAGAATAAATTTCTGAAAACTTTTTAAATACATTTTGAATAACTTATTTTTCGACTAACATGTAAATTTTCTGAAACCTCCACATACATTGAGCAGGACTATTTTTTGAGAGCCTAGTATAGGGGCCAAACATAAGGAGTAGGAATAAATGAGAAAAGGGCAGGTTGAAGGAGGTCACGGTAAATTATGAGAGAATAAGACCCATGCTGTAAGGGAGACATGTAAGAGGAATCAGCACTGGGGGTGTTGGTTGATGAGAAGCTCAACGTGAGCCGGCAATGTGCACTTGCAGCCCAGAAACCCAACCATATCCTGGGCTGCACAGAAAGAAGCATGGCCAAGAGGCTGAGGGAGCTGATTCTCCCCCTCTGCTCTGCTCTGGTGAGACCCCACCTGGAGTACTGTGTGCAGCTCTGGGGCCCCCAACATAAGAAAGACATGGACCTGTTGGAGCAAGTCCAGAGGAGGACCATGAAGATGATCAGAGGGCTGGAACACCTCTGCTATGAAGACAGGCTGAGGGAGTTGGGGTTGTTCAGCCTGAAGAGAAGGCTCCAGGGAGACCTGATAGTACCTTCCAGTACCTGAAGGGGCCTACAAGAAAGCTGGGAGAGACTTTTTACAAGGGCTTGTATGAATAGGACAAGGGGTAATGGTTTTAAACTGGAAGAGGGTAGATTTAGATTAGGTATTTGGAAGAAATTCTTGACTGTGATAGTGGTGAGACACTGGCACAGCTTACCCAGAGAAGTTGTGGCTGCCCCCTCCCTGGCAGTGTTCAAGGCCAGGTTGGATGGGGCTTTGAGCAACCTGGTCTAGTGGGAGGTGTCCCTGCCCATGGCAGGAGGGTTGGAACTAGATGATCTTTAAGGTCCTTTCCAACTCAACTGAAGAAAAAGATGAAGCTGTTCTCTAATCAAGCCTGGATTTTTTTTTCTTTATTTAGAGTTTCCTTGTGCTGTCCTTTAATAAATATTGCTGATATATGGACATGAATCTAACACTTACTGACACTGGTGTGACAGCTTTTGGAGGTGAAAAGTCTCATCAGTTTAGCTTCAGCTGTGAATTTGGCCTTATTTTAAAAGAGACATCTGAAAAATACAGTTTCATCTTGAACTGTTAGTAGGACTTAATGTGCAGTTTTATAAAATCATACCCTAGGGACACTAGAGTACTGGACCCATTTCAGACTAACACTGTATAGAATTATCAATGATTGAGTATATTCTTCAAAACTCTCAGTTCTGCTGTAATATATCACCCAAAATCAACTGCTAGATGATCGGTTCCTAGATGCTAGGCTTTTTTCCTTGCTCTTTGTGAAATTCTTCTTTCATCCATATATGTTTTTCAAAAGACTATGGCTGAGGCTTATTCAGTACATCTGGGACCCTGCTCTAAACAGGAGCTAGCACATTAGTTTTAGAAGAATGCATGAGCAGCGTCACAATACACAGATACACGATAATCATTCCTCAGGGAAGTCTTAAACTGACCTGTATTTAAGGATGGGATTAAACTTTGACACCAAATTTTAGTTATGTCTTTCAAATCTTCTATCATCCTAGCAGTGAGTGTTGGTTGTTTTGTTGTTTGGGGTTTTTTTAACCGTTCCTTTGGGTTATAAAATAAATATAGAGGATTAAAGGTTTGAAGAAATCTCTAGCCTGCAAAATCTTTAAGAGCATTTGCCACCTAGCAACAGCCAGGAACGTGTGTCTCCTTCGAACAATCTGCAATTGTGTGATTCAGAAGAAACCTCCACAGTGTTTATAACTGCAATTGTAACTTATGTAGGAAGGGAAAATGCAGCGAAAGGCTCCGGTTACATCACTGACAAAAGGATTTCATTACCATAAGAAGTCCCCTAACAGGGTGACAAATAATCAAGATTAAAAAGAATGTGTGAGACCAGCAGAAAGGGAAACAATGATGTTCCTATTATAGCTGTGGCCTTTACAATAAATGATATGTCAGCTTTTTCATTTTGAATTGTGCTGAATAACTTGGTGATTTTAATTCATCAGCAAATGAATACTTAGATTAGAAGCTATTTTCTTTTCAAATTTGCATTTGCTAGCTTAGTCATGCAATAAATACCACATTCCTTGAAAAGTTTGAATTATCTGTGTATTATTTTTTAAATATACTATTTATAGATGTTAACGATTTAAAAATACAGATACTCCATTAGTTTGCACAGATATGTGAGGAACTGTATGAAAGGAACAATAACTGCAACATGCATGAGCTGGCTGACCATCAAAATCCCATTGATCTGCATTTTGTGATGCTAATGAGATAGTAGGAAAAAATTACACAGATGCTAATGTACATGGGTTCTATTTAGATTGCTCTCATACCTAAGTCTTTGCAACATCTGAGACTGTTTTATTGGGTATCAGTTATCCTAGTTGCTCTATTTTCCTCTTTTTTTTTTTTTTTTCCCCTTCCATCTCTTTAAAGGAAATAAACTGGGGATATCCAAGGACACTGTGTCTTTCATGCCTCCCAGACCTCTGAACTGTTGGCACTTGTTAGGGAGTTTTACCCATGTGACATTGTTAAATTAACCTGGATCTGTTCTAAAAAAATGCAGTTTCTAGACTCGTGGTCATAGCACTACTTAAAATTCCCTGTTAACAGGGTGCTAAAAAATACTTTGTTTCAATATGATTTTTTGAAAACATGAGTCATAGTTTCTGAGTTAACAAACCAGCTTAAAGATTTTGCTAATATGCGTTACAAAATACTTCTAATGCTAACAGATAGATGTTATGTTGTTGGTAAATTAGACTACTGTACTATTTGGAGAAATCATTAGCCTAACCCCTTACAAGCAGCTGGTAGGATTCAAATCTGTTTCTGGCAGCAGGAGAGTACATGCTGGAGTATCAGAATTGGAGCAGAAAATTGTAAGTGCAGCTGAAATGGAAAGGGAAGCAGCAAGCTATTGCCAAGGGAACACAAGGATTTTTGTGATAAGTACATTCAGTGAGTTTATCCTAAATATAAGAAGTTTCAGAAAACATAATGTAAATAACTGAAAATTTAGAAACCTCTCTTTTTCAGCCATGTTCAAAGTACTAGAAGTATTTCTTAGGACATGACATTTGTGCTGAATTGCCAGTGCAATGCCAACCATTTTTTTTTTAAATATCTTCGTGTAGACAGGCTTTAATAGGGAAAAGTTTTGAAAGCAAAAGGAGCTGTTGGAGTGTACAGAGCATGTTGACAGATTATTTTCTTGCTGTCCTCACGGTAGCCCTTACTTGGCAATGCTCCCATTGATGCAATTGCCAGACAAGGACAGCAAGTTTAGGTATGCTCAGGACACTTTACAAGTTCCTCTAACAGGAACAAGTTTGCACATCACAGATAGAAATCACTTCCAAGTCCAAGCTTTCCTGTTTCACAGTTACTCTCTCCTAGCAATTAACCAGAATGTGAAATCTAATTGTGTGCTTTGGGTAAGGAGAAAATAATTTCATAATCAAATATTTCTTTGATCCTGTTTAGAATGGCAGAAGTCCTGCTTCTCTGAAGACAAGAGAAAACAATTGATAGGAGACAATTTGTGTTTCCAGAGTTTCAGGCTTCTTGGCAGCTATTTAGTTCACAAGTGGCTTCAGGATTCTCCGGACCTCATTTAATGTCTATATCTGTATATGTTCCCATTTTGATTTCTTACAATACTATGTAACTTAACAGAGCGGCACCATTAGACAAATATCACTCTATTTTAAAACAGTGTATTTTCTAAAATTTAAATTACATCCTGATGGAATTGCTCCTACCTGTCATGCTCAAGCGCTGGTAGGCATCGGGTAGGGAATCAGCCTTTTCAGCAGGAGCTGTGCAACAACTGTATTTTATCTATTCCTCTGTCCTTCTCAAAGGTGATGATCAAGGTGCTGAGGGAATACAGCAAATGATAATATTCTTTTAGCTCTAGCAGAGCTCGTCCTTGACTTTGAAAGATAGCCAATTAGGATTTTATTTATTTATTTATTTATTTTAAATGGGAACGGCAGTGACAAAATGGAAAATGAAAACCCACATAGGTAAGTGTAGTCTGGTGTCCAGGTCACACATGTAGCATACAGAACCAGATGAAAATCCCTGCTTCAGCCAGCTTTCAACTATGGCCTTGAAACTAGATTCCTACTTCCCAAGTGCATGTTCAGCTGTGGATGTTTCAGGGTGGTGTCTTATTTTGAAGGAGTCTCAGACAGGTTCTGTCTTCATCCTGACACAAAACAGAAACTGCTGCTTTCCCCACAATTAATTCTTCCCTAAATCTAGGAAAAAATAATAAATTCAATAGGAAACTTTCAGTCTTAACGTTTTACTAATGTACTTTTGATTTGCTGCCCTTTTCATTTCAAAATAGAATCGGGTCTAAAAAGTGTGATCTGGAGCAGCTCATGTATGTTTATCAAGGTTCCCTGCAGGTTTACCTTTCATCCCACATATGAATTTAAGCATAAATGTTTTTCTTCACTCCTAATCTTATTTTCAATGTCTAAAGATACTTTAAGACGCTTTCCCCAGCACCTTCCTAATGGAAACTGAATGAATACTTTTGACTTCTAAGTCATGCATCATTTTGGATCTTCCTCTTAAAACTTTCTTAAAAAAAAGTCATATCTGAAATATGAGCTTCAGAGAAAGTTCCCCCTTCCAAGGGAACCTTATAAAAGACATGAATATCTGCCTTCAGACAGGTATTTTGCATATATAGGCTGATCCCAACAGACTTAATGTGCAGGGTGAAACTGTGCAATAGCCATGCAGTTTGTATTAGACTATTACTTCTATATCTTTTATCACTACTCATTTCTAGTTAACCCAACAATCTGTTTCAGTACCTTACACTTCTCCCATTATGATTCCACTGAAGGAAATTCTTTTTGGAAAGTCAAAACCCTTCAGATGCTGGCCTAAAACCATTCCAGTGGAAGTCAGCTGTCATCTCCTGAGTCCTCTGGGTCAGGCACAGGCCAATAAAAGGCACTTTTGTGAATCTCCGCTTCCTATAGCTCATCTTCTAGTAATCTTAAGTGCTGTTCTTCAGAGACTGCTGTATTCTGTCTTCCTACCACCTGATAACTTTTCTTACTTACTAAGGTATCCTCTGTGCAGCACTATGAATGCTCTCAGTTTTCAGCAGGCTAATGTGGAAAGATTACTAGGAGTTAGGCGCGGGGAACGTGCACCTACTGAACCTTACAATATTTATAGTCGTCGTGACTCTGCTTTTGTCCTCTGCTTCTAGGGCTGATAATGAGAGACATTTCATCCCTATTTACTCAGCTCTTTCTACATTTATTTCCTTTCTAATGAGATGGATGCAAATGGAGGGGGAGGGCAGGGGGGAGCAGAAACTCTTCCCTACTCTCTGCTGATTATGTGACACAGCTTCTCACACTAAGCAGTACTGATCATCAAGTACCCCAGTCACTGTAGGGATTGACTTCACCTTCTAATGATGAGTATGAGTTACACCTCTGCTTTTCAGAGATACTGACTCTTCTAGTCAAAGATCAATGGCAGCCTCCAACAGCAGGGAAGTAGATTTGCTCCCAATAGGGAGACAATACCTTCCTCTTGCCCTCTCTTGGCAGTTTTGCTTCAGAAGAATTGGTCATAGATTTTTGGGGGGATTTTATTTATTTATTTATTTTTTAAGAGTTTTTCCTTTGATCCTAAGAATGCACTGAAAGCTGATCCAACCATAGTTAGAGTTTCCTTTTCTGGATTATTTATGTGAGGCTGCTGGGAGGATTGATGTATGCAGTTCTCTGGCTTTTACTTCCTATAGATCTCAACCTTGGAGAGCATCCTAGGTGAGAAAAAGTAGAGAAGATGGTATTACTCTCCCACAGGACCTCATACTACTCCAAACAAAGAACGTACATGCATGGTTTAGCTGAGTAGGTGTTTTAATGATTTCTAGTTGAGATATGTTGCCATGTACACTTCTATCCTTTTCCAATGGATGATAGACAAAATCTTGAAATTTTAATTATAGGGAAACTTAGGGAAGTAAGACTGTAGTACAAGTTCAGCCTTGGTAGACAATAGAGGGAACTACAATCAAGGATAAAAAGGCTAAATTTAGCCCATTCCTTTCAATTTTTTATCTGAGGTCAAGGTCTTATTGTTAATAGCTGCCCTTGTGCTAAGTCATGTAATTTAGGTTACATGCTTCCATATAAAAAAAATATCAGTATGATCCAACATGGACGTTTAAACTCTTCTTACTCTTCCAACCATGCAGCTGTTAAACACTAACCATTCAATCTGAGAAAGCGTTCTTCAGTCAGCCTTAATATGATTTCATGGAAGAGGTCAGTATTTTCAGAAGCACATTTACAATCTAAGCCTGTTGGCAAACAGAGATAGCTGAGACTCCTCTCTTCCACAGCACTAAAGCGCTGAGGACAGGCAAGGCAGGCAGACTAAGCAGGTTTAATAGACAAAGCTGTCCTTTTTGAACAATTTCTGTAACACCTGTTATATCTTAGGGAAGAAAATAAAGAACATTAGCATTGTTTGCTGGCAGGCTATCATATAATTTATAACAGCCTGATGCAATAAATGTCACTTCTTTCAATTTTTTTCCACTGTAGGTTTTACTGGAAAACATTAAAAAGGTCTTATTTAATTTCTTCTACTCATGCTATTTGAAAGCCAAAAGTTAGGCTAATATCATTGGTTATAGATTCACTAGTAACTTCTTTTACTTGGTTGAATATAGAGCTTTTATCAGATTTCTACAGTGAATATTTTCCAAAGTAAATTCAGAATTATTTTCAACAAATATTTCATAGTAAGACTGAAATTCATTTTATGCAAACATATCACAGATGGTACCATTCAAAGGAATGAGTGCAGAAAATGTATAAAATCGATGCATCAAATTAATTTAAATATTTATGGAAAAAATGTATCCGATGATAGTCTTTTCAACAGATTTTGTATCCTCTCAAAAAATGCCAATCCCACAGACTTTTCTGGTTCGAGATTGGAGTGGTGTTGTTAAAGAAACATCACATCTTTACATTATGAAGTACAGCCCTGCAGCTCTTAAGCTTACCTTCCCTATTAATTTCTACTAAAAATATTTTTACAAACCTCTTAACTTGTTTTCTTTCATCAACTAAAGTGTCTAACCTGTATTTCTTCTCTGTAATCATTTTCCATGTCATTTATCTCAATGAAATTTGAATGATTCAAACAAGATGACTATTTTGTCATCATTTTAATGACATAACTTTTATAATTTCTTTATTGTTTACCATATAGTTTTATGGATCCTGTGAGCCAATAATTCAGTCTGCAATAACCAAAAGTCTGCTGATGAAATCTCTGCACTTAGATTAGTCCTCTGATGCTTGTCACTTCTTCCGTGAAATGAAATTTATCCAGCATAACTGAAATATTAGCTGGTGCAAAAAGATTGCTGGAGGACCTGTGCCTGCAGCACTTCCATCCCCTGTCGTTGCTCAGATAATTGGGTGAGCAGCACATCCATCACTTTTAGCGGATGAGCAGTGACACTGCCTTCTGAACAGAGAGACCTGGAGGGACTGTACCTGCAAAGGCCTGTTTACACCTGTGGTGTTGGACTGATTCCCATATGCACTCTCTTCCAGGCACAGCTTGTGACATCCAGCTCAGTTTTTAAATAAAACCTTAATCAAGTTCGAAGTATTTCTGACTAATGTTAATCCTGTTTATCAACAGGTGCACTTTGTCCACTTATAACTGTCAAGTTACAAAATATGCTTATTTATTCATTGTAAGAAAACTGAGGTGGCTTTGGTATATTTGAAATACGTAAAACTCACAAGTACTTGCCATTGATGCTGCATCCTATACATTCCAGTTAAACTCTGCTTGATAGCATATCAGCTTTACACAGTTCAACTTTTCAGTTACCTTTCATGTCCTTATTCTGCCAAAGTAATGCTCTTTTTAATTTTTTTTCAATGTGAGAAAAACGCATCACTTTCAGTTTTAGCTAGCATTGTTATTAACCAAAATATCCGTTTGACATTACTTTCAAATGAATTTCTCAGGCTGCAATGTGGTCTGCGCAGTTAAAAATGCGGCAATAAAACAACTAGACTTAGAAATTCATGTACAAGATGTTCCAAGAATGCAGTCAGAAGAGAAGGAGACAAAGAGAACTAGTGAAGGATAAAACACTGAGTAGACTCATTTGCAGTTCTAAAGTGAATGCCTTTATGCGGCTGGTGCCTTTCCTTTCCCCTCCTTCTCAAAAGGAAGGGACTTCCAGGGGAGACTGAACTTTAAATTTCTTTTGGCGTTTCTTACAGGAAGGAATTTCCTAGGAGCTACAGCAAAAAAGAACTAGTGATTTAGGACTATCTTCAACATATTTAACTCCTTAAAGGCAAGACTTGTATTTTGCAACATAACTAGATATATTTAGCTGTCTGTAGTTTGCAGACTGAGTTAGGGGAACATAGTTCAATTTACTTGGACATTAGCAGCAAATCCATAGCTAAGCCAGAAAGAGGTACCTGTTCTAACCATGAGATTCATCACATTTTTGCCAAAGTCTACATTTAGCCAGTACCCAGGGCTAAGCTGTAGCAGTTGTTCTACCACCTGGTGACCCTTCCCCAGGTGAGAAGGGGAATCAGGAAAGAAAGGGAGAAGCCTCATGGGCTGAAGTAGAAACAGATTTAATGAAATAGCAAAACTGACACAATCATTGACATGCAGCATATAAGGTTCTACTCAACCTGGTCCTTGAGGTCAACAGCAGAAGGCCAAGAGAAGATCCCCAGGAAGAATACCACCACACTCAGTGAGCTCCCTCCTTTAATAATGAGCATGATGAGGTGGTGTGGGATACACCTGTGAGTCAGCTGCCTTGATTGGATCTCCCAGCTGACTCGGGGTTACTCATGGCCTGCCTGCATGGCTGGCCCATGGGTCTGTTCCTGGGGAACCAGGGCAGCCGATATACATGTCATATCATGGTTTTTGAACAGATAGCATTCTGAATAGTTAGGACACTGCCCAAGTAGAAGCTGAGTCATTGGTGGATTATATTTTTAGCTGATGTCACCATCTCACCATCCACTCTACCCAGCATTAGTCTGGCTGTATATTTCCTTGTGATCCCATCCATTTGCTTCTGCTCCATTCCTGCCAGAGAGTGTTTCTAAGCTTCTCTGCAGTATGCTCCACTGCTTATGCAAATTGCTTAAGATATTATAATATACTGCTTAAGAGAAGCTAGCAACCTAAGAGCTACATGAGAAGCAGTTAGGCATCATTTATATCTAAAATATAATTCTGATTATGGAGTCAAAATATACCAAACATTGTATACACACAAAGATAGTACCTGTACAGTATATGGCTCCTTAATAGGCGTATTTATTATAATAAAGCCTGAGTATGCTTTAGTCTTACTTTCACACTATTATTACCCTTAATGCAGTGAGAAACTATACCAGCCAAAAAATTGGAGAAGTTATCAGTTCCAAAATATGTAATAATGTTTCATAATTACAGAACAGAAGGATCACTGCAGAGACAGATAACGGCAAGGAAAGAAGCATAGAGGCTGAGTCGAATGGCAGGATTTTTTAGCTGTCAAAAAAATTGGAAAGTTGACTAATATAACAGCTACACTTTGTTGTAACACAGTGCCAAATAGAAAAACACCCTTCAAACACTGGTATTGTTGAATCTCATGGGGAACTGCTTCAATCCTTACATAATACAATGAAGAAGCTTTACCACCCTAAACCAAAGGAAACCCAGACAGATACTTTTAACAAAAGGATTTAACTGTTTCTAAAACAAACTCAGAACATTGGCTTTCCACCAAGCAATTCAACCTAGATAAAGGAGAAGCATAGCTAAACCGCCCTGGGAACTCTGACTCACAGTGTCAGGCGTCCTCCTTGTTGCAGAGGGGAAACAGTTTGCACCACCCTTTTTCCTGGCACAGGCTGTTTCCGCCTCTCCTGCTCTGGGATGCAGCCCAGCCCACTGACCCACGAGGCCACAGTGCTTTATGTCCTCTGCCCTCCTCAAAAAGAGGGTAAATCAGTCCACCAACAGCTCTTTGTGGTGTCATACAGGACAGCAGGTATTCCTTGCTTTTCTGTGCAGGCATTCAAAAGGACTCACAAAAGGGCCTCAAATATTTGTGCAAATGTTGACATTTTGGGTGATGTCTTTAACTTCATAAAGGAAATGAAAATGTTACTAATCTGACAAATACTTTACAGAATTTACTGTTACTTTTTGGCACATTTTCAGCAATTTCAATATGGTGAGAACTTCTGTTGTTCAGATTATCTCAAACATACTTTAAGGGTGCCAGAAAAGGTGTACCTAAAGCATCAAATATGGTTGCTGCATCTGAGTATGTGAACAAGGTTTTATGCTAGCTTTCCCAAACCTTACCTTCAGTACTGATTTACTTATCTCCTCTCCTACCCACTTGTGGAACAAACTAAATTGAAGGGTACACTCCCAGTTCTGCTGTAATTAATTTTTAAGGTCAAGTAAGGCATCTTGAGTTCAGCTACTGATGTGGTACTGGTCCTTTGCAGCATAAACTTCACTGTCACCCCATCTTCTGAGTCACACAAATTATATCCAGATCTGGAGGAAATCTCTTCATTTGGTCCCTAGTTCTGTAAGTTCTGGGAGTTGGACTCAATGATCCTTATGGATCCCTTAGAACTTGAGATATTCTATGATTCTATGATTCTAAGTTGGACCTTTACCTCTGCAAATTGCATCCCTCTCTTCCTCAAACTGAAACCACTGGGAAAAGTACTGCAGGTAGACCTAGATCCTGTGGTTTTCTGGAATAGCACTCTCTTTCCAAAACTAGTTTCAAACATGACATAACTGTCCTCCAGCTTCTTGCCCGGGAAAGAATCTATTCCACTCCCTTCTTCTTCTGCTCTGCTCCTTTATGAGTCGTCCCAAGTGAGATCTAAATTTCTGTTCTCCTATCTGCTGGTTTATGTACTGAATCAAACTGTGGACAGATCAAATGATGATGGTGATTGTCTCCAGCAAATATCCACACATCGCCTGTGTACCTCAGAGCTAGGCTATGGCAACAACCCAGCTGTGACAGGGTTTCCAATCCACTGAGAGTCTGAGATTGTTACAAGATGGACAGCTTCATTAAGCAGGATATTTTACTGTGAACATGTGTAGTACTAGTGCTTTCTGCTCTGCAACAGTCATTGAGGATTATGGTTGGGCATTCAGAAGTGTGGCTTTAAATATATAAATTTCTAGCTGGCCCAGGACTTATTTTCATGAGACTGTATTTTCTCCTGTATTGTACTACCCCGCAACTGTCATGTTCAAGTTAGAATCTTTCAGCTGAAGGATCTAGTGGCAGTGCTCTTTGTGCCTCTTTTATTTGTTTGGAAGGGGATTTCCAAGCATGGTGGAAACTGTCATTAGTTCCATCGCTGTATTACAGTTCCTTTCTATCTATGTCTACATACCAGAAGAGTCAACAAATGATGAATGAATTCCTTCAGCAATATTCCATTGCTGTTATCTTTACAGAGGGTTGGTATCCAAAGTCTCCAAATCTCAGAATCTTATTTCTGTTGCTCCTTGAGAAGGGGAAAATCTCCTTTAGTATTTTTAAAAATCCTTTTTCTTCCAGCTGATGCATCTTGTGGACAGATGACTAAAATATACTGTGGGTATGGCAATGACTTCACAGTTCCTGCTTCCCAGTTTAAATTGTAAAACTTCTGACATGCTCCATAAAAATATCTTGTAAATTTTTCTCTTATGGGTGAATTTTCATTATAAACTGCTTTATAAATTCATCATGGACATAAAAGGAAAAATTCATGAGAGCTGAGCAAACTATAAGCTGTACTTGGCAGCTGCACTAGGTAATATACATGACAGAAAAATGGAAATAGAAAAATTAATAGTCAGTGGATATGAATATGAACTATGTCAGAGTTGTTCTAAATGACTAAAGTTTGACAAAAGATTCATTCTCCAAAGGTAATTTTTAAGTTATTGAATTTCCATCACTGTAGTATAAATTATAATTCCTTTGAATATCTTTTTGGAAAAGAAAGTAGAGATTAAAAAAAAATGATTGGATTTACTTTCCAGTTAAACTTCAATAATTAAATTCCTATCTAAGATGCATTTCTTTCTCAATATAGGTCAGCATAGTCAAAAATTGTACACGATTTCTTTTCTTAATAAGAGATATCTAGGCCAAAAAATTGCACTAATTTCATTAGGAGATTTCAGGGGTGGCTGACTTGAACAGAGACAGCTTGGTCTGAAATGTTTTTATTTCTTAGTTCAACTTACTCTCAGCCAGGCAGTCTACCCTGTCATTAAGCTGATAAAGTGCATGGTGGGGGCCATGGGCAATGACAAAAGTGACCTGCCTGGGAAGCCCAGATGGTTGAGAAGAATGAGAATATCAGTTGCATCTGAGGTACCAAGGGAAGGAGAAGGGACACATTAGTTTCAAACCAAGGCAAAATTATGTGGTTTTACATTTCTTAATTGAAATTTGCTAATTGAGAATTAATAAATCCATATTTTGGCTTTTGGCTATAATACACTTTTCAATAGTAGAATTCCCAGGAACTACAAATTCTCATTTTAATAAATACTGCTAGAAACTAAAATACACAGTGTACCTCATAAATACCTTTTACGTGAACAGCTGCCTAAGAACATTCTCTTGCTTAGACTTCAGTTCTACAGGTCACAGGGGCACGAGCGTAATAGCTTTTCAAATTCTTCAATTGCTACTGCTGTTTCAGAGGATTTGTTTCAGATTTGTGAAAGTTCTGGGTCCTGAGCAGCTGGGCTGTCCTCAGTCCTATGCCAATGCTGTGGGGATTGGGAGGGTGTAAGAATCCAGTCTGAGATAAAATGGCAGGTCACTGTACAAAGTGGTGGACTGAGATTTAGGGGATCTGGATTCCAGTTTTGTCTTCTGAGGCTTGGATGCTGGCTGGATTCCTGAGCCTGTATTTCATTTGTAGAAAGATAAATTTCATATCCCTGACTGTGACAGCCAGCATGCCTTGGAACAAGCAAGCAGTAGTATTCCATATACAGCCGTCCCCAGAGGGGCCCAGAACATTTAGGATTGGTGCCTTGGCAAAGAAGTGCTCTCATTGCTACAAGCAAAAGAATCCCATTGAAATAATTTTTCTGGTCAAAGTATTTTTCTTCATAATACAGTGTTCTTCATTTTCTCCCGAGGCCTTAAAATGTCTACATTTTCCTGTGCTGGCA
Organism: Podargus strigoides; assembly: GCA_028020825.1. Lineage (NCBI taxonomy): Eukaryota > Metazoa > Chordata > Aves > Caprimulgiformes > Podargidae > Podargus > Podargus strigoides. The sequence continues at coordinate 63,923,298 of CM051620.1, forward strand.
TAGTCAGGATTCTGTTATTCCAGAGCATTTGCATTTGGTGGGGATAGTGCATCCTTCCGTTCACACAGAATCAGAGCACAGCTTGCAATATGAACTAAGAAAAGCTTCAATAGATATGGATAAAATCCTGCTCTGATGAATTTTACCTCTAAGCCATGTGATACTTCCAAGTATCACAAGTATTTGACTTTCTAATATATACCACAACACAAGCTTATGTTCATAGATGTTGCTGTTCAACACTGGCTGAACCCTTGCTGAATGATGTTTTATTTTCCTTGTTTCCATTCAGCATGTGTCTTTGGTTTCCTCTTTTTAAATATTATCACAGTCACTTATAAGAATCACCACCTTCCCATCATCGTCTTTCAGAGAGTCTCCACAAAGGACAAACTGCCTGATGCTAACCAACATTTTTTCTTCCAAGTTCAACGTTTTCTGTTTCAGAGAGGATGCTGGCAAACTCTCTTCTTCTTGGACATGAGACACTGTCTTCCTTTCCATTTGGATTATTTGTGTTTTTTGTAGGACTGAAGTAGTGAGGAGAGATTGACACTTGCCCTGGTTCCAAGGAGTGATAAAAGGACGACTGGGTATGGACCCAGCTGAGAGATGACTGGGCCAAGTCTCAGGAAGGTCAGAGGACAGATGAGGTCAGGAGGCAGAGAATAGATGAAGAGAAGTTACAAACTGTTGGACAAGCAAATGAGAAAAAGTATTAAAACCTTGGAGTAGGAGGAACGTGTTGGCTTTGGGAATGTGAGGTGCCGGGGAAGATGGAACAAGAGAGAGATCACAGAGTGGGGGAAAATTAAGAGGGGAAGGGAATTTTGGCCTAATACACAGCTCATGCTAAAGCCTGATGTATGCTTGGGACCAGTGCCATCAGGAGAAAGTGAGAGCAACATGTATACCAGATACAACAGACAGGAAGAGATAATGGCCTCCTGCAGCCATTATCACCTGCAGCTGATATCTCCTGCAGCAATCATCTCCTGTATTTTTTCATCAATCTCTGTGGACAGTTTTTATCAAGTCACTGACTTACAGAGGCAGTGTAGAACAGACTTCCAAGCTGGGAGGTATGTCAACTTGCTCCAAAAACTTTTGGAGTGGATCTAAGAGCAGCAGGACTGCTGAGGCTTCCATGCTCCCTGGTGTGATACCAGGAATGCCTGCACCATGATGGAGGAGGAAGGAGGAGCATTCTGGGCTGGGGACCTGTCTTGCAAATAAACACATTTGTGAGTTAGGGAATTTGTGAATTAATGAAGTAGTGAATTAGAAACTTAACAAGATAGGTTAGTCAATAGTAGATTTGAGTCCTTGTTTGATTTTTACCTAACAAGCTCATGAATTCAAGTTTGATTCACAGGGTATGTTGTGCTGTAAATTCGAGAGGTCAAACCAAACCGTGACATTAGGAACTGGCACAGTGTGTTGGGGCAGACAAGTTGCCTTTGTTTGCATGTTTGGGGGGGCAGTTATCGGTTGATTAGTTTAATTTTACACTGGCTATTCTTGCCATATTTCTGTTTGCTAGTGTTCAACAGCATTTTTTTCTGGGCATTTTGGACTTTGTCACTTCATTACTTGAAATTTATTGATGTTTTATCTGAGCATAATTTGCTACTGGCAGATTATTCTCAAGTTGCCAAAACAAATTCCACTCACTCTCCATGCTCGCATTCCCCTTTATTCATCCCATGTAAATGGTTTTGTGGATTTGAATAGAACTTCTTCAGAATAAGGGATAACAGAGCATGGGGAGAGAGAGTAGGAGATAATCAGACCTTACAGAAGACAGTCAGGTACCAACTTAATTTTTTTTAAAAAAAATATTTCTTGACACTGTCTGAGGTGCTGGATATGACACCAGGTATTTCAAATTTCCAGGGAATGAGTCCATATTTATTTTTCAAATTAGCTTAGGCTGGCCAGAGTCCCAAGGCTCATTTAAAGGGGCCAGAGGTTTTATTTTGCTGAATACCTAGTCCTAGTTCTCATTTACATTAAAACACAAACATGTTGAAATATTTATACTTGGGACATTAAAGAGTAAGTAAACTACCCAAAGATTAGATATTCAGCATCGTTATGACAGAGAGGACACAAACACAGGTCTCCGGGTTCTTTGGAGATAAGGCACTGGGAAATTTAGGAGAAGCACAACTATTTTCCAAGCACTCACCAATTTACGCATTCAGATCATTGTCCCTAATGTGCATGTTTGGGGTTTTTTCATATTTGGTCTCAAACTGCCATTTTTAAACATTCTTGTCCTCTTCTCTCATTTTTATCTGCTGTAGAATTTGTAAATCCTTACAGTAAAGCAGAATCATGTAAATAGTACTTTACTTTGGTGTTTCTCTCATCAATGAAGATTTTTAAGATTAAGTTTAATGTGTTTCTGTATGATTCCAACATACTTCCTCCTACAATTTCATAGTTAATCCTAAACCTAAATTAATGATAAATGACAGTTTAATTAATGATAAGCATCAATTCTAAAGAAGCATTTGACTGTATGTTTTAATGTATAATCCTTTTTACCACTGTCCTTGAGAATCTTGGACTTTTCCCTTGAAGGCCTTTCTGCTAATTTCCTTTTGTGTCATATTGTGTCATTCTCATTTTACATAAATAAATAATCTTCCTGTAACTGGCTTCTGGTAGGACAGTGACAATGTTTAAAGAGAATCTCCAAGTCAAAGCATTGCTATTGATTGTTGTCCTTTTCCCTGATGTCTTCTGATTAGTTAAATGGATGGCATAACTATTCAAAGCACCAAGAATAATAAGTGTGAAAGCACTCATCACCCCTGAGAGGCACGTGATGTTAGGATGCTTGCAGGACCTGCTCAGCTAGGAGAATTTCAGTGGTCCTCTCAATGGCAAATTCCAGGTGATCATAGAAAGGCTTTAGGAGACTGTGGGTTAAATTCCCCAGAACCTGATGCTGTTTTCTTCTGAAACTGGAAATAGGAATGAAATTGTGATTTTTCTCATAGGGTAAAACATCTTCTGTTGAAGATTTTGGAAATCTGCCACAAGGTCTATGCAGCAGCTGTTGTGAAGTAGGGGGAATGGTAGGCTGCTGGGAACTGAGACCAACAGCTGCAGAATTCTTTTTTACAGCTCTCATGTTTTTTTCCTTTGATAAGCATCTTTTGTTTTAATGGTATTTGAGAATAGTTTCTTATGACAAAACCCTATTTGTGTGTCTGAGGTGTGAGGTGAACACCCCTGAGTGGCAAGAAGGTTCCCTGCTTTTTTGTGATGAGCTGCCTGGAGAGCACTTTCACTGGGTTGAGAGAAAACAACACTTTGTCTGTGGATAAAATGTGCAAGAAATAGTCACTGAACCTCTGGATGCAGCCACCCCGGTGTCCTGCGTCTGAAGGTGTATGTCGTTCAATGAGATACTGATGGAAAGCTACCAACTCTTGAGCTGCCCTCCTAAAGTTCTTATCCTCATCTCCTAAGTAACACTGATTAAGGCAACTGCCATGTCACAACAGAAATACTCAGTTTTGCAGGAAGGCATTGATGGAGCCCATATGTCCTTTCTGTGTGCCACCTCTAATCGCGTCCCAAAGTGCAAAGTACCAAAACCATATTTGTTTTCACAGGAATGGGATAGGAACTCATTGTGGTGGGCATTTGAAGGTGTAGGTAGAACTGCTGGGCAAGATTTAAAAACTCTGGACTATGATCACCTTTAGAAGGAAGGAAAGAGGATAACTATGCAGAAAATATCAGAAAATGTTTTAAGCAGGAAGTGTATAAGCTTTAGGTGTACATTCACAGTTCCATCTGATACATAATTCTCTACTGAATCTCTCAAAACATATTATTCTTCATACACGTTCTTATTAAGCAATCCAGCTCCATTCTTTTCTCACATTTCAACTCTGCAGTCATACTTATGTTGAAAAACTATACTGTTTCCTACAGGAGGTGGCTGAAAATTTGTTTACTGATACAAAAATGTGAAGTCAGTTTTCTGAGAGCTGAAGTATGCTACTGAATTAATCCCTTCTCACACCTTATGCTTTGTTGTGTTTCTTAGATAAAATTTGCTGCTATGACAAAAGAATTTGTCGTCAGTCTTTGCCATTACACTCTCTGCAGAGAATGGATCATTTCAGAAGCCTCAGCATATAAAATGAAACTGCTCTAAGATTACACCATAAAAAAACTTTTAGCACACTATAAAAGAATATAAGTAGCATTCAGTTACCAAAAGTGGTTTGCCATCATCCACACCTTCATCATCTTTAACCAATTTAAAGATTGCATTTGATAAATCTTCCCCTAACATAGAGAAGCAACTTACAGAAGCTGGAGAAGCTTTTAAGTGCCTTTCAATGGCTTTACATACAGACAATGATTTTTGGTAAATGAGCCTCAGAATATTTGTGTATTCTGCTGACAAATTGAGATCTTGAAATTCCTAGACTTTTTGGCATATGAGGGTGATTAGAAAATTTTGTTATATAACTTTCAAGTCAAGAGTTATCAGTTACGTCATTCTTTTATGCAGCATATAGAAGCAAGTATTCTTGTATTTATTCAGATAGATACTAGAATATTCCCCTTGTAAGCCCATATTAACATGACTATAATAACTATTTAATTCCAATTATAGAAAGTACCAGAGGCCACTGAGAAAAGTACATCCTTTTCATCAAAGTCTTTAATTACTTTCTCCTTTTTAAGAAGGAGCTACTATATTTTTTGAACTATATAAACCTTTTTTTCCCCTCCAGGTTATAAGAGAGAGAGTCATCCATTTCAGATTAAATAATCTACTGTCATAATCATGATTTCTTTGCTTGGCACACTTTTTTAGTGCTTCTGTAGCAGTCACTTCTGCCTTTTTCTTATCAACAAAATAAGCTGTTACTTCACAGAAATGCTGGAATTTATTTTTATTACTTTGTCTTTTAATATGCTATCCTATGTCTGACAGCCCAGCATGAAAAACTGGAAAGCTCTCATCTTTTTTGATCTATGCAGAATTATTCTACAGTGAAGGGGTATCTCTTGTTTTGCAGATGAGATCTTTTAATCACCTTTAAAGTCATGGCCATCATGTATATAGGTATATAATTCAACAAAATAGAAATACATGAGAGCTATAGCCAACCCTAACTCAAAATCACTTACCTCTTTAGTGACTGTCCATTAAATAGACAGGCATCATATTTGACTGTATATGACATATTAAACAGGTAGGGTAGCACAATCTTTATATTTCTGGAAGATGCCTAATGTAACATCTTACACTTCAGCAGCAGCTGAAACCCTTTCCATATGAAGTTCACAAACAAACATATAAAATTTGGAGTTCAGGATTTAATTCAGTCACTCAGAAGTCTCTCTAGGAGTGAGCACTCATCGTACTTCTTTCGACAGTTCCTAGTCTTCAGAAAACAAAAGGAATTTCCATGTTAGGTTTTTTTTTGGAGGATCTCTGGTCTTTCTCCTAAGCTCAGAAGGGTACCAGCTCACTTTCCAGTTCTCTCAAAAGGCCATGACTCTTATTTGTACAATGTGATCGTGTGTGTGTGAGAATACATCAGTGGCACAGTAAAACCTCCAGTTGCAGAAGGTCTCCTTTATTTATAGGATGCTGAGCCTGTTATGAAACTTCCATAAAGCTCTAGTAAAGCTGCTATTTAAAAAAATATTATAGGAACCAGAAGGGCTGTTTTGTTTCATGTTTCTGCCCTTCCCACAGTACTCACTAAACATGTGCAATAAAACACATAAGACTTCAAATAATGTTAAGCATTTTTCTGTTCATATGGCCCTACATGAAGCCTTTGAAAGGTTTCTTTTTTTGCATGCCATTTCTCTAACTGGGTTACAAATGCAGAAATAAAAGTGCGGGGGAACATCAGTCTTCAGTAGCCAACGGCTCCAATACAGCTCCACACCCATGACTTTGTATTTCAAGTCTGTAATTCACAAAATAACAGAAAACTGTATTTTTTCCTAGGTTTTGTCTTTAGATTTTTTTGAAAGATTTCATTTCCTCAGGCTGAACTCCAGCCTGGAACAGGTTTTAGTCAGCAATTAAATCTGTTAGTGTTGCCTGGCAAAACTCATGCCAGTAGCATTGACTGAATGGTTCAGCCTTCTCTGTATCCTTTTGACAAGTGAAGGAAAAAAAAGATGTCCCTTACAATTAAGGATGGAGTGCATCCATGGTGAAAATGGTTCTTCTGCCAGCAGGGAGTGCTGACTGACCCTTGTGGGGTCTCATCAGCCTTCATAGACTTGAGTGCATCAAAAGCTGCCCATTTTTTGACATTATTCTCAAAACCTCTGTCCCTAAAACCTTAGCTAAGCCCAGGCAGATGCCAGCTCACTCATAATGTGCTGTCACGAATGACGTAGTTCAGATCAGAAATATGCTTTTGAAGTGATTCTCCTGATTGTGTCCACTTACTGTGCTTTGGTTTGCATCACAGAGAGGTCTTGACATGTGTGGATGAGGTCTTCCTAAGTCTCTAAAAACACCTTCCATTTGGATGAAAGCAAATGAAACGTTTGGTTTGCTTTCATCAAATGGTATGCTTCAGGACTGCTGCAAGTGTGCTCTAGCCACTACTGTACAGTCAGTCCAGGTGACCAGACAAAAGCTGAAACACGTCTAATGTCAACATTGGATCATCACCGTAACCTTGAAGTGCAATCTGCAAAGTTGGATTCACTCCATCTGCATCACACAACTTGCTAATGTAGATGTAGCCTTAGCAGGAGAGAGCTGGGGACACTGTTTTTTATTTAGAGGTCAGAGTTCCTTGTTCTAGTCATCGTGCTTCCTGTGCTTGCATAATAGGTTTTGAAATCAAAAGGGGGGTTTGGACATGGTAAATTGTGAAGGCAGTCTGGTGTTCTACAGCCTCAAGCCAGCCAAAAGACCCAAGCTTCTTGATTTTGTCTTTTATGAAGCAGTAACTATGTCATGATGTCTACAAGCACATGCTTTCAGACTGGATGTTGGGAACATGTAAAAGACTTGCAAATCAAAATTTTATTTTTAAAAATGGGTCACTTCACTGCCCCCTTAAAAGAGTGCAGCAGTGTATGTATTAGACCCAACTTGAATGAAGTGGGAGGTCACTGCTGGTGTATGTTTGCACCATCTGGTCATCTTTGCTGTGAAACATTGTCCTTGCTTGGAAACTAGAGCATAGCTGACCTGCCAGGAATGAGATAAAAATCTGCCTTCTGGGTTGCAACCTTACCATCATTAACAGCTTTATGTTTCCCTCCTTGGCAAAGTTTTATGTAAATAGCTGAGTTTGGTGCTGGTCTCACGTCCTCTAAGTTACAATTTACCCTTCTGCTATGATTTGGTTTTGCTGTTCCACTGCCCCAAGGAGCTTCAAAGCCAGTGATGTGCCCCAAGAAAATTTTATCAATGGGGAGGGAATGTGATGGGACACAGATGTTTAGCAGAAAATCATGCAGCATCTTGTTGTCCCCACTGGTATTTAGGTCATCCCTGGTAAAATAAAGGGACAGCTGGATATGTGCAGCAGCTATTTTTGGCTTCTGGAACAATCACTTCAGATTAGAGGAAGGCAGGTGCAAAATAAAGGGACCTATAGCTTTCTTAAATTTTCGAGGATTAATGACTAGTCAGTTAGACCTAAGAAGGATGAGCAGGGACATGGAACATAATCTGTTTTAGCAAAATTTGTGAGCTGCATTGTCGTCAGCATTAACACTCAGGCACATCATGTCTACAGCAGCTGCTCTGAAGCCTGAACAATCAAAACACAGATTTCTCCTGAAACCGAAGCAGGCCACACTGCAGCTCCCATGCGCAGATGAAGATTCCCAGCTATTATTTTCTGTTTATTTACCGTGCCTGTGGAACGGACCGTGCCGGCCTCCTGGTGATTTCCAGTCCGTCGCGCCGTGCCTGCGTGGGCAGAGGCACCACAGCTCTTGCCGTGGTGGGAAGCAGGGAGGCTGCCTGCAAAGGCAACGCTGAACACGGCGCTGGGTCTATCGCTCCAGAGAGCTCCTGCTGCCCGCTGCAAGAGCCCAGATTTCCAGCCTGCAGTGGTAAGCAGGACGTTGTTTTCTGTAGCAATCCTTCCCCAGGATGAGTGATAAGGAGGAGATTAAACTAGCAGTGTGATCCTGCTTCTGGCTGTTGGAGACTTTTGAAGAGACTGTGCCAATGATTGCTTATGAGTTAGGAGATTAGAAGCAGCTTCTCTTCTTTTAAAATGCAGAGCCACCACCCTGGTTACAGTGGATGTGAGACTTGCCTGGTTACAGGGGAAGAGGATAAGAGCTCACTTGGGCTTAATCCAGTCCAGCGATAGAGAGGAGTATGATAAAATCAAGCATTTCAGAACATAATTATGCCAGAGACAATAATCTGTGCCCAAAGGATAAATTCCACACCAAAATTTTGAACACTGTTTATGTGCATTCAGGAACAATTTTACATCAAAGCAAATTTTTTAAATTCTGTTTTTTTTCAGAAGGCAGTGGGATTTTCTCTGTAGAGAGCTTTACAGCTTTTTCTTTAGAGAAGCAAGGTCTTGCATGGTTGGCATCGAGTGGAAACCAGGAAAGCTGCTGGACTGAGTCATAAGTAGTGGGATTTCTTGTCCAGATGAACCTGATTGTGTTAAAAACTACCAAGAGGCTGTAGCAGAGCAATGGGCTAAAATCCAAATTGCCCCTTATAGATTTCACAGAGCTACAGCAGGCAGCTCCCACTCTGATAAAGTGAAATTAAAGGGCATGTTTCAGCCTTCAGGGCCATAAATAGAGCACGTTGAACTGCATCTTACAAACTCTCCTCCGTGGACAGTGTGAAAGGTCCTTTGCCTTTTGTTTGCAGCATAGTCTCAGGTTTAATAAGACTGCAGTTTGAGAAATCTTAATATGCTTGTTCTTTGAATAGGAACATCCACTAGTCTGTCTAGTTTTCTAATAACTAATGACCTTCTTATATGGCTTACTTTCCTAAAACATATTTTCAAAGGCAAATTCATCATTGTTTTTTCTTCCTTCATTGATTTGCTCAGTCCTAGCCCTGTTCACAGGCCTGCAGTGTTACAAACCCTCTCTGATCATATTCTAATGAGTCATTAGTACTGACTGTCTGTTAATGTGAATAAATCACTCCTTCTTAGTCACTCTTTGTCCAAATAAAGAAGTCTATTCTGATAACAAAAATGTTACAACCGGTCAAGAATCTGTGAGATAAAATTAGAGCAGCTCTTTCTCAGAGCTGCCAGGAGCAGGGCTCAGCTGGCTCTGCCTCTGCCTGGCTGCTCCTCACTACCACTCCCTGCCCCCCTCTCTCTTTTTTCTAGATTTGTAACTTCCTGTTTGGTTTGATTGTCAAAGAGTATGGTAATAGCTAGGATCTGTACTTTGTTGTGTTTCAGTCTGTGGAATTACGATTATGATGATAACCTTGAAAATATGAACCAAGTTGAAATTACCTGTTTGCTCACAATAACTTGCAACAATAGCTACCGTAGGGGGTAAAAATCCGTCTTCATTTCAGACAGGGACTGTGTGCTTCTCAAGTGCATGATTTTGGTATTTTTTCTAAAATGTTACTGAATTTGGTATTTGTACTCTAAAATGCACCAGTTTGTTGCATTTGGCCATCAGCCATTTCTCACTCCTTTTCATAGCCAGGACGTGCTTGCAGCTCAGTTTTCCTTCTTGGTTTTCCTCACATGGCTTTCTGGGCTGCCTGAATTCTGGCACATGATGCCTGAACCACTAAACCTTTAACTGAGTGAAAACATATGCCCTCATTTACTCTCCAGCCATACTACCAGCCTTGGACTATAGTGTGCTCCAGCTTAGCTCTTGAAATCTTCTTGGGGATGTGGTTCAGAGCAGAGGCAAGAGATGCAGCCAACATTTCTAAGGGTGGCCATGACCCACGTTGTGCATGTTGTGTGGCTTGAATGAGTAAGTCAGGCAGAAACAGAGGCTAAAAGGTGGCAGTCTGCAGCTGTGTAGAAATATGGAAAAAAACCACATGTGGTATTGACTGTGAGTCTTTCTAGTTTCTTTTAGTTCAAACTAAAAAAAGATGCTTTCCACACACCTGCTTAAACTTGCACTGAGATGAATAGGGAACTTGCCAGAGAGGAGATGATAGCTATGTAAAGATTGCTTAAAAGCTTTTCCTGACTGCACCTCAAATGCTAGCTGCTCCTGGCTGACTGAGCAGTGCCTGGCTGTACACTGGTGAAGTCAGGGCAGCAGTGGGATAGGCAGTGCACCAGCAGAAAGGTCCATGCTACAGCTCGGATGTAGACATGTTTCAGTGGTGCTGCAGGCTTCGTACAGCAGGGAAAAAGAAAACCTGAAAACACACTATGCAATGTTTTATAAGCAGTACCTACTGTTGCTTTGCTTTTGATAACTTGGCTATCAATGTAAAATTCCTATGAGCCCTCCCTTATATTGTATTTTATAGATGCCAGTGCAAGTCTGATTAACTCTGATAGATGACTGAGGATGGATCTCTCTCCAAACAAAGAGAGGTGTCCTGTAACATTTGCTGGCTACATTAGCCTAGGTTTGGGGGTGGTGATCACAGCTATGGGACTGCTTTTTTCTTAAGTAATACTCTAATTCATTTAATAATGCAAATGTGGTCCCAGCAGTGCAGCTTTACTGCATAATGACTAATCTCTGGCACAGCAGGATGCCAAGAATGAGTTTCTCTGGGAAGCTGTGGGTATGCATAATGAACAGCTATGCCTAACAAACTCTTTATAATCAGGATTCTTTCTCAGATCAATTGAGTTAAATGAGTTTGCAAGGGTTCAAGTCTCTGACTTGAGTAAAACACTACTCTGAAGTCAGTGAACATTTAAATAATTTGACATCCTAGCCCTAAGAGTTAACTTTTATGCTCACTTGTGTGAAAAGGAAAGCCCGTGTAACTCTTTGGTGCCCTCAGTTAATGTATGTAGAATATGTGATACTGCTTTGTGTGCATGCATTTCATTTTCCCTTTAACAATCTTTGAATACAAGTCATCATCAATGATGCTGTATCTGTCAGTATATTTCAACCAAATTTGAAAAAAAAAAAAAAAGACAGATGTTTCAAAGATGGGGGTTTCCTGTACATTTGAAGGAAGCAGGTGAGAAAGGAGACAGACTATATGTATGGGTAGCACTCTGAATACTTTTTAAAGTACTAATTTTTAAGATTTCCCTTTTGCTTACTCCTGCTGTGTGTCATTTAGTGACATGAGGTGGTTTCAGTGTGTACAAACAGGATTCCTTTCAGATGAAACTAAGCTGGGAGATGCTCTCCAGGATTGTCTTTAATATATTTCAGTCACATATGGACACATAGTCCATGAGACCAGGCAAGGGAGGCTCAAAAATCCCTGAAATGTAGATAGCAGAGACCACAATGTCCTATTCCTCTTTATAGACCTGGTCTTATTGGTACAACACAGGTATAACAGACTAGTCTTTTATTCTTGGGATCACCACCAAGGAAATGAATTTGTACTTCTTAATATGACCATTGACTTGACAATATTTTGCAGACTTACCCCAAATTCAGGTGGATATTTTCCTTATTTTTCCTGTTAAATAGAAGTCTGCCTTGGGCTCCAGTAAGGATAATAAGTTAAATTCCCAGTAGACAGACCCAGGAGAGTAGGATATTTTTGTTTTTCATTGACTGTTTCTATGTTGACTACAGAGGTCAGAGCAGCCAGTCATAAAAATTCGGATGCTGTGTTGTGGTTAAAGTCACTTTGTAAAAGAGGCTGGAAGCATCTTCTTATGTTTTTCAGTTTGGGGTTTGGGTTTTTTTTTCTCCTCTACATATTTAATGAAGTAAGAAAGAAAAGTTCTTTTCCTGCCAAAGATGTTAAGTTGAAAAGTGGGATCAGTTAATAATTTCTTCCTCTTCCAACACCATTTGCAAATACCGTCCTCCTAGAATTTCACACCAAACAAGTTTTGTAAAAATCTAAGCCTCTAAATCTCATCTCTCAATTTTGTATCACACACGATGTGTCTGGCAGAGGGAAAGCCCATAGTCTACCCAGGGATGTCACACAGACCCTGCAGTTGTACTTTATAAGCACAGCAATTACTGCTCTCTCTTTGGGGTGGAAACATTCCAGTCTTCTCATGGAAATTCAGCATAGCAAATTTATTTCTTCTGTTAAAAAGGGGTTTGCCTTTATTTTCTGGCTATGATAACAGGATTCATTTTTTCTCACTTACTTGTCCAGTTAAAATTGTCATTATTACAACACCATGTCTGGCTTCTCTGGCTCTAGAGTTTATCAGAGCAAGTCACCACTAGGATGGGAAACCCAGGATGGTCTGCTGAAGAGCTGGTAAAAAGATATAAAAATTTGATTACATATAAAGTTGTAAAATAAAAGTAAGGGAACCTCCCTGGGTTATCTTCTGTGTTCCTTCTTCCAATGCTTGATGGCAAGCATAAACCTGAGGACTGTTTCAGAAGGCCAGATCTTTTTGCCTGAATTTTTGACCAAGTCATCAGGACCTAGATCTCCTTCCTGTGTGGTATGTGAGAGTGTATATGAGAACTACCATGATGTATCATCTAATACAATGCGCTGCCAGTGAGCAGAAGGAAATCTGGGAGGGACTGCTAGATAAGGCTCAGAGAAAAAATTATCATACATTATAAAACCATTTTTGGGGCTTGTTGTAAAATCAGATGTGGGATGCTCATGAAAAGGAAACTTAGCTCATGAATAGTATTTGATTTTTTCTATTTAAGCACAACCACTATTCATTTATTAAAATGTCTAAAAGAGAAAGAGAGAAAGAGAAATTATTTCTGGTTCCCCTATTCAAACTTTTCTCTCACCTGATCTGAGAGACCTTCAAGGGAAAATGGACTTTAAACTACTCTTTTGTGAAAGAGATAATTGATAAACTAGTCTGAATTTCACAGCCATTCTCAGGAGCTATGTGAATACTGTCTGAAAATGAAATAGGGTGTTAAGAATATTTTTTATAAGGAGATTACCTGAATTTTGTCACTGGAGTTATGTGACCTAAATTAATTTGTTTGGCAAGGTGTTAGCTAACGTAGAATCATTTGTAATGTTGATATTTTTATCTTCACAAACCTACATAAACGTATAATCCCCATAGCCTAAATTGTCACTGCACCATAAATCAAAGGCATTAGTATATCTCTTCTGAGGATGGCATGTACATTAAATGTCTCTACTCATACACTAGATTAAATTTTATAATTAGCAAGATGCAATAAGCTTTAAGAAATATATTCACTAAGGAGGGTGCCCAGAAGATTTAAGAAAATCATATTCCTTATTAATATGTTTAAAGACTGTCACTGTGAGCAAAAAACCACAGATACAGAAATTTAAAGGAAATTCTGTCTCTACTCTGACCTGTAAAGACCAGCCTGTCCACAGCATGGCCAGAACAGCCAATGTGCCTGAGGTAGCTGATGATCACAGGTGAGTGTCTCTGGCAGAAAATCTGCAGCTGAAGAGGAATATTTGAGCCCTAGTCTTGATGTGAGGTGGGGACTCAAGTACTCCAGTTACAAACCTGACGAGGGCTACTGGTGAGAGAAAAAACCAGGAAAACAAACAACATTGGGCTGGTTGTAGAGGGATGCTCTTCATGAAGAAATTCTCAAGTCTTGTTCATGCTTTCATAAAGCTGATGTCTTTATAATGCTTTAGGTGTCTCAGAGGTTGTTGGGGAAAGTCCCTTGCTTCAGCCTTCAGGAACAGGTAACACCGTATTCCTTGGCAAAACGTGTTTTTAGTTTTTTTTCTTAGAGGGTCAAATAGAAGCCCATGTGGGATCTGAGACAATCACAGTTCCTAACCTCCACCGTTTCTGTAGCTTGCTAACACTGTTTACCATTACGAGCAGGACAAGAATTTTGGAGGGAAAGTTCAGGTAGGGCTGAACAAGAGCAGTTGTCAAAATCTATTCTGCAAGCATCCCACCAAGGATTAAAGGTTGGGGGTAGTAAGTGCCTTGCTCACTGCAGGCTGCAGGACTCAGCTCTGCCTCTGCAGAATCTGACTATTCTCCACTTAGTTGCTGGGGGTTTTCATTTGGGCTCTTTCATTTTTCAGGGCCTAATTATCTTCCAGGTTCTCTGAAATAATCTCTTTTGGATAATCACTAAAATGATCTGAAAACCATTAGCCAAAGACAGCGTATAGAAGACAGCACAAGCACAGTAGTTCTGCATGTTGTTTAGTAAAGTGAGAAGAGAGACCTACTTTGCCAGAGTTTTCATGTTATTTGAAAAAGTGTTCTCAAAGTACATTAATCTCAAGAAACATAATATGGCAGTTCCATTTTACCCCTAATCTACCATGAACTAGTACCTCACCTGATCCTCCTTTATCACATCCTAGAGACTATTAGGGATGTAGGAATGTGAGTATTTTAAAATTGCTAGTCTTCAACAAAGTGAGCATAGCCTGTCCCAGCCTTTGTCAGATTGCAGTAATAGCATGTGTTTTCTGGATACAGTATAGTCCTAGGTTATAAATGAAGTGTACCCACTGTGTGACAGAACCCATAACAACAACAGCTTTAGATGGAAAATGGTGTTTGCCTTTGAAATGTTCCAGACTTTGTCCAGCTTTTTCAAATTTTATTGTGGAAGGAAATAAACATTTGCACTTAAAAATACCTTTGCTGCTTTATTGCCATAACTCATTCTCACTGTATTTTTTTTTCTTGGATATGAATTGTATACTTCATATAGAAAGCTGTGCTCTTCAGGAGAGGAAGCAATTTCCAGCTACATATTCCTCATGAAAAAAAAATATTAGAGTGATAATGGTTCCTATATTTAAATTGTCAAATAATTTGCATTGTGAGGTTAAAAAAAACCCCACAACAACAAAGGCTGAACATTTCCAGAGTCTCTCCATTAACCTGTCTGTAAAACTGAGGGATGCTAACACTTGACGGTTATCTCAGGCTGGCACGTAGTCTTGATGAACTATAAAGAATAATGATAAACCTGAACATGTGTGCTATTAGTTTCCAGTTCTCTCCATGCTGTAGAGGACTGCGTGTTTGTAGTGGGACTCTTCCTTTCTTGTATAGTTACACCCAAAATACCCTACACAGTCTAGATTGCACAGCACTGAAAACTAAGTTTGCCCTGTGTGTTGTGGGCAGCAGTGATGCTAGAGTTCAGTCTCACTCACACACCCTGCTAACCTTCTGCTCCCAGGGTTCCAAAGTCTTCTGTATCTCTAGAGAACTGTTCCAGCTGCTTTATTCTTCCATCAGGTGCATTGTGCTGTTTCTTACAAAGTTGCAACATCTATTTCAGATAATATTAAAAATGGATAAATATAATGTGTTTGAAGTTCTTCTGTTTTTCCCGGTGTTAATAGTAGCAGATGGTGGAAATCAACTTGCTATTAATTTACTTTCATGTCAAACACTCAATATAATTAAGCAAAGTGTCATCTAAACTCTGATTACTTACTTTCAAATTAAAATGATGTGTAAAACAGACCTAATTATCATGCTAATACCTGTGAAATGCTGTTTTCAGTTTCCAAGCTTCATAGGCTTTTTAGTATCAGACTTCAAAGCCTCCTGACAGGAATTATGGGTAGGAAGGTCAGGACTTAAAGCTAGATTTGTTTAATATTATCCTTCATGTGGGAGCCCTCGTTTCAGTTGTTAATTCCCTTTGCTAAATTTCACACATGCAACGAAGCGTGACTATCGGTGATATACTCAGAGTACCACTTGCTCCACCTGCACACATAGAGAAAAAGTGGTATTCTCCCTGACACAAATAGAAATTATCCAAGTGCATCACAGATGTGATTTAAACCTTAATACAATATATATCTGTGTTTATATTCAGAAAAAAAAACCCTATTTGTGTTAGTTATTAATTAAAGATAAATTAGGGGAACAGAAAAACAAATCTGATGGAGGAAAACATCACCATGCCATTTGCTTTGTAATTGTGCACATACCTAATTACCCTTCCACAGAGATGAAACATTGGAAAGGACTCTCAAGCCCTTTTGCTTACTATCTGCTTTAATACAACATTTTTCCTCTATAAGCTATTGCATTCAATCTTGTTTTCAATGTTTCAAGCTACTTACTATTCTTTTTTTTTTTTTCTTCGGGGGAAAACACTGTTAAATCTTGTACAGACTGACTAAGAAAATGTTTCCAGATACTCACCCAGACTTTTTTTTATTCCTCTGAGTCATCCAATCCCTCCTATGTCTGTTGCTGGACTTCAAAACAGGATTATTATATATGGCTTACAGATTGCAAACTGGATATAGGATTAGTCTTTTTAGCTTGATCCTACCTGATAAACTGTGAAATAGTACTTGGAGAAGAAACCTTTTTCCAAGTAATGATTTTCCACATAAGTAATGCCTCTTTAGAAATACTGTTGCCTCAAATAACAGGAGAAAATCATAACAATCGCTGTGAGTGGGAGGGAGGATGTTCCATGCAAAAATTCTTTCTCATTAAAATTTCATGATAAAGTTTGAAAGTCAGCCTCAGCTAAACAACGAGGAAGAAAACGAAGGACCAGAGCAGAGATCAGCAAGGCTATCAGCAGCAGCAGCAGAGAGTACACATGCCTTCATAGCACAACACAACCTACAGGCAGAAGCTCTTTTCAACAAGGGGAAGAAATAAAGAGATCCACTTGCCAAGTTTTAAGAAAACTAGCCATGTAGGGCTCTGACCAGCCTGTAAGTGGGAGGCTGAGGAGAGCCCGTGTAGATGATCAAAGGCAGCTCTGTGAAAAGTTTCTAGAACATCTCATACAGTGTTGAGTGATTTACTTTTATATAGCTGACAAAACTCCAGACTGTCCCCATGACTCCCAACAGCCCTACACTTAAAAAAGCAAACTGACTTAGTTTTTACTGTGGAGATTAAATGCATTAATTTTTGTCACTAGCAAAGTTACAACCTCAGGGTACCGTGATAAAAGCCATGCTGAAGGCTACCCAGTTTCCACCATACACTGTATACACTGTATATAGTCCAGCTTATACGGGGGTCACATCAGCAGATGCAGGGCTCAGAGCACATCACATTCAGATGCCTTCATTACCTTCTTCCAGGCCTTTATAAATAATGCTCAGCAAAACAAACCAATTTTATTTTCATAGAATCATAGAATGGTTTGGATTGGAAGGGACCTCAAAGATCATCTAATTCCAACCCCCCTGCCATGGCAGGGACACCTCCCGCTAGATCAGGTTGCTCAAGGCTCCATCCAGCCTGGCCTTGAACACTTCCAGGGATGGAGCATCCAAAACTTCCTTGGGTAACCTGTGCCAGTGCCTCACCACTGTCAGGGTGAAGAACTTCTTCCTTATATCTAGTCTAAATCTACCCTCTCTCAGCTTCCACCCATTGCCCCTCATCCTATCACTACAGTCCCTTGTAAAAAAGTCCCTCCCCAGCTTTCTTGTAGGCCCCTTCAGGTACAGGAAGGCCGCTATGAGGTCTCCCTAGAGCCTTCTCTTTTCCAGGCTGAACAAGCCTAACTTTCTCAGCCTGTCCTCATAGGAGAGGTGTTCCAGCCCTCTGACCATCTTGGTAGCCCTCCTCTGGACTCGCTCCAGCAGCTCCATATCTTTCTTCTGTTGGGGACTCCAGAGCTGGACACAGTACTCCAGGTGGGGTCTCATGAGGGCAGAGTAGAGGGGCAGAATCACCTCCCTTGACCTGCTGGTCACACATCTTTTGATGCATCCCAGGACACGGTTGGCTTTCTGGGCTGCAAGCGCACACTGTTGGCTCATATTGATCTTATCATCCACCAACACGCCCAAGTCCTTCTCCCCAGGACTGTTCTCGATCCACTCATTGCCCAGCCTGTATTTGTGCTTGGCATTGCCTTGACCCAGGTTCACGACCTTACACTTGGCCTTCTTAAACTTCATGAGATTGGTCTGGGCCCACCTCTCCAGCCTGTCAAGGTCCCTCCCTTCCCTCCAGCGTGTCCACCACACCACACAGCTTGGTGTCATCGGCAAACTTGCTGAGGGTGCACTCAATGCCACTGTCCATGTCGCCAACAAAGATGTTAAATAGTACTGGTCCCAGTACCGATCCCTGAGGGACACCACTTGTCACCAAACTATACTCCAACAAAACTATACCAAACCAAACTATACTCCAACAAAAATAAAACAAGACCTACATTTCTTAAGTGCCACCAAAATGTTTCATGTAAGGACAATGCTTTTTATTACAGATGCTAACATTAAATATTTGCTGGACTCAGGAATGGGACCAAAATACCTCTATGTCAGAGCAATAGGTGAAGACCAGTCTCACATCTCTCACTTGCCTTTGCATGGAAGGGCAGTTGCTCAAATGGATCAAACCAATGACAGTGCTCAGAAGTAGAGAACATCAGGATCACAGGTATTACCTAAATGATGTAGAATGACTGAAATCAACGACTATTTCAAAGTAAATGACATTGAAAAAATGGGTATGCTTTTGTGAGCTAGATGTGCTTGTGCAAATTTGTGTTATGTGTGAGAAGCTATATAAGCACTGAGATACAGGGGCCCTGCCTACCTACGAGGGGTACTCAAGTACCTGACCATTGAATACAAACTGGGTGAAAATATAACTGTACTTTCCTTGAAGGAACTCTATTGCTTACTAAATGTAGGAGTATCGCAACATCTTATGATAAAAGATGCCAGTTCTGAAAATCTGTATCTTATTATGAGGCTAGTGAAAAAGAAAACAGTACAGAAAATAATATCGTTTCTGACAGATAAGAAGCATCCTCATTTATGAGTGTTGTGTCTTGCCTGGTTATTATATTTGCTCTATGGGTTGAGGGGATTGATAAAAAGCTCAGGCAAAACTTACTGCAGTAATTTAGGAAATAACAAAATGCATCAACCCTCCACCTTGGCTGCAAATAACAACTCTCTAGTGCAGAGCTGGCAGGACAGAAGTGTTTGCTCAGAAATGCAGTGCAAAGCCTGAACATCTTAAGCTGTATTCAGGTTATTGGACTTCAGATCACCTTTGGTCTTGAGGGTTAGTACATGTATTCCTGGCTCCACAGGAGGACAGGATTGATATGGTGGAGGAAGGTGGAAGGGAGAGATGTGTTACCTTCCACCTTTCCTACAGAAAAGACATGAGGATGGGAAGGATGGGTGGTGGCCCGCCATGTGGACAACTGGAGGACCAGGAATTAGTGTTAGAGATTTCAGCAACAGGCATAATATTGAAGAGGGAACATGAAGTATTTGTAGGGGTTGAAAAGGCTGGCCTCTGAGAAAGGCAAGAAGAACCAGCTTTACTGGTCAGAGCTGGAGAAGGTAGATCTAATTAAAGCTGCTACCATGAGATGTTAGGATGTTAGGGTGTTAAGCAACACAAGACAGTTCTATAGAGTATTGCTCCTTTAAAAAATATTTTACAGTGACCTTTTTTCTCTTGGTAAATACAAAATTTAGTTTGATCGAAGAAGGTGGTAGGTGACCAACTTGCCACAGACTCCATAAGGGAAGAACTGCAAATGAACAAATTCAACCAGATTTACAGGATGGCGAGCAATTGTCATGCACTGATAAAGGCAAGTATCAAGTATTTGCTCAGACATAAAAAATTTTCATTGTCTGGGATAAATTCTTGTCTGTGAAGAAGGCAAAATGGGGAATCTCTTCATACAAACATAATAATGTAAATCCTTCGGGTAGGAGCAAGGGAAATAATACACCATGGGAAAAACAGAGGCTATGGGAGAACAGAATATAAAGAATAGGTCATGGTCAAGTTTTACTCAGTGTCTTGCCTTTTAAAATTCTGTATGGAATTTAAAGTGATTTATAAGCATACACAGAGTTTTGTTGAAAGGGATTAAGGAAAAAAAGAAGTTTGGGGTCAAAAATTGGGCAAAGAGAATTAGGTGAGGGAATGTGTGATCAGAGAAGATGTCATGTGTAATAGAAAGCAGACAGAACAAGACATGAGGATTTTGTTGGGATAATGTGATGAGTGAGAACAAGTCATGTCCACAGCAGCTGGGAGTTAGCACCTTTTCAGAGTAGGTCACCTCTGTTTTATGATGCTTAACTTGGATTTGGAGCCAAACTTCATACTCCAAAGATGTGAAAACTTTAAATTTCTTTAATCTTCCTGTCTTATAACTCAAAAGACACTTTATCAGATACCTTCTTGTAAATGAGACATAAATCAACAGAGCAATCACAAAATGTAAACCTTAAAACAGATTATCTCAGGCTCCAATGTTCAAGAGGACTTTTGAGTTAAAATGTGATTCTCCTTTTATGGCTATTATAGATACAAATACTAATCAATTGCCATATTATACAGTTCTGTAGTTTAATATATTTTGTAG
The DNA here is from genome assembly GCA_028020825.1 of Podargus strigoides. NCBI lineage: Eukaryota > Metazoa > Chordata > Aves > Caprimulgiformes > Podargidae > Podargus > Podargus strigoides. Next base: position 63,943,743 of record CM051620.1, read on the forward strand.
TTGTGTGTAATTTGGTGTGTCACTGGACCTTATTTAGAATTCAGTCATAGAATGAAGCAGATGACTTAGCAAAACAACAGCTAACACATTTAGGTCCCTTAGACACAACAATATTTTCTAAAGTTTTGAAAGGCCAAAATATACACAAAGGAAAAGCAGAAGGATGCCCATGTACTGAAAAGTAAAATATTCATGTGGTAATGTGCTTGTAAGAATCAAGGTAGGACTTAAAGTAATTGGAAAGGAAGGAAAGAAAGGGAACTGCCATATGAGAAAATATGGACAAAAAGACAAATTATAACCCTATGCTGTTTATTTGAAGTAGCTGTTCATACAAATAACAAATAAAGGCTGTTCATACAAATAAACTGTTCAATAAAGGCTGTTCATACAAATAACAAATGAAGGTTGATGTTTTCACTTGGAAGCGAACAGCGATGTGAAACAATGTTAAAACCCCCCATTAGTCATTCTTTATTTAATAAAGCTCCTGCCAACACATTGTGGAATTGAATCTCTTTTGAAAAAACAAATAGATCTCGACAAATGAAAATAACAGTATGTGGAATAATAGTCATGCAGAAAATAGAAAAAAAACCCAGGTATTTTACAAAGATACAGGAAGACAAGCTATTTTTAGTATCTGGAAAGATTTGGATGCAATTATCTGTGATAAAATAGGGAAGGTAGATCCTATTTGTATGTCATAAAAGCAAAACTAAAAAAAAACCAACAGAAAGGAAACATACTGCCAAAGAGGCCTCTGGTCCTTTTTTAAAATTTTATGAACGCCTACCTAAAATTTATCCTATTTGTCTTTAAACTGCAGCACTGAAAAAGGCAGATCAAATTTCCAACATTCAGAAGAGGATTTTTATAACGTAATATGGCTACACCAAGATAGCAAAATTGATTTATGTCATAGTTTACCAGTAATATCGAACTAAAGTGAAGAATAAAATGCAACTTTCTTTCTCACAGTCCAGAGGCAAATTCTCAGAAGATGCAAACAATCAAAGATTTGCTCCAGTAGAAGTATAACAATTTGTATCAGCCCGAGACAACTCCTGTAATGCTTTGCATGTCTAGAGAGAGATTAGGTTTATTTTAGGAATTCTCTGAATCATGAAGCGATTAGACAAAGGAAAATAAAATTTTCCTCTAGGGAATGGAAATAGTGAGAAGGAAAACATATTCTCTTCACAGATCTCAGAAAAAAAAAAAAGGATCATGTTAAAAAGAAAAAGTATCATGTTTAAAACATTTTCTAGAATTTCAACATCTTTCATACAGTACAAGAAAATCTGTGTTTACTTCCCAACAGATGTTATGTATTTGAAAGGGGATCAGAAAATATATTTAGGTATAAATTTTGATGCAAAAACTGACAAACATCCAAGATGGAAATAATAATGATTCTTATATATCCTAAAGCTAATCACTACCTCACACCATAATTTTTTATTCACATTGATGCCTTTTATGAGGAGAATTTGGAAAAGGTTATGATACCAATTCCATTGGTATACATCTGGAAAAATATACCTAAGCATGACAGAATTACTACAGATTATATCTTTCAAATACAGCCAGAAGCTGGCTCTATGGTCTTAGAGTTTACCTGCTTATATTTTAGTTGCTTTTGTACTGAATTGTACAGTACAAATTGTATGTATGTATTTTGTGCTTTATAAAATAAGAATGTTGGTTTTATTATAATTAAGTTAGTCATTCTTTCTACTAAAAACTCTATGAAGATGACTAATCTTTGATGCAGTTGGATGTAGGCTGTAATAAAGTCCAAGTAAATAACACTATTTCTTCTTTGGCTTCAACAGGAATGTGTCAGCTTCTTTTTCACTTTTCCTTGAGGCTAAAGTTTTATCCTTTTTTTTTGCCATCCTTATTCTCACGCCCTGGTGTTCAAGAGGTAGAACTGTGCTAGGGGTAACAACATCATCTATTAAGCTCATGGCATGTGCAGACTGTTACACACCACACTGGGGCTCCTGCTTTTTCCTGATACCCACCTGAGGTTGTCCTGCTGCAGTGACCATTGGTTCACTGCAGGCATAGGGAGCATTCCCTCAGTGGAGGACTGTGGTGGAAGAACTTCTCATTAAGCATAAAGTTCTGCCATCTGTCACAGGCCTTATGTAAACAGCTGAACCAAAACGTCTTGGCTTCCCCAGCCATGACTGCTTCCAGCAAAAGTCAGGTAATGACTAATGACAACCGGGGGGGGCAGGGAAAAGGGCCATTGAAAATGGAATAATTTAAAACCATTCTCACAAAGTGCTAAACAAGAAGCAGAAAAGCAGGCAGGCAGGAGTCGTCTCAGCAGCTCCACTTTTACTTGCCTGCTTGATATACATTTTTGGGTGACTTGGTAGCATTTATCCAACACGTGTACTGTACCACAAACAGTCTGGGAATGATACACAGCTCCCCGGCTCAGCGTAGCTGATTTCTGTATGAGGCATCTAGACAACTCTTCAGTGCAGATCTGTCAGCTTCTACAGCACCCTTTTATTGTTTTGTCGTTTGTATTTTTTAAATAGTATAAACACAGCTAATTTACACAATTTAAGGAACATGCAATAGTTTGAGAAATGTTCTTTTGAGAAATGCAGTGCAAACACACTAAGGTGGGTGACGGAGTCTTCCAGCCCCTGGTATTTGGGTGCTATGCTGTCTCACTTGCATCTCAAAGTCTTTCTACCTTGTTGGTATTCCTCAGTGAAACGACAATTTTTCATATCCTCAAAATGAGGTCAAAATTCACTCTAGCCTCATGTAAGTTTAGTTTTGTTGAGAGTTAATGCAGCATGAAAGATAAACATCCACTCTCTAAGTTATATTACTGCTGACTGTGCAGAAGTTTGCTACTCATGAGTGAATTTCAGCATGCACCACAGGTTTTTTGGTATATGCCCCTTCTACTTGGTTCTTTCATGCAAAGCTATTTGCAGAATATCCTGCAAGACTCACTAGTGCAGAGATTGGTTTTGCCTTCAGTCTGTAGATATCTCTGCTTTAGTATTTTGCTTCTTTAAATGGTTATATTTGTGACTGGAAATGTAAAGGAAAATAAAGCAAAATGACTTACTTCAAAACACATTAGCATATTAGAGTTAAAAAAATTCAGGTGCTTGGAAACACCAACTTGAGTTATGTTGTGTGTGATTGTCCAAATGATTAAGCTGATGTAGTGTTTGTTGTTCCTATAAGACATTCTTTCATAATTTTGCAATTTCATGGTGTTTTCCTGATGCAAACTCATTTTCATTTTTTTTCTATTTCATCCAGTGAGTCAAATTAACTATGTAACAGATTAAGCTGAACGATGTAGGCATGGATCCTCAGAAGCGTTTAGGCAATTGAATAGAAATTGGGTTTCTAAGTCACATTGGTGATTTGGATCTTGGTCTTAACATTTCTCTTCACCCTTTCAACAGTTACTTTGACAAACCAGGCAGGTTTCATCTCACATTGTGGCTTTCTCCATTTGGGAGGTAGGAAAGAAGAATGGTAAAATAATGATCTATATCTTTGTTTAATGAGTATTTCTGATACTTTGGGGCCTATTGTGTGGCTGATTGCTGTTTAAAGTTCTTTTGGTTGCTTTAGCTCTATATTTTCATATGTGAAAAGTATCTGTCATCTCATAAATAAAGTAATTTTGTATAACGAAAAGAACAATGTACATAGGAAATTTATTGATGGGTGGCTTATTATTTTAAGTACTGAAATATTTACTTGATGTCCAAGGAGTAAGTTTTTTAGCATTATGTATAAGAAGGAGGCTGAACTCCAGCTTTAGGTGCAAAGCAGAACTCATTACCTTAAATCTGAAGATGTATCAAAACTTCCCATTTGTTACACTGCAGTTTCCTATAGCTGGTATACCTTGACTGATTTACCATTGGGATTTTTTTCCTCAAGTTCAGTCAATATTTTTCTCTTCTAAATTTATTTCCCATTGACTATTATTCAGTCTTATATCTCTGTAAGAAACACTTTTCTTGTTAACAATGTTTTCTTTATGCTAGTGTGGTATGAAGTCTGCTTCTGAGCTGCTTATTTAAGCCGAGCCATGTTAAATAGGAAGCACTTTTTATCATTCTAGAAATTACTAAATATCATATAACTTGTGCAACAAGGCTTCAAGATCAAACCCATTATAAATATATGTACAGTGGATGTGGCTGCATGCATATACATATGTGTGCATACAAATAAAATAACCCATTAGTATTAATTCATAATATTTATTTTTAAATGAGCATGAAGAGATGTGTCAGCAAAATATTAGAGAAGTTTTTTTTGGGTTTTTTTGTGAGATGTTTTTCTATAATGTGGAACAATATCCTATCCAAGTCATATAAGAACTCCTAGAACTGCTGCTAGTATAGAATTTAAGCATAAAGTATGATTTTAAGTATTTAAGGTTGCATTTCTAAGTACTCTTTCCATTTTTGGTGTGTGTACACCCTCTAGAATGCATTCCCATTATCCTGCTTCCCTTCAGAGCTTCTGCTTCAAAAACATAATACATAATCAGTTTGATTATGTGGCAAGCTGTTTCATCTTTTTTTTTTTTCCTTTTTCCCCAAGCAATTTTCTAGGTCATGTTTGCATTAGGTCTTCCTTCCTAAAAAAAATCAGACAGATTTTCAGTGGAATTTCTTTCAGCCAGCAATTACAGTCATTGTTTAGAGAGCTAATTTTGATGATATTTCTAAATAATTACTTTATTTTTTCTTCAGAAAATCAGAAACCCATTTAGGTTGTAGGAATATATGCCATACTTAAAATACAGCCTTCAAGAAAATTGAAAATAGCTATCGTTAAGATTTGTTCAGTTCAACTTCTTTCACCAGCACCATTTAACTTTCAGTCTTCAGTGAGATGAATTAAAGGGGAAATTGTATCTGAAAACTTATTTGAAACATTTTAAATTAAATCTCTTCAAGTGACAATATCTGCTTTTTTTATCTTGAGAAATGTATTTGAAAAGGATGCCACAGGCTTACATTACGCTCAATATACATTGGAAATCTTAACTTTTATTGAATGTGTGAACAACAACTCCAGAATCAATCAGTGGCAGTTAAAAACTAGTCTGACACTGAATTTTAATGGGCCCAGTCAGTAGCTTTAGGAATAATACTTGTCCTTGGTCATCCCTTCTGGTAGCATACGGGTAGGTACAGGCTCAAGGGAAAGAAATCCCAGCAAATCCAAGAGCTAGTATTTCTCATGCACTAAAATGCCTTCTAAAGAAGATCCCACAGCTTGCAAAAAGGAAGAGGCTGGGTTTATACTCGAGACGTCTAAGGTGATGGAGGTGTTCCCAGCTGTTGTACAGGTACCCTCTGCCAAGCTGGCAAATAATTTAAACTCATCTTTATGCTTTTGGTAAGTACTGTTTATTATAAATTTTCTGAGTGCTCCAGTTCTGATCCATCAGATGAAATCCTGACCCTGCTGAAGCCATCAGAAGTGTCCCCATGCTGGAAACTAATTTCTGAAAGTTTTAAATGCTCGCAGTCCCAGCAGGAGGCAATGGGTGCTGTGGGTGGTTAGCCCCTCTCCTCCACACTGTTCTGCGTCTTCCGCAGTGGGCACTTCATCGCTGAAAAAGTATGGTGCTTTGTTATGAATTCTGGTCCTAGGAGGAAATTGTCATCCAGAAAATGAACGTAATAATACCCCTCTGCCTAACAGTGATATTATAAAGGAAAATATAATTCATACATTTTTTTTCTGAGACATTCAGGTACTGTGGCAGTAGAAATCACAAAAATTAAAAAGAAAAAGGCTATTAGGAAAAGAATAATTCTGTGCTAAGAATACTGTACAGCAAATAAGGCTTAGGGCCACAATATAACTAATGAGGAGAAACTGAAATACTGAATAGCTGCCTCATTCACCAGGTTGCTATTGGAGGCAAGCAAGCTACAGCAAAAATAGCAGGCAGTAATTTGAGTATGAGGTAGCTTCATTAATGATTACTTCATAAGGCATGTATACAATGAAGACAAATATAGGCTAAGTTTAATAACTACAAGAAGAGAGCCCCTAACATTTGAGTACTTGGCTTTGCTAATTTAACAACTTTTAAACATTATTCTATAGAATTAAACTGCATACAATTAAACCTAACATATGATTGTTGCTTTTTATAGTATCATACAGAATGACCTGTGTCTAATAATACATAATCCTTTACACCAACGAGATCTCACTCATTTAAAGAAAGCATAAACCTTTGATTTAATCTATCAACGACCAGATTTCTTCTCAACATGCATTCAATTAACAACACATGCAATATATATCCGACACTGTATTCTCCTCATAAAACCAGAAAAGACAGAGGAGGCTAAACATGCGTATACTAGGCTGGAAACATTCTGCAGGAAGTGAAAACATATTTGCAACATTATTATATCATCACATCATTGTCTAGACATAATTAGACAAATATATTAAATACTATTTCTCATTTTCTGACTAGTGTTGTATTTTCTCAGTCTCTATCTAAAAGCTTGCAGGCATAACTGAGTTGGGTAGGCAGCATATGAAGATCGCTAAGCCACCTCTGCCTGCAGAACCTAACTTGCAGACATGATTTTACCATCAAAATGACTATTTTGCTATTGGAATTACAGAAGTTACTCCAACATCTAACTGGTGAATTTATTTTATGCTAAAGAAGCCTTTTGTTGGTATGAATAGTATCCCCCTTATGGGAATTTATTGATGTAGCTCCACTGGCAGAACCAAACTGGGACACATAAAAGATGTGAACAAGGCTGTGGAGTGACTTCTGAAGTCTGCTTAGGCACCATCAAAACCCTTTCTGATGTTCAGTGAATAGAGTTATTTTTGTGCCTCAAAAATTACACCAAAGGGGGAAAAAAGAGGAAGATTAATTTTATATATATTTCTGAAACATGAAGATGTCATTTTCTGGGAAGATGAAGGAAAACAGCGAGGACAGATTTGAGTTCAGTAAGGACACCAGCTATGAATGGAGACTGGTAGTTGGTGGCTAGCCCAGAGTATATCCTTTTCCATCCGTGTAACATCACTGACCACTGCCATTACTTCCTTAAAATGCACATGCTCCTAAAAGGTGTATTGGTTCTGCTGTGATTATCAGATATGCTAAATTTCTTGTACACTGTTGTATACATATTTCAGTTTTTAGACATAAGAGATGATCCTTTCACTTCAGAATACATAAAAGATCTTTCTTGGGTTAGACCAAAGGCCCAGGGTCCCGTATGAATGAGGACTTGGTCAGACATAATACTTAGGGAAAGTGTGTAAGAAACTGGGGTCAACTAGGCTGATTTGTGCGGATGCAGACCCATCTTCCCGTGGTTTTTGGCCATACCACCATGATCCTGTTACAGCATTCCCCACGGCACATCCAAGACCATATTCCATGTTGATTTATCCCAGTGCTGGGAGGTGTCGGGGTGGGAGGGGGGTGACAATGCCAGACCTTCATGGCAGTCACTGGCAATACCTGGTGCTACAGCCCCCCCACAATATGCACCCTGGAGTTGCCTGGGAAAGCACCATCCTTGAGGTGGTGGTCTGAGGCTGCGAGGACTGGCCCCATGGCAGCATGGGGGTGCAGTGCCCTTGCACCTTCACGCATGATGCGCACTTCCAAATTCCTCCAACACAAGCAGCCCCCGGGGCCCCCCTGTTTACAGGACACCAGCAGCAGCAGGTTATCGATCACATGAGTAAATTTCTCCTGTCACTGAGGAATCCCCCACCCAAATCCGTCTTGGAAAAGCCTGCACTTATGCTCACAATCATGGTCAGAGCCAGCTTCGTTCCTACAGCAACAAACGCAACTCCTACAACACGCTCCAGCTTTTTGGCAGAGCTTGACCTCCTCCTGCTGGAGCCCTGACTCCCACCTGGTCAAGGCACGCAGAGAAGGGGGCTGCTGCCCCGCAGCCATCCTGGGCAGCCTGGGACAGCACTCTGCAGTTAATGCATGCTTTGATGGCTGAATCCATGCATTCTTGTGCAAGGAGTCATCTGTTCCCTTAGCAGCTAACACTTCTGGCTCTATCTTGTATGGGATCGGGCACAGTTTCCTTCCTCTCATACTCCCTGGAAAAAGCTGTGCCCAGCTGCAACGTTTTTGCATCAGGTTACAGCACTGCCAACAGCCAGTGTTCATGCACATGCCAGCCAGTATTCATGAATGCGCAGGCACATGGGGAAATAAAGGCTAGGCAGGAGTGGTTTGGGGCCCAAAGTGTTCCCTGTGCTACGCAGCGTGCTTCCCCCAGATGCCTGCTTGCTTTCTGCCACTTCTCCTCCTGCCCCCCCTGTTCTCTGCACAGCCACACAGAGCTGTCTGCTTCCCTCAGCCACAGGCTTTCCAGCTTTTCAGTTCAGATCCGAGGATTTCAGGACATGCCAGGTGCGATGTGGGGGCAAGAAGCACAGGACGGTTGTAGGGAGTCACATCTCTCTTTCCTCTCCCTTTCTGCTTTCTGTGGCAGGTTACTCCATTCATAGTCCAGCCTGGCCTCTGCTCCAGGGCCTTCTGCCTTTGGAGGCAGGATGGATGTCTCGAAGGTCCTGCAGAGACTCCTGCCCAGCCCCTGGGACAGCCAGTGGCATTTGCAGCCACTGGGAACCCATGAAATTCTTGAGCCTGTGAAACCAAACAGTTCACAGCACATCCATGTCATACCCTCTCATGATCACACTTTAGGCCAGTGACCATGCAAGTAAAGCTAGAATATCACCGCAGTATTTATCTTTCTTGATTTGCTTTTAATTTCTTGGGTAGGAAGGGCAATAAATATATCAATAAATCAAAAAATAAAACCGTAACAGATGGAATTCTGTAATCCGCTATGATTGCATCTTTTGTCTTGAAAAACAGAGGTACTCAAACATACCAGACCTCCCCATGGGGGCCCTGGCCACTGCTCAGCTGCAAATTCCCATCATGTGATGCTGAGTGACATGGTTTAGTGGTGACTTGGCTGTGCTGGGTCAGCGGTTGGACTTGATGATCTTAGAGACCTTTTCCAACCAAAGCGATTCTATGATTTCTGTGGCACTTATTCGAGGGCATCATCAATAAACTGCAGCATTAAACACAGCGGAACCCAGTGACTTAAGAACGATTCTTGATGAGAGGGCGGGTTTACAGGTGCTGGGGACAGATGGACAATGACACCACGGTCCCTGGCGCTCTGCCCAGCTCTCCCCTGGCATTTCTGCCATCATCCTCTGCGCACAGAAAAAACCCACCCAAAACCGAGACAAGTTTTAAACTTTTTAAACCTTTCAGTGTTTGATAAAAGGTACAATAAAGATCAAAACTCTCCCCCCTAAAAAAGCCTCCACAAAACAAACCCCAGCCTGATGGCGCTTCCACCGGTTTCCATGCCCTGTTTTGGGCCGACCCACGGCCGTGGGCTAGCCCCGCCCCCGCCCGTCAGCCCCCGCCCCCGCCCGTCAGCCCCCGCCCCCCGCCCCCAGGCCCCGCCCCCTCAGGGCGCCGCGCGGGGTCGTTGCTACGGGAGCTGCGTGAGGTCGCGCACGCGGCGGGGAGGAAGATGGCGGCGCCCGTGGAAATGTGTCACGTCGCCTGTTGCGCCAACCGGACGGGCGGTGGGGCCGTGTCCTGGGGACGCGGGGGGCTCCTCGCCTTTGGCAGCTGCCGCGACGTTGTCCTCTACGATCCGGCGGTGAGCGGATGCGCTGTGGGAGCGGGACCGGGGCCGGGGCCGTGGTGGGCAGCGCGGCCTCACGCTCGGTGTTTTCTCTCTCCCCCGCAGGCGAGGCGGGCGGCCGCCGCCCTCCGCGGCCACGCCGGCAGAGTGAACTGCGTGCGGTGGATCCGCCGGCGGGACGGCGGTGAGCAGCGCGGTCTTTCTCCTCCGCCTCCCCGTCCCCTCGGGCCGGAGGGCGGCGGGAGGCGGGGGTGTGCGTGGCGGTGGTGCCGGCGCCGCGCTGACACCGGGTGTCAGCTGCCCTGCCCGCGGCTGGGGAGGTGAGGCGGGAGGGTCGGCCGCCGAGGGGCTGCGGTGTAAGCGGAGGGACGCGGGGAGCTCCAGCGCTGCCTCTTGCCTTGAGCCCGGCTGCCCGGTGGGTGTTGTGACAGGTTCGTGTGATGTGCCAGTTGCCGTTTTGGAGGGGCAGTCCTGAGGTGAGCACATTCCTTTTGGATAGCGATAGAGACTGCGATCCGTTCGACTGGTTGCACTAAAACATTTTCTTCTTAAAATCGGTTAAGAGAAATTATTTTCAGGGAACTTGGGAATTAAATTTTCATGTCAAGCTTGGAATTCTGTTTGGTTAGATTTCTCTTGCTCTATTTTCCTGTCCTCCAAAAAGACCAAACAACAACAACAGCAAAGGAAGATACTAGATCACACTGTTGGATTTGAGAATTGTTTTGGAAAAGGTATATTTATCACGTTCATACAGAACTGTAAATATTTCTAGAACTTTTTATGTTGTCTTAGAGAACACCTTTGCTCTCAAGCTGTCCTGCATAGTGCAGCTCATGTGATTTTGATGGAAACTTTACTTACAGTTGATACATGATATTTTGTGACCAGTAACCAGTGTAACTGCGTATGTTGTTGGCCGCTGTTACAAAGTCAGTGTTTGCAAAACTTACAAGAATGTATTTTTTAGCTTCTGAAACAGAGTTAATTTCTGGTGGATCTGATAAACAACTCATTCTTTGGAAATGGAGTGGAACAGAAACATGGAATAATCAGGTAAGCAAAAATAACCTCTTTTTAAAGCTTCCCCCCCCGCCGTTGCCTTAGTTTCTCACATACCACAAGTTATCTGTTTGTCTGTATTTCTTATTCATACCTCTTTGTTTTACATTGACTATTGAACCCTATGTGTATCTCCTTCAAATTGTTGGTATTTTCTCATGCTATGTTTTACTTTAAATGTTGTTTCTTCTTTCTGTAGTTTACCTTTTTCAAATCAGCCTTCCTTAAGAAATTAGCTAACCAGTCATCAGGCGGATTTGTCTAGCATGTCTAAAAGATACTGTTTGTCTGTTCAGCTTTCTGTTCTCATGTAGCACCTTCCTTTAAACCGTCTTAAAATCTTCAAACCATGAAGTTCATTTTTAGTTGGCTAAACTAAAGAGCCTCCAGAATGAACTGAAATTTATATGAAAAAATAATTTAATTTATTATATAACTTCTAAAAATCTTACTTATTAGGCATTGGTTTGGGAATGGCTGTGTAGATAATCGATTTAAGACACTATCTCAAACTAGATTAGACTTGGCATTTTGAAATGCACGAGACTGCATGAGAGGTGGAAATGCACATAGGCTGATGGGGGAGTGTTCTCGGAAATCATTTCTGATTCTGATCAGTTGTAACTGTTTACATATTTATTTAAAATAACTTACAGATTTCTTTATTAACCTTTTCCTCTGATGTGATGCACAGCCTCATGGCAGTCTTTGAAAAAGAGTGTGGCTAAATGTGCTGTTATAATGACAGTTCTAGACTAGTGTAAATTCTTAAAATCAGACAAAGTTCTGTATCAGAACTGTATCTATTTTGGAAAGAGATGTCAAGTGTGTTTATGACAAAATTTGGATAAATGCTGGATGACTTCTGGTTGAATTAAAAGCTCCTCATTTTGTTCATTGTGTTTGTGAGAAACAGATTACAACCTGAATCGCCCGTATTTGTTCATTAAGAAAGTAGGTGCTTAAGTCTAATTTGAGAGTGTTTGTTTTTCATGTTGGTATTTTGAAGGAGTAAAAAGCTGTTGTGATTTGTGAGAACACACTAAATGTTGCTGCTAGAGCTGCTGTAGCTGCTACTTATTTCATTGTGTTCTCTGCTCAGTCTCCTTCACTAAGGTTCTCCAAACTTCTATGGTATGTTCCTTAGGGTGAGGGGCAAGAGATGGAGAAAAAGGAAGGAAAACTGCTCTTCCTAACTTCTATGCTATTTCCAGCTTCCCTCAAGGAACGGTGAGGTTTTATAGTGTATAGAGGAACATTTAATTCTGTTCTACTTAGAATAAAATCTTATCAAGTTAGTACTCATTATCGCTGTATCCCTTCTCTGTGTTTTCCAGGAGTATGCTATAGCTTGAGCATAGTTTGGCAGGCATACAATTTGTTTTCAGTATTACATTATTTTATGTCCTAAAATGACTTTAACAATTCTCTCAGATAAATTACTGGCATTTGATTTTGTTTATTCATGTAACTTTGTAAAACTTTCTGATGTGTTCAGCTTGTGAAAAGCGTTCTTCTCAAAGGCCATGCTGAAGCTGTTTGTGCTGTGGATGCTGTCTACCAGTCAGACGAACCTGATTTAAATCTCCTAATAGCTTCTGCAGCTTCTGACTCTACTGTGAGAATCTGGTCTCGGCATGATTCAGAAGGTAACGTTTTTTTAACATTAGGGACAACATACTGGCTTAATAAAAATGATGAATGTTTATCCATTGAAGTCCTTGGCTAAATAATAACATCTTTCAATGCAACTACATTGATTTCTCTTCAAATTTTGGTACACCAAACCTCTGTATTGTTCCTTGAAAGCTGAGGGTTATGCTAATTTAATGGCTTTGGATCAGATTTGTTCTGCAGAATGATTTAACTGTTTTTTATCAGTGATGTATTGGCTGAATTTACTTGTTTCTTTTTAATAGGTATTCAGAATCTGATAATCTGAACCATCATTTTGCTCTGTAACATGGGGGCAAGCTAGCTGTATGTGTGTGTGAAGTAAAATTACTTGGTAAAATGATTAATGTTGGCATTAGAAAAGTGAAGTTAAACTAGTCACTTGTTTGTTATTATTGACTGGAGTCCAATGAAATGTGGGATAATAGGACCTTGACCTTCTGGTGAACTAGGCCCTTGCATGGACACATGGGAAAACAGCTCTTTGAAATACATAAGAAATAAATCGGGTGGATAACTAACAAATAGCACTTTAAATCTAGATTGAATTGTACTGACTGCATCTCTCAAGCTACTTTTTTTCCTTATCTGGTGTACTTGAGGATTTTGCTTTGCCTTGCCTACATGAGAGCAATAGGTGAGAGTTGCCAATCTTGTCCCATGTTCTGCAAGGCATTTTTCATGCTCTCAAAGAACATCATGGAGTCCTGTCCTTTCCTTTTTGTCTTGCTGTTGTGGGTTCCGGTGGTAGAAGGACCAATTCTGCTTCTGTAGAGAAGTTTTTCTGCTATCCCATTGTTTACCCTGATCTTGATGGCTTACCAGCTTAACCACTTCTAGGATCTCAGGGGTGTTTGCAAGAAGGTTGGTTTTCATTTCTCTCGTGATCTGCTTTTGTAGCAAATGGATTCAGTTTTAGCTTCCTGAGTAGTGAATGCTGTTGCCATAGGATATAATTTGCAATGTTCATTGCTTCTGGTGTGTTATCACAGTGAAGCTGCACAACTTTCATACTCAGAGGAGAATAGCGACTTATCTTCTAACTCGGCTAACTCTGGATGAATTTCTGTGGCCCCACAGAAGATAATGTTATTATTTAGGCTTCTAAAAAAAAGTAGTTGTTTTTCAGCTCCTTAAAATAAAATGGAATGGGAACTTTTAACTACATAATGTAGTAGGAAATGACAGTGTAACTGTAATACTCACGATGATTGAGATCAACACTGTTCTTGTTTTCCAGCTAAATGCATTGAAATTCTGCAGTTTGGAAACGGATTTGTTATGGATGTCTGCTTATCCTTCTTGCCTGGCAGCAATGGTAAGTACAGCTGCACATCTTAAATATCAATGCAGTAAACATAAAATCTAAGAAATCTTCCAAATAGATTTTTGGCTGACTCCAGACCCTAGTGCCATATTTTTTGTTTTTTTTTATGGAATCAGCCTAAGCTACAGCTTGTTTCTAAAGATCTTTACTGTAATCTTGTTAGCAATTAGAAGAATACTGGTGGATTGCAGGCTCTTCAAAGTGCTGCTTAAATGGAGTTCTTCAGCTGAACTCTTGAGACAGAAAGCTTAAAAAGGAGGTTACAGGTCTGTGAGTGAATGGGATAGGATGATGCTGGTAATTCCACCCACTCCTTGTGATGCTGCTTCATATGTTTGTTCTTGTATGGGTTGAAGGGCGAGATCGAGAAAAAGAATCTGCAGGCCTGCATCAAAAATTGCAGATTTATGAGCAGTGTTTGTCACACGTTTGGTTTTCAATATGAAAAAGTTGAGATGCTGAACAGGTTTAACCTGACTGTTCAATATGGTTTATATAGTTTTCTATTAACATAAATGTTCAGATTTCGTAGCCTGCCACAGACACATTCTTCCGTTACAGATCTGTAGAAGCTTTTTTTTTTTTTTTTTTTTTTTATTAAACTAAATGTATCCTCAAGCCAGAAACATATGTTGGATTAGGTTTGTGTTTAAGTAGAGCCTTTCACCTGGGTGGAGGAGTGCCAGGCACCCAAAAGAAAAAGTACTAAAGTTCCTTACTGTATCTAGAGTTTTCAACTATTATTTGCTGCATGTGTTCCATGCTGATGTGCATGATTGTATGCCTCCAGAGCAGTTATACAGAAGCTTGTTTTATTATGGAATCATGTAATCATGGAATATTCAGAGTTGGAGGGGACCTCCAAAGATCATCTAGTCCAACTCCCCTGCTTAAAAGCAGGATCCCCTAGAGCACATCACTCAGGACTGCATCCAGGCGAGTCTTGAAAATCTCCAGAGAAGGAGACTCCACACCCTCTCTGGGCAGCCTGTGCCAGTGCTCTGGCACCCTCACCAAAAAGAAGTTCTTCCTCATATTTAAATGGAACCTCCTATGTTCCAGCTTGTGTCCGTTACCCCTCGTCCTGTCACTGGGAACCACTGAAAAGAGTCTGGCTCCATCCTCCCTCAGCACACCCTTTAGGTATTTATAAGCATTAATTAAATCACCCCTCAGCCTTCTCTTCTCCAGGCTAAAGAGTCCCAGCTCTCTCAGCCTTTCCTCATAGGGGAGATGCTCCAATCCCCCAGTCATCCTCATTGCCCTCTGCTGGACTCTCTCCAGTAGTTCCCTGTCTCTCTTCAACTGGGGAGCCCAGAACTGGACACAGTATTCCAGTTGTGGCCTCACCGGGGCAGAGTAGAGGGGGAGAATGACCTCCGTCGACCTACTGGCCACACACTGCCCTATGCAGCCCAGGGTGGCATTGGCCTTCTTGGCAACAAGGGCACATTGCCAGCTCATGGATAATTTACTGTCTACCAGGACTCCCGGATCCATCTCCTCAGAGCTGCTTTCCAGGAGGTCCCCCCCTAACCTATCCTGGTGCCTGGCATTCTTTTTCTGCAGGTGCAGCACCCTACACTTGCCCTTATTGAACCTCATAAGGTTCTTCTCTGCCCAGCTCTCCAGCCTGTCCAGGTCACGCTGGGTGGCAGCACAGTCCTCTGGCGTGTCAGCCACCCCTCCCAACTTGGTATCATCAGCGAACTTCCTGAGGATACACTCTGTCCCCTCGTCCAGGTCATTGATGAATATGTTGAACAAGACCAGACTGAGTATTGACCTCTGGGGGACACCACTGGTTACAGGCCTCCAACTCGACTCTGCTCCATTGATCACAACCCTCTGTGATCTGTCACACAGCCAGCTCTTGATCCACCTCACCATCCCCTCATCTAACCCACACTTCCTGAGTTTCCTAATGAGGATGTTATGGGAGACAGTGTCAAAAGTCTTGCTGAAGTCAAGGTAGACGGCATCTGCTGCTCTCCCCTCAGCCAGCCGACTGGTTATAACATCACAGAAGGCTAGCAGATTTATCAAGCATGATTTTCCCTTGGTAAATCCATGTTGACCACTCCCAATAACTTTCTGTTCTCCAATATGTTTGGAGATGACCTCCAGAATGAGTCGCTCCATCACCTTCCCAGGGATGGAGGTGAGGCTGACCGGCCTGTAGTTTCCTGGGTCCTTCTTCTTGCTCTTTTTGTAGACTGGAGTGATGTTGGCCTTCCTTCAGTCTTCAGGCACCTCTCCTGTTCTCCATGACTTTTCAAAGATGATGGAGAGTGGCCCAGCAATAACATCTGCCAGCTCTCTCAGCACTTGCAGGTGCATCCCATCAGGGCCCAGGGACTTATGGATGTCCAGTTTGACCAAGTGGTCTCTAACGCAGTCTTCCTCTACCGAGGGAAAATCTTCTTCTCTCCAGACCTTCCCTGTTCTTTGGCTTGTGATAATTCTGGGAGATACAAAAGCTCTACCAAGATGCGTTGTACCATTTGGAAATGCTGGTGTCCATTCCCAGAGTGTCTGATATCAAAAGCAGCATCTGTACTACTAAAGAACTTCAAACCTCTCTCTCTGTGTTTTTCTTGTAAATATACTAACAGGTGGTTGTTGACATGAAGTTAAAAGGCTTGAGGGTAAATTAAAATCATTACCTCCAGTGTGAATTTTCATTAGAAGTGACGTGTCTGTGATGCCAATTTAGTGAGTATAAATTCATATTGCAAAGCAATAGATTATTTATTATTTATGATAATTTCTTACCTGTATGATTTCACTGTAACACTCTAGAGTAGTACATCTGTTTAACATTGAAATCATGTTGTATATAAAAGAAGTGACCGTTCATTGTTAGGAAAACCTTAAATGAAGGTTATCATATTAATTCTTAAGACTAAATGCTTCTGAAACCAAAATTGCATGGAGTGTTTGCAGCTTCTTTAAAGGATAGAAGAGCAAGCATTCTATTTTGCTGTGAAAATCTCCCAGAGTCCCCCAAAACCCAGTGTTGCATAAAGTTGCATTCAGAGCAGGACATTCCTTTATTTTGGCCTCTTCCCCTCTCAATTCAAATTTGTTATCCAAAACAACACAGTACTCATAACCTGAAAAAGAGTACTTTTCTGTTCTGAAGAACTGAAATTATTTTCAAATGAGAAATTATTTGCGTATGTTTTGTATGGAAATTAAAAAAAAAAAAAAATCTTCTACATTTGTTTTTAATGCCAGCACTGCTAAAATTGTCGAGAAACAGTTCAGATTTCGAACCATAAATGTATGGTTCGAAATGTTCCCCCTAGAAATCTATGAAGAGGCTTTTAATGTAGCATACCCAAGTTCTGCTTTTTCTCCGTAAATGTGACATAGTAGTCCATTCAACTGAACTGATTTTGTTCAGAGGAGTATGTTAATTCTGAAATCTAAATAAAGTAGCTTAAAATACATTGCTGAGAAATCTCACCGCTGATCATTTTGTCAGAAACATTAACCTGTAATGGCAACTTGGAATTTTAATGAGCTTCAAGGAAAAATGATCTGTGATAACTTTAGCAGTTGCTCTGAAATCTTTATGAAGACTCTGTTGGCAGATGTATTAAGATTTAAAGAAGCTTTTCTCTTGAGGACAATCTGCAGTTCCTAAGTCAGGATTTAAATACAGAATTACTTTTCTGAAAGTCATAAACTACTCTCCTGAACTAGAAGCATTCCTCTAATTTCACCAAGCAGAGAAATTTAAAGCTTGTGTTGAAAATTGATTCATACAGAATGGATGCTTTAACTTTCAAAAGACATTGAAGTTCATGATGCCTAGTATTTTAACTGATTGTCCTTGAAAATAAATGATTTAAAAGAAAAAAAAAAAAGAAAAAAGTTAAGAACCATTTTTGTGAAGAAGTCAAATGGGGAAAGCCAATAGACTGAACAATCATTTGCAGCTGGAGTATAGCTTAAGCACTTTACTGGCAGCCTCTTAGTTAAAGAGTTTCTTTACAGTTGTTTTCTGAGTCTTGAAGCAAAGCTTCATACTTTTTGTTTGGTTAGTAGTTTTTTTTTGTCTTTCAGTGTCTGTGGAAATGCTACTTCTTAAATGCTGGGAACAGGATTTACTATTTTACAGATCTTGATAATCTCTTTTGTCATATACTGTGATTCTTCCTACCACCTGGATAATTGTGGTGCCGTAGCTTGGCCTTTGACAAATAAGAATTGTGTTCTCAGAATCCAATTGCAACAAGTGAAGAAAGAGCGAGTGAACCTGAAAAAGCTTTGCCAGCTGCACTGTCCCCATTGCAGTTGGACCACAGTTTCCAACTAATTTTTTTCTATTTCATTTATCTCAGTCAGATCCAAATTCTAATACTCTGGAGCATTTATGTGAGAAACTATAGTTTAGTCTGTTTTTGCCAATTATGTACTTACTGATAGAACTTTTTGAGTGAAAGCTTTTCATTTGTCTGATACAGTAGCTAGATCATTCTCTTCTTGTTTTTGTTAGTCAAACTCTTATTCACTTGAATAAGTGTGTAATTATTGTAATGACCCATAAAATGTATTTCTCAGGAAGGGATGATACAGGCTCCAAGAACATATACTGTATTGTGTTTTATGGAAAAAAACCCTCACTCTTGCCCAATTTCCATGGACCTGAAGACCAGGTTTTCTTTCAAAACAGCTCATTACCTCCAGTCCAAATCAGTCTCTTTTGGTCCTGTGTAAGGCCAGGAGGAGATGAATGTGAAATGTGACTTAGAGGTTGGACAGAAGATGCAAGTGATGGAGGTGTAAGAGTGTGAAATGTGACCTAGAAGTGCAAGAGGAGCAGCAGATAACTAGGCACAGATTTGGTACAGGCAGAAAGAGGAAATGAACATACAGCATAAACTTCTTACGAATATTCAAGTTGGGTTTTTTTGGTCTATCCATAACAAAGATAATTTTATCTCTTTAAAGGGATGACATTAATTTTTTTAAATGAATTTATTTTAGTGAAATTTAGTATTTTGTTTTCTACCCAGAATTGAGAAATATGAATGTCTAGCCCTGATAACTAATTTCTTCATGATTTTCTGATTAATTCCTTTTCTTTTGTTATTTCAGTCCCTAGCAGTACTATTTCATCCATATGAACCAAAAAGGATGGAGTAAGGGTTAACTATTTTTCTCCATCTTCTGTTGGAGAGATGAACTAATACAATGCCTATCTTGTCTTGTTTTCCTTATAAAGATAACTTTGTCTGGTTTGAATCAATAGACTTAAGTTTTTTGCACACTTTCTAGATAGCTCGTAGAAGTAAACTACTACTCAAGACTTGAATAGGTGTATAATAATGTTAATTGCTTTCATATTCTTGTGTACAGTGAGTGGTAGTCTGTCTTTTTTTGGTCTGTCTTTTTATTTGCTCTGTAATAATTATGCTACCTCCATCTATACTTACTTCAGTTGATTTAGAACTGGAACTGTAGTTCAGAGTCATTTTATTTTGGTGCTCCTTTTGTATTTAGAGCAAATGCCAGTTGATATCAATAAAATAAACATAATTAATTAAAAATCTCTAATATTTGAACTTCTTACAGATATGTGAGCTTGAAGAAAACTACTCTTTAGCATCTTAAGTATTTGTAGATATTATTTACATGCCAAAATAACTTGTGAGTTTTGTGTTCTTCTAAATACAAGTTTATTTCAAACAGTATTAGGTGTCAAATTTAGAAAACATAAAGTGGTATTGTGCCTGCATGTCTGTGTTAATGTACTTATTGATACTATATTGACTTGTGTTATTTATATAATTTTTCACGTCCTAGAATATTAGATTTTGTAACTTGAATAATGAAGACTTTTTCTTTTTTTTTCCTAGTACCAATACTGGCTTGCGGTGGTGATGACTGCAAAATATATTTGTTCATACAGCAGAATGGCCAGGTAATTACAGTTTTTGTCTCTTGCTCAGAGCATTGTTCAGTTCTTCTACTTCTTTTCTTTCTGTATGTGCTGCTTATTTTTTTTTTGAGGTTCTTCAATAATCGTGTGTTTCTAGATAGCCGTCACATACAACTACCTCTGTTCAAATAGTTCGTCCATCTTTGTAGGTAAAGATGAAATGTATGTATAGAATGTTGGAAGTTGGATTCAGTGCATAAAAGTGTTAGTTTTTCTTATTTTTTCCCTATGTGAAGATACCTTTTGTTTCTGTTCTTGCTGACAAAATAGCTTCAACTGTCCTTTACTGAGTATCTGTGTATTGAATGGTTCATATGGAAATGATGTTACTTTCAGTTTATAAATTCTTATAATAAAACTGGTGTAATTTCTATCTGTGGAATTGTATTTGTTGCTAAGTATGCCCTTAATGCTGAATGCCAGAATGTCAAAAGAAATATTTGAAGGAATGTGTGATCTTCTAAAAGCATGCATGTTTTTCACATATTATTTGGTAGCTGTAGCTATCTTTAGTTTTTCATGCAGTTAAATGTTCCTTTGGAGCACTACAAGGAAATTTTGTCCTCTCTTTTATCTGTTCAGAAATTTTGTTAGACTCTAAAGCTTGTGTTTAATGTCTGTCTTCCAAAACAGAAGTCAACATCCCTTCTTTTTATCGTTCCCTTATGAAGCCCCTCAAACCACTAACACTGCCCCACAATGTATCAATGAACCCACGGTTCAGAAACCCACATTGAAACTAACATACATAGGAACCACTTCTCTGGATTTGTTTAGGCACAGTCCCCTTGGAGACTGAAGAATAGGTAGATATTCCTTTTTGCTTTTTGAGAGAGATAAAAGCCACTTTATAGATAATTTTGCCTGTTCATGCTGCAACATACAATAATAAGATTTCTCTTTTTTTGACATCCATAAAAGAAATACTTCATCTTTTATCTGCTATGTTCAGTGATTTCTTGACCATTAAGCAGGAGAGTCACTTTCTTAGCTTTCCCCTGCCCCCTCCCCAGCTCATGATTTAAATCAGTTTAATTACATTCTCTGGGAATTAGCAATGGCAGAACACCACTCATGATTCTCAGTGTGCTAAAGAAAGACTTCTATGTCAGGGGTTGTGCAGTTGAAATAATAAGCAGTTTGACTGCCAAAAGTGTTCGGAGATGCATAACTTATTTTGCCAGTTGTTGGCCAGACTTTTGAGTATAACAGCAGTCTTAGCCATTCTTAAATGCAGTCAGTCTGTGGAGGATAAAGGAAAGTAATTGGAATAAGCAAGCTGCATCTTCAGGTTCATAAGCAAGTTTGTGTTGTTATCTTTTTTTGGAGGTAGGAAACTTTTAATCATACATGGGATAAGGAATTTTTTCTTATTTTACATTTGTTATTTTTCACACATTTTCCTTCAATTTTAGGAAGTATTTTCACCAGTTGTCCTAGCAGAATTGGGGTTCAGAATCTCTATTTTTTAAATGAGGTGGGGCTTCTGGTTGGTGTCTATCTTAACTTTCCAGAACATCTTTTTTAAGCAAGTAGGCTGCCTTTTGGTAAACTCATGAATTTTATAGTTGAAATATATTTATTAATTTCAAAAACCAAGCAGTTTTTATTGAGTGAGCAGGCTTCAAATCCTTTGAGAGTTTCTACCCAGAGATCCCTTACTGTGTTAAGCAGTACAGAGAAAATGGTCTCTTTGCTTTTCTGAGTTCTTGAAAGAGGGTATTGATTTATAAAAGTACCTAGGGAAAAATCTTTCAGGAACCATTATTTGTCTTCCTGCTTGAGATATTACAGGTCTGTGGAGGGGAAGTAAGTAAACCCGAAGATCAAAATAGAGCTTTAAAACAAAACATCTCTATGCTGAGCTTGGTTTCTGTGAGAATATTTTTGCTATGCATGTTTAAGTATGTTTCCCACAGATAATTTGGCCCAATTGAAAAGTGGGATAAGAGACTCAAAGATAATTCAGGCTCTTTCTAATTCTACAAGACTAACAGCTGGATAGAGGAGGGATATCGCATCTGGCGTCTGGTGGAGAAAAACTGAGAAGGTTTGGACATCCGTTACCTTATGTAGCAGTCGGCAAACTTGCCAAAAAAATACTACAGGCCTGGTCCTGAAGGACATGTACCCAAAGTGTGGGCAGTTAGTTGTGCAGAGGGTGCTGGGCTAAGCACTTAAGGCTAAGTAGTGCCTAGAAGCCTCTTTGGGAACTGAATTAGAAACCTGGGGTGGTATTAATAACCTCAAAATAATTAGTTTTACTCTCTTTAAAGAGAAAACTAGTGCCTACTTTTTAAAATGTTTTTCTTTGATGTGAGAAGATGAGAGTAATGTAGAAAAAAACCCTAACACCTTGAAATTAAAAGTTATTAAATGCATGTTTAGATTAATACTAAAGTCAAGTTTTGGGAGATATGCTCACTGTTCTACATAAAAGGAGCCATGAAAGACAAGAATGCTAGTAACAGTTCAGCCTGAATCAGTCTTTCAGTTGGGAATGATTTTACCGACTAACATTGATGAATGTAAAATACAGAGCATTATGTCAAAGATCATATAAATGAATGAATAAATGTTTTATCTGAAATATCAATGAAATGAAAGGGGTTTTTTTTGATTTATTGCCAGAAACACATAGCCTTCAGAAGAACTTTTAGGTCACTGTTTGATCTTGCCTTCTGGGATGTTCCTGCCTTTATTTATGTATAACCAGTTGGGTGTTTAACATAAACATCTATCTGGAATGCCACATTCAGAAGTGCCAGCGAGTGCAGAAGTGGCAAGCCAAATAAGACTTAGGTGGCTGTGAGAACACATTCTTCATCAAGACCAAAACTTTCTGATTTGGAACTTTCTGTTGAGCTGTTCTGGTCACGTATCTCATATATAGAATGTTCTGTAACATTAAGAATGCAAATGTAGAATGAGAAGAAGCTGAATAATGTTTTTTTGATGGGAAGGTGGTTTTGGGGAATACCCAGGAATGTATGGATCAAAGACAAGCAGCATTGATTTCTGAGTATGTTTAGTTAGCTGTAAAATTGTTTAGATGAATTACTGTTGCTGACTAGCTTCTCTGAAGCTGAAGACAGAGATTTTGAGACAGCCTTTCTTATTATGTTGCACTCTTTTATTTTTTTAAATTATTTTATTTTTTGTTAGAGGTAGGGAAAGAGAACTCAATTGCAGTCTTGTGCTGAGAGCAAAGACTGTCATTTAATCTTAACTCTTAGTAGGCCTAGGTAAGGGATTTAGCGGAATAGAATGCAAGAAATAATGTGATATTCTTTTGTCATAAACTACACTAACATTTTAACTGTAATGGTTATTTTGGAAGTTGTAAGTCAACTTGGGATCAAAAAATGTCATGGAAGTAGGGCTTTTTCTGGGCAAAGAAAAATAAAAATAGTTTCAATGCTAATTAAGCAATAAACACTTCTACCTTAGTTGAATCAAAACAAAATGGTAATATTACATATATTATGAATGAAAATATACTACTGAAGAAAATTCTTACTAGGAAATCTGGATTGTGTTTGTGTTTCTGTGTTCCTGAGCCTGTGTTCATGTGGAGGTTTCCTTCAGCAGATACAGTTCTTGTTGCGTGCCTTCCTTAGAAACTTAGTCAATAAACTTGAGAACAACATAGGGAATATTTCTGGCCCCATAAGTAATTCTTAGTAATAGTATTATATTACAAATTAATTATTGAAATAATTTCAAAACATCTACCCTGCTTTTTACACTCAAGTTTGCCTGTATTCATTTTCCACATCATCTGCAGTTGCATCTACTTCACACATGTAAAACAAATTATTTACCATGTCATACCTGCATTACATTATTCTTTGTGTACCACTATAAGCCTTGAAACTTGAAAAAAAATGTTCATCTATATCATAGAGACACTGTAGCCTCTTGAAGACAAAAAACTTAAATTCTTATTCTTTCTGTTCGTATGTGGGAAGTGCCATAATTTCTTCACTGAAAGGGTTGTCAGTCACTGGCACAGGCTGCCCAGGGCAGTGGTGGAGTCCCCATCCCTGGAGGGATTTGAGAGCTGTGTAGATGAGGTGCTGAGGGACATAGTTTAGTGGTGACTTAGCAGTGCTGGGTTAATGGTTGGACTTGATGATTTTAGAGGTCTTTTCCAGCCGAAGCTATTATATGATTCGATGTGACACATGTTTACCCAATGATGGCAAAACCAAAAAGGTCTGTTTAGAATATATTGGTAAATTACAATCCTTAGTATCAGCGTATTTTTCCAATTTCAAATAGTAGAAGCTGTAAACATAAAAGACTTGAAACTCATGTGTGTGGTAATTAAATGCATTTCTATGATATAACAGGAATTTTTATTCAGTTTCAGAAAACATTAATGCTCCCTGGCCATGAAGATTGGATAAGAGGCATTGAGTGGGCAGTCTGTGGTCAGTATGAAAGATGAATAAAGTGGAATACTGGTTTTTATGAGAGTACTACTGTTCTACTCCTCCAACAGATGTTTTTGATGCACTGTAGTGCCTAAGCTCTTGTGGTTGTGAATTTTTTTCTGAGATGGTGGTAAAAATATTAAAAATCAAGACAGAACTTTGTGTCCTGTTAAAACATAAGAACTGTTGAACCTATACTAGAGTTACATTTTAGTTATTGAAATTATGGCTACAGTAGGATTGATACAGAACACTCAATGTATCTTGTGTTTGCATCTCTCATTTTGTTGTGCTTCTTTCAAGTATGTTTACCTGACTGGTAGTTAAATGCAAACAAACAGGAATTTTAGCAGCTTCTCCTTTGTAATGTGCAAATATCTGTATCTGTGTGAGGAAGAGTTGGCTGCTTTTTCAGAGAGGAAAATAGAAGGAAATGGTACTTTTCTTCTCCTCTTTTTTTGTTCTTTTGTTTTCCTTTAATAAAAATAGGAGATTAAGAGGAGAATCTATTCAGATGTTAACTAATTAAATAGTTCATCATCATCATAACTTCAGGAGTTATTGAAGAGTATTGAGGCTGTCAGAATTTTGAGAGTGAAGGCCAAAGGTAGTAAGAGGAAGTACATGTACAATATGTACTTTACATGTCTTCCATGTCTTATAAGCAGAAAAATGTCCATAGTAAGCATGTTCTAAACTAGTGGAGAGTTTGAAATGGGAGACTAAGCCGTTGTTGAAATAAACCAGCAGTTTATGATACTGTGTACAATAGGAAAAATTAAGATAATGTTGTAGTATGTGTTTGGAAAGATGGTAGGTTAGTCATGGCAGTGGTTGCAATGAAAACATGGCTCTAATATCTTCATTATCTTTTTTAGGTGAAGACCTTTTCTTAGCAAGCTGTGCTCAGGATTGTTTGATAAGAATTTGGAAAGTGTGTACAAAATCAAAGCATCTTCCAGAAACTGAAGATGATTCCATAAGACTGAAAGAGAATGTTTTTATTGTCAAAGGTAGGTAACAGCTGTAAAGTTCTATTGCACAACTTCTCATTTGTGTATCTGTTTGTGGTTTCAGAGTGGCTAGCGAGGTACTTGCCATCTAACTTGTTTTGGTTTTTGTATTAAAATAATCTGAGACCAGTTTGACTACATAATTCTTATTCAGCTGATAGAAAAAGTGGAGTTATTGTTTTAAAGCCGTGACCATGTGACATTAATGATGTGTTGCAAAAAATGGTAAAGCAGTGAGAGAGCTCAATGTCAACAAGCTGTTGTGCAGTTCTCCAGTTTAATAACACACCTTTCATTTTCATTTGAATTCAATGCATTAAGAGGTGCTACTATTACTTAAACCTTAGAGGGACGCTGGAGATAACAGATAAGTATGTGCAGGCTTACTTTTGGTTACTAAACATACTGTTTTGGTACTGTAACATCAGAGGATCACAATGCTGACGTTGTGGGGTAATTTATTAGGCAACTTGGGTAATATAATGAAGTTCGCATGGTGTCGTGTAAAAAGTGCTTATGCTACTTGCTGCAAATCCTGATTCGTTGTTTGAAGTATCTTAATGCTTGTATTTACAGTCATTTGGAGATGTAAATATACTTAAGAGTATAGGTAGAGCCCATGTCAGTGAGTTTATTTCAAAATTGCTTGAGAGTTCTTTAGTAATTCTATAATACCACTCCGAGGCAATAGGCTGACCTCTCGGTGTCAATCCAGTACTGAGGGTTTGTGGCAAAGTAGATTTTCAAGGAGCTGTTCAGTGTCCATAGGCTATTGAGATATTGCTAGATGATGAAAGCAGATGATTTTTTTTCACTGAAGATATCAAAAATGACCTGGTCTTTCTTGGCCTTTAGAAAGAAATGTGCTTTTCTCTGATTTGTGGTAGATACTGGTACAACATATGCAATTACTTTGGAGTCTGTGTTGGCTGGTCATGAAAACTGGGTGTATGCAGTTCACTGGCAACCTTCATTTTCCAAAGGTAAAAAGATATCAAACACTTGGCAGTTAAGTTTTGTGTATACACAGTTACATGTCTTTGTATTGTGTTTCTGTGTTCACTTGTCACTCTGGACTATGAAAATGTTTACATTCTGCAAATGATGTTTTAAAAGTAAATGGATGCTTTGGCTGAATGCGCCACAATAGCACATCTTACAGCACAGGCTCTATCTGTCATTGTGTATTGCATGATGCTCTCTCTTACTTGTGTTTTGTGTAATGAATGAAATAAAATAACTGAGCTCTACTGGCTTGATTGTAATTGACTTGCTGTTTGTGGAATAAAAGTTAGTTTAATTAGTCAGGACGAATTAATAGCTCTAATATTTTACCTTGATGTGTCTATTTGATATGTCTGTTCTTTGGAAGGTCAAGAGTTAAACTGGAAATCTCTCTGTAAATGCTAATTTGAGAAATAGAACTGAGAACTACTATGCAGTCTCTCTGTGAAGCTCTGTCTTTTTCTCCAAATTACATTTGTTTCAATGTCAATTTGGAGTGAATATGGTTGTTCCCATGTACGTGTTTAAATTTCCTTTGAGAGATTTTGGCTGAAAAATACAATACCTCCTAATGAATGCTTAGTAAGAATGTAGAGTCTGTTAAGTCTGGCGTTGAAGTGCTGCACTGCACATCTCTGATGCTGAACAATTTCCTTGGTGTGTTTGGATTTCAGTATGACCGAACTATTTTAGAAAGTATTGTAGGGTAATATTTTTTCTTGTACTGTAGATGGCAGCATGCAACAACCAATGAAGATATTGTCTGCATCAATGGACAAAACTGTGATCATCTGGGAACCTGAGAAGGAATCGGGAGTCTGGCTAGAACAGGCAAGTGTCAGTCTTTCTCACAATACATACTGCATTCAAGTTGCATTTCCAGCATCGTGTGTGTACTGGAGGAAAAAAAAAGCTATAAAATTCTGGGAGAGAATGGCAAAAGCATTTTCTTGCAAAAAATACTCGTTCTGATGCTGTGTTGCAAGTAAAACTATGTTTTTTGAAAATGATGTGATGTAGTATGATTTTTAGTGCTTGTATGCTTTTACTACCATATTGGGGAATTTCTGAGAGGAGTTTGTGCTCACCTGGCATTCACAGTATAGCAGGCCAGGTGTTGCATAGTAACACACACTGTGTACTCCTGGTAAGAAGAGGAAGAAATCATCCTGAATTATTTGTAGTTAATCCTTGTGGGAATGTGCACCCAAGCAGTTACTACAGAGCAGCTGACATGCAATTCACAAGCCTCACTTTACTCACAGTAACTTGTTCATGGGCTGTGTCATTAGGTTTTTCTTCCATTTGAGCTGGATACTCATGTTTCACTGTCGTATTTTGAATGCTGTCCTAAAGGGGATCATCCTAAATAAACAAGTAGTGCAATCAGATTTATCTAGTGGTTCGGTACATGTCTTTGTTTTCAATTGGCCTGCTTTTCCAAATAGCGATAGTTCAGCTGAAATTGTTTGTGTTGGGTTATGCCAACCATTGTTTATGGTCTTTACTGTCACAAAGAAAGTTCTAATCCTCTCTTGGGAGAACAAAGAGAATTACAGTAGGTGGATTTAATTTTTCCCCTGTTCCATTGAAAAGTTCTTATGCCTTTCTACTTGAAGTAGAAATTAGTTTATAATAGGAAGATCACAGAGATGCCATTTGTGGTATCTAGTTGTGACTAAATTTACAAGCTTCTAAAAATGAGTTGTGTAGTAAAGCTTGTTGCAAGTTGTTACTCTTTCTTTGTACAGTCCATTTGCATTGGTTAGACCTCAGATGTGAAGCTTGCAGTTCGGATTAGACATTTTAACTGCAACAATCCTTTTTGCATTGAGGGAGGGAAACCTGAGCTGGAAGCCTGCATGGAAGAAGGGTGCAAGGAGAACGTGCCATTTTCCCTCTCTTCCATTTTGGTATGATTAACAAGAAGTCTTCACAAAATCATTCCCCTGCTCAGAGGTGAGACTAGAATTCTGCCTCTAGCATGGCATATCGAAATGACTTCTGTATGAGTGGTATTTTTTTTAAATGAATGCTAAGAAAATGGGCATACTAGTCCATGCTGCCATTTAGAATGAGTTATAGATTTATTTAGTTGTGATCTTAAAAGCAGCTGTATAATGGGGATTCGTTAAGAGTTCAGCTTGAAAGGAATTGTGTTCTTCTCTCTTGAATATGTACTTGAAAATGTAACTTTAATAATCTCTTAATGTAATTAAAAACTTAAAAGAGCACTAGAGCAACTATGAGGTGTGTGTGTATGCATGCATACATACATGCACAGTCACAAGGAAGGCACACAAGAGGCCAAAATATGCCACAGAAGAAATGTGGAGCAAGTTGCAGGGATTCATGGAGAAAGAGAGAAGTGGAAATACTGTAGTGAACCTTGGAAGTTAAAAAAAGAAAAAAAAAAAAAGTAAAAATTGGAAACCACTATTCTTTGGACCTTTTTTTCCATTTTATGCAACAGAGCAATAGGAAAGGAACAGTTGACAAGAAACTGTTGCATCTAACAGACTGGACTGAAACATAAAAAGATACTGGGTTCCAGTCTCATCTGGGGTACTGTTTTCCCTGAGTGATTGAGCAAGATCCTGTCCTGAGATGCTTGTGAGGGGAAGCTCCATTAAAGTGGCATGCAGCTTTAATTGCCATGATATTTTCGTGCTTAACTTTGCGATTAAAATATTTTTAAAATGTATTTTTGTGTGTAATGTGCACTGTTTCCTATAGCTAAATTTTCGTCTCAACATTAGGATGAGTTTATATGACCGGGAGGATGTTTTCATGGATGTTTCACTTCTAATCATTAATTCAGGTGCGGGTAGGTGAAGTGGGTGGCAATACCCTTGGATTTTTTGACTGCCAGTTTAGTCCAGATAGTTCAATGATCGTTGCTCATGCTTTTCATGGAGCGCTACACCTTTGGAAACAGGCTACAGTTAATAAGGTATGTTGTTTTATTATTATTGCTATTATTACTTAAAAGAATTACACTTTCATGTCACTTGAAGTTCTGTTGTTAATAGAAAAGTGTAACAGTACAATTTAAAATTAATGATTGAAATAGTTATTCTCTGAATATAATATTCTGTAGGAGTCTTGCTCCTGCACAGAAGGGAGGTTGCAGTCTCGCAGGCTCTAAAAATTTGCTTTCCTGTAGAAACCATAAAGTCAGTGGAATAGACCAAGCTCCTTTGTAGCTGTGCTTTGTTCAGAAGTGGCAGTTCACAAGTTTCTGTTAGACAAGAGCAATAAATCAGTATTTGTGTCTCTTTGGCCACTCTTGAGTTCTAATCATTTGCTGTTTTCAAAGGTTTTGTTTGGGGTTTTATTGTCTGGTTTGCGGTTTTTTGTTTGTTTAGTTTTTTCTTTGGTTTCTTAATAACGATGTTGATGCTTTTATTTTGGTTAGAACATGCCAATCAGTCAATTGAAAACTTCTTGCTTCTTTGGTGACTTTTTTGTTAGAAAGAATGGACTCCAGAAGTTGTGATTTCAGGACATTTTAACAGTGTAGAAGATGTGAAGTGGGACCCAGAAGGAGAGTTTATCATCAGTGTTGGTTCTGATCAAACTACTAGACTCTTTGCTCCATGGAAAAGAAAACAAGAGATGGAGGTATGATCTTCAAAGATTTTTTGTGAGCTTGGTAAAGAGGGCTTGTCTATCCTGAGTTTGAACAAGTCACCCAAATATAACTTGTATCTTAAATTTCCCCAAGCCATCATCTGTTCAAAACTGCTTGTGTAAATGCTTGGTTTGCTTGGTCTAAGCAAAGTTCTCACTGTATTTTTTACACTATTTTGTTTATGACTGTGGCTGTTTTACTGGAATGATTATCTGAACTGCAGGAGTGCAACTGGTACCTGTGCAAGCAACTTTTCAGGGAGAATTATTCCTGGATAACTTCGTGTATTACAAAATAAGGCTAAATTTTGTTGTGGGAAACCCTGACTAGGAATGCAAAAGTACCCATTTGTAGTTGCACGTACATTTTCCTCTTCTACAAATACAGCTTTTTTCTGGCAGAACAGCACTAATGTTCCATTCAGGAAACTGACAGAAACTAGACTGATTGAAGTCATGTAAGGCTCTCTGCAAGCTGTGCTATTAGTTGTGGGAGGGAAAGGGCAGCTATTACAACTGTCTCATCAAAGCTGCTGTAGTGCAGTCCAGCATGGGATGTCTGATGTTTCTGGGAGAGTGAATTTGGCATCAGTTCCTTGATTTCCTTCTTCCAGGCCACACAGAAGTGGTGGCAGTCCCAGCTCAAGTGCTAAGCTTTGCCTTGTGTTGTAGGAAGGGCATCTCCAGTTTCCTTGCCTGCCTCTTCCCTTAATCTCCAATCTAGAGGGTACAACAGCTCTGTGAAAAAGATAGTATGTTGGATTTGACATATGGAAACAAAGTCCAGGACTAGCACGTGATGTAGGTCAGCAGCATTCAAGAGATGTCCGTATCGTGTTCTCTGTGGCCTACTGAAGGACCACCTTTAGGTATGCTACTTGCTAAATTTTTATCCTATTTTCTGAAAGAACTGATCTTTATATGATTTACCTGTACTGCTGTTCCTACTGTCCCTGAAACTTTTGAATTAATTGATTTAGCAATGTGATTGCAGTGTTCATATCTAAATTTGGTGTGAACTGAATCATTGTACTACTTCCTGCTCTGACAAAGAGGAGCCACCAAAGAGTTCAACCAGGTGTAAATCCGAGTAGCATCCACACTTGTTGCTGCATGGAGTGTGGGAAAAAGCTATCGTATCCTGTTGGTGGGGTGAGGTTGAGATGGAAATGGGTCATTTGAAAGCCTGTGTTCAGGACTTCTGAACTGTGAAGACCAGGTGTTTAGCTCTACTGTTCATGACCTTAGATAACATAGGCTTTTAAAATGCCTTACTTTCTTTACCATACTGAGTTTAGCAACTGAAAAATTACAATGACATCTGATGTTTGTTCTAACAAGACAGATATATATGCAAAGTTAGTATTACTGCACTTTTCTCTATAAAAAGAAAGCTAACTGTTAAATGCAAATAATTATCCCATCTTAAAAATCTTAGTTCTGATGCTGTGCTGGGTTCAAATATCAGAAATAAGGGATAACAATCAGCTTCAATTTATCATGCAAATTTGCGCTCTGATTTTTCTGGAAGAAGCTTATTGCATGAGTTATGCAGCCCTCTCTGTCCGTTTTGGGGTTTGGGTTGTTGGTTTAGAACAGTTTATTGCACTGTTGACTTGTTTGGGGTTTTTGGTTTGTGGTTTTGTTTTTTTTTTTTTTTAAAGAATGAATGCTTTTTTCCTCATTGGAAAATAATCATGCTCTTGTGAAAACATGAGATTTTGTAGGATCTCTCAAACATCCCATTCGGGTTCTACCAGAAGCTTTGACATTCAGATCTCAATTAAATTTTTGTTGATATCTGCAGTTTACAGTCAATGTAATGCCTTTCCTTATGTTTGTATGATATCTAATGCAATGCAAATTCTGTCTTTCCTGCATTGTAGTACTGAAGTAGTCTAAATTAATTAATTCTAATTCTGCTAGCTGTTAACTCAAGTGCACACTATTTTTCCAACTGAAGTGTCATGTAGGATTAGTAGCAAATGACACTAAAAATCTTTTAATGGAAATGTATTTGCTAGAAAACAAAGGTTCAGGTGTTCTGTTTTGAAGCTATTTTGGTTTTGTCATGTTTTTGCAAAGCTTCTGTTAAATGGTCTCTCTAAAATCAAATATTTAAAGAAGAGGAGGAAGTAGGAACCTGTAGCCTGCTGACAGCAGTGCTGCTGTACTTTGTGAAAGACAGCTGAAGGGAGCAAGGTAATTATCCCTACCTTTCTTACATCTTTCAGAGCTACAGTTTTGAAAGTAGTAAGGAGCATAGAGTCTTCCTTTTGCCTAAGCAAATCAAGTCCTATTCCTGACTGTCTAGCATAAAGAAGTCATAGTAAGTGCAGTGTGCCCTTAGTAACAAAGGTAAGCAAATGCCTTAAACTCACCTGTGCAGGGACATAGCTTACTTATTACAGGAATGGTTTGCTGGAAAAACAGAATTTAACTGATGTACATGAGCATATGTCAGTTTTATGAATGTCAGCAGAAGGTTGCTGTTGACTTTCCTTTATGTTAATATAATCAGCAAGTAAAGTATTAGTATGTTTTTTGAACTCAAAATCTTGCTGCTTCTCTGGTTAAAAATTGTGTTTTAATTGCGTGTCCATTTGTAGGTAACCTGGCATGAAATTGCAAGGCCTCAAGTACATGGATATGACATGCGTTGTCTGGCGATGATCGGCCGGTTTCAGTTTGTGTCAGGAGCAGATGAAAAAGTGCTTCGAGTTTTTCGTGCTCCCAAGAATTTTATAGAAAATTTCAGTAACATCACTGGTATTCCAATGGAGAAGCTGTGCTCTCACGTAAGTGTGCTAAAGCAATTCTAAATGAAGACAGACTTCTTTTATGTGAATAAAATCAATGCTTTAGAAAACGTCAAATTGCACTAAGCTCCATAAAAATTATTTTAGTAGTTCTGAAACTTTAATCTTGTTTTTCCTTTGCTTTCGATTTGCTTCATATGTGTTTTTATGTTGTTGTCTTGTAAAACAGGTTGTATTTCAAACTAAACAAGAGCTAGTACCTGAAGATTACAAAGAGTGTGGGTAAATTTTTAACAAGTCAGACCAAGTAGACTAATGTGACACACTTAGTGATTTGAAAGCAAACAATAAAGCTTGGGAATGTGCTTCTCCTTAATTTAAGGGTGTAGTAGTCTTGTTTAGATGTAATTATTGTTGTGTGGTTATGTGAATTTTTGTTTTTCAATTGTATGCTTGGAAATGGGGTAAAGCTTTCAGCACTGTTGTTAGTTGTTACGTGTAAATATTTATAAATATGTGCTTGCTCATGCTTTATTTCCTCTCGGCATTGGAAATTTTCTTGAGGCCTTTATGTTCCAGTTCAAAGTTGTTGATAAGTATACATTCCTACTCTCTGGAAAGATAAGACTGCAGAGTTGCCATCCTTTGTTTGCTCCCCATTTGGTTTAAGATCTAATTCTGGTTTTCTTTGCATTTTGTGGAGCAGACCTCATTATAGCTGCCTCTGTACAGTACCTTGCACGCTCTTTGCATTTCTGGCTCAAAAGTGGTGTTTTCTGTGCAGCTTCTCAACAACTGAAATATCTGGGAAAGAAATTTATTTATTTTTCATACCAAGAAGTTACATAAGTAGCTGTTCAGCACTTTAATTCTGTGGGATTTTGTAAGCAGTTGTGCTAATGACATTGTACAAATAACATTGTGCTTTTATAATGCTGGCAGATGCCATTATTTTATTTTTATGCAGACTTTCCTTATCAGCTTTTCCTCTGAGTGCTATTTTTTGATTCATGATATCACAGTGTTTCACATGGGCTTTCTTTAAAGGGGAAGGCTTTATGAGCTCTAATGATACAGCTACTCTGAAAAAGCTTTATTGAAATTGTTTTCTGTAAATGCTTTTTTTCATTAAAGTGGCTAAGCTTTTTCTTAATTTAGCTCAAACGCCTTCCCCAAAAAAGTACTTAATACCAGAAAAGCCAGCTTTATATTCAGAAAGGGCTGAATATGATTATTTTCAGTTCAGATCCATGGGATTTTATTATACTTTGGGTTGTGATGAAGAACCATTTTTGTTTTAGAGTAATGTGTCTCTCACACATTTTCTCATCAAATTATTAACATTTAAATAAATAACATAGTATTTTAAGCTGTTGCCTACATTTTTAATCCAATTCTGTAAAACAGTCTTTCTTTGAACTTTTCAGACACTGTAAGGAGGGGATTTTACATCTATTAAATCTGATCTTTTTCCATCTCTGCACAAAGGGCCACGAGTTCACTTACCCTTTCTACATTTTGGCTTTTTCCCCCATGTCTTTATGGAAGTATTTTCTGTCTGATGATTTGTTGTTCCTCTGTGCCGCTTTAAACAGGCACGTACTCCAGCCACATCTCTGTGCTATGTCCTTGGTTGTATTTGAGGGCACTCATCTTCTGTCCCCTTTTCCAAAACACTGCTTTATTACTTCACCACAGAACAGACTATTTCCCAGTCCTACTGTGTTAAAAACTGGAGTGCTTTCAGTTAATTCATTAATTATCATGTATATCCTAGAATAAATAAAATTGTGGAAGAAAACCTGTAATTAGGGATGAAGATACATGCTTTAGAGCAAAACTCCTGAGCCTTAGAAAAGCTTTTATTTTTTTTTCTGGCAGAGTACTTTCTTTTGTCCAGGGTATGTTCTGGATGAGTTGGAAGTTTTTCAAAGTGCCCCCTTCACTTCCCTACAAAAGTCATTCTTTTTATCACAGGGATTCCTTAAATTGGGGCCTTTAAAATCTGAACGTACATGACAATTTGTTTGTAACTTCTTTTTTTTCCAGCAATCATTGGATCTTCCAGAAGGTGCAACTGTGCCAGCTTTGGGATTATCCAATAAAGCTGTTTTTGAAGGTATGGCTAGTAAGAAATAATGGTGATGGTGTTTCATGTGGAAACTTTTTTAAAAATGATTATTTCAGCATACGTCTTTTTTTTTTATTTTAAAAAAAGCCATTGTAAACTTGACTGCAAGTTTAGAATCTATAAATGAAGTTGTGCAAAGTGTTTGTTTCTCTGGTAGCACCTAAGTATGTTGCTTAAAAATAAAAGAAAGTACAAGTAAAAATTTTTCCTCCCCTTCTCTGCCTCTGGTTTCATCCCTTAATGTCTTGTGCAGAACCAAAATGCTTTTTCTCTGTTTCCCATATAGTGTCCTGCACCCCTGTAGGAAGTAACCCCACTCAGGCTGGATAGTGCTCCTGAGAGCCTCTCCTGTTGACTGATCTTTGAGTTTCACATGGATGCTGGGGCTCATTGCTTTCCTGTGATGGGTCTGGGAGTAGCCAGGGCAGGATATTATTCGATTTCCCCCACCTGCCGTTGCTCTTCTGTTGTCTCCATGCTCACTACCCTGCTCCCCTCACTGAGAAGACTGATGACTTTTAGCAAAAAAAAAAAAAGTATTGATTAGCATATTGTGAAAACTAGGTTCAGAGGTGTTAAAGCAGGACTGCTGGTTGCTACTTGTGATTTCTCTGTAAAATACCTTGACCTCTGAAACTATATTCTGGAGTCCTTTTCATGCTCTCCTCAGATGTTAGCACCCTTGTATAGGCTCGTAGAAGTAATGTTGCTTTGAAGGGGATCAGTCACATTTTCTGTTCTGGTGAAAATAAACATAAACTTTCCCCAGGTAAATGATGCTTTGTGAAAGTCTTTGGGAAGGAAGAATTAGTTAGCCAACAGTAACTAATGTTCTGTCTGTAAAGGCTGGTGAGGCACCAGATGAATTTCTTGGAGAAGCGGTGGGGATTGCGTTGTGGGGGAACAAAGAAGGAGGGACAAACATCTGTCTAGAATGATAAAAATAACCGAGTAGTGTCTTGAGACTGAGGATGGGACTGGTAATCTGGTGTTTAACAGAGTCTCTGATAAAAACATGCTTACATTGAAATCTACAAGTTAGGTCAGACCTGTTTTTTGCTTAAAGCTTTATCAGAAGGTGTGAATTAAAAAAGGAAGCATTTCAATAAGCTTTGTCTCCAGGGTCTTCAATGGCAATGCTGCTAAATTTTCTTAAATCTTCTCTGAGAGAAAAGTGGCTTTGTTGTACTCAAAGTAACTGGTAAATTATTTTTTGGTGAAAACTCTTTTTTTCCTGGTTTCTCATGAGTACTGCTAAAAGGGGGAACAAAACTTCCTTCTCCAAGAGTATCATCGCACACAGAATAACTAACTTCCATTTATTTAATGTGGCACACCAAGAAGCAGCACTATGGTTGGAAAAGCTTTAAAATTTTCCTACTTTGTCCACCATTGCCCACTCAATGCTGTCAGCACTGATGGCTTAGGTTAAAGCCTCACAGACCTCTCTTCTGGCTTACTCTGCAGAGGAATCTTCCTGGTGAGCGATGATCAGATAGTGGTCTCAAGTTAGGTAAATGTTGCTAATTTCATTTTCAAGGGGAGAGAAGACAGGATGAATGAGAAGATAGTCTTTCTGTTCAGCTTTTTCTGTACCTTTTTTAAACTGCTGTTTCAAAATACACATTTAGCAAAAGGTTACATTCGGTCTGAGAGCAGCTGTTCCCCGACTCTGACTTTTTATTGAATAGTACCTTCAAAGTGAAGGACAGAGTTGAATTTTAACTTAAAACTGACTGAGTAGTTTCAGTCACTTCTGGTACTTTAGCCTAAAGCTAAGGACTGAGCCCTAGGCAGTTTTACTGAAGTTTGCAGATTGTACATACACCTCTGTAAGTGTGGCTTTGTGTTTAGGGGTCTACGTTAAATTTAGGAATTCATCACTTGTATCTGAGACTTTTGCCTTAAATATCTTCAAATACTGAAGGAAAGGTTTAACGTTGGAGAAGCACAGGTTCAACTACTGGTGACTGCTTCTTTCAGGTAAATCAAAGTCTCTTTAAGAATCTTTAAAAGAGACTGTGCTGATGGAGAGAGGTCAGTCTCAGAATGGTATTAGTCTGAAGGTTAGATTTTTTTATTCTCTCGTCTTTCTGATGTACATCAGAGTAATTAGATTCTAATGTTCATATTATTGTAACTCTGGAAGCAGGGAAACCTGATTTCAATTACTTATATTGTACAAACAATAGATTTTTTTTAACTTGTATAGTAATTGCTCATATTTTCCCTCCTGTCACCATGTGTTCTTTCTACTTGGAATAGGAGATATGGCTGTTCAACCAGCTGAGGATGAAGAAACATTTAATACCATTTCGAATCAGTATCCTGAAATTTATTTTCAACCTTTGATCCTTACAGGTATGAGATTCATTTGTATTGTAGGAAATAGAGAATGAGGTTCATCAGCTATAAACTTGAAGCATTATTTTGCTGAATTTTAGATTATTTGGTACCAGATTTGAGTATGTTATATGAATATCTTTTAGAACCTCCCACAGAGGATCACTTGCTGCAGAATACCTTGTGGCCTGAAATTCAGAAGTTGTAAGTTTTCTTTTTTGTTCTTTTTCTTTTTTTCAAAATTTTTCAAAATTTCCAGAAAGCTATTGCTATGTATTAATGTAGTCTGGTCTTGTAACTCTTCCTATATTTACATAACTTAAATGTGTATCAAAATTAGGAAACAGATGATGGCAGTTAGGACTGATGTCACAAAATTTTATTTCACTAGTTGTTTCTGTACCAGTGAAATATGTATGTTTTTAGCACAAAGCTGTTATTTTGAATTTGTAATGATCAGACTTTCATTGTCCCTTTGGATGTTTTTCTTTAGAAGGTCTGTTTAAGACACTGATCCCTGTTATTTTTTTTTTTCCTCCTTGTAACGTTTCTGGTCTACTCTAAGGAGCTGTGGCATGTTTTCATGGTCTGATCTATGCTCTGGAATGTCATGGGCCTGTCTTTCCATGCTGCAGCCTTTGTGTCTGTGTCTTGTTCCTTTTTTTCTGAGGTTCACAACTAATTGCAAATGAAGGTTGTCACCTTATTTGTTCCTGGTAACATTAGGCTACACTTACAGAATCATAGAATCATGAAAGTTTTAATATCAATCTTCAAAGTATAGCACAAAGAAATGAATCATCTCAAGCTCTTATGGGTTTATTTATCTGAATCTCCTGAAAGAGTGATCTCGGGCAGGAACAAGAAGAATGTTGAGCCTTTGCTGGTGATTACAGCTACCTTTATACATTACCAGTTTTGTGACTTCAGTTGGGGAGGACGAGAAATAAAAAGCTTTGGGAAAACAGTTTGCAGGTTGCTTTCATTTGACCAAGTGGGAGGTTTTGTGGGAGCTCATCTTTACCTTCAACTTCCTTGTGTGCTTATAAGCTATTTTACTGTGTTTGTACACCAAAAAGCTTCTGAGAGGGAAGCTGGTGGGTATTAGACCACATCTGCACATTTTGTAATTTCCAACTGTTACATTAAATGCTTCTTCTGTGCTTGCTGTGGCCACTAATGCACCCACTCACATTAAGCAGTTTGATGAGGGATCTTTAAGTAGTGAAAAGGAACCAAGGCCAAAATTTTTCTTCATTTGCCTTTGACATTTCTCAAAGTCTAGTGTGACATTAATCTTTGATATTCTGCTGCAGGAGTACTGCCTATCTGCCTTTATATCCTGCATTCATTAAAATAACTGCATTTTATGATGTTCTTCAGCTGAGCAATTTTTCCTGTTTTTTAGAGACACTGCTAATGATAGGGGTTCTTTTATGCAAGGGTAACAAGATGTAAAGCATTCATAGACTTTCAGGTTTTTTTCCTTGGATAATCTTGAAAGAAGTAACATGAAATCACATAATGTAGATTTCAAGTTGCCATAGCAGCAGAGAAATGGCGTGAGGAACTGACTTGCTAAAAATAGCTTGTTTGTCGATGACATTTGTGTATTCCCAGCTTTAACTCGACACCAAATTTTGAAGAATTAGTGTTGGGTTTTGAAAAGTGTTCGCTTGACTAGATTTTAGTATGAAGAACTTGCTGAATTTTTTGCATAATCTAACAACTTTAAAATAAAAATATGATAAATCTGGTGAGTATGCTAATCTTTATCCTCTTGGAAAATTACCATAGAGAGTTTATATGCAGCAGGCGCAGATTAAAACCTAGGTATTGGCATATGTGTTTGTGTTTATATGTATGCACATTTCATATAATACATTTGGAAGTCTTGTGAGATCCTTTTTGACACCGGAAAATTACTGTAATTGTTTGTCTGGACACTTTGAAAGTCCAGTCAGTTTACCTGTGCATAAAAAATTGCTATGAATTGCATGTTGCTACGGTAAAATTGCTTGTGGCTGAAAATGTAATTTCATTATTCATTTATGCAGTTGCTTCTTTCCATTGTGAACCTTTTTTTGGTGGTGTGCTACATATGGAAGGGATTGGATTGCATGTGTGGGGGCAGGGGAAGGGCCGTACTGGAGCTTCTATACCTGCAAGGCTCATACATTTTTATAATCAGCATCTCCTATTTTCACAAACTTTATTCTTTTTACTGGAGACAGCACTGACCTATATAGGCTGTCAGTCTGGCCTATGGTAGTCCTGCTCATGTGACTTTGCAAGAGATGGTATTTTAATTTTTGTTTTAATTTAAAGATTAAATTTTAATGCTTCTATTTAGCATGAAAAAAGTTGCATGCAGAAGCTCAAAGTGTTTCTGTCAAGTGCACTTCAGTACTATGTTTAGGAGATAAAACCTAAGTAACTGAGAACTTGCTTCACAAGTTGTTCCACAGGTTATTTTTCAGGAAATTTATACTATTCATGAAAGAAATACTTTTCAGTTTTAGAAACTTGACTTTCAGTGGTTTTCACTGCAAAATAGTCTCCAGGAATGTGCTTTAAAAGTAAGCATTATGATAAAACTCCTGCTGGTGCCAGATTAAGAGGAAGACACACAGTAGTACTTTAATTATTATAAGATACAATCAAATTTGCAAATTAACATTCCAATTAAGCGCAGACACCAGTCCTTCTCCCCCTTGAAGGTCCAGGTACAGTTACTCTTTATGAAAAGCCAATGCATCCCCTGTCTTCAGATATGAGTGTAGGAGTCTGTGGGTGGGATATGCCCAGCAGTGACTCTTCTGGACTCTGTTCAACAGATACAGGCCATAATTTAAATAGATGGCTGTTTTGGCTGCAAGTGAAATCCCCATGAACATCAATCCCATATAAGAACTTCTTTGCAACACTGCTGACCAAAGGAGTTTATTAAGAGAACTGCCTATTTGTTCAGAGGTAGGAATCAAAGGACAGCCCCCCTGCCCCAGCAACTGGTATTTAGCTGATATTTGCCCACTGTTTATAGACTGCATCTCCAATTTTACTCTACTTCCAGTCTGTGTTGTGGCTGATTTTAATTTGTGTTAGTCTGTGTGATATTTCTGCTTATTAGTTAAATCCCAGTTCAGATATGTGAGCTTGAATTCCAGCAGAACTTGTGCAAAGACTGATTAAAAATGTATTTCTGGAGTAAGCTAGAAGTTTTGGGTTTTTTGCCATGCTGTTTTCCTTTTCTTCTACTTCAGAAATCTTCTTCCAGTATTTCATAGAACAGGCACCCTTGGCTGGGTGTTTGTGGTGTATTTATTTGGTAATCTTCAAATATGTGGCTTCTGATTTTTATTGGTAGTGTTAAAATTGCTTTACAAGAAAATAAGAATACATTAAATGATGCTTTAGTCTGCTTTGTCAATTATTATTAGTGTAGCTTTTGCAGTGCTGGTGCTTTAGGACTATGGAATGTGGAATGGGCTGGAGAGATTGTTCTGTAGTCAGTTCCTAAATGTGGAAGAATTTATGCAGATGCTTATATTGAATGCTGAATGTTATTAGGAATTATTTGGGATGTGATACTGAAACAGTGGTGAGAAGTTCCTGGCAAGTGCCTTTCATTTTTGCAAAGGGATTTAAATTAATGTAAGAACCTTAATACATACTGCAAAAATGACTGTGATGTGTTAAATATATTTTCACATTTATTTCAGATATGGACATGGATATGAAATTTTTTGTGTTGCTTGCAATAATTCAAACACTGTAATTGCCTCAGCATGCAAGGTAAGAAAAGATTCTAGCACCACCTAGTGAAAAGTCCCACTGGATTTCTAGGACTGACTGAGTAGGAGTCAGAGTTCGGTTTGGGCTGAATTCTGTTCATTCACTTAAACGTGAAAGATTTTGTACAGATGACAGTTGCCTTGCAAAGGTGAGAATGAATACAGATAAGCTACTGTTCGTAAATTATGTATGATTCATTTGAAGATATTAATAAGATAAATTCTAACAAATATAGGCATAAAACATTTTCATACCGATGTATTGTCAGCATTAGTAGAAAGTACTGAAACAATCTTGACACTTCCCAGAGGAAAGCTGATTCGAACTTGATTGCAAGCCTTAAAACAAGTCCTCCAAGTGTGACTTTTGTATTTACGTACATTAATTCTCACTGATATTTTTTCCATCAATATAGGCTTCCAAAAAAGAACACGCAGCAATTATTTTGTGGAGCACAACTTCTTGGAAGAAACTGCAGAGTTTGTCATTTCATAATCTGACTGTTACTCAGCTGGCATTTTCTCCTAACGACAAATTTTTATTAGCGGTTTCTAGAGACAGGAATTGGTCACTGTGGAGGAAACAAGACTCATCAGAGTCAGGTAAGATATGTGAAGTGGATATATGCATTTGAAGACTTTGCGGTTTGTTCAATATTTGTGGCTTCAAAATATTTGAAGGGGAATTGATAAAATATTTTAATGGACATTTTCCTTATAACTTTTAAGAATTAATAGTATTGTATACTCCTGTGGCTTTAAGAAATGCACTTAATGGTGTACAGGAAATCTAGAAAGGGAATTAAAATGAGGAGAAGAATATAATCAGGCCTTAAATGCTGTTTATTTGCTGGAGGTACTCAAGTCTGCTATTTGTCGTTCTGCTTGTGATTGTATGTTTCAGATTTACTGAAGTCAAGTATACATGCTGGAGTGTAATGCCTGAACTTCAAACTGGTATTCTGTCAAGGAAAACCTTCATCTCGGTGTTCTGTGCAGGCAGGGCAGGAAGGTTCATTGCTATGCCTGTGTCCTGCATTGAGCTGCTTTGTCCCTCTTTGCAGGGCATGACACTCTGCAGCTCTTGGCAGGATTAATCTCTGTTTTCGGTGTGGTTTTTTGATAATCCTATGCAATTGATCAATTTGACTAGGACTGGCTCTGTCTGGAAAAAAGAGCTGATGATAATAAAGATTCAGTTGACTTTCTCATTAAGACTTTGAGCCTTCCAAAATCATGAGGAGATGCTATTGAACACTTTAACAGATTCCTAGAACAGATGCTTGTGCTGAAGACGACTGTCATTGCACTGTTGGTTCCATAATACATAAGCACTACTGAGCTCTATAGAGTTTTCCTAGAGACTTGGCAGTGAGTTTTTGCCCCCGCAGACAGTGTCCGGTCGTATCCTGGCTGGAGGTTTCTGTTCTACTCAGACTTCTATTCTAAAGCCTGGCATGTTGTTCACAGTAGTTACACAGTGTTTCAGGATAAGGAGTGTGAATTCTCATAGGAAGTAGAGGAAATCCTCTTTTCATCTATTCATCAATAACTTTTCTGTCTACAAAGACCATCATTATCAGTGTAAAGCAAAACTGCTGCTATTGGCATCCCAAGAAGTGGTTATTCAAAGTCTATGCTCCAAAATGACGGCTTTTTCTACTTATGAAAAGCATTCCCATTTACTGATCTGCTGCCTGATTGTATGTGTATTGAAATGGCAGCCTGTCTCTTTGGGAACAGATTAATCTTTATGATTAGATCATTATGATTTGAGCTTCTGGAGCTTTACTGGTAAATAGGAACTGTAGTGAAATTACTTGGGATATGGGTACACATGGTAAATGTTGAGCTAAAAA
The DNA here is from genome assembly GCA_028020825.1 of Podargus strigoides. Classification (NCBI taxonomy): domain Eukaryota; kingdom Metazoa; phylum Chordata; class Aves; order Caprimulgiformes; family Podargidae; genus Podargus; species Podargus strigoides. The sequence goes on from CM051620.1 coordinate 63,986,469, forward strand.
TTTTTGAAGTCAGTGTTCTTATTAAAAGCGTATAGAAAGAACCTGAATGTCTTATACATAGACTTAAATTCTTCAGAAACAGATGTGTGTGAAAGATCAAACTGGTCCTGCTGTTTTAGTGATATAGGGGCTAACTGACACGGTCTTGAACAGGTGTTAATTATCAGTGGCAAGTGTTTGGGAAAAAAGTATTTATGTGGTGTTAAGTATTCCCAGTTGCTTTAAAGATGAGTGGAATAATGTTGAGTATTCCTGCAGTTGTTGCATAGAGGAAAAAAGAATAACAATTACTTCTAAAGTGTAGAGTAATTGAAGCAAGGGTTTTCCTCTCTGTGTTTTATTCCAGGACCAGTTTTCAGTTGCTGTGCATACACAGACAAAAATACAGCTGTTCACAGTCGAATCATTTGGTCTTGTGATTGGACACCAGATAGCAAGTATTTTATTACTGGCAGTCGGGACAAAAAGGTAATTAATATAAAAAGAATTTTAAAAGCCCAGAATTCTTTTAAGTGTATTTTAGATTAGCAAATTAGCTGTGTTCTAATGAGCCCATATTCTAGAAATACACGAAAAGTTTATTGTGTGTATTACCACAAAAATGAGTGGGACTTTCATATGCTAAATAAAGTGCTTGAATATATATGTACAAGACTCTAGTCTGCCAGTTGGACTTCCTCCCTTCTTTTTTCATACAGTAAGACAAGCATATGTCACATAACTCTTATGACTATCTAAGTTTTTCTTTAACTTTCATATCAGAATCTGTTTTTGTTGTCAGTATCTTTAATGAAATCAGACAGACTGTCTAAAAAGTTGAGTCTTTGTAGCCAGGCATTTTTTACTATTTCAAGGGTAATCCACTTTGTTCTGTGCCCTAAGTTATTCCTTATGTTTTTGTAAATGCATTTACAAAAACATTAAAGTGAAAATTTCTAGGTGATTCTCTTTCTTACAGGTCATTATCTGGGGCCAGTGCGATTTATCTGTGACTACTGAAGGCAATATGTTGGATTCAATCAAGCCTTGTTCAATAGTACTGGATGCTGGGGATTCTGTTACCGCTGTTAGTATCAGCCATGTGCTTACTCCTGATGGAAGGTATTGCTGTCTTTCTGTAATGCCATTTTGTGTTTAATTTGAAATTAGTATTTTTTCCCCTTTAGTCATTTTTCTGTGGCTAAACAACTTCCAAAATTTGCCAGTCAAATATTTAGACCATTCTTTGAACTGAATTAACTCTCATTTTTTATTTCCTAGCCTTCTTTTCAGGTGTGTGGTGCCTTCCCCAAACAGTGTAAAAAGAAAAAAAAAAAAAAAAAATGAGGGGAAGGTGCCATTAATGCACCTGAAACACATTCATTCTACTAAGAATATGCACTGGTCTGATGCTGTAATAAGCTGCTTATTTTCTTCCTAACCAAATATATTTTGCTCATTTTTTGTGAAGAAGCTTTGAATTAAATTGTGATTTTTTTAAAAATTTTAAAAAAAATTTTTTTTTTAAAGAAATGAAAGTAAATATTGATTTGAAGTGCAAGGTCCAGCACAGTGTTGGTTAGTTCTTTCTAGCTGGCATTAGAGGCAGCTTCACTGAGCTACCTACTGTAATATCATTCAGAACTAAAGCAGTATTTCTCTTCATAGATATATTGTTGCAGTAGGCTTAGAGAATGGGAAGATTATCTTGTACACATGGAAGCAGAGAGGGCAAGAACCCGCACTAGCTGACTGGATGATGTGCGCTGAGATTGATAACAGGTATGTCTAGTGAAGTAAATTAGGAGCAAGGAAATGTTCTTGAGATGAATAGTGCTGGAGTTCTGTTCTTATAATATAAAAAGATATGAAACTGGTTTATTTGTATATAAAAGATTGTTCTCCTTTTGGGAAAAGGCTGATCCCTGAAAGTCTAAAGATATCTTTAAGCAAAACCTGGAAATAAAAATATAGATTATTTACTTATTATAGATTATTTACTTATTAAAAAAAACCCAACAAACCCCAATGAAAACCAAGGTGGGATGTTAAGCCCCAAAATATTCCATGCTATGCACATACTTTGGGAAGTATTACTCTTTGTTGGCCCCACCACAAAAAAAAAAGGGGCGCTATATGACCTTTAGCCATAAAATAAGATGATAAAAATCACTGAAGGATAGAGAAAAGAATCACTGTCTATATACATCAGCAAAATGTTTTGAAGTGGATGACAGCAGGTTTTCCAGAGCACCTTCTAGCAGAAACCAAAGGAATGGCAAGCTATATGTGGCACTGCTGCAGTGGCAGCTAGAGAAACTCTCATGTAGAGAGACTTTGAATATTTCACTTGGAGCACTCTCCTAGATTCTTCCTTCACATATTGGCATTGGTAGTACCAGAAATGAAAGTTGATGGTGACTTTGGCCTCTGTGTGCTTGAAGTGAGTTGGAAAGAGATGCCAGATAACAGGAAATCGCAGGCTAAAAGCCAGAAATCTGTCATATTTCAGTAATTGAGATGCTGGACCTGGAGCTTAATGTGGTAAAACTTGAAATCAATAGCTGTTTAAATTATTGATGAGTGAGAAGATAAAATGTAATTAGTGTTAATGGCCCTACTTATTTTAAGAACTTAATACCTCCTGGTTGTCACAAGTCAGTTTTTCTTTAGTTGGTAGTTAAAAGAAGAGTACTAATTATATAAATGTTTATGTTTTCACTCGCATGCCCAACTGTGTTTGACATTTTGCAGTTATATATGGATTTCTTTGTGTTGCAGCCAAAGTCATGCTCTTGCTGTGAAACGTTTATGTTGGAGACATCATGTGGGCAGAGCTGGACATAATGATCAGAACAGCAGTGAGTGGTTGCAGCTTGCAAGTTGTGGAGCTGATCACTGTGTCAAGATATTCAATGTCAACAGATTTGCTCTTTAGCGAAGACTGCAGGCCTGTCTGTGCAAAGCAGGTTCACAACATTTTGTTTCAGCTTTTACCCATTTTGATTGTTGAATTTTCTGTTTTCTGCTGTGGAAACTGGGGGGATTGGACTAGGTGATCTTTTGAGGTCCCTTCCAATCTCTAACATTCTGTGATTCTGGGATCTGACATGTAACTTATTAAAGAAACTTTTGTGGTAGTTTGAAATGTCAAATATTTTTCTAATTCTGCAGTTTCAGAAATATGAAGTATTTTATGTGTTTTGATTGGTGAATATCCTGGAACTGGGGGATGGGAGCTGGGGTAGGGCATGGGGAGGGATGATGAAACGGCTGTGTTCACTGTGAATCAAGGGTAGGTGGGAAACTGCCAGTACTTGTTTTTTTCTGTGCTTGGGATTGCAAGTGGAGTACTGAATTGTTTTGACCTCCTCATTCCAATTAAACTCAGCTGTCAGTTGACCTGTCAATGCTGACACTGCGTGTTTAAGGACATGCAGTTAGCTGGAGATCAGAGTTAAATACACAGATTTCACTGCCTTCTGAATGTGTATTACAGCTCTGATCCAAGTCTTAGACCACCTTGCTTTGGAAGGAGTAGTTTGTATCTGCATGCTTGGACAGGCCTGCTTGCTTGTTTTTCCTGTCTGTATTTCTCTTTATTCTGCTATGCAGAGTGCTGGGCTCATGCTTCTTGGTCACATGGGGCTTAAAGCCTAACTCACAGGCCACTTAAATCTTCTGGTGTCTCCCCTGTGTACCTGCAAGCCCTCTCTGAGCAGAGTGCTTTAAAAGAGCCGCCTCTTAACACTGCTTGAGGGCTGTCCTCTACAGTTTGGGCTGGAAAAGCTTACAAATATCAGTAGATAGGAGCAGAAATGTGCCAGACTTTCCTTATACTGCCTTTGGACTCTTCCTGACTTTTGAGTGCTCCTTATCTATTCTGGTGAGAAATTAAACCGGTTGACTTATTTGTCTGATTGTCTTGTAATTTAAATAGAATGACAATAGACCTCAGCAAGTCTGCCTCCAGTTCCAAATAATTAGAAATCAGTTGAACTTTGGGAATGAAATTATTTTTGTTTGAGTACTGATTGCTACCCAAACTGGTAGTGCAGAAATAATTGGAATTGCGCTTAACTTTTTACTGTGTTACATCTTTAGCTAAAGAATGCAGCCCATTCCAAATGGGCTACATTCTTTTTAAACAGTTTATATTTTGAATTTTAGCTTTTTATTTTCAATTCTGGTTTTCAGCATTAAAAAAAAATTTCTTTAAAATGTGTTAGGGGAATAAAACTCTAGCTTCTTAATAAAGATGCTTTCCTGCGTTGTACTTGTGCTTTCCTTACATGTTTGGTATAAGCATTTGAGTAGTGTATTTTACTTGTCCAGGAGTTTTTAAACCACCATAGACTGTATCCTGGCAAAAGCAGAATATAACTTGTCACTCATGAGGCTTCAAAGAGTTACCAAAAGTGTAACTTTATTCTGTGTTGCAATTGTAATTTGGTATCTTAACTACAATTTGATTTTAATATTGGGTAATATTTTCTAATATTGGTACATCTTACCATGCAGCCACTCTTGCCTACAGGCAAAAGTGAATCGGCATTTTGTCCCTCTCTTCATTTTTGAAGTGCTGTCATTAAACAAGCATTAGCTATTACATGATGTAGTAATGCATTCCATTACCCCTGGGATTTTTGTGACTCAATCGCATTGAAGAATATACCTCATTGTTCCGACTTAATATACATCCGATTAGTCTGATGATCTCCCAAGTCTAAATGTTTGAAATAGACACTTTGTTTTCAATTAAGTTAGAGATTGCCAACAACATTACTTCAACACATGACTAATATTTTTTTTTAATGTATGATGTTCTTTTTGTTCATGTACACTTTACTATTTATTTAGAGAATCATAGAATGGTTTGGGTTGGAAGGGACCTTAAAGAGCATCTCGCTCTAACACCCCTGCCATGGGCAGGGACATCTCCCACTAGACCAGGTTGCTCAGAGCTCCGTCCAACCTGACCTTGAACACTTCCAGAGAGGGGGCATCCACAACTTCACTTCTAGTGTCTCACCACCCTCACAGTCAAGAATTTCTTCCTAATGTCTAATCTAAATCTACCCTCTTCAAGTTTAAAGTCATTACCCCTCATCCTATCACTCCATGCCTGTGTGAAAAGTCTCTCTCCGGATTTCTTGTAGGCCCCTTCAGGTACTGGAAGGTGCTATAAGGTCTCTCCTTCTCTTCTCCAGGCTGAACAACCCCAACTCTCTCAGCCTGTCCCCACAGGAGAGGTGTTCCAGCCCTCCTTTAACATGCATGACTTCTACATACTCCTTTATCTTCTTGGTAAATTCACTGAAATATTTTCAAACCAGTGTGTAAATCAGCATAGGGGTAACAAGTCAGGTACTGATTTCATTATCTCAACTAATATCAGAAAATTATTTGGATCGATGTAAGTGTGATACCAAGGAAAAATCACTGTAATTATAGTAATCATTTTGGGGGTAGCATTGGCTGCCTAATGAAGAACAGATTTCTTTAAACAGCAAAATAGTACCCTTTAAGGTTATTCGAAGACTCCCTTGAAAATTTGTTTTCTCTTTTATTTGGTTTTGTTTTAAAAAATGGAGAAAAGCAAGCATTTGTCGTACATTTACTACATTCATTCTACTTTGTTTTTCTTGTTTTGTTGGTTTGATAAATACTGCTGGAATCAAGTGCCTTCATGCTAGATTTCATTTTTTTGTTTTCGTTGGTTTGGGTTTTTTTCCCTCCCCTTCAAAAACTAAAACAATTAGATTTTTCTTTGAAAGAATCTACTGTTGGTTTTGTCCACTGAGTGGCTATTGCTTTTAATTTTCTTCCATGTTCTTTTCTTTTGTATATACTTACTCAGAGAGACTATTTAATTCATTAAAAATAATGGATACAGTCAGGTACTATTTCGTACATTAAAAAAAAAAAAAACCAAACGGTTTCAGTTGTGTTTACCCGACTAACCTGACTGTAGTCCCATTTACCCACCAAGATGTCTGACTGCTGTATGTATCCATTTTTATTTCTACGTTTTCTTCTGTGTTTCCCTGGTACTCTGACATTTGCCGTTCTCTCTTGTGAAGTGCCATGCCTATTTCCATTCCTACCCATCTTCCCCCCCCCTCTAAAAATGTGATTATTTTTCATGGTCTCCCTTAAATGAGAACTCAAATTGTGCTCAGGTGTATTTTGGAGATGGAGTTAGCCTCTATACTTTGCAAGTTGCTTGTATCACCCTCTTTATAGCAGATAGTTCAATGTCATACAAAAAACAAAAGTTGAGGTAGGTGTAATCTTATTTATTTCTTCCCAATTATCTTCAAGACTATCAAATAAGCCCTGCCAACTCCAGTCCTAGGAAGCTTCAACTTTTTATGACACAGTCTCCAATATTGCATTTTTTTTTCCCCTTAAAGTGGTGCAAGATCATGTCTGATGGTCAGGGGTAAAAACTTGCTGTCTGGAATCATGATGCTCCCATCTTTGCACTACCCTTTTCTGCCAGACCGAAGGTAAGATGTAAGGACAGTATTCAAGTGATGAAAGCCCAGAGAGAAATAGTACATGTCAAAATGCACCTGTCTGTTGCAGCCTAATCCTCTGCATGTATTTTCTAACTCTAGTACTATTACATGTTTCTGAGTTTCTGTCTTCATTTCTGTTAACAATTTGGGCAAGGGCAATGTGTTTGTTTTAAAACTTCTGTGATCTAGCAGGATACAAAGCTGATGCAGCGTCCCCTCGAACCTGAGACTTTCCTTAGTCCTATTTAGAGTTTACTGTCCAGTTTTTTTTAACCAACCTTTGCATCCAGAAGGTGCAGAACTGGGTTTGTGCAGGTTTAGAGAGCTAAGCTGCTTAGCGCCTCTGCAGCCCCCAAGTGCTGCTTTCTGAAGTACCGGAGGCTGACTGACGTATGTGCTCATGTACCTTAGCACTAAATAGTAGTGTATGTGTAATTGAATGTTGCCATAAGCACTGACACAGATGAGGCCTTGTTTCCCACAGATTTAGGCGCTTTGCTGATTGTGAGTTTTCATTAGTTTTCCTGTGATTAATTACTACTTGCAGCTTTTGTGTGTGGATTTTCAGCTGCAGCGTGTGAGCTCAAAAAGCAGCTGCTTGTCTAGGCACTGATGGAATTTTTTTCTTCTGTCTCAAGCCTATATAATCTGTAGGTTTTTACCTTTGGACACTATCTTTCAGACAGACCTGAGTTGAAATGATACAGTTGATTAAAATAAGCTGTACAGATGTGTGTCCATGTGTATAAACTGAGAAACAAGGGTGCTGTACTTTTAAGAGACCAGGGTAAAAACCTAAACCCAATTTACAAATGTGTAACTAAACCACTGACCAAATGCCAACACTCACCTCATATTTCGCCCTCATGCAATTAATGCTTTAATTGGCTTTTTTTAATGACGATCTTTACCAATAGATGTAAAACCTGCATGGGACCAAGAGAAAAACAGCACAGAACATCTGTCTTTAAAACCAGTTTACTGTTTTGTCCATATAGTCATGTGATTGCTATTGGAAAATAGCAATAATGATACCACAATAGTGCTATCAGCTTTTATCCCAAAATCTCAGTTCCAGGAAGCAAATCGCTTCCTACACTGTAGTTGGTGGGTAAGTTTCCAAATTTTTTTTTCCCATTTTCAACTATGAGCTGTTGCATCTTTCTGCATCAACTGTAGCCATAAATGTATTTCAAAAGCCTGTAATCAGCAGTCTGAATCTCGGCGACATCTGCTTTCAAATACTACACACCATAGTGTTTATTCCCACTCAGATTTTCACTGTGAAGTCGTATTACTGCTTTGTCTCCCTCCTACCTGATTCAAAGGCAATGTAAATAACCTGGCGCCATTTTTCTCCAAGGTGTCCCAATAAAGACCACCTGCAAGATGTGCCATTAGGAGAGTGGCATGCTCTGCAGGGAGAAATCTCAATTCTGGTATCTTAAGAATGGTATCTGTAAGTCCATTTATCACAGAGCAAAGATGTTTAAAGGCTTCTTTAAACTTAACAGTTAAAGAGCTAGTATACAAGAAAGAAAAAGAGAATGCAATTTGTAGTTTCTCTGAAACTTTTTCCTTTGTTTTAGTGAATATGTAAGAGCCTTTATGCATCTTCTGTTACTGAAAGTGAAGCGCTAGAATTCTTATAGCTCAAAATTTAAAAGACCTGAGACTAATCAAGTAACTGAAAATGAAAATAATTTTTTAATGGTTATAGAACATTAAACATTAGAAGAAAGTATAATAATGTTAGTCCTTTGGACTAGTCTGAAAGTTAAGCACTTTAAGAAATGTGCTGTTGGCAGTATACATAGCACTTGGAGATTTTCTGCTCATTGTACACTGCCATTGAGAAGGGAGTTGAAAAAAATAGATGGAATAAACTAAAATTTTGCAAAAAATATTCTAATACCTTTTGATATATTTGAGGTAAAGCCATCCCATCAATATTTTGGATGCACACTATTGAAAGTATTTTACTGGCTTTATGCTTGTTCTGAGGAGACTTTGTGGCTGAGGATATGAACAAGCTGGTAGACTTAAAGGAGTAGGATTGTCCTGTCCTACAGGAGAGGCATCTCTGAAAAAGAAAGCAAGAAATGGTGTGGGTCTTGTTGTTTATAATATGAGATCTATAACCAAAATCAAATGTTTATTGAGATTATCCATAGCCATGTTAAATCTGTCAGTGCAAAATGTAGGCATCCTCAAATCTGTGTTGGACCAAACTGGCGTGCTAACACTGAATTATGGGCAAGGATGCTGTGGAGTGCTCTGTGGAGTGACCTGGAGGACAAAACAAGCTGCTCGTGTAAACTGGGAAAGTGAGAGATGCTGACATTCAGCCCTAGGAACACCTGCCTGGGCTCCATGTGGCTGGGTCTCTAAACACTCCTGCCAGTGGCGAGCTATCGATTGTGCCTGTTTTTCAGTTATGAAAGAAGGAACAGGTTTCATGTTATGCTAAGCCTTTTAAAGAAAAAAAAAAAGGAGTATATTCTGCTGTCATCTGTCTTGTGGGCTGGGACTCCAGAAGTAACTAGAAGCTGGTGAAAATTTCAAGGAAGTCAATTATTGAACTCTCAGCTATTGAAAACGTCACTTTGGCAACTCTGAGTAATCTCTGTTTTCCCAAATATTTGACAGGGAGAAATGAGAATGCTCTGAGGCTCACTGCCGATTGCAGAGATGAGGGAAGAGGAGGAAACAGCTGTGTCCTCATTTAGACTAGAATCTCGCTTTAAAGAAGTGGCTCTTGCAAATAAGAAAACTTTAAAATAACTGAAATGGGCAGCAAAAATATTGCTTGCTCTGTTTTAAGGAGCATCTGGAGCTGTACAAAGGATGAGACAAAATCTCTGACAGTACAAAAATCAGAATTTGCCTTTAGTGCATTAGGAAGATGTTGGAGGGGGGAGTTGTTGAGCACAGTATAGCAATGCTCTACTATTGCTATTTTACCAACAGTACTTTATTGGGATCTACAGTGGTAATTTTGACGTGACAGGGCAGCATGTTTACCCCATAAGTTTCCCAGCCCTTGAGCCTTCAACTATTCCCAATTTTACCCTATGTATCGGCACATCCTTGTATGGTTGTGGGACCTTCCTTCTGATGCTTCTCTTCCCCAGCCAGTGGCTGCCTTCATGCCCATGCCACCCACCAGATCCCCCCGTCCTGCTTCTGCCTTTTCTGGTCGAAAGCATGGGGGCTGTGGGCTCCCTTTGCCAGCTCCTGATACTCACAGTCGAGCACAGCTCCTACTCTCGCCTCGTATGACCAGCTCTGCTGACTCTATTTGAGTAGTTTGTGTTCAATGGCATTTTCGAACTTTGCTATCATCAGCATTTCATTTTCTGCAGTAACTCATTTATGCTGTAATGCAATGACAAAACTAAAAATGATCTCTTGCCCTTTCTGGAAGGAATTTAGGGTAGACCATATGACAAAGCCCAATGCCATACCACAATAACGGGGTTAGCTTCAGTACCCTGGCATAGCTGTACCAACCAGGCATGTCCTGGGCTTGAAGTCCTCCAAGAGAGATGCTCCATGTAATTGGTGTTTGTGTGATTCAGCCAACTTTACTGCTGTACAGATGAGAGGAGAGGAGGTGTTATGCCTGAGGTAATTGCCATTTTACAGTAATGTCACCCTTACATAGACTCCAGCTGATCCCAACTGAAATAACAAGGGATGCAGAAACTAGAATTTTTCCAGGAGCTATTTCCCCTCGAATCAAGAGCTTATATGAGCAAAGATGCCTGATCTTGTGGATTTTTCCTGAGCCTTTTCTCTCTTTACCCCCCCCACTCTTCTTCTAAGGTGTTTTGCCACCTTAGTCCCTTCTCCATTCTTGCAGGCCCCTAAATCCTCGTATAATCAGTCCTTATTTTCTCAGCATCCTCTTCTCTCTTCCTATTGTTCTTGTCAGATAATCCCATGCTTTTTAATACATGATCCTAAGAGAGTTTATAAGTATAACATCTTCTTGGTATTTTCTCTTCCGTCTTCTATGTCTCTCTCTGCTTCCTCCTTTGCTTTTGGTATTTACACAGGCTGTCCAGTCTCATTACCTCCTTTTTCCCTGACAGCAAATTACTAGCATATGTGTGAGCAGCATACCCTCCTTCCCTTGCTGATCCATAAGTTGTCTACCTGCCACTGAGGGGAATTTTCCTCCTCAACAAAACTGAATTGACTGCAGTCTCCCCAAGGGAAGCTCTCCTAGTGCTCTTCAAGGTAACACAGTTGTTATATTTGCCTTTCCCTCCCATAATCTTGCAAAGTCTCCATCCTAGGAGTATTCATATCAAGATGTACCTCTCAAACAGAGAGGTACAAACTACTCCACAGACACTCTTTTTAGAGCATAGGAGATTTCTGCTGTTTAGGCTCTTTGCTTCAACATGGTGGGCAGTCTTATACAGAGCAGTCATCTATTGATTCTCTGGATGCTACAAGTCTTCACTGTTATCTGCAGAGAGCACCAAGCTGTGCCCCATGTTTCTCTTTCTCTGCAGAAGAGGTTCAGCCAGGGAGGCTGAAAAAGCTGCTCTGCAGGGAAGTGCCTGAGACACTCATAAGTTGCTCTGGTGGGTCTTCAGGGTGGCTCTGACCTACACAGGCACTAAAGGTGCAACGTAGGAACTTACCATGGGTACTTTCATCAAACTTCTCCTTCAGTGTGTGCATACAGTCTCTCTGTATCACAAATGTTGTGCCTTCAGTAACAGTTCCAGTGCACTAAACTCACTGGGATTAGTTGAGGTGGGAGCCCCCTCTGGCTGGTATTAATTCAGGCTGGTAGACTGTCCCTGTAGTTACATTTACATGAAACGTAGTCTGGTAAAGCCAATAAAAAGGTGTAAATGCTCGTTTTGGTTAGCTACTACTATGCAAAGGACAGGTTCAACTTTTTCTACCCAACAAAAAAAAATGGGTGTATTTTATCATGTAAAAAGTACTATCATAGCTCAATACAGGAATTACATCTGGGATGTGAAATTCTGCAGTTCCCATTAATTGCTAAAGAGTGCATTTCTGTAGGTTAGTAGTACTGAAAAGTGTTAGCTCAGAGCTTTGTTAACTGAAATAAAAATAGATTGTGGTTCACAGAGCAACAGGATCATGTGATTATTAAAATTGGAAGGGAGCTCATGAAATACCTAATCCAAACTTCTGCTCCAGGCAGGGTCAGCTCTGAGATCAGACCGGGCTGCTCAGAGCTTTGTCCAGTCTGGTCTTGAAAATCTCAAAGGATGGAGGCTGTGCAGCCTCTCTGAGCAATTCATTTCACTGCTGACTGTCTTCATGCCAAAGAAGTTTATTCTTTTATCAGCTCGGAACCTCTCTTGTTTCAGCTTATGCCCTCTCTCATTTTCCTGGAACTCACCACTGTGAAGAACAAGGCTTCATCTTCTTCACAGCCTCCTCCGAGGTATCAGAACACTGCTACCAGGTGCCCCCAAAGCCCTCTCTTTCCCAGGCTATACAAGCCTCGTCCCTCTGCCTCCCCTCACAGGACAACTGCTCCAGCTCCATCACCACCTTGGTGGCCGTCTGCTGCAATTTAACATCTTTCCTGTATTGGGGGACTGCAAACTGGACCAGTACACACAGTCTCATTACAGTAGACCAGTATAAAGTCTATTGTACAGTTTCCTTTCTTATGAAGTCCAAGTCTATAATGCTTTCTTCTTTAAACTAGCCTTATACTGTCCCTTGCCTACAATCTTCTTTGACGTGCACTTGACTGTTTATGGTGGCAATGCAAGCCTGAGACTGAGGGCTGCAGATTTTAACACCTTTCCTGTACCCTGCTCCAGCCCTGTGGCTGTACTGCTCCCGGGAGCAAAAGACCCCCCTTCATACTAGTTTAAATATCCTTGCACTGTCTTTCCACCACTGGCAGGGTGGAAAGGGCAGAAGAAAGAGATGATGGTTTAGCTCTGGATGGAAGCTCTGTTTGCCTCCTGCCTCCATCCAAGCACAGAGTGCCTGCCCGTGGGGAGCACAGCATCCAGCCCAAGTGGGTGTCCAGAGCCCCCAGAAGAGCTGCAATCCATACGAACCATTATCCTGTGACTTGGGGTGGCCAGTGCAGCCATTTATTTAGATAATCAAGAGCTGACTACACTACACACAGGAACTATCAAATTGATGGTAAGTCCAAACAGCCCCTCACCTCTACAAATTCTATGTTAAAAAAGTACTTACCTTCTATCTCAGAGGAAAATAAATGGATGCTATTTTAAATGCCTAGACTGGTAATTTAACTGAAAAAACAGTGAATTGATTGCTTGCACATGCCTAGGACCACAAGGTGGCAATATAAGAAAAAGGATAAGTGCATGTCTCCAGCACCTGCCACCTATACCCAAAAAATCAAATTACAAACATATTCAAAGACAGGTATTTGGTCTCCTCTGAGTTGTTTAAATGCAGTATTTCAGTGATAAGCATTTCTCATCATGAAATGCTGATTTTGAAATCATTCTTTCTTCTGTTTTGGTCCTGTAGTTCGGAAACTGTCTGTACAACTTCAGAAAATGATGAGCACCAAATCACACAGGGTCTTATTGTCTCTTATTTACATTCTCCCTCACCCCAACATCTCAATCTGAAGAGGATATAAAAAAATTGTAATTTTCTTACTTTACCTTGTTGAAGTGTAAAATGGGACTTACTTTCCTGCATCTGTTTTGCTGTCTGTGTTTTTTATTCCAAAAGGTTGTCTAACTGTGTGGATGCCCCAGGAAGGGTTTAAGTTCATGAAGTTCCATGCACCTTCTGAAGGCTGCTGTGATTTGTAAGTAAAGAGTGACCATATTGGATCATATGATTAAACTCTCCCAGACTCCAGTGACTTATGTTTCAGGAACATCTTAAACCAGTGGAAGCATCCTTGTGCCTATTACTATTGATGAATTTACTTTTCCTTCCACGCGTTTGTCCAATTGCTTTTGAATCCGTTTAAATCTATAATTCCCCCAGTGATTAGTGGGAAAGACTTCCCCAGGTTAAGTCTGTGCCAGTAAGAAGATGCATCTCTTGTTTGTTTTGGACATTTAATGCCTCCTTGTTATTGTATTAGAAAAGAAAAGGATTAGTTGTTTTTCACTGTCTCCTTGTCATTCCTCATTATATAGACCTTGACCATATTATTCACCCATGGATTTCTTTTCCAGCCTGAAGAGTCCTGCTGTAATTAAGTGTCCCTTTTATGGCAGTTGTACTCTTCCTTTCATTGAACTTAATGCCTCTTCCCCAGCACTATAATATTTCTACCAACAAAAAAGTTTTGTCTTTTTGCACCTTTTCATTTATTAATATCTGTTTGGGAGTGCCTAGTCAGTCAACCTGTTCATTCAAAGTACTGTAGCTTCTTATCTTTGGACTGTTGTGGTCTTTCCTCATTTAAGTCGTAAACTGATTTTTCTAATACCATTCTGGTCTGCAGTGACAAGTTTCAGAGGCCTCAGAATTAGCACTTGCTGTTAAAGGATAAACCTAATACTAAAATAACAGGGTAGCTGCAACCCAAGGCTGAGGGTACTAGCAGCATGTGTTTGGGAAGCCTGCGCATCAGCTGATACTATGCTTCCTGTGTCTTTGCAGCCCTGTCAAAGAATCAGTCAGTCATGGTGGTGAGAATTTCCTTTATTGACTGGGTAAAAATAGAAGAGGCTGGTGAGGGACTTCTGTGATTTGGTGAGAGCCTTTCCAGCCATGTCAGAAGAGGGGTTTTCACACCATGTGGAAGGCCTCCCAACAGACGTGGCAGGTGTTGGAAACCTTTTCCAGTTGACCTTGCCAACAAAATTAGTGGAGAGGAAAACATCTCCATAGGATTTTACAGATTTAAAACCAAACAAATCATTCATTTTTTAAGTCCAGAGGAAAGTGTTGTAGCTGTTCAGCTTGTCCTTTTGCATAACATAGGAGGGAATTACTGTGCCCTACTGAGTTACTGAGCAGTGCAGTGACCAGAGTTGTCCCTATCCCATTCTCCCCAGTGGCTGTTTGATTGAGGGTGAGAACTGGTATCCCAGACACTGACAAGGAGCCAGTCCAAACCAGGCAAAAATGCCTGATTTCAGCCCGAGCACAGATTCAGTGTGGCAGAACTACAACAAATGAAGATGTTGCAGAGTTTTGAGATTTCTCTAAAAGCTCAGTGGCTGCAAAACCCTGTACCGCCTGGGAGCAGACTATAATCTGCTGTAGTGATGATGATGATATGCGTGTGGAGCCTGTTCTGCACCTTGTTCTTCTATGTAGGTGTGGGAGAAAGGTGAACATATGCTTTTGAAGAAGCTCTGGTATCCCTGTTTTCTTCTAAAGGTGCCATATGCTCTCTCTGAATCACTGGGGCATAGTTTACCCTGTGATAGGAGTAGGTCTTCACAGCACTGCTGGTGCAGCAGGCTCAGAGGTCAGTATGGAGGCTGATGTGCTTTTGGATCTGAGAGTCATATTCTTCACCTTCCCCTTAGCTAGCGGTGGTGACAACCCTTGTCTTCCTACAGCTGCGCTGCAGGGGCTTGGGGTCGTTCATCTTTGGGGTCTTTGTCTTACAGACATATTCCCACCTTATACTGCAGCCTGGTGGAAACCCTTTTTTTAGGCATGTCTGTAAGAAATAGACTGTGATATTTGGTCAACAGGATGGCATCTGAAACTGACCAGAGTTATGACTTTGTAATGCTGTCAGTCTCAAAGCAGTTTGATATGTCCCATGGCAGTATGTCTGCAGACAACCTCAGCTCAGCTCCAGAAAGCACACCATGTCCCAGGCAGACACTCTCTTTTTTAGTCATCAGCTGTTGGCTAATATAAACAATATTCACTTCTCAAGTGGCACAGATATGCAAATGAACCTTTCATAGGATAATGGCCATATGAAGCTTTACTAGCAGGCATTCACGACATGTGGAGGCATGCTGATGCCAGATGCTTGCAGGGTTTTGGCTGTGCTATTCTCTTTTCCAGTAGGATAATCAGTACCAAGCTATTCTGGGAGATCCACTGTGGGCCCAAATCAGTGATTGGTGCTTGTTTAAAAGCATCAAGCAATAGCACCCTCCAGGTTGCCACAGGATTAGCTGGCCCCTACACAGTGTCATTCTGTTTCCTAAAGCCCCTGGCTTGTCTAGCTGCTATGAAGTCTTTCTCAAACACAGAACCAATATCACGTTGCAACATATCTGAGATGTGATAGTCTTTCATGACACAGAGTAATGCATCATTCTTAGTGAAACCTTCTGGTGAATCATATTGTCATGGGATGAGCAAAGCTGTTACAAAATCATGAGATTTTTTTGTATTTTCAAACTAAGACAAAAACTTGTATCACTGTGTATGGTCTTTTATAACAAGGTAAATGCCAGTTGCACTTCAAACTGTACAATTTTTGCTTCTTTATTTGTCAGGCTGAAAGATTGCCTGATATATTGAGATCTCTTGCCTTATCAGGTATGGGAGCACATCAATCTGCTTTCCCCTTTTCTTCTTTGAAGCTTAAAGCTCACCTGAAGTAGCTGAATTCAGTTTATAGTTTGGCCAGCAGCAGCTGTACAAATGAGATGGTTCTGGGGCTGGTGACCAAGTCAATCTCAAAGTCTTTGCATTCAAGTCACTTCAGAAAGTGACAAGGTCCCATCCAAACCGTGCAAACCCAGCCCTTCCACTTCCATCCCACCTGCTAAACGTTGTGGGGCAGCAGCTGTGGCAGGACGAAACAGCTCGTTGCTTTGGGAGACCAGAAACTGGAACTGAATCCAAATGCCCACTGCACAGATCTTCCCCTAATGCCTGGTACTGTGTATTGGGAGGGGGAAAGCAGTAAC
This sequence comes from Podargus strigoides, assembly GCA_028020825.1. Lineage (NCBI taxonomy): Eukaryota > Metazoa > Chordata > Aves > Caprimulgiformes > Podargidae > Podargus > Podargus strigoides. The sequence goes on from CM051620.1 coordinate 64,002,826, forward strand.
TACCGCAGAGTGTGGTCCATGTGGAGGGGGGAATGTCTCCCAGGATCTCTCTGATTTTCAGCAAATTTGTTGTCAGGAGGACAGGTACAGCCCTTCTCATGAACTGTCTTGCTATTTGAGTGGCCACAAATGAGTTGTCCTGGATTTCACCTCAGTGTTTTACTCTGAGCAAAATGAAATTAAAAGAGAGAGCAGAGGAGCCAAAATGTTTCATGGATGGCACAGTGGTTTTCAGTGTCCAAAGCTATCTGGAGCTTTGGACTCTTCTTTATTCTGCTCACCGCAGAGCTGAGGCTTGCAGGTGAAGGCTGACAAAATATTTTCTGTACATAGGGAAGAGATCTGTGCTACATCACTGGAAAGATTCCTGCCCTAACACCTCTGCCCGTGGAGCTGAAGGACCAGTGTTTCACCTGGTTTGGTGTGGGATTGTTAGGCGGAAAGGAGGGCCCTGGGTGGTCTCTCTCCCCACCAAGTCACTTGCATGTCCTGCTGTTGGGCAACCACCCTGCTACTGCTTGTCCAATGGTGGAGTCCTTCACAAGTGCATTGCTAATACCAGCTTTTTTGTGATTACTGTTACCTGTTCATGCCTCTCAGTGCTGCTTTTCACTAGATCATGTTTGCTCTGTAGACATCTGTATTAAATAAACCAGAGTTGACTTTCAGTAGACTGAATGTTTGAAGGGCCTTTACTTGCATTTCTGACAATGCATGCAATTATTCCAGCACCAGCATGACTGTTTTGTTTGCCAAATGCTGATGTGATTTATCTCTGCATTAGTCTGAAAAGTGCCATAGCTAATGACAGTCAGCTCCAACATCTTCTCCTGATTGCCTATTATTGTCCTGAACCAGATTAATTTTCTACTTTCTTTGTTAAAAATGTAGAAGGGGAAGAAGAGGTTGTTCTACTGATCAATATTGCACTGTTGAGAATAGCCAGAATTCAGTCTGCCATCAGGAAGGCAGAACTACAGCCTTGGTTTTTGGTAGTGACTCACTACATAAATTAAGCAAGGTGGTCCCCAAGGCTTAGACTGTTCATGCACTCTGCATCATGTTAGAAACATTAAAATATTAACGAACTTTGATCCCAGAGCAGCTGGATGCTCGCTCAGCTCTGTTTTCAAGCTAGAATGCACTCCGTCTTTGGAGTCTGTAGTAAACTTCAGAAAACTTAGCCTGAAAGCTGGAGCATCACCGTTCAGCAGCATCTAAACTCCCTCTTCAATTATTTAAAAGCCATTCCGAGAGCCTCTTTGGAGTGGTATTACAGATATTTGTTGATACTACATTTTTTCTTTAAAAGCCATATTTCTCTGGCGATCACCAGTTCTTTTGAATGAGATTGTTACCATTTCTATGCAGCAATCCCTCCACCTCCTTATCCTTAACACCTTGAAACTATCGGTGTCCTTCTTGTGTTTATGTCATGAGGATGAGACCTTCAATCTCTTAAAAGTAGCTAGTGATTCTCACACATGAAACACACTTGAGATTAAGTTTCAGGAAGCTAAAGAGAAGAGGTGGTTGAAGGAATATGCCCTTTTCTTTCCCTAAATATTTCATCAGGAGCATTAGGTACTGGCCAGCTAGCAATAATCCTTCTCACACACGATTCTCCCTCACAGCCCTTCTTCCAGGGACCTCAGCAGTGGCTGCAGTGAGGAAGCACCTCTGTGAGGAAGGCAAATCACTACCAGCACTGCCTGCTGCACTGAGCTGCCAGTTCAGTACTGGCACTTTTTCTTCACAGGCTTCTGGAGCTCCATTGCGTAAGGCTGTCATCCCAACCCGATCTGGAGGGCCCAGAGAAAACTGGCTGCTTGCAATAGCAGCAGCCTTAGTGTTGCTATTACCTGACAATGGGTAGTGAAAAGCTAGAAAGCAAAGGGAGGGGTACTGGCCTGTATTTCGTTATTTTTTTTAGTCTTTCCCTTCTTATCTCCCCTTCAAGGCTGATTGAGCTGTACCTAAGGAATTTTGGAGTATTTCTGAAATTTACGTCATTTTGAAAAGGTCTTCTGAAAATTTTCCACCAGTTACGGCTGTGTGAAGTCACACATCAGAAAGAGCTCCTGTGTTGCAAAATGGCATGCCCATCATCTCTACATTTCCCTCTCTATGTGTCTTCCAGCATTTCTCCTTTAAACTTCAGCAGCGCCCTCCCCCAGTTTGAATTGTTACTTCTTTTTGATCTTTGCACAGCAAATATTTTTCAGACAGCTTCACGAGGAAGCTGAAGTATCAGCTAAGGTTGATGGAGAAGGGACTGAGGAGTGCACATCTGGGGCAAGCTCTTAGGAAGAAATAGCTTCTGCTGGCATTAGGAGGTCCTCAAGTGACCAGTAGCTCTGGACTTGTACTTGCTACTGAGCAGCAGCTATTCTCACTCACTGGCGTGAATTTCCAGATCATCAGACAGACATTAAGAAGCCCTTCTTACTATGGACTGTCTGTGAACTGAATGAAATTGAAACAATAATCAAAATAGGAAATTCTGAGTCTTTTGTTGTCATTGGCAATCAGGTTACTAGCAAGTGGCTTTAGTGACCCTGAGACTGAGAACCAGTAAAGCTGCTGAGATAATTAAGGAGAGAAGGAGATGTAGAGGATAACACATGCAGACCTCAGGGAGGCTGAACTGAATACAGATCACAAGTTTGCTTTATTTGTCTTTTTTTCCATCAGAAATTTTCAGCATGAACTAAACTTCTGTTCCTCAATTTCCTTCAGAAAATGTTCCTGTTCCTCCAATTGAATTGCAATTTCAAAATGCTTTATATATTTATTTTCTAAGTGATTACAAGATTATTTACTTAAAAATTGACTTCCTTACTGTCGGTCATACAGACAGGCTTGATTATATTCACAAAGGACACCTTCTACCTGCAGGGGGATGAACAAGCAAGTTAAAACTTCCTGAACAAACCAAGTAACATTAATTACAATATAAAATGGAACTTAGCAATTAGGCTAAGGAAAAAGCACCTGAAAGAATAAAATTGCTTTCATGCTGGTTAAGCAGCTAGACTCCATTCAATACCCAGCCATGTGAAAAAGTGTATTTTCCAGGGTGGATTGACTTTATTAGTAACTAAAATCTAAGACCGATCACAAAAACATAGGTGACAATGTCATGTTCCTGTCAGGGGCAGAGTAATGCTAATGGCAGCAGGTGAATAATGAAAGCAAAGGGGCCGCAGTTCACCTGGCCCAGGCTGGCAGCATGGCTTGCTACAGGGAGACCATAATTTGCTGACAGGGTCCTCAATGTGTGGGATAACCCCAGAAAGGGCCAGGTGTATGTGCCAATGGACGAGCAGTACATGAGGCATGTCAGACATTTCAATGCTGCACCAGGCTTATTAGGAGATGGATAAAGCTGCAATGCAGAACGTGCATAAGGGAAGCCATGGCAAGGGTGCTCGAGAGGCTGGCTGCGAGGGTGCCAGCTACCACTTGTCCGTGTTTGGCCAACAATATGCCTGCCTGCCTGCCACCTACCTAGGTGAAGAAAACCTGAGGATGATTTGGGTACTGAGCTGAAATCAGACAGCAGGTCTGAGGATCCCTGACTACAGGGAGAGGTGGACCACAAAGCAAAGAGAACAGATGTAGTGTGCTGGTTTTGGCTGGAATAGAGTTAATTTTCTTCACAGTAGCTGGTATGGGCTGTTTTGGATTTGTGCTGGTAACAGTGTTGATAACCCAGGGATGTTTTTGTTATTTCTGTGTGTACAGAGTCAAGGCCTTTTCTGCTCCTCACCCCACCCCACGAGGGAGAGGGCTGGGGGTGCACGAGAAGTTGGGAGGGGGCACAGCTGAGGTACTGACCCCAGTGGACCAAAGGGATATTCCACACCATATGATGTCGTGCTCAGCATATAAAGCTGGGGGAAGAAGAAGGAAAGGGGAGTACATTTGGAGTGATGGCGTTTGTCTTCCCAAGTAACCGCTAATGTGATGGAGCCCGGCTTTCCTGGAGATGGCTGAACACCTGCTTGCCTAAGGGAAGTGGTGAATGAACTCCTGGTTTTCCTTTTGCACACGACTTCTGCTTTACTTAAACTGTTCTTATCTCTACCCATGAGTTTTCTCATTTTCACTCTTCCAATTCTCTCCCCTATCCCACTAGGGGAAAGTGAGCGAGCAGCTGCGTGGGACTTAGTTGTTGGCTGGGGTTAAACCATGACATGTAGTACAATGAAACCTAATGTGTGGCTTAAACATCTTCCCCAGGCTCAGCTTTTCACAGTACTTTCCCCACAGGGCCTCTCTCTCCAGTGAAGCCAAGTTGCCTCTGCTCCCCAGGAGATGGCAAGTGCCTGCAGGTTAATGAGTTGCATCTGCTGCTGAAATTCAACTGTAATTATCCTGCATTTCTATGCAGAGTTGGGTTACCTGGCTGCCGGGTAGGTGTGGAAGAGTTGCTTTCTTGGGAGGCTGCTGCAGGCTTTGAAAGAGGAAAAGTCTTGTTTATCCACTGGGTAAACAGGGCAGGTAAAAAGCTGCGTGTTTATAGAGTACAGAACATGTGTAGGATGTTCTTGCTGGATGGTTTTCTGTGCCTGTCAACTAGGAAGTCACTTGTGTATCTAAGAAACCCAGTGGAAGCTGTGAAATAGGATTTTGAAAAGAATTGCAGCAATGAATTTGGACAGTTCAGTGATTCTGAGAATGGCAGGAGTGGACAGAAGGAATAAATCTTGGCACTGCTATCTAATTTGTTCTGGAATTAGGATAGTAATTTAAAGTCCCTTCCTAATATAAGAGGACAGACAGCAAAGGTAGCAGAAATTGGTATGGGAATGCATTAGCAAATACTTTGAAAACCAATATAGTGTGTCTTTCTAAAACATCTTTTATGCAAACAGAGGCCCAAACTGTTTAAAAAAAAAATCAATATAAAATTAAGTGACAAAGAAAGTTTACTGCTAGGATGGTGTCCTATTTTTGGTTTAAGAGTTGATGCACCCTGATTGCTGCTGCTGTGTGTTTATGTTGTCCTTCAAAACCAGCAGATGAATGTTTCTAGAAAAGCTGTTAACTGTTTCATAACCTCAATATACAGGTTCTTGTAGAAAAGTACAAAAATGTTTCCATTTGGAGGATGAAACAAGGACATGGATTTTATTTGCCTGCAGCAGCCAGATTGGGTGTGTGCTTGCAAATTCCTAGTAGCCAGTGTTAGGTGTGAAGCAGAAGTCCTGGGCATTGCAGGGTGAAAAGCATTGGCTGCATTGGCTCAGGAGAGGTCATCTTTGCTTCTCCCCTTCTGTTTAGAGATAGGAGAAACTGTCCTGGATCCCATCCTAGGAGGGAAGGGTGGGGAAAGGGAAAGGAACCTGCCCCTGGCAGGGGCATTTCTGAGCAAGGGGGAAGGTGTGTTGGAGGCAGAGGCTAACAGCTGGTGTGAAACTGGCTGTGACCTCCAAAACCCTCTACTCATAGTGGGACTGGAGCTGATAGAAATCGGCTCACAGTGAGGCTTTAAAACACCTGACTCTGCAGCAGGCTGGCACGAAGCTGAGGACAGGCTCCCCATCCAGGTGGGCAGAAGCAGTGTGGTGAGGGATCAGATGGGCACTGATGGTTATTGTGGATGTACCGAGTTTAACCGTCAGCTGACCTTGGGAATATCAGTAGTATCTTCATGCTTCGCTGCCTGTACTGTTGCCCAAGCACACGGTTAAGCAGAAGTTTGGATGCTGTGTGGAGTTACTGTGCTATTAGCAATTCCCCCCTCCTCAGCAGTGCTTCTTGGCAATGAAGTTGTCTTGCTCTCTAACAGCAAAATCATTCAGCAGGCTCCTCTGGGGTCTCATCACTACCTTGCTGCTTATACTGCATAAAACAATTTTTAAATATTCTTGCTTCTTTAGTCTGTTTTGCTGCATTATGTGTAACAATTCTGGTTGCTACTAAAAATGAAGTAAGGAAGCAAGATGCTTTTACAGACCGCCTAGACAGCTACAGAATCACCTATGAGTCCACTTCACTTCTGATCAGCTGTGCCACAGTAAAAGTCCTTGATAATCAGTGTGAAATAGCATCAGGGTTGTCATCCAGGCAGCAAACCTATGTCCATCTAGGCTGAAACAAGTGTTTTCCTGAAAGACTAGAAATGCAGATTAGAATACTGTATCTGAATCACTTTACACCAAATTAATTGTTTTGTTTTTCTTTAAAAATACATAAAGATCTGAAGTACACCGGGACTTTTGCTTCCATCATCTGTAGTCAGGGATCAGAGCTGGCGATGGCTGTACCTTTGCTACAAGTGAATGAGAAGCATAGTGGTTAAATTTTATTTGGGTCACTTGTAACATTTCATTTTCACAGCCAGTTTGGTTGGCAGAATATTTGATTATATTTTTTTTGCATAATGAAGCAATGGAAATCCACAGCAGTCCTCCTCAATAAAAGGCAGCAGGATGATACATATTTAAAAAATCTGCATGGGCTTTCCTGAAAGCATGAGGCTCAGGAAGCGAGGCTTTTTCTCCTCTCAAAGCCAAGGGAGCAGAGCTAGACCTTTTCAAAACTGTAACAGCCCTCTAAGGAAGGAGAGAGATGTAAGTTACAGTGATGGGAGGGAGGCAGGAAAAAAAACCCACCCTAAAATAAAGGCATGTGGGAGCCAGCCCTCTGAAACAGAGACCAGGCAGGATGCATCCTCCTTTGCCGATGGCATAAGACTGGATTTACATCTCATTTGTGCAATCCTCCAAGGCAAGAATCAGGGCTAAACAAAGGCATCTTCTGCACGACCGAGGAAATCACAAGTATTTTACGTAACAGCTAAGTTTTATTCTTTGGTACAGAGGACTTGGCAGCACTGTACCACCAGCCCGTGACCCGGTCGGTCCGAGCTAGGTGGCACCAGGGTTGTGCAGTGCCCGATGGTGGCTGAGGTCAGCTGCCAGTGGCGGCCGAGGGCATCTCGCTTGGCTCTTTGAGTCTTTGGGGTGGGGGAAGCAGAAAGCAAACAGGTTGCATAAATTCACAACAAAATGAGTATACTCAAATTGAAGCACTTCTATTTCTTCCTTCTGAGCGTGGGCATTAAAAAAATACATTTTCAGTAGGTTGGGAGTAGGTGTGTGAGAGAGCAGAGTGTTTGCTCCCCATTCCCACCATCTGGGAAAGGGTGGACGTTTCAAGGGAAAGGATTCTGACAGCAGAGTTCATCTTTGATTAATATGTCATAGAGAAGTCACACATTGAGTTGCCCAGTCTTAAGTGACTGCAGAAGAGATTATGGAAGGAACAGACAAAATGAGTGTTACCAGATCACCAGGACTGGAAGGTACTCACTCAGCTCTTCAAAATGATCATAAGGATGCAAGAGCTGATCTGCATGCAGCAGTGTGCAGCCTCTTGCTTAAAACCAGTTTGCTGTTACTAAGGCCTGGAGGTTGTAAGCATGATGCCAATTTAAAAAAAAAGATTTTCAGGGGAGAGAGGGAAATCTGTAGGATGGTAAACCTGACATCTGTGCTGGGAAAACTCACAGGAACTCTAAAAGAATTGGTGGATAGGCAGTAAAAATGACAAACAGAAATGTTAGGGTGACTTTGTGCTTAAGTCCTGTCTCTCAAATGTATTGGAGTTCCCTGAAGGGGTCCAAAAAAGGTGGGTAAGGAGGGGCTGATCAGTATAATCCCCTGAATTTCCTAAAGGTTTGTAAGGAAACCTAGGTTATCCTGTGAATAAGGGTAACTTTGCTCCTGGTTGCCCTGAACAGTTGGTCAGAGATGGTGGGGCTGATGTGAGGGTGCAGCTAGTTAAGGAAAAAAGACCGTGCAGAGGGACGGGTGGTGGGGTGTAGGGAGGAAGGTGTAGCAGAGCAGGGACAGGCAATGAGCGGGAATAATCCAGGCAAGAGGACAAAGAAGGAAACCAGGGAAGGGAAAAACACATGTGGGGATGCAGCTGTGTACTGGCTTTTTTTGTTTCTAATTAAGTTAAGCTGAAAATGCAGGCGGGGGCAGTAGGAGTGGCACTGATGGAGGCAGAGGCAACCGAGTCTGCTGGGGGCCATGTGCAGGTGTCACTACAGGATATGGTCCTCTGCAGCAACTCAAGCAGGTATCCTTGGCACAGCAGAGGCCTTGACTCTCCAGGGACTCTCCAGGATGAGGCAATGGGCACAAACTGAAATGTGGGAAATTCTGTTTATATGTCAGAAAAATCTTCTTTATGGTGAGGGTGGTCAAACACAGACACAGGAGGATCCAGGGAGGTTGTGGAGTCTCCTTTTTTGAAGGTATTCAAAAGACATCTGGACATGGACCTGTGCAACTGGCTCTAGGTGGTCCTGCTTGATCAGGGGGTTGGACTAGATGGCCTCCAGAGGTCCCTTCCTACCTCAGCTGTTGTGTAAAGAGGAGGATGGGTCTACTGTCTGCTTGTGAAGGAGCAATTGGAAGAGGATAGCAATGGCAAGGGTAGGACCCTGCTTTTTCTTCATCTAAGTAATCTTAGGGGGCAGGACAGAGAAACCAGGGACAGCAAGTCCACTCTCTGCCTATGTGAGCATGTTTCACTGTAGTAGGGCCCATGGAGTCCTTTGCTTTACCATGTCTGTGGTTTAATGATGGATGAAGGAAGGGACAGGCAGTGGCAATGACTGTGATGGTGATGATGGACAATGGGAAGTCTTCAGTGGCTGCAATGGAGATGGGGTTACCTCTGTCCCCATGCTGAGGGTACTGGTGGGGAAGGATGTGCAGGAGCCTTGTGACTGCAACAGAAGCTCCCACGCACAGAAACAGAGTGGAGTGCTGGCCCTGCCCCAATGAGACACCAGGTCCTGGCGGAGGCAAGTGGCAGACTGGAACACTGAAATCATTCATAAATTGTTATTTCTGAGACAGAGATCTCAACATCCTGATGTTCTTGTGAGCATTTTAATTTATTCAGCTACCCAGTAGGCACCTGTCCCCTTTCAGTTTGAGCATGGATTGGGAACTGGTATCTAATATAACAGTTCATCAAAGGGGTAATGAAAGAAATAAAAAGAAATCCTTCTCTTGTACAAAGAGAGATGAGGGAAGAGATGGAGAGAGACTGCAGAGGTCCTGGATGAAGAAGATGGAAACCATGCCTGGCTAGTCTGTACAACCTTGCCAGGTGTCAGCAGGGGAAAGGTGAGTGTCAGAAACTTGATAGGGCTGAACTTAGCAGTTTTCCTTTATACATAAGTAGAAGAATGTATCTGTGTTATTAAGCAGTAAGTGGCATCCAGCTTCCACATGAGAAGCACTCATGGGAGAAACCACTATGGAGGGGCCTCTTTTTGGTGAGGAAGGGAAAGTGAACCTGCGTAGGTTGTCCTCCCACAGCTGGGAGGGCTCTGTGGTCATGGAGGGAAAGCTAAACATGTGAACAGTAATCTGACCCTTTTCACTCCTTGCAGAGTCCAAACCCTTTCTGGATGTCACCTCTCCCCTCCTGGGGTCATTGCCTAGGAGGCTTGGGGCTGTTTGGTTCAGAGACTGTAGAGGTCTGTGTCCCTTGTTCAAGTCACTTCTTATGCTAGGTTGTATCCAGGATGCCTGGAGGGGGGCTAGAGTCCGGTGGTGTTTTAGTCAGTGACAGCAATCTGCTGAGCTGGGAGAAGAAGCTGCAGAAAAAGAAGTCTCTAAGAGGGATCTTTTCTTTTTTAAAAGGAAGAGTTTGTACTGAGAGTCTCTGTGGCTTCCACAAGGAGCATAGTACAACCCATCTCAGGAACTACCTGGGACTGTTGGCAGTGGTGGCTCAGCAAGACAGAGCAGCAGAAGTGATTGGAGTGCAAGATTTGTGGCATGTGCGCTTCATAATAATAACAGCAGATGTGGCCAAAGTAAGCCTAGCTAGCTTGGACAGATGAGTCAGGTCATCAAGATTAGTAGCCTGGAGCACCAACTCTGGGAATGCTTCCTTATGTAGCTGGGAAAGGTAATATTTCCTTTGGGCAACAGACTGATTTGTCCCTTACGTAGATTCCTTCGTACTTAGGCATTAAAGTGAGAGTGTGATATAACCAGGAACAGGGCTGAAAGAGGACATGGTCAAGGCTCTTACTGTTGTCTTCTAAGATGCAAATGCTCTGAGTTTTAGGATTGATTCAGGTTTCCCATACTGACATGTTGTCTCCCCTGTTCTCCCTTTCTGGTTGTTTAAAGCTCATCGATGTAGCGCCACTTCTACACCCAGCTTATTCTTGAGCCCCTAGAAGGTACAATTTAACGTCCAGATTTCTAAGAGGAAGCTTTTAGTGAAGACCTCTCAGAACTGAACCAACCCTATTTCTGCCAATCAGTACCCAATACAAGAGTTTTAGTCTTTCTAAAAGTCATTAGTTACTGTGTTTTTCCAAATGTGCTGTTTTCCCTTGTGTGAACAAGCCCATCAGTTAAATCATGATTAACCCCATGTTCTGCATTACATATTGACCTTGAGTTCATTTCTTCTTGTTGCAAATTGAAGTACTCCAGAAAGCAGTTAAAGTTCTCAAATAACTTAAAGGCCAACTTTCTCTTGAGTCATTTGGTGACAACTACAATTGCCTGAAGCATTAGAATTGACATCTTGCAGCTTAGCTGAAGGAAGCTGAGGCACACAGTGTTTTCAACAGAAGAGACCCTGACCTTGGAAATAGCTTTCACGCTCGTCCTTCAGGGACTGTACTTGTGCATCTGAAGGTTTTTGCAGCAAAATTTTCTGTATGAGAAGACTGGGACAGATCAGGGAGGATGATGGCTGAGACTTGGAGGGGTTCACAAATGGTTGTTGATGGTTGACATTAGCATACACATGGTTATTTTCTTCTTTTAATATATTTTACCTTTGAGCACAGAATTTTGAATTACTTTTTTAAATACCTATTTTATGTGTAGTTTAAAAACAGACAACTTTGTCAGTAAGCCATTTAGCTAGAAACTTTCTTTAATTCCCTAGTTAAAGATACCATGTGATGTCTTGTTAGAAAGCCTGAAGAGAGTTGATAAGAGCTAGGTAGGACTGCCAACATCTTTATATAAGGAGAACTTATTTTCCTAAATCAGAAAACTATCTAGAGACAGAGTATTGTCCCTTTCTTCACATGGAGACCTCCTGCCTTAAGTTTTCAGTGTTTAGTGACTTTTAGATACCTCTGTTTTGTGTGTGTCTGATTACAGACTACTCTAAGGGTCAAGTGGTTTTGAAAACTGACATCCCTTACATGTGTTTTGGGCAGTCAGCCCCTTCAACTGTATTTCTCATAGCCGTTAGCTGTTGTCTTCTGCTGAATATGTCACTTTCTCTAGGTATGTATTATGTTCCTTGTTGCTAATTCTGTCTACGGTTTTACTGGGGAATAGTCCACTTCTTACCACACGTTTCAAAAGTATCCAAAATAAAGAAGACCCCTGAAAGTTTGTAAAAGCTAGTCTGCTGCCTCCCAAAAACTACCTTTCTAGAGGCTCAAGCAATCTATTATATGGTCACTTGTGAAATAACAGCGCAGACTCAATCAAATAAAACAGTGTTAGTAACTCTAAGGCCTGGTCGTCTGTCCTGCTTATGCACCCTCCTGCTTTGAGGATGCCAGGCACTGCCAGAGCAGCCTCAGGCACATGAGTTCTAGCAGTGCTGCAATTACGAGGCGAACATGTTGGCAGTGAAGACTTCACCTGATCATCTCCTGCTAGCTAACACCTCTCGATTTGAAAGTGGGTAAGGTTGGGGGGAAATGTTTTGGAAAACAAAGGGTTTGAGGAACTGACCACCAAGTCCCTCTCTCCCTTGGTGTTTGTCTTTCATTAGTTTCTCTGGCTGTTCCTCATAATCCCCAACAAACCAGCTGAAATCATTCTACTCTTCACTAGCAGCTGTTGAAGGAATTAAACATGTACACTGTTATATCCATTGTGGTAAGAGTTCTTTTAGAACATAACAGGAGAAGACATCTGGGATCACATATACCACAGGAAACATGAATGGATGTCTAAGGAAAAACTGCTTCAGTAATTCATTCAGCTTCCCCTGTGCAGTCAGCCTGCGTGGTGGGGTCTGCCATCATGTAGAGCCCTCCCATCTGGTTCATCCTTTTGGTGTAGACTTCTGCTCTGTTCTCTGGATTTGGCCGCTCTCAGTATCTGTAGTGACAGAACCTAAAACTGGTGTTTTCATGTAATTTAGAAACCTTCCAGCTGCCTGACAGACTGCTACAGAGGTGAGGATATGTTCTAGACCTATAAATATACAGCACTCTTGTAATAACAACAGAAAACCTATGTCAATTTTCCTCTATTTGGCAAGACTCCAAGCATCTGCTGTCTAAGAATATCAAGTTTTTGTAGGAAACTGGTATACTGAAGCAGAATAGGTCCAATTTTCTCATTCTCTTAGTGACTGGAAAAAAAACCCAGAAAAATTCCTACCAGAAAACAGAAGCCGATGAGAACTATGGGTTCAGGTTTATGTTGCTTATAGTGTACTTCTGGAAATAATACAGACATCACATTAGATTTTATTAAAAAATAACAAAAAAAGTCTCTATTCATTTTTTCCTCCTTTAAAGTAAATTGGGACAGGCTGGGAACAGACTATCTATCTTGTATTTTTGGACATGTTTGTTTGCTGAGTTATCCACACTCATTAGAGAAACTCATTGTACCAGCTGTTGGGGCTGGAAAGGTCTTGAGCTTCAAGGACAGGTTTAAAATTCTTTGGGCAGATCTGACCATAGTCATCATCTGATCACCTGGTCTCTGGTCCAGAGGCAAGTTATATCTGCTTAGTGCTGTCTCCCCACATTTTCATGATGCTAGGAAGCAAGAAGGGTTCCATGCCTCACAACTGAGCTAAGAGGTCTGCTCTGCAGCCAGCAGCATGGCAGGCTGAGGCAGCAAAGTGGTGAGCACGTTGCTCTCTAGGTGTTACAGCGATCTCTTGAGTTCATTGAAGTGATTTGACAGAAGTCTTCGGCAGCAGAGGGAAAACAAATCAAGCTGGAAGCTGGCTAGTGGGGCAGAAGAACATAAATTATGCGATTTCTTCATGCAGCAGCAGCTAAGTGGTTAACGACAAAAAGTACTGAACTATGGCCAGCTGCTTAAGTCATGCCTTTTGGGGACTGCAGCTGAGGCCAATGATCTAGGTGAACACCAGGCTTCAGAAAGCAGGTAGTAACAACAGATGTAAGTCTCATTGCTTCTATCAGGGCAGATGAGCAGCAGAGTGACTTACCTGCCGGACTAGCAGTTGCTGGAGTCTGAAGACTCTGACCTTGTGGTAGCAGCAAGATGTCCTGTTAACCCTTCCTTAAGGAAATTATGTGAAAAGTGATTTGCACCCTCCAGCTGCATGCTGGGGAGGGAACTGATGGGAGCTGCCACATCTGGTAGCCACACAGAGTCGAGGCTGCTGCAGCTCTGTGTCCCCTGCTCCAGCCAGCAGCAAGGCCGAGCAGGTATGCCCTGCAGGCACACAGGACATGTATACACACGGATGGCTGCACAGATGGACACAGACAGAAAACACAGCACTTGCAAAAATATAGGCAGCACCAGTGACCTCATCCTGTTTCCCTTTCTGGCTGATCAGGATGAAAAAGCTTCAGTGGAAAGTGTAGGTATACACATACACAACAGGGACCCCTCCAGTAACTGAGCTCAGATGCTCAGTTTGTCCAGATCTGGACACTCAGGTCTCCCCAGCTTCTGGTACCTTGATGTACACAAACCGTTGAGACCCAGAGCCACACTCCAGTTGCTGATGCACAGGCACACAGATGCACACTACAGGTCTCTCCAGTCACTGGCGTTAGAACCTCAGCCTACCTAGTAGCTGGCCCTCATATCCCCTGGTCCCCACCTGCCTCAGGCACAGACCCACATGTGCAAAAGGATCCTTCAGTTGCACCCCCCCCAGGCCCTACAGTCTCCCACAGCTGATTTTGGCTCCCTGGTCCCTCCAGCAGCCGTCTCTCAGACACTCTGGTCTTTCTGCTATCTGGCCCAGACTTCTGGCTGCTGCAATACCTGGCTCCCAAGACTCTTACCCTGCTCAGCAGCTAGTCCAGCTCCATGTTTGCTAGTGATTACACAGCAATATACACCCCCATGTATGCCAGCACGAGTGCTGCTTTCTCCAGTTGTTGGCATCATAGACACAGGGATTCTGTGACTCGTGGTCTCCCAGCTCAATTGCTGGAACTTGGACCTCCATACACGCACAGCAGAGAGCCCCTCACCCAGGAAAATAGTTAGAAATGGAGTTTAATGAGACAACAGGACAGGTTGCAGTGATCAGGCACAGGACATGGCCAGGGAAGTGTACTGACCAGTAACCTGTTTACGCACAGTCACTTTTATCCCCTTTCTTGTCTTCTTTTCCATGCTTATTCCTCCCAAACCACCTTGATCCCTCGCTGTCATAGAATCATAGAATCACTATGGTTGGAAAGGACCTCCAGGATCGTCAAGTCCAACCTTTATCCCATCATCTCCCTAACCACTAGACTATGGCCTTAAGGGCTTCATCCACTCGTTTTTTTAAACATTGTTTTTTAAATCTCTGCCGCTGATCCTTTGTCTCCTGTAGTAAGTCTTGCACAATCCTCAAATGCCCTTCCCTTGAATCCCACTCAACGCAGTAACTCCCCTCCATTTCTAAGGTGATCCAGAGAGCCTCTTCCACCAAAGCTCAATGGGTTTCCTACCAGGACGGCCAGCTGAACATCTTCTTGTGATGGACCTGGGAGTAGTCAGGCCAGGGTGCTTCTCTCTGCCATAGAATGGCTTAGGTTGGAAAGGACCTTAAAAATCTAGTTCCAACCCCCCTGCCATGGGCAGGGCCACCTCCCACTAGACCAGGTTGCTCAAAGCCCCGTCCAACCTGGCCTTAAACACTTCCAGGGATGGGGCAGCCACAGCTTCCCTGGGCAACCTGTGCCAGTGTCTCACCACCCCCATGATAAAGAATTTCTTCCTAATTTCTAATCTAAATCTACCCTCTCTCAGTTTGAAACTGTTACCTCTCATCCTGCCACTACATGCCCTTCTAAAATGTCCATCTCCAGCTTTCTTGTAGGCCCCTTCAGGTACTGGAAGGATTAGGGTATTGGGATTTGGCTGCCTGTCGTCACTCTTTTGTGTTTCTTTGTGTTGGTGGAGATGGATCTCTGCTGATCTTACTGCTCTCCTGTGATGTCTGGGCAGTAGCAATGTCAGGATGCTGTTTCCCTTGGTTATTGGGGTTTCTCTGCCTGTCATTGTGTGGATGATTCTTTAATTGCATAATCTAACAGAAGTGACACAAGCTCGCTTCTGGTAAATCAGTTGCAAAGCTGAGTTTTGATAGTAAAAAAATGTAAATCTAGATAAGAGAACTTGCAGAACTCTACTTTTGTAGGAAGGCTGCACATCCACAACTGTCTTTGCAGTTAAGGGAACATGAAGCTAATTAAGATTCTTTGGAGTTATTGCTAGCAAAATTACATGGAAGCACTGTATTCATTATTTAGCAGGCTTTGTACTCTAAACTTTGCTACATAACCTCATCGTTATAAATCGTAGTACATTCAGAGAGCAGCTAAAAGGGCTTGGGTTTCACCATATGCTCATTTCTCATTCGTTTAATTCTTGACTCATGAAGCTATTTTTGTTTCACACTCCTAAATTAAAAATGAATTGGCCTGAGGATGTCAATATGAAGTTAATGATTAAAGAAACAACAACAGAGTAAGGAAAATGCATAAAGGCAGGACAATGAAAGCTATTGATGGTTAGCTATAAATCTTGGCATGCTGTGTAGTAACAATACAGGAAATCGTACTACTTGCCTGCGTTGTTCACCCCACATTTTTGCTTTACCAAAATAGTGACACTTTATAAAAAATGTATGAGCCCAGAACATCCTGTCAAAAATTCCTTACATGATAAATCAAATTAATATTTACTTAATATTTCTTATCAGCTCATGAATATGGGTTATATTAACTCTGCATATAGGACTTCAATGTTCCGAATTTGGCAGCAGGAAGGCTTAATTCTGCAGTATAAAATCAATGTACTTGTACCTGTGCAACTTGTAAATATGTCCAGACAACAGTTTCTGATGTCAAGCTTTGGCTGGAAAAAATGTGGAGACTTATTTTGTATTTCCTGATCATTTTCTTGAAGTCTAACTGATTTCCTAAAACTGCTTTTAATTTATGCATCCATACATATGTTTCCCCCCCTTTCCAGACTCTGTTTTGTTTTGCTGTAAACCCTCACCCTGCTTTATGGTTTTCCATCTGGGAAACCATATGAAATACTCATGGTTCAATATTGAATCTTATTCTCCCTATGCAAGTAATGTTTTCTGCCTGGTGACTGGTTTGACCAGCATAACAGCTGGGAGAGGAGGGGTAAGCAAGTGGTAGAAAGCTCACCATTACCTTCTGGTTTCGTAGTTTTGTTTTGTTTTTACTGTTTTTGAGATGTTGCTCAGGTAGATCTAAAAATCAAGTGTAAAAACATTGTCTTGCAAGAGGAAAAGAGGGGGAAAGCATTTGTCTTCCTTCTTCATATATTCCTGTTTTGCCAATTACTAGGCCTAGTACAAAGGATGCAGCCAGCAGAAAAACAATCCAGTAAGTAGATTCTATTGCACGTAAAGGAGTCAGTATATGGGGGATCACTGGGGGTACAAATAAGTCAGACAGATCACACATAATAGACATCAACCCCAGCAACCCCAGGAATGACATAGCACGACCCATAATAGATGGGATAAACAAAGACACAAGGTATCCCATAGAAAAAATGGGAGACAACCAAGTCAATAGGCTGATCACGTACGATAGAAGTAGCCCCATGTTGTCCCCCCCACAAAGCCCGTGTTTGTAAGTGCCAGACCTGACTGGGGCCCAGTTGCAGGGAGAGTCAGGAGGTCCTTCCCCAACAGGGAAACTCTGCAAAGTGCATCCACCTCACAGACAGACACTCCACCCTTCCTGCAAGTGGTCCCAGCTTTTATCCCCACAGCAGGACACCTGGCACTCATTCACCCAGTGCAGGGCACCTGGGGCTTGTTTACCCAAGGGCTTTCCCTACAAGGTTGGCCACACCTTGGAGGAAAGCCAAAAGGCAAACTCATCCCCTCCTTTTAAAGGACCATGGGGACCACCCATATGTCAACCTTAATTCAGGGCTTGGGGTTCAGACCCCAGCGCTTCCATTCCCTAGTTCATTTTTTTTTTCCTTTGATTTCCAGATACTTGCCCATGTTCAGAGTGTTGATTTAAAAATGATCATAATAAGGCAACAGTTTGCTCTCCCTTACAGACAAGATGAACTTGTTTCAGTGGAGTAAACCTAAGATGAGTTTACGGTGTCATAAATACTAGAAATAATGGTGAATGCTGAGGCAGAAGAAGGAAAGTACTTCTTGTTGTTGTCAGCCTTTTTTTATGACGATTTCAGGGAGCATTGAATCATCCAGTTTATGTAACTCTGAGGATATAGACTTGTTTGTACAGAAAATACCTTGCATCTCACGAGCTGGTGAAATCCATGCTCTTGCTCTCTGGTGTTAATGGTGGGAGAAGAGCAGCAGACATGTTTTTTTTCAGGTGATTGAACAACTTGGCATGAAAGAAATTTCACTTTTTCTTTGTTGCATTAGACCCCATGAAATATTTTAGGCTTTTGTGCTCATCTTTCCCATGCCTTTCTGGATCCTAAACAGTGCCACATGTCCTTTAGAAGAAAGGGTTCATCATGAGCTGTTGGTGACCCAAATTCTTCACCAGGAGGAGTTCAGTGTTGGGAGTGGGCTCCCTTCCTCCAGTCCTGGGTTGGCTTAGGGGGGTTATCTTTGCATCTTCTTAAACATTCTGTTTGGCCACTCTTTCTTCTTGGTGAGCTAGCTAGTTACATAACAGTCATTATGTTTTCTTAGACCTTTACTCTATACGGTTAAACCTTACCACTGCAGAGTCAGCTTTAAGCTAAAGAAAAGAACAAGTTAAGAATTTGTTCCCAACTCTTTGGTGATTCTGCAGTCATAGCCAAACTGAGCTCAGAGCTGCCCAAAACACAACCCAGTAAGTCCAATAGCAGTCATCACTCAGTAAAAGCAAATAACGTAGCCTGCCACTAGCAATAGCAAAACTGATCTACTGATTCACATCTTTGTCAGAGGTTTTATTCTTGGGATTCATGGCATTTCATCTGCAAAAGAAGGGCTTAGCAGTCTAGCAAAATATTTGGTGGCCAGGCTTGGCTATTGTGAGGAGCAGTTTTGACCACCAAAGGAACCCAAAGAGGTAAAAATGAGTAGTCACAGAGATGCAGGAGACAGAATCATAGAGCTGTTTTGGTTGGAAAAGACCTTTAAGATCAAGTTCAACCATAAACCTAGCACTGCCAAGTTCACCGCTAAACCATGTCCCTAAGTGCCACATCTACATGTCTTTTTAATACCTCCAGGGATGAGGACTCCACCACTGCCTTGGGCAGCCTGTTCCAATGCTTGACAACTCTTTTGGTGATCAAATTTTTCCTAATATCCAATCTAAACCTCCCCTGGCACAACTTGAGGCCATTACCCCTCGTCCTATCACTGTTACCTGGGAGAAGAGACTGACCCCACCCCGCACTGCAATCTCCTTTCAGGTAGTTGTAGAGAGCCATGGGATTTCCCCTCAGCCTCCTTTTCTCCAGACTGAACAACCCCAGTTCCCTCAGCCGCTCCTTTTAGGGTTTGAAGCCAGAAACTTTCACAAACAGGACTGAAAAAAAGAGGAGAATGCTAGGTAGGGCAAGAAGGAATAATGTAATTTATGAGTAGCCAAATGACTGCCTGACAGGTGCAAAAGCAAGTTAGCAGATTGTGGGATGTTTTTATGCAGAAAGGTCTGTCTTCAGAGAAGTGCAGCTCTGCCCACAGCAATTGCATTAGGAACAGTGACAGAATGAAGGTATATGTGACAGAGGACTGTCATGAGCAAAGAGGCATCCACTGTACTCTAAACCAGTGATCTGTGTGTTAAATATAACGAAAACTACAGTGCACAAAGCAATGTGTTGATTGATGTACCACAACCATCCAAAGAAATCTTTTCAATTAGGTAAAGATGTTCTTGAAAAGCATATGGTACACTATTCTACCCTTCTTGTGGGATAATGCTATCTCACTGTGATGTGCAAGCTACTGATGGGAAATTTCTCCCACAGATGCAGGAGAAGACACCTATCTTGGGCCACCACTGTTTACATGGTGCAGATTACAAGACTGCAGATAAGTGGAGAAAAATGCAGATGGTTCCCAAAGAGTGGGGGAAGTTTCGTAATGAATAAAATCCCCCCCTGGCCAAGAGTGTCTGTCCATTCAGCGTGGGGAATCTGAGGTAAAACCAATTTCAACGTCTCACCATGTCAGCTATCTGATGAAAGAAGAGGGCAATCTCATGCATTGTAGTAGAGAAATCTTATGATGGGAGTCAAGTGAGGCAGTGGAGTCTGAGGAAAGTACTTTTTAAATAATAAACGGATGACTGGAATCAACAAAGCTAAAAGATGGCCTAAAGCTTTGGGGTGAGAATCGCTGATGACCACCTCATGTAATGAACTTCCTACCCCAGGGAGAGGGTGATGCTTTCCAAAGGGCCAGTTCAAGACTGGAATGGACTTTTGGAGGAACTAATGATCTTCATAAATCTTTCTCCCTTTGTTATGCTGAACTTCCATCATAAACGTGAAGTTTGTACTGTAAGTAAAAAAAAGCAGCTCCTTTCTTCACTCCACCTTAGTTTTTCTTACATAAGTACAACCTTGTACTGTAAATACTGTTCCCCAGCAGGAATAGAAAAGCAGAAAAATAAGATGAATCACACAGAATCACAGAGTGGCAGGGGTTGGAAGGGACCTCCGAAGACCATCTAGTCCAAATTCCCTGCCAGAGCAGGATCCTAGAGTAGATCACACAGCAACAGTGCTTATTTGCATTGCTAGGACAGTGCTAGTAATATAATGTAATCATACTGAAGGTAATATAACATCTATTTAAAACAGAGTAAAAGAACTTAATATCAGTAAAAGGAAAACATTACTCCAAAAGAGAGAGAAATTAATGAGAAATAACTTTTCATCATTTTAAATATACCCCATGAAATTAATTTGAGCAAGGTTGTCTACATTCTGATATATTCATAAATGTTTTTATGCATATCAAGCTGAACTAGGTCCTGAAAGAAAGAAAAGTGCCTTCCTAGATGCTTTCTATATATGCTGCCAGAGCAGCAGGGTATTCATCAAAGCCATAAGCAAAGTGCATAACGAGAGGTTAAATTCTTGAAATTGCATTTGGCTACTAAACTTTCAAAACCATGTGGAGAAGGCCTTTATGTAGAGTGTCTTACTGTAGCTTTAGATGATGAACTAAATTAATTCAAGGAATTTATTATTGCTTGCTGTTTGTCTGTGATGAGGGCTGGGACTGTGTTTTCTTTTTGGAGTTTGGATTTTAATCTATGTTAATATTCACATCAACAGGGTAAGTTAATGAGGCCCAAGCTCATTTTATTATCTTTTATCTGACTGAAGCTCTAAGCTTCTACTGCACAACTCGGGATATGTGCTGTGCATGCCAGATGAGGAGAAACAGTTTATATTTGAGCATTTGTGCTGCACAGACGTGAGTGCTCAGTGGTTGGTGTTCTCCATATGGGAAAGTTCATTTTGTTTCTGTCTTGCTTGAAAACAAACAAACAATAAATCAGCAACATGACCATAAAAAAAAAAAAAAAAGACAGAAAATAAGAGGTATGAAAAAATAATGCTAGCATGCCTGCGAGGTCTGAAACAGAGCTGGGTGCGCACTTTTTTAATTTGTAGAGGACAATGAGTGGTTGATGATTGCTGACATACACTGGGAAAAAATAGGGAGCTTATTTAAAAGGAAGCTGTATTAAAATAGGCACTTTTTAATGCTTGAAACTATTTTTACCACATTTGGGACTCCTGAAGTGAGTGTTTGCTCCTAATTATTTCTCAAGTAAGAACTGACAGCCTTCTCAGAAAGATCTGAATGTATCAGATGTTCCAGCATTGGTAAGAACTACACAAAAAGCAATGAAAGTAGCACATGGAGTTAAGATGGTAAAGAAGCTGAAAAGAAAAAAAAAAGAAAAGAAAATATAAGGAGAAGTGTGCAACAGTGCAGCCTTTCTGCATGTTGCATTGCAGGGAACTGTTCTTTGGAGAGGGTCTGTCCGGCTGCCGAACGTCCCGGCCGCTCTGACTGCCTGTGAGCGCACAGGACACAGTGACAGAGTCCAGCAAGTGCAGGAGGATGAAGGAGAGGTTTCATTTTCTTGGTATATTTAAAAAGACTCAGCCAGGAGAGTTTGTTGAAGTCTGTAAACAGAGAGAAATAGGGAGTCTTTCTGCCCTGGTATCAGGTTAAACTAAAACGCAAAGAAAACTTCTGTTGAGAGGAATTGATGGGCATCTGATGCAACTGCTCCTATCCCGTGACAAAACAAATAACCTCAGTGGGGGGAGGTACTTTTGGGTTCATCAGTTAGCCACTCCTAATACTCAAATGCTGTGCCACAAACCAATTAAATGAATGTCTTTATATGTCTTTCCACCCTCATTACAATTTTAGTTGTCCCTACTAGGAGTAGTTTTATATCACATGTCAGTATCGTAAAGAGCACAATGAGATGGGAGGAGTGGCAGGCTAATGTAAAGCAAGGAAAGGTCTATGGAGAATTCTCATGTGCTAGTCTGGATTTCACAGTTAATTCATTCACCGTCAAAAACTTGCAAGCCAGTTTTTGTAGAGATTAGGTCAGCTTTAACAAGCAGCGAGCAAGGAGGCCCAAGCAGGTCAACCAGTCTGGCTGAATTCCAGGCTGTGGCCATCTGAATCAGCCCCTGAAGGGTACCTGAGAGCTGACTTTGTCCTCTAACTCAATGGTCAATTAAACCTGGGATACATGTACTTGATTTTGGTTTGAAATTATTTTCGTTTATCCCAGTGAAATACCTCTGGAAGTTTTGAACTGTAGCAAGTACTGTTCTTATTTGTTTACATGGATTATGCTGGAACAACTCATGCATTTTTTCCACTTTGCTGAGCTTCACTCTCATCGTAAATTGCTTATTTAAGTTCAGTTGTCAGTTAATTCTTAGGTAAATAAATTTGTGGGTTTTAAAACTAAAACAAAGCAGTAAACAGAATATTAGCTAGGGGAGAGGGGGAGGCAGAAGACTGAAAGGTCAATGGGGGTGCTTACTAAAAAAATATTCCTTATTACAACAGCTTTACGGCAGCTTTTCAGCTGTACATTCAGCTTTGAAGTTGGAGAGTATATAATCTCAAAGGGAAGTTCTGTGGAGGCCTCTGAAAACAGTAATGTGCGTATACACAGGGAGAATAGTGACATATGCCCTCTCCCCACACCCTGAATGAAGCAGTCCAGTTAAAAAACATTTTTTTGTGTGTGTGTAAGAACCAGTTTCTGTAAAATTTTCATAAGGATTGGTAATTTGCAAACTTTATGCTCCTGCAGCTCTCCAGTGAAATGAAAGCCTAGGTTATTGAAGTATTGAATTGAATTTCAAACTTTGAGCCTACTAGAAGCTGAGGTCAAAATTTGGAGGAAAGTTGCTCCCATTTTAGTTACTAGCAACACGGAGGCAGTTAGTGATGGCATTGGCTTTGGTTCTGACAATTTTAACAGCTTCGTTTGTACAGCTAGCTTTGTGGGATGACAGTGACTATCTTTTGCTTGGAGTGCTTGTATCTGATGCTGACATTGATGTCTCTTCCTCAGAAGTGATTGCAGCTGAGTCCCTTGTTCATTTGCATCTTTGTGGCTAACAAGCCATCTTCTATTATGTGTGTTGGTTATTTTGATTTTTTTTCCCTTTTCTCCCATCAGCTCTGTTACTTTGCTCGAATAGTGTCTTCCAGTGACCTAAGTATGGGCCAAGCCAAACCAAAGAGGATTTCTTTCCAGTGTTGAGAGTCAGAATGAGTTGTGGTGCTTATGTAATTGTTAACCTTTATCTTGTCACTGTCCCTCTGCAGCTCTAGTGTGAAGCTACTGTGCTTTCCCAGATGCCCTCCCTCCACCTGCCACTCATTATGAGAAGAGTCAATGTCTTTGGAAACATGACTGCTTTTAAGATGAGCTACCAAGTCTTTGCTTCCTTTTAGATTTCTTGACGAGAAGCTGATCTATGCTTAACAATTTGTTTTTCTGCAGCAGGTCTTTTAGTGGCACCTACATCTACAGGTGACACTCAGCGCACCTTTGGGCAGGTGGTCCTAGCACTGCTGCTTCACTTGGCTTTATCTCTTGAAATGCTGAAGAGGTGACTTTCATCTCTGTTGTGGCTCTCTGCTTCAGAGACATCAGCTGTTGGGCACAGCCCTAGTAGGAGTTAAAGTGAAGGGTTTCTCAGAGCGGAGGAACTTCTTTGTACTCTCGGGTAGCAAGAGCTGTGCTGGTGCTGTGTTGTACTGAGGTGTCCAAAGAAATAGGAACACGAGATTTCCTGAAAAGATGTGTTCATATGCTGGAGAGAAAAACTTTCTTCTTACAAGACTTGTGCTGGTTTGTATCACCAGCTGATAGCCTACTTGGTAATATGAAGTGATTATTGTGTCAACTAGCCTATTTGGTGAGGGTGTGAGGTTCCTCTCTCCTGCAGAACTAATGTTTCCGTCTGCTGGGAGGCATCCCTGGTGTTTGGAAGTACTGGAGTACCCTTAGGCAGGGCAGAGTAGGAACCACTTGGGTAACAGTGCAGCAGAGCACTTACTTTATGAGTACAAAGCCATGTGTATTTCCTGCCAGCTCTTGTCCAGTCTTTCATTTCTGCTTCATACTCCTTTTTCCTTAGTCCTGGACAAACCTGGGATGTTCAGCTGTGTGGGCTCCGGTTTTTCACTGGATGGTAGAGCAGGCCAGAGCCAAGGACAATTAATTCTGAGTTGGGGATGGCTGTGTGCACATGTCCTTAGTATGGGTTTTGCTTTTAGGTGTTTGACAAATTCCCAGGCAGGAGGCAGCATGGACATCCCTTCCTTGGCCCTGCACACACACTATTTTCCAGTCAAACTGACTTGCCAGAATGGACTTCACACCTGTGGGGTGGTCTGCTACCAGTAGCAGCTCCCCTGCTCAAGGAAGCATCCCACACTGCTGCCTGCAGCAGTAGGTAGGTGGGTGATGTGGTTTCTGAAACAGTTACAGCTGTAGGTCATAAATTTAGCTGATACTTTTCTCAGCTGAAGTTGTACCCAGTGTGTGTGGGTACGGGTCTCCTGCCACATAACCTTTTGTCAGGAGATAAAAATCCTCTGTTCTAGTCAGAGCCACTGTTTGCCAACTCATGAAGATGTCTGTCCTTTCTCCTGAAGCTCAAGGTCATCTGAGTTCCTTTCTGCTGTGCTTCTGCTAGGGAGCCAGCACACAGGCAACTTGCACCCACCTCCTATTCCTGTCCTCGTATCTATTTGACCTCTGCTGAATTTAGCCTCTAAAGTTCAGTTATGTGTTTCAATGCTTATGGATGATTGGCTCTGATGACACTAGTAGCAGCCACTTTTTCTGGGGGGGTGGTGAAGGATATGCTCAGTGATTGGAGATATCTTTTCCTCCTTTCTCCTCCTGCCTGCCCTTCACTCTTGCCCTTTATTTGGTTCACTTCAGCACCTCATCACTGGGGGAGGGAGTTTAAACCAGTTGCAGTTTGCAAAGCTGATGGCTCAATATGTCTGCAGGTAAGAGAGGTCCATGACAACACTGATGTGATGGTACTGCTACCCAGAGTTGCCCTTGACAGCAGCCCAACACAGGCTCTGGTTGTCTCCTCCTCACCTCTTCCAACACAGCCCTTGTCCCACTAATGCTCCTCTGCCATGCTGTTCAGTGAGTAGCGATAAGCAGAACAGTGCACTGGCAGAATCCTGATTGGCGCAAGAGGCAGAGTGCTCTTGAAAGTGCACTTGTGAATAATATTAATTCATATTAAAGTAATGGCCACAAGCACTATTCACCATCTCAAGAGAAGGAAAAGGCCATCAGTAAATATGAGAACTGAACTCAGATAGAAATCATGATGTTTTAACCACTGTAATAAACCTGTCAGTCTTCTCAGGCAGAGAAGAAAATCCCTATTAAACAAGTAAGTGACAGAGAGAGTCAGTTCGCTGGATGGGCAGACTGAGACATCTTTTGGGCTGTGGTATGAGTGCGCAATAAAGCCCTGCTGATATCCATAGGGTGCTGTGGAAGTGGTTGGACAGGTCTCGCTGGGCTGACTTCCAGTACCTAAGCAAGCCTGAGCAGAAAGGGACAGAAACAGTAATCCAGTCTTGGGGAGAACAGGCATGCTGTACCAGGATTTGTAACGAACAAAAAAGTTCTGAAAATGCCATAAAAGTTTTGATTATAAACCTGTAAGAAAGGTGTTATATCTTCCAAAAGAAAGAGAAAAACGAAAAAGTGCCTTTCTTGCTCTTCCCTTACTATCCTTGATTTTATAAATTATTTGAAAGAAGTGCTGTAACATTAATAATCTTCCATGAGTTCAATAGCAATGTTATGATTTTATAGGAAGTGTAGTTGCAGTGACTGTGGAAACTCAGTCATTCGAGTAAACTTGCTCCTCTGACATCTCCCTCTTACTTTTTTCTTGACCTCTTAAAGCAATGTTTTCTGTTGTTCTGGTTTCCTATTGTTCTTGAGCAACTCTAAGTCATTCACATCCTCCCACAATTTCTGGTTGAATATAGGTTTCACAATAGAGTTGTTCTAGACTTTTTTTTGTCTTTCTTGAACGAAATTTAATGCATCTGTTTGAGTTGCTCTTGCCATCTGGTACTTTGCATTGAGGTCCACAATCCATGCTTTTCACTCCTCACCGGTATTTTCTCTTTTGCATGTGTTTCATGGGACTCCTAATTTGCATCAACAATCTATGGAAAACACATTTGTGGTGGTTCTGAATTCCCTCATCTTGGGCTTTATGTCATTTTGTGCTGGGTTGAGAATGCTCCTGTTGAAAAGCAAACTAAAAATCCTCTTTCCTCTAGCTGGCTTATTGCACTACATTCCCACCCTTCTCCTGTTCTGCCATGCAGAAGGACCTGGTTTAGGACACAAAACCACCACCTGCATGAAACTGGATAGAGTGGTTCAGTGTTTGCCTTCATGAAACAATCAGTGATTATTCTCAGAAACTTCTCGTTTGCTGAAGCAGAGATTTCACTATAGAGATAGAAGATTGACTCAACTTCAATAATTTATGTGCAATAGTAAAATCTTTCTCCTGAATTCAGATTTGCTGTGGTGCAAGAGAGAATTGTGCATGTGGTTTGGATGTAAACGTTCATCATATGTTTGATTATTTTCCCATATGGAAAAGGGCTTAGACTTCACTCAGTAACTGCAGTAATTGTATTTCAGGGCAGAAACTCATCTATCTGTTTTCTCTAAAAGTGAACCCTTCAACTATTAGGATGTGAATTTTGAGGTTTTATTTCAATGTGGTGTTGTAATAGGATTCCTCCATCTCCAGGAAGGTTTTTCTATATACGTGTGTTTATATACATACACATTAAAAATGGTTTTGCTGTGGGGGAAGAGGGCACTGATTCCAAAAAGCTAGGTTTTATATATTTTATTCATAAAAACAGATTTGCAACAATTTATTAAAAATTGATCTCATGCAGTATAAGGTTATACAAGAAATTCTTCATTTACATTTTATTCTGGCAGTTCCAGTCTAGTTTAAAGCATTTGTGCACTAACATCATTGGAAAATGCCATTGGGGCACAGCCTCTTCATAAATTTACAGTACATTTTTGCTGCAGTATAAAAGAACAGAAACATTAAATAGCTATATTCACTTGGTTGGTCTTGTTATCTGCAGTAAAGTAAAAAAAAAAATGTTATGGGAGAAACTACAGTATCATTGAGACAAAGAATGTACTGCATGGTTTAAACCTAATAAACGCCACACAGTCAGTATTCACGAAGTTACAGACACACACGCACACTCACCTCCAATGGTCCGATATTTCTGATTTTTTTTTTTCCTGCTAAGTTGGAATAATATTTCTACAGAGATCTTTGTGTATACATTATATACAATATTTTAATTTTCTCTTTTTTAAAAATTAACATTCCTTTTAAAATAAACCAGGCCCTGATGATATTAATAAAGCAAGAGAATACTGTCAACACACATTGAGTGACAACATCAGTGTTTAGTGCTTAAACAGAGTAATGAGTTCTATTTTATCTGTGTTTATACTTACATGCTTTTGTTCTAAAAGCTACAGATATTTCCATAACCTCTCTTACTGTATGTGTCAAGTGAAATATTTTGTGATGCTCCCGATTGTAAGATTCAGATGCATATTCAAGTTGGTTTTGGCCACTATGAGGTGTGTTTTATTTTTAATGGAGATTTATGCCAGCTTGTCAAAGCTGTGGTTAAGTCCCTCATCTAGTGAACCAATTCAGCTGTGCTTCAGTAGTTGCTAATCTGTAAACCTTCATAGGAACGTCCTTCCAAAGGTTTGGTTTGAGGTACACAGGTGTTGGGCAAAGAAAACCAAGACCCCAGTGGGTGCTTCATGTGATATTTTTTTTTCCTCCTCCTACTCTTATCAAACATCCCTGGCAGTGAAATGCCACATCTCCAGTCCCTTGGAAAAAGAAGCTGCATGGGTATCTCAGCTTTGCCTGAGGGCTTGGCTCCAGAGCTGGCCCAGACGGTATGCCACTATTGTTCCTCCTAATTACTTCAGTTCAGGGGATGGAGCAAAAGTATAAATCTTGTTGTTTTTTCACAGTCCTTTTAGGATTCAGACAAAATATTTTCTTGGTAAATTTGATTCGTCCTCTCTATTATCCGCTACAACTGTCACACACGCAGGTACAAAGCAAACGTAGTGTATATTCACATCTATGTGCTCTGCAGGCTTTGCCTGCAGCAGCAAAGTGCTGTGCCCTAACCCCTCCCCCCCAAGTCCACTAAATTAATTTTATTGTAATTATGTGTGACATAATTCAAACAAACCGTGAAAAACAATCCGTCCTGTGACATTAAGACTTTACTACCCATCTGTCCTCAGCTTCTTGAGTTATCAGCCCTAGGACTTTTCCGGACAATTTAGTACATTATGGGTGGCGGTGTTTATTCTGAAATAGGTGCAGAAACTTTGCTAAAAATGAGGCTGTAGATGGTCAGCAGTCACTACCATCATCCCCGGAGAAGGGTGAAGTGGTCTGCTTCCAACCAGCAGCTCTCCAGCTGGTGACAACTCGGAGCTGGAGCTTCAGCCTCTGCTTGGGTTTCATGTACAGCTGCAAGCTAGAGGTGACCCTGCTCACAGCACTGCAGGGTCTCAATGACACACAAGGAATCATTTCTCACAGTCCTTCTTTCCTACCAAACATCGTCCCTGAAATGAAAACAAGCAAGACTAACCAGTGCAGAATGTTTCCAGCAATTTAACACAACTCTTGTAAAAATGAGTATATCTATTTCAATAAATATGGTATAGCTCCAACCATTGTATTTTCCTTACATGGATACAGTATAGAATTGCATGATCTCAGCAGCCACATAAAGCTCAGTGACATTTGAGTGGTTTTGTCTTTTTTTTCCTAGTGTCTTTTTTGCAAGATCTGTATTTCCCAGCCTCCTTGCTGCGAGTAGAAATTTGGGAAGAAATGTTTTCCAGTGACTTCCAGGTGAAGAAATAAAAACTCCATGAATAAGGCTACAGATCAAACTCCTTGTCTTCTTCTCCTTTGCCTTCCCACACGAGTTACGTGGGCACTCCTGTGACGATGGCCTCAGCAGTCGTTCCTCTGTGGTAAGAGCCAATGTTATATGTTTGTAGCAGAGTTCTAGGTCAGATGTTTCGTCCAGTCATTGAGTACTTAAAAGCAGTTCAGGAAGCACTGATCTCCCTTTCCTACAGCCCCGAAACCATTACTCGGAAGGAGGGTGGCACATGTCTGTGCCGAGGACTGGCACTGGGGCTTACGCACGGACTGGCACAGCTAGCATCGACTCCTCCTATGGATGGCAAATAGGCATGATGAAGAATGGGCAGCTGCAAAGACAGCCGACGCTGTATGCTGCGAGAGAGGCAGAGAGAGAGGAGCGTTAGCCAAGAGGAAAATGTAATACATTACATGCTTGATATGTTTGCAGGTTGCTGCAAGGATATTTTCTGTGCCTGCTGCTGTGACAGAGCGGGTTAATGCCAAGAGCACTACACTCACTGCTGTTGAGCTATGCCACCACGGTGTTGTTTCCCCTTGGGGAATTTTTCTGACAGGCTAGACATGAGCTGAGATGACATGAATCTAAGGGTGTGTTCTCAGCATCCCACAGCCTACTGAAGTTCCCAGGCACTTTCAGGTTAATTGTTAGACTGCTGATACCAGAAAAAGGGAAAACCTTAAGTCTGCAGTGAGGACATATGGCTTAGCCATACCCCTTTCAAAGTGATCTATTGCATGCAGAGCCCTGTCTAACTGCATAGACATGCACGAGGTCGCAGACTGAGTTTTAAGCCATACATCACTTAGCACAAGGGTGTTAGAATTAAGGGTGGCATTTTTGCAACTCCAGCTAAGGCAAACATGGGCACATGGAGGGAGGGAGGGAGGGAGGGAATTCAGACCTGCAGCTTTTTCCAGATAGCTCCTCTTTGCAGTTTAGCTCTGTGCTTTTGAGGTGCTGGATGCTCTCAAGTTCCCATAGTCAGTGCTGTGGGACTGAGGAGTTGGCACTCTAAAAGCACCCTAACCTACCACTGACACCATAATTCAGTATTTAGGAACCCAATATTCCATATTACAATTTCCCTAGAAGATGGACGTCATGATAACTGGTAGGGCTTTGTTTTGTTTTGGTTGGTTGGTTTTTTTAAAGGGACGCTAAGCCTTGATCACAGATAGCCCAACTAACCCCTCTTCATGCAGAGGTCGGTGCCGTGAGACAGGGGCTCTGCTACCCCGATGCTGTGGATATACTGACACCTTACACAAAATCAAAATCCAATTGAACTTTGTTAGTGCAAGAGAAGTTTTCAGTGATTAAGTTGTTACCATACCAGAATTGCTTCTGCATTTGGAGGCATTCACTCTTGAAACACAGAGGGACTTTTTAAAGAGTAGACAGATGTCAAAGTGACAGAGCTGAACTGAAGACTGGCTTTTTGATTCCAGAAGAAAAATGCCCATACAAAGCATTGTATCAGTACAATAGAGTTTGAAATTTATATTTCTCTGTTATCAGATATAATGACTGAGTCTAGAGAGGCCCTTATAAGAAGTGTACGTTTGAAAGCTTGCCTTTGGACAGCCTTTCTGATTCAAACAACATCTCATTTCTTTTTTGCTTTGTGTTTGGAAGCGGAGACAGCAACCAAGGCATCCACAGCACTTGAGGGCCAAGCAGTATGGCTTTCAAATTCAAACAGAAAGAAATGTAATGCTGCTTCTCTTTAGTTTCTTCACTACAAACTAAGGCTTGTTTATATAGAGATGCAGTGGAAATACTTGTAGTCTGCCTAGCTGGGAAACTCTCTTTTTTATTCTTCCCCCCGCAAACTCCCTTTAAAAGTTTGATGCAATATCAATCCACAGTGTTGCTCATTCTACTGCTGGCAATGCATCCCTGGGATTAAACAAAATCCATTCGTTTTGCTACTGTGCCCAACTCTTTCTGGTGCTATCAATGAAATCGTGCCTTGTTCCCAAGGAGTGCAGAGGTGGCATGGCTTGCTGCTTCCATGTGCTGAATCCTTATGAGCCTGACACTGCGGATTGTCATTCTGTCTCTCCTTGCAGGGTCAAATGCAGAATTGCCTGTGCTTATTTTCCCACCAGTGGAAATGCTTACTTTGTTCAACTGTTACAGACTTCTCATTAAAAAGCTTTTTGAAGCTATTCCAAGGGAATCCAGTTGCATAATCAAGTGAATGGGATTTTTTTTTCACCCATTTAAGTGTTAGCCATACCATGGACAAAGCATGTTTATTTGGCTATGCCAATGGTGGCTGCAGTGGGTGGCAAATTTTGCTTTAACTGTACATAAAGTTCACTTTCACTTGAAAACGTAGTTCCTGGAATTGAGGCAGAGAACTGTAGCCTGGAGACTCACACACAATTGCAAGTTTAGGCAAAACTCTTAGGGGAAAAACAAAATAAACCAAAAAAGTAACAAAATCCAAACAAAACTGCTATTTTCTGCTTAAGTGAAAGTAAATCTTGTACCTTGCCTCACTGTGTGGGTTGGTTTTTTTTGCCTCCAGTATCAGTGCTTTTCCTCTTCCTCCACCCCTGCCTTATTTTGTCAATGCTTTTTAGGATGGTGGCATGCAATTTCTTTTGAGTTGTCCATGCAGTATAGATACAGTAAAGCATAGAGTCAAGTATGTTGGGGAGGGAATGACTAGTATTAGTGGTTTTCTACAGCCGCTGAAGGAGACAGAAAGGAAAGGTGGTGCAACACACTTATCAGGGTACTGTGTTAGAATAGGACATGTATCTTCAGCTCTGTACAGGCAAGCCATTTATTAGGGATAAATAAAATCAAGTAAAAGCTTGACTTCCAATGTCAATGCACATAGGAGCACAACACAATGCACGTGGGAATGCACGATGCTACAAAGGGGGCAGCAGCATTTGAAAGGTAATTTGGTTCTGCTACAGAAAAGTACTGACGAGATCCATTGGTAAGCAGGGGGACTGGAACAACTGCTGCTACAGTCAAACATCTGAGGATCTGTGGGAGTGTGTAAACTGTGTCTAAGCATTCAGGGATCATTTCAATAGATTCTTCAGCCCATTAATGTTGATTTTTAGCAACTGTTGGGAAGCTGGAGAAGTTCTAAGACTACAATAAAGCAAGATGTTGCACTAGCAAGTAAACTAATCATTCTAAATCCATCTTATTTTAATGGCAGATTTGAGTAGGATCGTAGATAGACTAATATGAGCCCCTGTCAATGAAAAACTGAATAAAGGAGGCATGTTCATGCCAAGGCATATGGCTATAATGCAAAAAACCAGTCATAACCAAACTTTTTTGATGAGAATTTTTGATTACTAAAAATGACATAACTGGTTCCAGCAGGGTATTTGACTGTCTTTTAAATGCTGCTAAAAGCAGAGCTTTAGCTCAAAAAATGTCAAAGTAGTTTCTATTATAAGGGTTATACAGCAATCAGCTGCTTTGAAGGTTACAAAAATGACCACATATAGGAAATATTCTGAAAAAATGGCAGGTTTTAGTGGGGTCCTGCAGAAAGCTATCACTGCCTGTACTCAGAGACCTGCAAAACATATTGTTGCAGTTAAAATAAGAACAGTATAAATTTTAACGGTGCCAAAAACTAATTCACTGAATGTAGGTCACTGATGAAATGGGACAATGTGCAGGAATGAAGGTGCACAGAAGAATGTCTTTAAGGGTCATGGAAGATAACCCTTTGATTGCATTTGTGTGGCCATCTTGCAGATAAGCTGATCGATGTGATCTTTAAATAAGTAAGCAGGTCACTATCAGGCTGGAATACAAATAGTATCCTGATTAATATCTTAGACACTGCACTGATAAAACTGGTAGGGAAGTACCGTGTCCAGATGAGGTACACCAATCTTCCCCAGAAGGTCACACACCTGAGGAAGATGAAAGAGTTGACTTTGCATGAGAGACACTCTGGCCTACTGGGAAATGAACTACTTTATCTATTCTAAACTGGTTCAGGCTGCTTTCTGGACCTGAGATGAACTGGCATGATGCAGCTCATCTACACAGCTAAGCTCCCCCCAAATAGGGCTTCCAAATACCAGACGGCGCCTGATCATTACCTGGGAAAACGTGAGCTGATGCCACTCTGCTAGGGAGTAACCTAATAAGCACCATGGAAAACCAAAGTGCAGGGCTTGAGCCTGTGCACTGGCACTCTTTGTCTACTATAGTAAGTGTTAATTTACTCTGTGTAGCCAGTGTGAACAGAAGAGAAGGCATCCAGTTCCTGCTTTTTGCTCCTCGTGCCTGATAGTCTGACCGGGTATGGCAAATTCTATGTGGCCCTATGGATAATCTACCGGGATCTGCCCAGCAGAAAAGAGAGTAAGAAGCAAAGGGAACTGTGAAACATCTATGTTCATGCTCTGAAGCTGATTTGCAGTCATACAGACTGCATTTTCCTCAGGTGCAGGGCTCTAAGTCTGAGCCAAGCACAAAACAAATGTTTTTTCACATTCTGATTGAGATTATATAAACAACATCCCAGAAACTAATGTGAAACAACTTCCTGCACTACTGAGCCCAAAATGTGTGCGCACTGCTGTAGCTTCACTTTGGACACAACTGTAGAATAAGGGATCACACTTGCAGTTAGTCAAATGTAGCACCCGTGATAAGAAAGAATGAAAAAATTCCAAGTCAAGTGTGTGAGGAAGGATATTCTTACCAAGCCTCTCTTCTCAAAGAGAGAGAATCAGAAAACCCTAGTCCTGAAGTCGGCTGCACTTCTCCTCTCTGGCAGGTCTACCGCATCCTCAGGGAAGGATCCTCAGGGAAGACACTGACGCTTGGATCTGGCACAGTTGTGGAAGTGCTGAACGACACTGTTTTGATTTAGCAGTAATTTATTAATTGCTTGCCATAAATGTCAGTGACTGTTCAGATTTGTACTGACCCACTCTTTAAGACATCTCTGTCTTCTCATCAGTTACTGCTAGCCTAGAGGAGGGTTTGTCATCACCATATGTTTTTCTCTCTTTTTTTTTTCTTTATTAAATCTGTATAGGAAGAATTATTTGAGTGTCTGTGTTTTTCTTAGCACGTCTCTTAATGTAAGGAGGTCATGTGTGGATAAGGCTG
Organism: Podargus strigoides; assembly: GCA_028020825.1. Taxonomy (NCBI): domain Eukaryota; kingdom Metazoa; phylum Chordata; class Aves; order Caprimulgiformes; family Podargidae; genus Podargus; species Podargus strigoides. The sequence goes on from CM051620.1 coordinate 64,036,744, forward strand.
CATTCACACTACATTATTTCTGACAAATGGTGCTGGAAAAAGGCAGACCTCTAATAGCTACTCATAAAAGCACTCTGCTGACCCCATAAAGTCACGAGAGCTTTCTCAGTGAGGGCTCTTCTTCTGTGAAATAACCAGATGTTTCAGCTACTGGGGGCTTTTTTTGGTTCATACCTGTGCATGTGTGTGTGTATTAGCTCCTGTGCAGGTCTGGGTTAGGGTTTTTTTGAGAACAAGGACAGAGTTAAAAATCCATGTGTTTTCCTGCACCAGGTAGTACAAGGCAGTAACTGCAATCTGAAATGAGGTTTGCTGTCACTGATGTAACATGTGACTCAGCCTAGTAATTTATTTAATTTATTCAGTTTTTAAATAAGCTTTTAAGCTGCCCATGTACAAAACAGGAGTCTGACAGATATTAGCTCAGTTCCTGATGAAGTGCTGCCCATGTAACCAGGCTGCCTTGGGGAAAGGACTGATCCAGGGACAAACAAGCACGGCGCTTCCCTGAGCTCTGGCCCACAGCAGGCTCTGCTGAGCTGGTACAGGGCAGTGGCAGTACATGAGTTTATTATATAGGCTCCTGGAGAGAAAAACTGATACCATAAGACTCTTTCCCCTCCATGAATCTAGCAAGTGTTTTTTGTCATCCTCTCCTTGTAGCAGCATTGTTTCTAAGGGAAACTACTCAGTGCAGGCTTTTCTTTGCCAAAACTCGGGTCCAGCTGCTATGGTAACACTGAAAAGCCCTAAGACTGTTTTTATTTCTCATCTAGATTAAGACTGAAAGAGAACAAAATGGCTACATAGCCCCTCTGCCTGTGGAAGAGCTTGGACTGTTGACAATAGTCATAACGTGCGCACATATGTACATCCTCTTCTCTCCCTAACAGATGCTGGTGGTTGGGCACAGATTGTCCTGTAACTCTACAGAAACTTTAAGCATCATGTTACAGATGTTTCTGACAAGACAAAAGAAGCATGCTAGTTTGCCTTTGAGGCACCTTAGGCTTTAGTGTCCCTGATATCTTCTCAACCTGGTGGGGCCGGTGAGCTGGGGGCAAAGAGGCTGCCCACTGGTGCTTTAGTAGTTAGTATTCACATCCCTGGCTGCTGATGGTCCAGGCTCTCTCTGTAGCTGGGGCTGGCTGAAGGGGTTTACAGTGAAGGTCTTCCCATAAAAATGCATGAAAGAGAAACATCGGTTTTGATGAAATGTAATAATTTAAATTAATCTTTTATCAGCAAGGCAGCAGATGTCCAGGATGGAATTAATGGCTAAAACAGTAGAAAGTGTACACACACAAGCACATACATACCCGAGAGAGCAGAGGTGCCTCCTTCTCTACCAGTATGCAATGGTATATACTTACTGTTCTGGAGAGTTGATGTCTTCTATAGGATCTTTGCTTGTTCTGGAAGGGTCTGATGAGCCCCATTGTGCTGGTGGATTTTGATCAAGGTGATTTTTCAAAATGGCTTTCTCACCATCTAGATGGATTACACATTCAATTTTACTTTACTGAGACCAAGTGACCATTTTAAAAGAGTTTCATTTTAAAATTTCCAAAATGTTCATAATGCCACAAAATAAACTCTTTCTGCCTGTATTCCAATACAGTCTCAGGTTTCCCTGTCAGTCCTTGGTACTCTTATGCTTTTGGTGATGTGCTCCTTCATAGGAACTATCATGAAGAAACAGAAAAGGGACAAAACCTCTTTTGTCCTTCCTTTCCTTTCCCCCTACCTTTAAAAAACCATACACAAACCAATCCAAACCAAACTTTGTTGCCTACCTCTATGTAGCCCTATCGTGCTCCCTCACCTACTCTTTGGGTGCTGTATAAAACATTAATGTAACTGCACCATCGTATTATCTTGCACTCAGAAATTGTAACCTTTTCATATAAATATAACGTTTTATTCAAGTATTTTCCTAGAAAAACTATAATCTCACTGATGTATAAAATCTTGGTACTCTTGCAATCTCATAAGCAATTAAGCACCATCATTTAAATATCTGCTATCATTTAGCACAGAGATATTATTTATATCACTTGCACGGGTCCATAGGCTGTCTGCAGGAAGGACAGCTAATGATTTCATTAAGCTTTCCCCTGCAGTTTTCTTTCCTGCATAGTGATAACACAGCAGTTCATAATTTTCCCCATAGGTAGCTTCGCTTGATTCCCCCAGGAGTCCTGGGAGTTCCCGGCTAGCTGTGCTGAAGCCTGTGGCATCGTTCCCCCTGAGAAATGCAGGCAAATACAGCCATTTTAAGAAGGCTGTCTTCACTGGGGATCCTTTCTGCTCCTGCCTGCTTTTCCAAAGTCTCCTGTTGTGTTAAGCCAAATAGAGTCACATGGAAAACATCTGAGTAATGAGGACAGAGCACAGTTTTCATTAATAATTACAAAGCAGCTCCAAATCCATCACCAGCAGTTGTTTGCCACGCACACAGAGGAACAGTGATTGCTGCAGGCATTAAGGCAGCATGGAAGAGGACTCAAAGGTAAAACTGGGAAAGGACACTGGAGGATTTGAATGTAAAAATGGAGGGGGAAAAGGAGGAAAATATTGAAGAGAAAATGAAAATAACATGAAAACCCCAGTGCATGTCGAAGGCTTAAGCTGCTTTTCTGTTCTACTAACACTCAGAAGCCCCAGCTAATGCTCAGGTCCCAGCACACTAGGAATATCTACGTTATCAATAGGCAGAGTAAGTGTACTGATGGGACAAAAAAAGGCAGCAGAAACAAATGGTTAGGAAAGAAGGTGGAAGCAGAAACATAAATGTTTTGAGGACAAACTCCAACATGTATAATTGCCCTCGCAGTGCAAAAAGAAGTGAATAGGTGAGGATGCAAAAATGTGCAAACATGGGAATTGCTACAACTCAAAAGAGCAGGAAAGGAGATTCTTCACTTATGTTGCATGGTAGACAAGCATCTGAGTGAGAAAGGAGGTGACCAGAACACATGAAGCTGCTTCTGTTTGGACAAGAAAATGTCAGTAAAAGAGAGCTAAGAAATTTAGTTGTAGCAAGAAGAGTGCTTAAAAGGAAGATATGACAGGATTCAGTGATGGTTTAGATGTGAAGGGAGGACAGCAAAGAGTCAAATCTGACAGTGGCTAAGATAAGCAATGAAGTCTATCATCACAGGGCACCCTGAAGTTTGCTGGTGTGGCATTTGCTGTCACAAGAGTTCAGTTTTTATTTTCCATATATTTCATTTCTATGTTTATTGAGCTTGACATTTGCATAAAAGCCTTGTGATGTCTATGAACAGACATGTAGAAAAGAACACTTTTACTTCCATGATTAAAAACAATGTTCAATCCTGAGCTGATCTAAGCTGACAACGAAAACTGCTGACTATATTATATAGACTAAAGTTAAAATTTGAGTAATCCTTGTAATTAGGGATGGAAAAGGTCTATTATTTAACTATTTTAGGGTCCCAACTCCTTTGGCCAAGATAAGCAATTTAAGTTTTACAAAGCCACTGAAGACACAATTCTTCATCGAATGACTGGAATATGAAAATGTCAGGCTTTAGGAGTATGTGATTTCATATATTGATCTGTGTTGTTCACCCCTAAAGGGGTTTCTTGTGCTTTCAGTCATGCTGTGAGAAAGAGAGAGAGAGAGAGAAGGAGGTGATCACTGTCAAAAAGGTGGGGGATTTAGTTTAAAGTAGAGAAGAAATCATATATTCTCTGCCTACTCACCCCTCAACACCAACTGCCCATATATAACTGTGTGTTATTCTTAATAGAGCCTTCTCTACCACTCTTGCAGATGACTCTCCCTTAATACATATATTTCTGTATACAAGTTTACCATATACAAGCCTTTAATGCATTAGGTTAAAAAATTACAGACAAAATCCACACAAAACTACCACAATTTTGATTTTTTTTTTCTCTTTCCTTTGCTTCTTTCAAAATACAAAATAGTTGGGTAATTCTTATTTGTTAAGCTTTTTGGGAGAGGAGTTGTTGGATTTTTATTCTGCAGCTATGGAAACTAGAATATCTGCCTTTTTTATTTTCCCTTTTTTTTTTTTTTTTCATTTACCTTTCATTTAAATAATGCAGAGCAAGATTCTCACTTAGTCATATGCTTCCAGGAGCTGGAGCTCAAAGGAAAAAACACTATCACCATATGCACTTAAAAAACTTAAGGATGGAGGAAATTGATTTTATATATGTGAACAATATGAAGAAGATAAATTAAGAGTAATGATAAACATTTGTGTTCCCACTTTCCCCTGGAAAGTGTAGCACTGGTTGTAGCACTTCCCCATCTTTTGTTCCTCTGTCCATTAAGTGTAACACTTGAAAAATGCCCTTCGTTGTCAGGATACTGTCTGCCACTGCAGATGCTACTGAATAACTTGCACTAGGATGATGTAACTACCTTCAAAATGAAATTTACATTAGCCAGAAGCACTTTCTAAGTAATTTTCACCTTTGTAGACCTCAAATTGAAACTCAGAAGTCTGGATAAGTGATGCCTGAGCACTTTCCATTCAGAAAACTGTCGGGGAAAAAAGACAAATAGATCTCAAGGGCCTCGCACGACACTCACTGATGGGTTCATTAGAAAACAAAACCTGCTGCTCAGTTGTTGGTGAGAGCCAGAAGGCTTTAGCTTAGGACCTTTGCCTACCTGAGCTGAGAAATAACTTCCAATTACAAAGCCCTGAGCTGCAAGAGCATATCCAATGCTGGCTGCAGAGAGGCTCAGCGAGGAGGTCACTGCTCCCAGCTGCTTGCGTCTCCCTCTGCCAGGGGTGATGCTGGCTTCAGACCTGCTGTACCTATAATCACTCTGCAGCCTGGTTCTGTCAAAATTACCTGGGCTGGCTTAAATGCATCGTGCATTACGACGACTTCTGTTCAGCAGCAAGCAGAACACACGAGGTGACTGCCACTGCTGCAATTTCTTCCAAGATTTTAGAAACTGTATTTCTTTAACTAGAAACTTGTTTTGTTGATGTTTGTACACTGCAGCTTTACTGAACATCTTCATCATTACACTTTAGTGGCAATATTCCTCCGATGGCTTACAACTTGACGGCAGAAGCGCTGTTCACTTTACATTTTTCAATCCCACTGTTGCTTTCTCTTTGCTAGAAAGTGTATTTTATGCTCCATAAAGAAGCAAGTGTGGCTTAATAATGATTTATAAGAGCTGGCAGAGATAACCTTGCTGATTTACTAAAGAACTCTGGAAACTTTAAAGCTAAAGGTAGATATTTTAAATCTGCTGTGATTTTTCACACTTCTGTTGTTTGGCCCATGGAACAAGACTAGCCAGTTTCTGCTCTTTATGTGAACAGAATGGAAAGCAAGTAAAACAAAAGGAAAAATTAAAATGATCACATCATCTTATGTGTATGTCATCAAAAGTTCTCCTGAAGTAAGCTCACAGCACCAGGCAGTCTAAAACATGACTTCTGGTAGTTATTTTTTGAAAGGAAGACCTTTTTTTTTTCAAAGAAAAGCCAGCAAGATTCTTATCTGATTTATACTACTTTAAATCAGAAAAAACTCCCTTTACTACAGATTTATTTCTGTGCAAGGAAGGAAAAGCACTGAACCTCTGGCAGTTTGGTCTCTGTTGAAATAGAAACAAGCTCCAATTTTAGCATTGGAATCCATTTGCTGGGCTTCATAGAAACTAGTATTTATATATCTTTATATACAGAGGATATAACAAACTATATCCTTTCTTTAAAACAGCATTCCTTTAATGTCTTGTCCACCTATTTCTGAAAGCCTTTATTTTGAACCTGTGGTTTCAATCTCAAGCTTACTGCTTGAATCGTGCTAACTTCATAGAAGTAATATTTGCCCCCTCTACCATGGATGAATTCAGTTTTGCTTGGCATTCATAAGCAACATGCCTTTGAAATCTGTTTTTCTTTGAGCTGCTTTTACATAGGGAAAAACTAACACTAGGAAACATGGGAGTGGGGTGACAACTGACAGTATGTGGGCATATCTGACATGCAAATGAATGCTCCCAGTCCATTTACAGCAGTGAGTAAAGGCTGTTTTCTGGCTCAAAGCAGAAAAGGCTTTCTGAGCACGCAAGGGTACCTGCAGAGACAGAACCTGCACAAAGGGCTTGTTCATAAGTGGGGATTATTGCAAGGTTGTCTCTTGCTTCTTCTGTTCTTTCCATAGTATGGCTGCCATTCATTAATCTTCCTAATAGGCAACTCAGAAATGTACATTTTCTGCAACACAAAAATAACTGAAGATTCTCCTGCAGGATTTCTTCTGAGCTTGGCTTCATATGAAACTCTTGCAATCTATGAATCACTCATTAGGAATAATTCCATGTAATAAAATGTCAAAGACAAGTCAAACAGAGTAAGACTGTAAGACTCCAAGTGTAGCAAAATTAGAAAACTCCTCCCAACTATATAGTATCTTCCCTCTGTATTTTCTGCTCAATAACTTTTCTTTCTGCAGGAACTTGCACAGTAGAAATAACTTATACCTTCACAAAGTCTCTCCTGTTTCTGGCACACCGGCTACATGGGTGGAAGGAGCTCTGTCGAGAAGCTCTGGTTTGTGCCCATGCCAGGGTATTTCTTCTGTGGAACTGTGCAGCACAACCTTCTTCTTTACACAGCGTCACAGTTACAAGCATTTGTCCTTTTTCCAAATGTCAGCCTGGAAAACAGCCCTGTCTCCAGGCTTGGCTCTTTTAGCTGAACAGCGCTGCCAGTTAGAGGTTCTGCTGGAGCCAAGAATTGGTCTCACCCACAGCCCATCCCTGCCTTAAACCCAGGCTGGAATGTGCCTCTACAGCTCCAGCAAGGTGACCAGATCCCACAAACAGCAAGCCAAGGGAGAAACTAACGTTGCGCTGTGCACAGAGCCGAGGTTGCCAGCAGACACAGTGACTCAAAATCACCCAAGGAATGCATCAAATGAAAGTTAAGGGGATGCCCTTTTAAATTCAACTGGAGAAACCATTTGAGGTCCCAGAGCCGTGGTCCATAGAGCACGTTGGGAACTGCTTGACCACAAAAAGCTATCTAGCAGCATTAAAAAAAAGCAATCAAACCGTAAACTACAAACTACTTTTCCTAATTGCTTTTCTTACATAGCCAATTGCTGTAGATGTCTCAGGGACATTACGCATTTGTGAACAAGAGATGAGTGTCTTGGGTAATATCTCTCTTTAAATGAGACATACTGAATTGCAATGTACTGTAAAGAAGGAGTCCCTGTGCCAGCAAAAAGTCCTAGGCTACACCGGGAGCTGTTGCTGTTAATAACTAACCAGGAATCCCAAAGTTATGAAACTTTTCCTGAGGTCAGGCAGTTATGGGAATGCACAGCTGTGTCTATCTATTTTGGCTAAAGTAATTTAACTTTTGTGTCCTAAATCCATATTTGGTGTAAATTATGATGGTGGGGAAAGAAGGGAAGAATCAAATAACCTCCTTTGGCACTTGGCTGTAGGAGTTATGAATTTTAACTCTAGTCAATTTTACAGAAACCTATTGAAGTGTACTATGACATTATAGTTTTATTAGGACTTGTTCAAGAAGCATTGCGTAAGTCCTGTGTTATTATCATCTGCTCTCTGAAGTGCAGAGTCCTGAATTTGTGTAAGCAGTAGCAATGGGGATACACAACATTCCATTCACTATGTGAACTCCTTCAGAACATCAAGGTGTTTCATAAAGAAGACTGACATAGGATTCAGCCATGTCCACAATGCAAATGTGGCAAATGATCTGCTATGATTTTTAGCTCCAAGTCAGCTGCTATTTTAAGCATCTCTCTTCCTTGTCCTGCTCCCTCTTTCTCAGCTCACATTTTTTTCATGGTCCAAGGTAGGCACAAACCTTGACATCACCTTAAAACCAACATTGGACTGGCTTCCCCAGTTGCACAGTGGAGGTGAGATACATGGTCACTTTTAGGTCGTGGTAATAAATAATTTACAATTCTGAAGCTTCCCTCAAGTACTATCAGGGACACATAATTTCAAGGTTCTGTACATTCATTTACAGAAAGTTACATGAAATACATAGCTACAGAAAGCACAGTTATGTCAGTCAGAGTTAGCTTTCCTGTAGCCTTAAGGGCCAGAATTTTTTGAAGTACCATTTAAGTGATGTCTGTTTGCATCTGCACAGAGGCAGCAGTGACTCAGCAGCACGAATTCTCCAAAGCCTTGTTATTTTGATTGGAATGGCAAATTTAAATTAAGCGCATAGGTTGACTATTGGGAATGGATGTGGTGAAAGAAATAGAGAGGAGATTCAGACATGTAGCTAAGGGACAGGGAAATGGGGAAAGACAGAAAACAAGAGGCAGAAGAAACTGAAATGGAAGGACAGAAAAAGGTTGTTGAACATGGTGGCTCAGATCCTGGAAGTGTGAATATTTTATGTCACTTGAGACAGGATCAGGATACTCCATAATATTCATAGTTGGGGCATTTGCCACCACGTGGGGGACCAAGCTTCAAACACCTGCTGCAAATTTCCAGTTCCAGGTCTTCCTCATTCCAGGTGAATGGATGCTCTAATCTATTCAATATAAAGATGGCCAAGGGAAAAAACTTTCTCCACCTCTCACATTTTGTGTGGAACTTTATGTGGTAGGTTTGTTCAGAAAACTATGTCCAGCAACTTCAGTATGCAGAAGAATATCTACCCTGTAAATCCTGATAGAACATAGTTCCAAGACACTCTGTACATTAAGGCTCTGTACTTACAGATGACTTTACGTATGTACCCTGCAGCAGAAATGTGTAAGTTGGAAAACTGTACTGGGAGAAAATTAGGAACACACACAATTTTTTGAGGCATAGTTGTCTTTTGTAGATATAGCCACAAGTAAGAGCAGAAAGGTTATATTTTCTCCTTGATTTCTTTGCCAGCATCCTACTGTTAATGGAGTGCAACCTGCTGTGGGAAGCATCCCATCCTAAATTTATATCCAGTGTATCCTTGAGAATCATTTTTATTTCTCATACCCAAACTCAGATGGGCATTTGGCACAATGTAATGTATCTTTTCTGCTTGAAATATTATTCATGATTTATCATTTTTCCTGGAGCATCTGACATGAGTGGAACATTCTATGTGTTCCTTTCAAACACTTGGTAAAACTGCCTCATCCCACTCACTGATGTTAGCTCTTGCTGCTGATCTCAGCCCAATAATCACACGCCTCCAGCAGCTATTTACGTTTTCCTTTTCCTCCTTTCCTCCCTTCTGTTTTTTAATTTTATAAAGGACACTAGGAACTCTATGGAACGCTTCCTTCCCCGCCCCCCCCCCCCCCCCCCAAGTTACACAATCAAGTGTCTACCCAGGCTAAAACAAAAGGAGCATAAAAAAGTAAGTAACCTGATCCAATACTTCAAAAACATATATGAACTGTTGCTGTTGTTCTAAAATTATCTTTCAACAACTATATTTACAGGAGTAGATTCTGTTCCACTTAACCAAGCTTGTGCTGCCACATCAATAGGAAGTCTGAGCCTAGCACTGCCACAAACATGCGAGTCTATGACGTCCCAACACAGGGCAACTAATTTTTCACATACTGTAGTAATAATCAGCTGTACAAAGTCATTTGCCAAAAGCAACAAAGTAGATGCATTCTAGAGTCAGAAATGGAAGCTGGGTGTCCTGACTTCCACTTTATTACACTATGCACCAGATCTTAACGCTTCCCAAAAGCAAAATAGCTTTAATGGAAGCAATTCTTTCTCATGTATTTCTTCAGGGAGCAATGCAAGAATCACAGTAGAAACAACTTAGGGATATTACAGTAGTCATGAAATACTTTTTTATCAGTTCCTAGGGAAGAATTTTCATACATGAGTGCCTTCACGTCTACATTTAGAGTCCAAATCAGCACTGAAATATTTACATACTTCTCTTCTACGTGCTTGATAGCAGTGTCCAAAAGCAGAATTTGAACATCCTACTCAGACAAGCACATATTAAACTGGGCTTCCTACTGATGAAGGCTGACTCAATTAACTCTCACAAGATCTGACACATTCTGTGACTTTCCTCCTTCTATGCAGCATAGAAAACTTGATTTCTGAACACAAATATGCTTTAAAAAGTTTCCCACTTTACCATGTGTATTATACACACAGGGCATACAATAGAAGACACACATACAGAGAAATCACTACTCAGTAGGTACCATATAGCTTATTATGTGAATCTGCTTGCTTTCTGCAATGCAACCAAAATATTTAAAGCTCTAAGGTCCAAGTGCTCTGGAACCAACCCAATGAGACTGCTAGTCAACATCTTGGTGGGCTAAGCTACTAATGGACTTTACTAACTCTCACCTTTGCTGTCTGTGAAGTTCCGTATACTAAGAATGTCATTAAGATCCTGATAGTGGTTCTGCTTAATGTACGTTGTTTTCTCAGGAGTGTCCTGAAGCTGCATTGTAACCTCTTCCAAGTCTTTGTCCAACTGCAAGAAAGAAAGAATATGAATCCCTAAAAATCGAAGAGTTATTGCTTCAGGTATCTGAAGTAACTGCACAGCTTTCTATAATTAGACTAGAAGGCAGGTGGTAATGCAATTGCCACACACACCAAATACAGTGTTCTTATAGCACTACAACACTACCTCTAAAAACCATGCTACAAGTAACAAACCCTGTTCAGCTGTGATACTGCACACAGGGCATGTGAGAAGAATAAGCTTCAGTAGCTGACAGTTTAAGCAATTCAGATGTACTGCTGAATGAGAAAGAAATGAGCATTAGAAATCCCAGCCTGAAAACCTCTCAACTATCTATTATTCATGCGTACAAATGCAGCATACAGAGCTATAACCACTTTGTTGAGTCAATCAAATTATCGAACATACAGGAGAGTATAAGTGAACTATAGCATCAGGGGCATGTCCAGCCATGTGAGTGACTGTGGTCAGCTCTACCGGGAATGCTTTGTTTTCCTAAAGATTAATATTACTCCTTTTACTTTCTTAGAGACAGACTCCTGTTAGACTTTTTGTTTGTGTCTCTGCATGTGTGAAATTTTGAAGAAAATCCAACTCAGTGTTTTTAGTTTTGGGGCTGAGAACACTATACTTCTGTGATTTGAAAATTACTTCCATGTTTTATATCCTTTGTGTCTTAAACTGTGTAATTTGCTAGCTAGCACTAAATGGCTGTTGCAGGCGTAACTTTCCAAGAGGTAAAGAAACAGAAATAAGAGGAGAAGGAAGAAACAAAAATCCCAGTCCACTCTCTCCCCAAAAGCATCCTTTAAGACTAGAGGAAGAGAAGCAGACTGACAGAGCCACGGGAGAAAAGCTGGGTTGGTACACCCCTGCTTTTAGCACTGAGCTGAACACAGGGTGCTCTCCCAGGGGCTAATTTGCATTCAGTTGGCTACAGCCCCAGTAGAAAATGACCAGGTATAAGCAACTTACTGGCTATCTGGGATGCTCTCAGTGAACAGTTGCCCAGGATGTGGTGTCCAGAGTATGTCCCACTCACTATTGGCTTAACTGAAATTTAAAAGTGCTGAATTTAGATTTACATTTTTTCCTTATAGAACTGGGACATGGCAACTCAAGGTAGATAAGTCAGAGATGTAGCTGCTGGCCACAGCAGGGCATGCTCTAAATCCCCTTCACAATGAAACTTATTTGGACCTACTGGATATTCAATTTAATCTATTTAAAGTCTAAAAAGATCAGCAGGGCCCTGCGTGCACTGAGGTGGCTCAATTGCCCTGACTGGCCTTACCTGTGATCACTGTCATGAGCCCCGAAAGGCACAGGCTAGGATCTTGTGAGTTAGGAGGCTTAGTAAAAAAAAAACTACAGTAGGATAAAGAAACTGAAATAGCCAGCAGCCAGCCAAGCCTTTGTTAAAAATTTCAAGGCTCTCACATGAAAGGGACCTGGCAAAGCTCAACTAAATTTTTTTAACAAGGTAGAGATAACTTTGCTTTTGGAGTCTTTGGAAGTCTTGAGTAAACACCTTTTGGTTACCTAGGCAATTGTCATTACTTATGAGCTGGATGAAGGAGTAATGGTTGCAATAAAATACCTTTCTTGAAAGTATAACAATACTTCACAGACTAGGCAAGAACAGGTTAATTTTTTGTAAGGTATAGATCAGTTATGGTTATCATGTCTCACAACTTGGGCAGTCTTCAAGGCTGATTTGTCATCATTTGAGGTCTCCTGAGTAAGGATGGACATAATTAAAAATATACATGTTACAGCTCTAATGGAACCCATGCACTCCATGTATTTAGTCTTTCTCTTGGTAGGGACTGAAGAAACTTCATGGCCTTTGTGCCAAAATGGTCAGCTTACATGCTCGTAAAGGTCTTTTCTACCTTAAGAAAAATATGTAATTCTGTTTCATGGCAGATGTAAAAATCTGTCTAGCAAGTTTTTGAGTGAACTCTCAGAGAGGCTGAGAAATAACAGCAACAGCAGCCTCTGAACTCAGCCATAAACAGGAACAAAGATAGCTCTTAAACGCCCCTGGGGCTGCAGGTCTCTGTTACTCTTGCACGTAAAGGTTGCACTTCTAGAGCTATTGCCCTATGGTGCTCAGCATGTGAAGCAGCAGGGTAATTTGCCTGTTACAAATAAATAGGGGAAGTTTCATTTTAATTTGCTCAGGCATATTTTCACTTTATCACACTGGCTAAGTATTCATTGTATTAACTATGGAGATTAATCATCTATTTCCTACTATTTCATTATTTTACTATGGGGAAAGCTATTTTTTCCTCTAAAAAGTAGTCAATATTTAAGCAGACTACAGAATTGCAACAAAATTTTTTTTTAAAAAAAAATCGTGTAGGCAGTATATACAATAAAAAATACCTCTGTAATTTTCATTCTCAAGCGGTGGTTCTCTGACTGCAGTCCTTCTAGTCGAGATGTGCTGGCCTGATTGACGCTGGTGACTGATGTTGATGTTTTTGAATCTTCTTTCTTTTGATTCTGAGTGAACTGAAATCGTCTGTTCTGTGTGGCTGCATCTGGATTCGTCCTCAATGTGATGAGCTGAAAGGTTTAAAAGCCTTAAGAAATCCCGTCTGTGGTTTTATTTTTGCAGTTATTTCTTTTGTATCTCAAAATATTGAAAGGCAAACCACGAGTTTCAACTTGAAAGTTGACTTTCAAGCACAAAATTCTTGAAAGTGAGCTTTGCTTGCCACGTGCAGTACTTCAGATGATTTCTGAATAACTTTACAGAATAGGTTGAACCAAAATGATTTTGCAAAGGGAAGTGTTAAAAAAAATCAGGAAAAATTCATTTAAAATATATTTAACTTGATTTTAATTATGCTAAAAGTATATTTTAATTTCATTGATATCTTTACACTTTCATAGGATAAATTCCTTCTTTAAGAAAAAAAACACTGACCAAGTCCTTCTCTTCCCAAGCACAGTTTCATCTGAAATTTCTCCTTTCCTACTGTTACAAGTAACACTCAAGCAGAGAGAGGCATGAAGCAGGAGTATTAACAGAAAGAACTCATGGTAGATTGCACTCTGGAGATAACAGAAACTTAATTAGGTTTTAGTGACCCAAAATAAACCAAATCTGTTCAAATAAACTAAATCAGCCACTTAAAAAAAGGTTAACCTTAAACATATTTGATTTAAGCAAAATATAAGTAAGATTTAACACCCAGTGACAACATGAAAATATCACCTCAACATGAGGAGAGAAAGCTACTAGCTGTTTGGCAAGAGGGAGAGATCTTCTCACATTACTCTAGAGAGTACAGAATTTATGATTACTTGCCAAGCAGCATACATATATATTTGTATAGAGACAAAGTTGAAGGAGCTCCCTGCCCTGAGAGCATAGGCATGGCATCACAAATCAAAAAGTGTTGAGGTGTCTGAAAAAAGAGAAGGGGCAATCATTCTGTTAGCACAGCGCAGCCAGATTTTGTGGTATAGCACCATCTTGGAATTGGGTCCTCTTATTCTTCAGAGAATGAAACTGTTCTGAAGCTGCAGTGGCAAGAAAGAAGGACCTAACTTCTGATAAAGAGATGTGACTGATCAGACACTGAAGCACTTAGTCCCTGGCATGTATTTACAGACCAAGTCTGAAGACAATCATTTTCCTTTTTCAGATGATAAAGGAAATGGAGAAGGCTGAGGTACTCAATGCCTTCTTCACCTTAGTCTTCACTGGTAAAACTTGCCTTCAGAAATCCCAGACTACGAAGTCCCCTAAAGCAATTGAACATAAGTCCATGCAGCCTGATGAGGTATATCCGTGAGGATTAAGGGAGCTGGCCGATGTCATTGCAAGGCCATTCTCAATCACCTTTGATAGGTGACGTTGACTGGGAGAGGTTCCTGAGGACTGGGAGAAAGGAAAGAGGTGAGAAGGAGGACCTGGGGAAATACTGCCTGGTCACCTTTATCTCAGGCCATGGAAAGTGCTGCATGCAGCAAATCCTCCTGGGAACCATTTCCAAACATATTAAGAGCAAGAAGGTGATTAGAAGCAGTCACTGTTGATTTATAAAGGGGAAATCCTGCCTGCCTGACCAACCCGATAAACATTTTTTCCAGGCTGGTAGATGAGAGTTATTTTTCCTGACTTAAATATTTCAACACTGTCTCCCATAATGTCCTCACAGTCAAACTGCTGAAGTAATGACTAGGTAAGTGGTCAGTGAGGTGGAATGAAAACTGGCTGAACTTCCAGGCTCAAAGGATTGTGGAAGCCAGTCACTAGTTCTGTACCTCAGGGGTTCATGCTAGAACCGATACTGTTTAATGTATTCCTTAGTGTCCTGGATGGTGAGACAGAGCACATCCTCAGCAAGCATGCAGATGATCCCCACAGAGGAGGAGGGGTTGATACACCAGGTGATTACCCTGCTGGTCAATGGGATGTCAAGCGACTGGAGATCTGGGCCAACAGGAATCTTCTGAGACTGAGCAAAGGGAAATACCAAGTCCTGCTCTTGGGAAGAAAGAAACCCAAACAGGCTGAGGGGTGTTCAGCTGGAAAGCAGCTTTTCAGTAAAGGCATTGGGAACTGTGGTGGACACCAAGTGGAAAGTGAGCCAGCAGTACCCTGGGCCAATGGAGATGATCCTTCTTTCTATTCAGCCCTGGTAAGTGGCATACTGAAGAAAGCCTGGTGAAGGGCCACAAAGATGCTGAAAAGGATTGGAGCCTTTATGATACACGCAGAGGCTGATGATTGTTTAGTGTTGAGATGGAAGAAATCTTGGGGGACATTATTCATATATATAAACATGTGATGGGAGAGAATAAAGAGGATGGAGCCAGAGACTTCTCAGTGGTGCTCAATGAAAGGAAGGGAGGCACAAAGTGGGAAAAAAAAAAATCATTTAAACATCAGAAAACAACTTTTTTCTATTGTGAGTGTAGTCAAACCCTGGTATAGATGCTGAGAGGCTGGGGTGTATTTGTCCCTGGAGATAATCAAGACCCAACTGCTCAAGGCCCTGAGTTACTTGCTGTAGCTGAGTCTTTCTAGAGACCCCTGCCTCTCCTCTTCCCTGTTTCTTTGGTTCTAATTAGGCTGGTTGTAATGACTGGTGTGCCTAACTCCCAGACCAAAACCTGCATTAAAATTAAGTTAAAGGTGAAGAACGGTCATTACAAGGCTTCTTAAATTAGCAGGCAAAAGTGTTACAAGATAAAAGCTCTGCAATTTGATGTGGTCTAAGTTCAGACTGAATATAAGATAGAAGTATAGCTTCTATCTTATATCCATCAGTAGCTGACTCATCTTCATCTGGAAGTTTATAGCTAAAGACTGGATGTTTTGCCAGAGGGACATATGCTCTAATGAATTAATTCACATGGTGTGGATTAGATGGAAAAGTCCATGGGCAATGTTGTTGGCTCACATCGTACAAGGCATGAGGTTAGATGAGCTTCTGCTGCTTTTTTTTTTTTTTTTTTTCCTGGCTATAAAGTCACTGGAACTTGTGTCTTGCTGCCTCACATCTGTGCAGTTTCAATTTCAATAGAGTCAACGCTGAATATCTACAAAGAGTCAATGCCAAATAGACAAAAAATGATAACAACACAGAAAATTAGAATTTTGATCCTCACCCCCTACAACTGATATTGCCTTGCTGCTTTACAGGAAACTGGATCAGAATTAATGTGTTAATGCCATTGTTGCAAATGACAGTGTGCACTCGGTGGGTGACTAGAAGTGAGCACAGTGTTCGGTCTCAAACAGAACAGAGCAGGAAAAACAGAAGGACATGGAAGTTTGATAACCATGGATAAACATGAGAAAATTACTTTTTAAAGAGAGAATACATATTAAGATTGCATCTTTTAAAGAAGTGATGAGTATGCTGAAAAATACTACAGATATGTTGGCCCTTAAAAAGATTATTAGACATAGCAGTTAGCTTCTAACAGAAAAGATATACCTAATATATGTTTGAATTCTGCAGATCACTTCTACAAGATATCCTTGAACCCAGGTATCTATAATAGTTTTTAAAATGTTTGAATATTTTTTGAGCGGATAACAAGAATGTCTACAGTTACTGTAAGTAGGATGCAGTATAATGGATATCAACATTTGTATTTGAGGATACCTTTAAATGGAGAGAGAGAAATGAACATTTTTTCCCTGACCTATCTTACTTTACTATGGGATTTTCCTCATGTTCTTCTGAGGCACTCGGTGCTGGACGAAATGGCAGTGCATTAGGTGGACATTTAACTGGAGAAGTACAGTAATTGCCATGTTACAAGTAAATAAGATTAGTAGATCTGACAAGAAGTAAGGGTAAAAATGTCATGTTTCATTCCCTAGTTTGCCTACATTGTTGAATAGTTGCCTATTCAGTTTCATAAAAGGGCTGTGGGGCAAAGTTGAATTTCTGCATTGTTGGTGCAGGAGACTGCTGAAGATTAGTTAAAAGGAATGTGTTTTACTCTGTATAGTAGAGAAGTAAAAGTACTCACCTGGCCCCAGACCGTGTTTCTGCTTGTATCTGTCTGGCCACAGTTTAATAAATGAAAAAGTGCAATCTTCTAAGTCTTCATTATCATCTCCTGTGCTTAATGAGCCACAGGCTTTAGTATTTGACCAGCAATCTTCCTATGTCACCAAAATTGTACTAACTGACTACATACTTGTTAAGGGGACACATTTGGTGCCCATCTCACACTGACATCTTACCTAGATGTACAAACTAGGCGGTGTCAGATCTAACCTTTTGTGGGGTCCAGACAGGCTGTCGTGAAACCTGTGCCGGAGCAGGTTGCAGGAGAGAGTGCCTGCCAGCCATCCTGCTGTAACTGTGGCACAGCACGGTGAGAAGAAATATAGGGCAAAATATACAAGTGCAAGAAGAAGAGCTCTCCAACTGTGAAAGCATTCGCATGGACATTCAAAGTGCTGCATTTCAGCTCCTGCTTCAACCTCTTTTTTTTGTAACTTATCCAATGACCATTTTTAATGCAAAATATCTAAGCATTTAGAAGCCTGACAATACATGGAATGAAATGAAGCACTTCATGCTAGAAGGCTACAGTTCATGTTTGTATTTTGAGTAGAAAGAACCGAAAGGAAAAATGAGGGCAGGGTAACTGGGGTTTAAAAGAAGAGTAGATGAAGGGGTTAAAAAAGGAAACAGAAAAGTCATTTCAGAGCCTGTGGCAGCAGAAAAGAAGGATGGGCAAAGGAGCATGAAAGCAAAGGGGCAGAAGAGCATGTCACAGCATTAATAATATTTTCTCTTTGAAGAGAGTTCTGACGTTCTGTGGAGGTATTTTTGGCATCAGAGTTTTAAAATGCATTTTCATACAGCTTACACACTTAGATCTTGCAGTATTTTGAAGTACTCTCCATTGCTGTGTTTGTGAATGTTTCCTTAATTTAGAAAGAAGTTGTGATTCTTCCCTAAGATCCAGAATAAAAATATGACTATACATGTCCATACAGCTTTTTAATATTTGAGAAGTGAATTGCAGAACTTGTAAAAGCATCCTGGTTAGCTGGTCCTGGAGGACAAATTACTTCTCTTTTTTTGTAGATCAGAAGCCACCTTCTATTGCTAGTCTGTGCCTCTAATTTCTTTCAGAGGGAGTACTTTGAGCTAAATTTATTAGCTTGTTCCTTTTACACATATAGTTTCTTGGTCCCCCTGCTAGAACCATCACCAGGGATGCCACTGAGCACTAGAACCTATTCACTATAATTTGCTCAATATGTTGATTGAACATGGACCAGTAAAGAATCACAAACTTTTTATCACTACTCATTTGAAAAACCTAAAAACAGATTTCAGAGGTGAAAGAACCCGCATCTTGCCTTGTAAATGTTTCAGACATCCAACTGCACTTGCGTCTGATTTGGGGCGATAAGCTAGGCTTATGCAAGTCACTTAAAATGAATACAATAATACATTTTACTTCAAATACATTAAAATATTTTGATATCCAAAATATCAAATAGATACTCCAGAACTCGAGGCTTTGCTAAAGTAAGCTTATGTAGCAACCTTCATTCAAGATCTGTCATACTCATGCTTAACTCTGGAAGTGAAATGATCAAGTTTGAACTCTCTGTGGGTGCCATCTCAGTTCTTTCAACAATGCACAACACCCTCAGAGCCCAAAAGAGCAAAAAGAAATGAAAGCATATGCCTCTCAGTCTGTGCCTCACTTAGTCCATCAACGTACCCCTTAATAAATACATCTTCGATGCCAGCATTTGCAGTGTACATACAGTTTTCCTCTCAAGTACTGATAAAACCTATTGTACCGCCATACTCGAATACCTCAGAGGTTTCAACATAGTTAACCTTATAGCATGCCAGTGAACTAAAAAGGTCTTACTGTTTAGTAG
Organism: Podargus strigoides; assembly: GCA_028020825.1. Taxonomy (NCBI): domain Eukaryota; kingdom Metazoa; phylum Chordata; class Aves; order Caprimulgiformes; family Podargidae; genus Podargus; species Podargus strigoides. The sequence goes on from CM051620.1 coordinate 64,055,629, forward strand.
GTATAGAAGCAGAGATCCGGATTATCTTGCCTAGGGTACATAAGAAACTTGGCAGAGTAGACAACTAGAACTGTCCCTCCTGAATCCCCAGTTAACACCCTTTCCAAAAAGTTCCTAAAAACTGGAAATGGAGACTATTCCATTGAAATTACAGAAAAAACCTTATGTTTCCCCAGTCACATATTCAGTAAAGACATAGGCATTAGAAACGCATGTATTCACACTCCTGTAACTTTTCATATTCCACTTTCTCCAAAACCTCATAAAGATTTGTTCTTCCTCTCTGGATCCAGAGACAACAGATTATAGATGGGCTTGGTTTAGAATTCACACACATCCACTGTACTTGAAAAGGCAACAAACTTTCACATATTAAACCACAATTACAAAACAGAAGGAAAAAAATTCAGACCCACGCTAAACAAATTCACCTACCTTAGGTACAAACACAAGGCAGAGCGTAATGGTGCTGCAGAATATTATGACTAAAGCGACAATGCAGAACTGCACATTGGGTTGGTCCCGAGTAAGGAATGAAACCGCAGCACCAATAATGCACATTATGCCCACGTTGTAGACACTCATTCCAATGTACTTGCTGTCATTCAAAGCAGGAATGCTGACATTTCGTGTCTCCCAGGCTAGGAAACACCCGAATAACTGAAACGGCAAAAGAAGGAAAAAAGATGATAATTATAAGAGGAATTGGCTGACATCCAGAAAAAGCATTCATTTATAAGTGATATGTTTTCTAACTTGACAAATATAGGTGATATTACTACACAGAGATATACACCTACCTTTTACCCAATATCTAATTACCTATGTGATTTCTTTTACTCACTAAGACAGATTCCTGCTCTCACAAGAAAAATGTGAAACTAGGCATTAATTATGATGGGAACAAATTTCTCTAAATGCTATGGCTATCTTTATTTTATACTTTGAGTAATTATAAATACAGTCCTTCCTGTTTTTCAAGGATTCCAGTAAAGATGTAATGTGCATTGTTTTTTAGCTACTTTTAGCAGCTGTTCTCAATATAGTCTTATCAATCCAGTCATTCATTGTATGATTATCACCTACATTAATAAACAGCAGTGCCAAGACGTGTCCCATGGGAGACAAACATAAAATGTAGAAAGTGTCACCCTAGTTGTTCAATCAACGATTATAACGCCTTTTATTATAGTGGAAGTTGGTAATGGACTTTCAATTGCCATTCCTTAATGATTTCTGGCATGAAACATTCTTGTGGCAATTTTTTGTTTGGTTTTTTCTTTGGTGTATTTTTAAGTTTTAGCCCCATTGTTATTTGCAATATGCTTTTGCAATTCAGCAGGGGAAAGTTTTTTGTGTAAGGAAGCCATCTTCATCCCTTGAAATTTAATTAGATTTTTCTACAACATGCACTGCTGCAAACAATTATTTTCTTTCACTTTCATTCCTCAGAGAAATTCTGGCAATGCAGTAAAACCATAAAGGAACTCAAGACATTGTTAATAGGTAACCTAGCCTACAGTCTAGGCAAAGCCCAGCAAGAGTCTATGGTGCCCTGAGAAGAATGGCAGACAGCAGATGATATTGGAGGGAAGGACAGAGAGAGGAATCATCACTAAGACCCAAGACATGATTTCCATGTTTTCTAGCTTTTTCTGATCACACTGCAGGGACAGAAAAGAAAGAAAAAAGGTACAATCCCATGGACCTTGGTACCCTTCCTCCCAGACCATCACATTTATCCACTGTCATGTCATGGAGATAATCTTCTAATTTATACAACTGCAACCCATGTGGTAATCCAGGAAATTAGAGGTCTACAACGATGCCATTTGGGGATTAATTGCAGTTGCCTAGTAAAAATTTACCTTCTGCTTTTTTCCTGTGGAAAAAAAAAACATTTAAAATTTCAAAGGCAAATAATCTCGACTAGAAAAACTCTGTTTGGTTGCCAATCAAGCACAAGAGAGTTGGGAACTGACAGATTCATGTTTGCTGTACAAACTCAGTTTTGCCCTTACATTCTTTCAACTGTAGTAACAATCAGACATGAATAACTGCAAATTTCCTTGATTATTTACTTAGTTTTTACCTCCTCTAACAATGGCAACAAACCCAACCATTTGTGACTCAGCTGCTTTGCACTCCCACAGAAACTAGCAGGCTGCAGCCACCTACCTGCTCACCCAGGCACTTCAAACCAGGACTTACTGCCGAACTGCCAGCCCTGCCTGCCCCTCGCTGAGCTTCTGTGCTGGCTTATTTCATTCCCTTGCCTAGAGCACATATGTTACCCTGCCACACGTTCATGAGCAGACCTGGCTGGAAGGCTTTGGTGGATTAGGCATCTACTTTCAGCCCATGGAGTGTGGCAGGCTGCAGGTGCTGCCTAGTCCAGGCAAGCCTCTTTCTCACCCACTTCCCAGAGCTGCTGTCACTGCCGTCATCCCTATCAAGATACCTAGGCAGGAGTGGCCCTTCCCAGCAACAGCAGCAGTTGCCCTTGCAATCCTTACCCAAATCTTCCTCAGCACCATACCCACCCTGTCCCCTCCACACACTCCTGTAGGGCATAGTCCTATCCAGGGCACTCCCTTGCCCTGCAGAAACAAATTGTCCACTGTATTGACCTGGCTGCACTGTGGACATAAAATGGTGATACCTGTTTTTTCAGGATACAAACCTATTCCTCCCTGACACTCCACTGTCTCAGCAGCTGCCTGTTCTGCATTCCCTGTGCAGCTCAGCTGTACTGCAAATTTACTCTTTGCCAGCCCCTGAACTGACAAACAGGCTGGTCTGCACGGAGTTATTTTAAAGGGTAGAAGCAATCCTCGTGTGTATGTGTATATCATGTTTTTAAAGGCATAAGGCCCTGATTAGCTATGGAGAAAATGTCTGTCTTCTCCTGCTACAATTAATTATTAATGAGATTTTTAGGGTTGTAGGTTATCCCTCACTCTCCCCCACTTCTCCCAGTATGAACAGATTCCCTTCCAAAAGCATTATTCTGGGAATACAGCCAACATACTTAAATGAGGCCAGCACTTATTACAAATAATGGACATGAATTTATAGCTGAGGCAGTTATAAAGCAATCTAAAATATCAATCATAATGGAAAAAGAGCATTTGAATAGTGTTGTGGGGGTTATGGTTTGGCCCATTCTCATTTATAATTGAGAAAAGCACGGAAAACGGTTAAGTATCTTCCAGACGAAAGGAAGGTATTTATTTATATGGTAACTAAAGAAAGAGAGAGGCTCTTGCAGCAAGTGGGTTTCCTCAGAATGATGCACTATAAATTTGAGAGCATTGTTTTCAACTGTTATTGGAATTTTGGGTAAAATGCTGGCCTCAGGAAGAGAGGTCTCCTTTTCCAAAAGTCACAGCTCATCTTTGAGACTCAGACATGAATAAAAGCTGAAAGTTTTCTGCAGCCTGCTGCCAGGACAGTGGTGATCACAAAGGTGCTCCTTGTTTGCCTGCTACAGGTGCCTACAGAGCATCATGGGGTTGATAAGATCTCTCCTCTGAAGGAGGAGTGTTATGTTCCTGAGGGAATGTAACACTTTGCTTTCCCTCAATCTGCCCTTCTTATTGTCCCCCTCACTGAGGCTCAGCCAATCTACACAAATGAAAGATTCACTTTTATGGCTGCAAAATCCTGAAAATCCCTAAAATAGCTTGGTTGAGGAATGGGATGCAGATGTTGTTAGTGAAAGGTCCAGCTTTCTGTGATTCTGACTCTTAGTACTCCAGTTCAGCTGCTCTTTACTCCTGGTACCTAAACTTTAAACATTAATCTTCCCCACCTATGTAAATCACACTTCTCATAATGCTTGGGGGCACCCAAGTCTTGAGACTGCTGTGCAATTTAAGGACTACCTGATATTTGAGGCTGCCTGCTGGGATTTGCAACGTAGCTGTCTCTCCTCATATTGCTCCTGGTGGGCTCAACCTGGTAAAGGCTTCTCAGAGTGTGTCTACCAGCTTGGGCCCCACCCAAAATACAGGGGTAGCCATCTTCATTCAAGACACTGATGCTGGTGATGGCCATTGCATAGCTTCATGTTTGAACAACATGGCACAGTTCCAAATTCTACCTGAGATGTGCTCCCTCGCCCCAGAGTACAGGCTGTTGTCAGAAGGAGCTCTCAAACTTCTTTCAGAGCTGTCAGATTTTATGTAATGGGAGACTGACTGTCTTAATTACTTGGGCACTTGCGTGGGATGTTAGTTCTGATCTCTGCTGAGAAATTTGATTAAACAGTCTTCAGAGAAGGCGTGCATGAACACACCGTGATGGAGACAGGCAGCCCTTAGCAGTGCTAATGTGCTAGATTCGGAGACACATCTGTCACCACTGGTTTACACCAGCTCGCTTAGGCAGCTCCTTGCTGGCAGTTATAATTCCCATCTTGAGGCTCTTGATATATCCTGTGCATCACAGAAGGAGTTTTAATAACTCAGGGCTATGCATTCTCCTATAGAAAGCAGTTATCTAAAATTTAAGGAGTTCAACAGCCTACTGTCAAGTCTAATAGTTTAATTTAAGTCCCTTTGGGGATCCCAACCAAAGACACCTTGAGAATGCAACTAAGAAGGCTTCCTGTATCAGTCATCATTAACTTAAAGCCTTTCCTCATTCTGGTCTACTAAATACACATCTTGTTGTAGAAAGTGTCATAAAATGTTGGTTTGGGTTTTCTCTGAAGGTACAGACTGTATAATCAAGATTGGTTTGTTTCATCTTTGAGGGCAGAGAGCTTCCATTTGCCACTACACTGATTTAGAGTATTACCTTTGTAGCAGTTGATATGGTGGGTTTGGGCTGTATTGCCAGTGCACCTAAAAAGGCTGTGAGACAATCAATGTACACATTTGGGTAAAACAGTATCTGAAGGCAATAGGATTATACTATTGTGACTAAAGATAGAATTCTGGTCACTAAGAGAAATCTGTATTAAAGTCTTAGAGGAATAACAGGACTATGGAGAATAGAATATTTGTATTTACAGAGTTAAACAGGTAAACTTTAAGTTTTAAAAATCTTGTACTGACTAAATTGTGATAGCTGGGAATATAATAAAAGTGCTTGTAGCTGAAGTATTGGAAAACATTTAACACTGTTTCTCAAAACTTTACTAGCTAGTTCATTTTAAATCTTGTTCACCAGAATTACTCCTAAACACAGTAACGATTGCTTCCTGATCCATAGCATATAGTAATACAATCAAGTGTCTAATTTGCTATTGGACTACACAGACTGGCAGACGACAGGCAAGAAATTCTTTATCTTCCTATAGTCCCTCTTGCCCTGTATTGCCCTTAAACCATTTTGTCTATATGTTTCATTTCAAAGTCATGTCTGCTTATACTTTGAACATGGGTTACGAGCAGTATTAGGAAAGAAAGATAAAGAAAGAAAATTATACTGAGGATATCAGACAAGACCAGAGAAGTACCAGAGGAAAAGTCTCCAATCTTGTCAGAACTTATGCTCGCCAATAATGAAAGGGTATGGTTTTGGAAAGATTATATAGCTTTGCAGCTAATTACTGTATTGTAGTAGCATTTACTGAGCTCGCTTGTGGATCAAAGCAAGCCTTTTCTTCAAAGATCTTACATTTGGTGATTTTTTTTGTTTTGTTTTGGGTTTTTTGGTCATTTTTTGGGTTGTTTGTGGGTTTTTTTCCCCAAGCTAGATTACTGGGAAATTTCCCCTCCTGCCACCTCTTAAAGTTGCAGACTCCAACCTGTAAAGAACTCTCAGTCTGAAATAACTATGAAGCTGCAGTTGTGGGTTTCCCTACTCATGTTCATTCCTTAAATCCAGATCACAGACAGGCATATTTTTATTTCAGCGAAATTGCTGCAGATTTTTTTTAATGAGAATTTTTCAAACTAAAAAAAAAAATAATAGCATTTTGATTTTCAGGTTTTCACTCAAGAACTGGGCAGTGAAAAAGGCTGAATAGTTTTCAGGGAGATGCATAAAAGTGTTTTTTTTTAAATTTCCAGCACAGCAAGTAAGTTTAGCAAACTTAAAGACAAACTATACCCTTGTAGGTCTCCTACCTTTGCAGTCAGAACAATCTGATGTTAAACCATCACTCACTCTCCTGATCAGGTATGAGTCAGCTGCATATTTAGTTTGTTTTCACAGAGCTGCTCTGGATAGACAGTCCTAAAAGGAAGCTTAATATTTCTATTGAGCACTGGAATAATAGCTAAATATATTTTTAATTGCAAGATATGATATTCAGCTATTCAGAAGGACTTTCTTCGTAAAGGTCTTGGGAAAGTCCTTTATGCTTCAGGGCACTTAGTATGGTCCTACCCAGGGCAAGATGGAAGAGCAGTTGCACAAAGCTATGGACACTAACCAGATAAAATTTTCCACTTCATACTCCAGCCTCCCAATGCAACAGGTTAATAAAATCTTTCCCCTTCTTTCTATTCAGACTGTATTTGTGCTTTTTCTACGTAACTTCTGCTTAGTCATGAAACACATTATAGTAACTAAGTTAAAACAAATATGCAACTGGTTATTATCAAATATCCACTTGGAATACCTTTATATTGTCTCTGGCATACCACAGACAATAACAACACTGTAAAACAATCAAACATCTCTGAGAAAAACACGTGTGTGCTGCAATTTGAATCTATTTCTGCTATATAAAAATCGATGCCAAGAGACATGTGAGAGAATATGCAATATCTGCAGTATTTCAAGAATATATTTGAAGTTTCCTTATGGTCATAGTAGGGAAAAATTGATCCTACAAAACCATATGGTAACTTATGTTTTGGATGCTAAAACACTGTCAATGTTTTATTAAAGATGCAACGAATATCTGGTCCTACTATAAACTACCTTCCCCCACCACAAAGCTAAACTATCTTCATTTCTAATGATTGCAAGATGGGACAGATGGGTTGGTGCTAAACCCACCATAAATATGAACTGGAGTCATGCAAATTAATTTAGAAGGCGGCAGTCCCTTCTTTTTGAGCATGAAGGGAATTAGGAAAGAATGCAAGTAAATGTGTTAAAAATCAAAGATATTTTCAGAAAATAATAAGGAATTTTAGCATAATCTGGAGACTATTCAATTTTTATACACATAAAATTTATTAATTTAAGAATAGATACATTGTTGATATATTATTATAAGATAATTGGGAGGGACTTGAGGACATCCTCTAGTGCAACCTTCTGCTCAAAAAGCAGGCTCAGCTGTGAGGTCAGATGGGGCTGCTCATAGCTTTATCCAGTCTGGTCTTGAAACCTTCTAAGGATGAAGGCTGATCAGCCTCTCTGGGAAATCTGCTCCACTTCCCTCAGAGCAAATAAAAATTTCTTTATATACAGTCTATATTGAGTAAATATAGTAAAACAGTAAAAATGAGGAGGACGGGTTACATACCATCTCTACTGTTCTTAAGGAACTCCTGGGCCAGATGTACAGAGAGGGCTTAAGCACCTGAACTGGTTGTGAGAAGCTACATCCAGCACCCGGCATGGATGGGAAGGTCATCCCTTGGTATCACAGAATCACAGAATCACAGAATGTTAGGGACTGGAAGGGACCCCAAAAGATCATCTAGTCCAATCCCCCTGCCAGAGCAGGAACACCTAAATCAGGTCACACAGGAACATGTCCAGGCGGGTTTTGAATGTCTCCAGAGAAGGAGACTCCACAACCTCTCTGGGCAGCCTGTTCCAGTGTTCTGTTACCCTCACTGTGAAGAAATTCTTCCTCACATTTATGTGGAACCTCCTATGTTCCAGCTTACACCCATTGCCCCTTGTCCTATCATTGGATGTCACTGAGAAGAGCCTGGCTCCATCCTCATGACACTCACCCTTGACATATTTATAAACATTAATGAGGTCACCCCTCAGTCATCTCTTCTCCAAGCTAAAGAGACCCAGCTCCCTCAGCCTTTCCTCATAAGGGAGATGTTCCACTCCCTTAATCATCTTTGTGGCTCTACGCTGGACTCTCTCATTTGTACGTGCCTGAATGCTGTTTGTAACCAAGTTTCTGCTTCTGTGCATGCTAACAGCTGCCTGGACTCTGGCTGGGTATTTGTTTTCTACTGCCTGCCACACAACCAGCCTCTGCTGCAGTTCAGAGAAGGGCTTTTCAGGCTGGTGAGGTCCGAGTACCCCAGACAAGCTGCTCTTCTCTCCTGCCCACCAAGGCAAGAGCACCAAGCGCTGACCAAAGACCGTGCTGCTGGGTACTGCAGCCCAAACTCTAAACCATGGTACTTAACTCCTTTTTTGCAAATCTACTTCCAAGTAGACAAAAAAAAATTGGAAAGGTAAAGTTTATAGATTATCAAAATAAAGGAAAATATCTGAGCAAGGAGCAGGGAAGCAACAGGAATATTTACAAACAGCAACTGAAAGATGTTTGGGTATGTGCTGTAAATGATCTGCCCTAAACTTCATAAACATAGAGAAGCTTTCCCTACCTTAAAAATTGTTTTGCTTGTTGTGGAATTTAAAACAAACAAGCAGTAAAACTGGCTGAAGACTAGACAGAATGTAACAAAGGTTAAAAAGAGGAAATTCATAATAATGATTATGAATTAAAGTTCAAAACCACAGATAGTGGAAAGGGAAGTTAAATATATAGAAGAAAATGAATGGCTAGCAGCATTAACAGAACTCATAAGGATTTCTAACAATCTATGTGGAGAAAAAGGAATCCTAATAGTGATTCATTCCTTGGAAGATGAGAAATTCAATAGTAATGATGCATGGTAAGGTATGCTTAATGAATATTTTTGTCCTATATTTATATAGGGATAGAACAAAGCATTCATATCTTGCCTAAATAGTGAAATGCAGCTTTTCCCAACAGTAAAAGAGTTATTGAAACTCCTGTCAAGAAAAGCTGTTGTAATCAGAGAGATCTGGTAACTTGCATGCAGGACTTTTAGGAATTGATTTAGAAGTTGTCCGGACTACTGGATTTAATTGTCTTAATTTATTGAAATTCTAGCAAAGCTCCACTTAAGATATAAAGAGGCCATATGGGAAAAGAGAAAGTGGAACATCTTTGATGATTACAGAGCTATTACGCTAATTTCTATCCAAAGCAAATTAATGAAATGGCTGATACACGAACTGAGGCAATAAATGACAAAATAAAAGATAGCGATATGATTCAATATGCTACTATTTTTTTTCAAGAAGATTGCAAGACTGGATAAAGATAATCACATTTATGCAGCTTACCTGATTTTCTCAGTAGTGTTTGTCTTAATACTACATGATATTGTGATTTAAAAACTATGTTATAAAATCAATGCAACAAATTTAAACTGATTGAAATCTAGGTGATAGATCTCAACATGTAACTATTACTGAGAAACTACTAAAAAAAAGGATAGGTTTCAAAAAATTCCTAACCTACTCCTGTCTCATATTTGTAACACTGACTTGAAGGAGGCTATAACATCATGGATGAAAATGATGCAGAAGAAGCAAAGGTGGAGAATGGTAAACAAGTAGTAGATGCCATTTTCATAAAGCAGTAAGATTTCTAGAAAAGTCACAGGAATTTGGCCAAACTCAGAGTAGTTCATCTAGGAGTAAAGGCATCAGGTCATTTCAGAGAAAGAAGGATAATGTGTATACAAGACCCAACAAGGTTCAAGGTTTGAAAGTCAGAGCTAGACAAATTCAACCTAGTAATTAGAGAACCTCAGGAAGCAGAGGGATTCTTTTGGACTTGAAACTGAGATTGAATGTTATCCCAAAGATATGGTTTTAATTGAATTAATAATTTATTTGGCTTCATAAATTGATTATGGAGTCACGTTGTGCAGTATGTCAACTATAGCGACCAAACCAGAACACTGGAATACGAATCATCAGAAGGAGTTAAACTTCTTATTCTTGGTAACCTTCATCAAGTCTCATGATGTATATGCACCATTTTTTCCTATCTCCACCATGAAATACTGATGTTTTCATTCTTAGCAAGGTTAGCTAAGGACCATACAATAAAAACTGTATATCTGAAGTGGTCAGTAATATTAAATATAGCTTAAAACCCCTTAATTAACTCATACATGGTAAAAGTAGGATTTAATATTCAGAGCAATGGCCAAACTGAAAATATACCTTGGCATTGAAAGTCTGTTTCTCAGCAGCTGAATAATATGTAACTGTAATAGTTTGTCAGCAACACAATGAAACTTCCAACATATGTACAACTTGAGTCTAATGTTAATTAAATGCATTATCAGGAATAGGGTAATCAAACTGTAGACAAGTCCAGAGTGTCTGGTTAATAAGCAAAGTGCCTAGAGGAGTTCAATTTATCTTTAATTTGGTATTGTTCTGGCTGAGATCAGAAAAATAATTCATTCCGCTCAGAAAGATGTTAGTGCACTCACTAGTAATCCATCACTGGCAAGATTAAGATGATGTGACTTCTGTCATCCTTTGGAATATCTGAAATAAAGGTACTTTTCAACAATGTCTATCTGCGTAATCAGAAATTAAAAGCTAGATATACTGTAACTGATGGTCCCCATACATACATACTACACATAGACAGACCTTGAACTTGTATGTAGTCTTTTAGGAGCTGAATGTGAGACGGAAAAAAACCCGAGTCCCGTATCTACAGTGAGACTTGGTCAGGGTCACTAGGAAGACTAACACAATGACAAAGGCAAGATTTAGGATGGTTGTCTTCCCATTATTCTCTAGTCACCCAACCTGAGGAATCCGAATCCAATAACTGAGAAGCCTTCATGCAGTTAGTAAGCATTTCTTCACATCCCTTCAAAGGCAACCAAAGAACCGTGAATCTGACTTTTAATGTTTGCGTACTTTAATATAGAAGGAACCTGTGCATCCTGGTGAGTAATGCCTTCCCTTATTTTGCCTTGCCTTCCCTGCCTTTCTGTGCTCTGCCTTACCCTGAACGACTTATTCATTGCATCAGTGCATTTAACTCATCAGAATGGACAGTACTGGTTTGTATCTTCAAGCCAAAAAAGAAAAGTAGTCTTTTAGGTTAACCTGATTTTTTGTATTCTCAATTTGAGACAACAAGAGGTCACTGTAAATAATTATGGTCTGAGTAAATAATTAAGCCATTTCATCTAAATACTGGATTGTACTGCAATTAGCAATACTAGCTCTCAACTATACAGTATGTTAAAGTATTTTATTATTACAAACTGCAGAATTTCATATTAGATAAACCTTTTTAGAATGATACAGTAACATGAGAGGTTCTGTTTTGTGTTCTGAAGGTGAAATATGTGCGGTGTACAGAAATATCTTTGGTTATAAGATAGAATGCAGCAATCCTGTTGTCCTCATAACTCACCATAGCAATTATTGAAGTGATTCAGAAGAGTATCTTCCTTTTTATATGTAGATTTCTGTGATAAAAGGGCACTGGAGTAATAAAAAGTGTATATTTCACTGGTGGTTATGAAACACTGTGTGCCTGAAATAAGTATAGTGAGTAATGCCAAATGGCATCTGCAAACTTAAACAGCATCACATATCTTGTAGAAAACACTCTAACATACAAACCAACAAATCAGTCTAGGGCAAAGGACTAGTGAAAACCAGTGTATTTTGATTGCTGTCCAGCACAACTCAAACCTGAAAGAAACTTTTCCCAAAAAATTACCTAAGAATGTATTTTTAAAATATTTAATGTTATTTTTCCTCTTTAATAACAAATTACAGATTTTTAATGGAAAACATTATTGAAGTTATTTTTTTGCCCCCCAAAACTGCATTTGCTTGAATCTTTCAGTATTTTAAAAGAAATTTGAATTTGATTTGTTCATTTACACCAGCCTAAGTGAGCCAAACATATTTACTTGTTTACTTTTCAAACAGAACCACAGAAAAAAATGTCTTCAGCACTTGCATAAGAAACACTGGCCAATTCTGCCTGGGAGAACACAAAATGAACTGTTAAAAATTTCTACACAAGGAGATTGGAAAGTAACAAAAGTATGGAAAATGTTCCTTTTAACAATTTAAGAAAAATCTTGTAAAAGTAAATATGCAAAGTGAAAAATACTCTCCCAAGTGAAGTGTAGGAATTTATTGACAGATATATCAAAGTAGTAATAAAGTAATATACTAAAAAGGGATGAACAGTTAAGAATTTCACCCCTGAAGATAAATAAATGAACTAACAGATACAAAGCATCACCACATAGAATGTAAATATTGCAATAAAATTAAATACATTGTCAGCAACTGGATACTAAAGCTATGCTTTCCAGTTTAGCTGTGTCTCTTTGGAAGATTTGGCTTGAAAAAGAGATAAAATCAGAAATAGACACTATGCAGATTAGGAAGAATCAAACAATGAAATACAAGTAGGAACTTCAGAAGCTCCCAGCTCCACATGAGGACTTGCAGACAGGCCTGGCTACAATACAGGGGCTTTGACAGCCTGAAGGAGCCCTTGCTCCCTTTTATTTGCAATAATCTGTTTTGGGATTGACTAGTTCATTGGTGTGGCAAGAAGCTCCAGACACGATGTACTGATACAATTTGGGGTGGTGTGCTGTGTTTTTGCATGAAGCCTTGCCTTCAGAACAAAAAATCCCTTGATGCTGTGCTACGTGCTGAGATTACTGTGAATCCAGAGCTGCTCAGAGCTACCCAGTAAGAATAGCTGAGATGTGGAATCTTCCCCAATTCCTGATGCTGTTGTGGGGATGAAGTATGCCCTGGCTCTTGGTTTCACAGCCTGCTTGGACATCATTTTTAAATGGGAAGATGAAATGGCTTTCTTTTGGTTGGTAGCTCCAGGAGTGGAGATCTCACCTGGGAACTGGAGGGTCTTGGTGGTACTGCCTTCTCTGCCTGAAGGCATTCCCCAGCAGACCAGTCTGACCACAAAGCCACTGACTGTTTAGAATTGAAAAAAAAAAGAAAAAGCTCTCATCCCTTCCTGTTGAACTTTGTATTGCATATTTAAAGATCTTTCAGCCTGAAAAAAGCAGCATGAAAAGCAGCAGGACTCTGGAGCCTAGCAGAGAAGTCATTCACTGTGGAGAGGGACAACAAGGACCCCAGGCACCAGCAGCTCCCTCTCCCCAGCTTCCCCCAGGGCAGCAGCACCAGCCACACTGGTAGAAGCAGCCGACCCAGTCCTTCACGGGTGTCCTAATGAACAGGCATGCTACAAATACACAGAACAGATTGAACCCTTCGGGCAGCATAAACTAATGTTTATCTAGGTTTAGGATCCAGATGGGGCTCAACTCAAGATAGGTGTTCAGCTGGTCAGTGCTGTCAAAATCAGATTTTTTTAAAACATTCATGCTTAGGAGCTTTTATTCACTAATGGTCACCTTTACAGGGTTTTTTCATTTGTTTGGCTGGGGTTTTTTGGTGTGGGTTTTTTTTTTTGTTTTGTTTGGTTTTGAAACTATCAAGGCTCAGGATTCTTAGTTCCTGAGGTCCACTTTAGTAACTAAATCTTTTTGTGCAGATAGGCCTCAGCGACAAAAGAGATATTTTGATGCAGGCTTCAAATTAATCTCGAGTCTCCTGTGACTGTTCCATAGGGACATTTGCAACTTAGAGACAAACATCTAGAATAATCTAGTTCTACCTTTTTGGAGAACCTAAAGGAATCAGATGACCAAGCTTCTTTATTTACAAAGTTGTCTCATTCATGGGCCCATATTTTCACCATTGAATTTCTTGGTTTGCAGTATATCTATAGTATACAGCTTAATTGCTGTTAATGTATTACTTATTTTATGTATGCATATATCCACAAATTAACACCTAACAAACTTTAGAACAGGTCAAATTCTAAATGATGTATTCAAGGAAGCTTTAACTCACTCCCAGCCATCAGGAAAGCAAATATAATTCAGTTCATGACTATCAGTAAATAGGAGCTTGAAGGCAGTCCTTTTCAGTGATGCCCAGCGACAGGACAATGGGCACAAACGGGAACACAGGAAGTTCCACCTGAACATGAGGAGGAACTTCTTTACTGTGAGGATGGCAGAGCACTGGAACAGGCTGCCCAGAGAGGTGGTGGAGTCTCCTCCTCTGGAGACATTCAAAACCCACGTGGACACAATTCTGTGTGACCTGCTCTGGGTGAACTTGCTTTAGCAGAGGGGTTGGACTAGGTGATCTACAGAGGTCCCCTCCAACCCTCACCATTCTGTGATTCTGTGTTCTGCAGAACAAGCTATGCTTACCATAAGCAGCCCTTTATAAGCGTAGACAATCCCAAGCCAAATTGTCATGTGAGTGTTTTCACAGTGCTCCAAGATTGGTCGGATGGAGATATCTCTGCCTGCAGGGTCCGGCTGCAAAAACAAAAGATGAAATATTTGGATTCAGATTTCATTTGTATTCACACCTCAGCTGTACTTAAATCTATTCTCAGTAGATTGAGGATGTGTAGAATACAGAATGGATAAAATAAAAGTAAGTTGCAATGATTGCAGACACATGAACCTGCAAAGGAATACCAAAAAAGAAAAGATCTGAGAAAAAAACTGTATGACAGCTACCACCAAGCGAGGTCACCTCGACTGCAAACCAGAAAGAAAATGTCTGAAGTCACTCTGTCTTTAACAGTGTCAGTCACATTTATCAGCTTTAGGACATCTAACTTTTCTACAAGGCAAACAGCTTGAACGCACAGGCATGAAAATAAATGTACTTAAAGTCATCCTTCCTTTCACCTGCAGTTCTCATGTTGCTGGCAAATGGCTGACAAACAATGTATGAAGCACTGCTGTGTTTTTTCATTGACAACTGTGAGCTAAAGCAAAGACTATTTACTATGGAAACTACATCAGTAGCTTAGAAGAGAGTATAAATCACTAAAAATCTGGAAAAAACCCTCGTTTGAGCAAGTGAACATCTATGCACAATTTAATACTTCTGGAAGCTTTGTAGCTTTCCATTTATTTTGAAAACTGTATGAAGGTGCAGAATCAAGAGCACTTGCAGACTACCATGACTGTTCATATGAGGGAGAAGTCATAACTAAGACTCAGAGAAACCTGCAAAAACCACCCCTCACTTCCCTCATCTTTTTTATAAAAATAAGAACTGCATGGGCAAGGACTGTTTGTTTATTTTTTTAAAAAAAAGTTGACACAGAGCAAACTGGTACTAGCTATCATGTTGTCTACAATTAGAATACATATTAGGGTCTGGTCAAACTGCTTTTTAATGGTGTACATTGTATAAGAACACAATTACACTTGTATGTTGTTCTAAGAGATCCTGTTTTAGTTAGATACCGCAGAATACTCCTGTTGGCTGTTTCTACAGTCTGTTTTGCTCTACAGAAAACACTGGAATACTGAAAGCTATTTTTCTTTTACACTTTGAAATACTGGATCTGAACTTCAGCTAAACTAAGATCAACTCAGGTATAACTTTCTGTACCTCGTTGTCCCAGCAGGCTTTGCAATTTCCCTTTTTGATGAATAACACGTGTAAAATCTCTCATGTGGAAGTATAATGCCTATATGAGATAAGGAAAAAAATCTCATTTTCACCAACTGAAATGTATAACTGTATGGACAAGGACTTTAGAGAGACCTGAACAATTTCTTAAAGCTTATTCTTGCTGCCTCTGATGCTGGTATGAATTTTGCTATGGATTTCACTGGTCACAGCATTAATCCACAGCTCAGTTTCTTCCATCAGTCTTTTTGTATGTGAGGCATTGCTCCTTACCGCATATACTGTAAAAAAATAATGCAACAAATAACGAGGTAGATATGGGGTGGGCACACACCCACCCCCAACCAACCTTGTACTATGCACTGCACAGTTACAAGATTCACAACTTCCTTTGCAAATCCTGCAGTAGGCAAGACATTAACATTTAAAACCTGTTCTTATCCTGAACTTCTGTAGAAATCCTGAACAGGAGAATTAATATCTTTGAAAAAAGGTGTCCTAAAATAAAATAAGATAGAAACCAAGAAGGCAATATCAACTCTCCCAGAGAGCCTATGATTCTGTGCTAACAGTTGCTGATGGCAAGCTAACAACCATTAGCCAAAGAATTGAAATGTCTGCAAACATTAAGTGGCATCACAGCATTTAAGATGATACTGATGTTTGTCTGGGGATCAGTTAAACTACCTCATTCTCCCTCACTGATGATAAAAGCCCAGTGCTAAAATTTAGGTGCACTGAAGGGAAAGTACTCTTTCATGTCAAAGTTACAACCTGTGATGTTCAACATCATTTTTGACTAGTATGAAGTAAAGTTCACATGACCAATCATTCAAATATAGCTCTGAATGTGTAACTGATGTGTGAACTATGCCCGAGTCTGCTATAAAGATATTTTTTTCCCATCTTTGAGTTACCGTATGCCAACGGTTGCATCCCTCCTGGTTTGGAACTATGGAGATTACATAAAATTTAAGCTTGTGGTCATCAGAATGTCTTTTCTCTTCATTCCTCCAGCTCTATGTCCTTTCTACCACGTATTCCCTCTATTTCAGTTTTGTATTTTTAAAAGTGTACATGGGGCAGCACTTTTCAAAGCAGTTTCCAGATATGCAAGATTGTAGTATTTTCAACAAAATTTTACTGAGGTCTTGTGGAGCTAAGGGTTGGCAGGTAGCAGTAATTTTAGTGAACTGATTTTGCTGATTGCTGACACTCCTGTTTTACTGCTTCTAATTTGCCATTGGTTTTGCATGAATTAACTAATCATAGCAAAAAGCTGGGTTTAAAAAACATATGATATTTTCTGATGTCAAAAGAATTTTTAAGAACTCTACAATTACAGCTGAATGGAGCACTTCACTGACCTCTCTAATCATGCACCATTTGTGCACTTTGTTACTGCTTTAGAGAAGGATGACAACATAAATGTTAACAGTGATTATATATCTACTGGAAATTTGCCCTTTCTTTTTATAGAAAAAAATCTAAATGCCCTTCAGATGTCGTTCTCAAAAGTCATATCTTGTGGTTAGGCTGAAGCTTTCCTACCTGTTCTGAAACCTAATAAGGTTTCTGACATTGACATGAATTTCTGGAATGTTTTCAGGAGTTTAACATAAACAGTTTAATCAGTTCACTTCTTACAGGAGTTGTATATCATCTCTAGTAAAATGCTTGTTTTGTATCAGACCTGCTAGGTCTAGAAAGCAACTGTACCAGTAAACAGATTACCTACAAAAGGTTTATATCCCCTTTCTCTGCATGTTCAGATTATTATTAGTCATTTATGAAGTTCTGTTGACTTTTCTTTGCTCTTCAGCCTGCTGGTGGGCTGGCAGATCCTCATCATATGTGAGAAATGGCTTAGGTGGATACTGCCAGAGAAAGGAGAGAAGCTTAAAGCCACCTGGAACCAGCAGGGAAATTTGCAAGAGAGACCCTGGCAGGGGCAATGACAGGGACTGACGAGTGATTCCAGCCTTCCTACACCTCCACGTAAAAAACAAGCAGCAATGAGGCTCTTGCTTCCTTCACATATCTATGGATTGCGATATAAAAATACAGGCTTGGTCTATGCATGCTTTCCAGAGTAGCCTGGGTTAGCGAAGCAGAAAGGCAATGCTCCAAGTGCAAGTGCAGCTTTTGTGGAACAATTATCTCAATTCCTTTAAAGTCTGTCTCTACTTGAGTAAACGAATGTATCCAGTGTAATGGTCAGCTTTCCTTATCTCAGGCTAAGGTATGGTAACATGGAGCAAATTACTCTGAGGCACCGGTGCCTTCTTGGCAAGATGTTATTTGATCCATATAAAGGCAGCACAGGTCTTCTTTTTTCACATATAAAACTGTGTGGCTTAGGAGCTAAGAAACTTTGCAGCAGGTTTCCAGTGAAACTTTTTGCCATTTCTGCCACTGCAGTTTCATGAATGAGAAAAATCAGAACATTAGGCCTCAGTCCTCTCCAAAGACTTCTATGAAATATAAGGTAAACAGTTGCAGCTTTTGTTTACTAGGTTTAAAATAAACTGTGTGGTTCCCAAAGTATAGGAAAAATCAGGATCATACTCCTCTGTCACATTGTTTAAATGGTCTTCATATACCAGCCCACTCTGGTTTATCTTCCCTTTAAATGGCTTCCATCTACTCTACTATGGCTAGTCTACAGCATGAATTAGATCTGACATTTTTAATTTGGCACATTTAACAGTCATATGTATTCAAATGTGATTCCTTATCTGCAAATCCAGACTTCACTAAATTAGATGAACATCCTTACTTTTTTAAAAATTGTCTTCCACCCTGCCCCCCCCCAAAAAAAAAAAATTATAGTATAGCTTATAATATAAATTCTATAAGAAATTAGGTTTACTCGCATATTGTAACAGGCCCTCCTCTGTGCTAAGCTGCCTATCCGTATGGAAAGGTGTTCCACAAAAGTATTTAAACTGTTCTCACATGTAGTATATTGTAGCAAGGCTCTCAATTATTGATGAAAAGAGAAACAGAAGTATCAGAGGCTGTCTGCTTTTCAATTACTTAATAATTTGAGGGTTTTTTTTTTAGAAAAATTCAACTGTGATATGAAAGAAAGATTTGCCAGGAAAATGATCCCTTTTATTTCACAAATTTTTTTAGCTTTGTAGTCATACCTTCCATGGCAATACTAAGCTGGAGTAGCTCACCTGGAATGTCTTCCAATTAAAAATTTGGTAGCAACCTAGAATAAAAGCTTGTTGGCCTTTGTTCATATCTGGGCTTGGGTTCAGTACATTATGAATCACATTGTATGTTGTATAGTAGCTCAGCTGCATACAAAACTGTTACTGGAGTCTTGCAGTCCAGTGAACAATTTTATCTCTCTTCAAGATTAGTTGAAAAGTTCAGTCATTTCTGTAATAGTTTAAAATCCAGGACAGTGATTGATTTAAAGACTTTTTCTCTTCATGTATATTTCTTTGATTTCGAGTCATGGGACAATTTTATTATGTAACAGAAAATAATCTTTTAATAGATGAGCACAGTACTATTTCACATAGTAAGGGCTGTTTTCCAGTATAGGAATGCAGGATTCTGTTAGTAAAAGAAGGCTTTCAACTAAATAACTATCCTTACACCTGGCCATTCCATGGTAGATAAGAAATACAAATCTTCTGACCTCAGGAGACAGTAAGGACAGGTTCTGAGCAACCACAACATCCATTGCATCCAGTACATGTACTTAATGGTCTCTCAGGAAGGTCCCAAGGAGAAAATGATTTTAGACTTGAATTTAGATTTGTTTGGTTTGGTTTCCCACCCCCCCCCCCCAAATTGTTTAAATGTTATTTTTGTTTGTAAACCCATTTACATTCAATGACTATGAATACACAACTGCAGCAAGATAGCATGCTGTAGCAGTTTCCATCTGAATGGAAAAATTTCTAAAATTCTAATTCTAAACTTTAATTAGAAATTTAGTGGGAAAAACATTGAAGAAAACTTTCTCTATTTGAATCTTGTTTGATTATTGAAATTAATCCTTTTCCAAATTCAATTACTTGAAATTACATTTAAAATCAATTTTGCAATTCTTTATGATGTCTTCCTGCAAAGTTATTTAAAAAGAAAACATGTGATTTTTAGATTGTGACTGACTTTATAATTAATATAAATCAATACTCTTTTAAAGATTAAAAACAAGTTACTGGCATTTCAAATTAATGCTAAACAAAAAAAAATGGCTCTGTGTTTTTTGAAAGTTTTAAAAACCTTAAGTTTAGCTTAGTTTGTAACAGAAAATCCCAGTCGCTTCGAATACATTAATGAACAAGGCTAAGGATTGCTCTTGATGTTTCCAGTGGTTCCACAGTGGTGATGAGTACTGCAGCAATGCGGTATAGCAGTATTTTAAAGTATAACCCCACTGCTTAGGCCCAGGTGGGAACTGTGTAGGACATAAGTCAGTGTTGGGCCCAGTATGCCCCTTCTTCCCAAACCCACAGCAGGCATGGCTTGGTGGAGTCCTCCAGGGGAGGATTTGCACAGAGCTGTGGTATGAAGTGTTTCAGGATGCAAAGTTTCTCAGGTAGATCTAAATACACACCCCCTGCCCCTGTGACACGATGTAAAGGATATCTTTAGGTTATTCAGGGCGATTACAGGGTATTTTCTGCTTCATTCATTTTCTTGTAATAGTGACATTCAGCTCCCCAGCCCACCTCAGTCAATGAACTAGACTTAGGCAGTATCTGGCTTCACACAAATTTCAAAAATTAAACTCTTCCAACAGTTCAGATGAAATCCCATTTACATTGTAACTCCTAAGAAATCTTCATTCCAAGCAGCATTTTAGCATACCATACATATGGGACAGTAATTCTGTAATGGTTGGATAGCTAGAAATCATCACACAACGAAACAGCATTTGCTGGAATATTAACATGTGTATCCCTATTTTTCATTTGGTGACTGTTTTTTTCAACAAAAAAAAACATAAAAAAGATGTACCATATAAGCCAAAGAAAAAAGTACTAACAAATTTTGGGGCTTCAAAGATATTAATGTAGTTATTTTAGATCACTCAACTTGCTATAAATACAGAATCCAGGTCTAACTTGACAACTGGACAGAAGCAAGTAATGACAGAAAAAAAGAAAGCACATTTGAGACCACTGTAATTCCTACTACCCCAAAACAATAAAGGTCTGGTAATACAGTCACAGTGACAGTCACATTGTAATATCTTTAAAACAAACCTACTTTCTAGCTCCCCATCTGTCTCTTGTGCAAATAATTCCATAAAGTAGTAAGCGTACCTACTGTAAGTGTGATTGAAAGATAATAAAATGCTGGAAGAGCTATTTATAAACTCTTGTATTGTGAATGTGTCTATACATTTACTTGTAAAGAAAAATCTCCCAGCAGCATTATTTATAACATCACTTTACCTAATGATTTTTATTTTGCTGTGGTGGTACTTCATTTTTATTTAAATAAAACCATTTTTTGAGAACCAAAAGGTTTTCAGAGCTTTTTTGATATTTTTACTAATATCATCCCCTAATCCAAGCAGTTTCAGTTATTTGCACTAATATAAAATACAAAATAAAATATTAGACTGAGTAAAGAAACCGCTGTGATCCCTGCAAACAAATGCAGACTAGAAATGAAAGGGAAAAAGCAAAATTTTCTTGTATCATGCAATGTTTCAAACAACTGTGACTAAGTCTTCCTACTCCACAGTCAGCAGTCTCTTCAGTAGAAATTTTACATCATATTATTTCCTCAGAGAATGTTGCCCCAATTACATATCTAGGGACTGGATAATGAAATGTTTCTGCATATGTGCATGGAGGCAGTGGAACAAGTGTTACAAAGACTTAACACATTCTCAGCAGTAGAGCATGGGTTTTTCTTTGAATGGAAAGCAAAAGGCCAAGATACACAAGAAAAGCAGGTTAAAGGAATGAAGACCTTTGTTACTACCCAGACCCTTCTGCACTGTACAGATTCTTCCAGAAGCGTGCACTTCTTGGTATCAGCTTCACAAACTGAGGAAGAATATTTTTCACTCCATTCCTGTGAAGCTGCCCAGAACCATAGCGAGACTTGCAGTTTCTTCTAGGTTTTTTTTCCTTCCCCTAATTAGACTCCCTGCTATACTGGAGGCCAAGGCAGCCACTCTTCATAGTGGCTGGAACAACGCAATAACTCCTTGCTTATGGTAATGGAAACAGACAGGGTTAATGTGGAAGTATGGCAAATGCATAAAGGAGAATAGCAAAGCTAAGAAAAGAGAACATGCAGAGAGTGGCCCCAACAGGAATCAAGGTAGAGGCTCTTTTTGCAGATCATTTACTAGTGGGTAGGCTTTGACTTGTAAGCAAGGATATGACTTATCGTTCAGTCTGCAGCACTTAGAGGAACAAGATTTAGCACTTTTCCTGTAAATAAGCCACATTTGCACCCAATATCTAACAATCTACCATCCGTTGCTCCTACCAACAAGAAAAACTCTCAGGTCTTCAGTTGTGCCCAGCTATTTGAGCCAAGGGGGGCAAAAATCTCACCTCTATAACCATCTTGCATTTTCCATTAGTGCTATATTTCCTTTGATGTATGGATTCTAACGATATCTATTACTATGCCTATTTGCATTGCAGTGACAACAACAAATGGACACTCTCATGCAGAAAGAGAAAAATCCCTAAGAGATAAAGACATAAAAATGAGGTATGGGAGAAGAGAGCGGCCTAAAGTAGGGTTATGTGATATTTCAGAGGCAAATGTCAGTGGAGATCACTGCCCCCCTGTGCAGGCACTGACAAGTGAACAGTTTCTGGGCTTTAGTAAATAAAAAGATTACTTGTCAACATGAAAAACACTTTAGTTTCTTCACCTATTCTCTTATACTCTCCAAAATGGTTAGATGGTCAATCAATCCACTACTGGAGGATTTTCATGCTATTTTTATGACTGCACTATGACATAATTCAGAAACTGTTTTATTAAGTGGAGGCCTTTCCTTTGTTTTCAAAAATTTTTAGCAAATCTTTAGTTTGTAAATGCCAATAAGTATATTCTCATAATTACAACAGTTGTTGTAGAAGTATCTACACATCCTCCAGAGTCTTTCTAGAATTGGGTGATTCCACTTCTCCATCACAAAGATTTTAGACAGAACAACCAACTCGTAGTTGTTTGTTGGCAGTCAAATATAAGGTGCATCTTAATATATAGATGTACTTGAAAACATTTGTCTCATAAGAATATAGAAGATTATTTTTTTTCTTCCACATTGCAACACTAGTAATGTCTCAGGTATAAACATTTTTACATACCACCATCCAAAAATGGAACGGATGAATAAATAAAGGTCAGGTCAACAGAAATAGTTTGAATTCAAAAGGTTTAATTTGGTTTTGGCCTTCTAAAGCTGTTAACCTTATTTGATATAACCTAACTCTACTTTGAAAAGAAAGGTCATTTTAAATTAAAAGGACATTTTCTTTAGTTAACAAAGGTCAATAAGAACATTTTAGCACTTTTCTACCAAAATAATTCTGCATAGGGAAACTCAGTGAGGCTGCCTTTTTCTTACAAATATATAAATCTTATGACTGCTCAATGTTTTCTGACAAAAATCTCATTAGCTAAATTAAGAAATATAATCAGCAATAGGACTGTAAAACCATGGGTTTGACAGATTACTTCTGAACATACTTCTGAACTTACTTGTGAACTTGACAGTATAACTAATCCTATATTAGAGCACAGTGACACCAATGAATGAACCACACATCTTTACAACTTTTACTGGTGTAATTATGCCAGCAAAACCTATAGACTAGTGGTGAGTGCATGTGCCCAAAGGTATACAAAGTATGCCTTCATATTTGTTAGAGTTCCGCTTCAGCTGTGAAAGATTTATTCCTCCACAAACTAAAATTACTCTTGGAATCTTTCCTATCTTAAAGAAGGAATCTGAAACTAGGCTTAGGGTCCCATAGTTATATTGACTTTACAGTTAAATGAGACTGTTTTGATATTGCCTCATCTTCAGCAAAATTCAGGCTGTCAAGTTCTCTTGCATTAACTCCAGTTTGAAATAAAACATCTCTTTTAGAGAAAAAACATTGTGATGATGAACCTATATAACTCTTGCTGAGTCAATTCTGTTGACTGCAAAATAAATGGCCCTCACTTAAAAAAATGAATTTAGCATCAGGCTCCCTTAGTTCTTCCTATGTTTTATCTAATGAATTGAAAGGATATATAACAATTTCATTCTTATGTTCGTATTTACAGATTTTGGCCTAGTAAATACTTAATGTAGTCCTTGATAAGCTGATTACTGAGCTCCCAGTGTTCTTCACTATGGACATTGTCCACATTTAGCCAGTACCTGGGGCTAAACTGCAGCAGTTGTTCTACCACCTGATGACCCTTCCCCAGCTGAGAAGGGGAAACAGGGGAAAAAAGGGATCTGAAATAGAAACAGAATTAATGAAATAACAAAACTAATACACTCACCAAGATAAAGTAAACAAGCTTATATTCAGCCTGGTCCTTAGTATCAGCAGAAGGCCAAAAGCAAAGAACCCCAGGAAGAAAAACTCCCCACCCTCCCTGAGCTCCCTTCTTTTATAATGAGCTTGATGTCAGTGGTGTGGGATACACCTGTGAGTCAGCTTGGGGCAGCTGCCCTGACTGAAACTCCCAGCTGACTCAGGGCTACTCATGGCCTGCTTGCCATGGCTGGCCCATGAGTCTGTTCCTGGGAAACCAGGACAGACATGTTTTATCTTCCTTTAGGAAGTCTTTTTGATCTTCCTTGGACCATTGGACCAGCATGTTTCTTGAATCCTGAAGAATGGAACAGAGCACACTGCTTGTCGTGGTTGCCCTGGAGCCATATCTAGGTCTAATACCACTGTAACACCCAAGGTCAAGTTATAGTAAAGTCTAGTCTATGGCATCACAAATGCCATAAAATCTCTCAATTTCTCTTTATTCTAAATCAATAGAGAGATGTTTAGTTTAAAATCTATAGAAAAGAAACCAGATAATCTTGAAATCTTATTCATCAAGTATTTCTCCTGATTTCATATGAATAGTTGACATGAGTAAGAAACAATAATAGTTGCACTAAGCTACCTTGAAAGTTACATGCCCCCAAAACACTAAAAGAAAAGTAGTTATGGAGATTTTTGATTTTTCCATTACGTCTTTCTTCTACAAATAGCTATTTCAGTGTTGCCACTTCTATTGACGTTATTCAGAGCAAAGCAGGTAGTCATGGGATTTTTTTCTTGCTCTCAGTTCGGTTAAACTTTTATGCAACATTTTTCTTAAATAATTTATTGTCTTTCAGCATCTGTCAGACCAGATTTCATTTAACGCAAGTCTACCACACACTTTAGATGTTGCACGTCCTTTGCTCTGGTATACAACAGAAGAATTTTCAGCTGATAAGAAAGCAAGCCAATGTGAAACAAAACCTAGCAACCATAAAATCAATTTTTAAATATTTCCATAGAATTGTTTTTTACATTGTTAAGCTCCATATCATATAGTTGACTTTTTTTTTTTTGGCTTTTGAAACATGTTTCATATATATGTAGCACAAGCAGATAATTCTGAACTTACTCTACCTTGCAATTCCTACATCTTCTTAACAATATTAGTACCTTTGCTTATTTATAAGATTATATTTCAGTGAATTCTTGTTTAAAAATATCTAGATGAGACAAAATTATTTTCAAACTAAAGAATTACAGGAAGCATTGATCTGTAATCATTCTCTGTTGTATTTTCTTTTTTTTTCTATAACTAAATATACAGTGTATATCTATAACTGTACATTTTTCCTCCTGTCATGAGAACTTTAAGTTGCCTTGGTATATACAGATTCAACCATCTTCCCAGTACAGATGTTTCAGGTGTCAGGATTGTTTCAGGATCCAGTATTGGCACAGAACTTACAATTTTGACTGGCCTTGAAGAATTCATTGAGGTGTTTATTTCTGAGATAGGTAAAGTGCTCCCACTGTCCTCTGAATCTGTCAATCCTTTTTTTTTTTAAATAGGGTGTACTTAAGGCTTTTATCATTCCTCCTGTTATTATCTTAGGAATGCCTATTACACAATTTTATTTTAGCAGGTGAGCACATGTAATTCTTCTAAAGCATATCTAGAGCTGATATGAGAGCCCTCAGAAACTCATTCCCAGCACAGCCCCTGACAGCTTACATTTACACCCAAGTTTTCATTTCCAAGATCAAGGCATTGAAAAGAAACAGTAAGTGGATCAGTGCCTTTGTTCTTCCACATAATTTTTCACTGCTTACTGAAAGACAGGCAGAAGATGATAAGTACAGGCAGATGGGCAATATCGGCACAAGGGCAGGAAGGTTTCTGTTCAGGAAAAGCAGAAGATCTCTGAGCAGTGAAGCTGTCAGGTAGATTTTTATGAATACATCAAGCATTCAATACAAAATATTAAACAATAGAAATTATTGGTTGGAAATGGAAAACCACTTTCTTAGAAGGTCATTGAAGGCTATGAAATTCACCTCTGTATGAATCAGAAACGATATTATTATTTTAGAAACAGGAACTCCTATAGAGGCAAAGTGTAAGTGCAGTGTTTTGATCTTAACAAAACCAGTGTAAACTAGCTTGTAAAATATACATCCAATGTTCCCATCCAGGGAAGAATGGACAGGGAAAGACATATGACAGTTATTCATACACTAGTTTGAATAAAGAAGTATATCCACCACTGAGCAGTGCTAGGATATCATCAATGGGATGAACTAACGTAAAAACTTGAGTAGACCATGATTTAGGTAATCTGTTAAAACTCCAAGATATACATATTTCATAGAGTGAATAAGTAGCATGGTTTGTTTGCATACAGTTTAGGGATTAGAACATCTATTGTTCACGAAAAATTTTAAAAGCACCACCAAAGTAAACCACCAAAGTAAAGTTGGTTTAAAGTACTCACACTTGTACTTTCAGAGAAAAAAACACAACCACAAATTCTTACCTTAAATTTCAGAACATTAGAGTTTACATGTTTTTACCTGGACTTTTTATTGGAGTTAAAAGTTACATGAACCTATTCCTTACAGACAATTTATGATAACCTTCCTCAATGAAACAGCACCATATTCCACAAATAATTCTTGGTGTAGTAATTAGGTCAACATGTCAAATAAAGTATGAGCAAAAATTAAGTATGAGCAAAAATTAATGAGGATATCTGAATCTAGGACTTCAAAAGAGGACAGTCCATATTACCTAACTTGCATGTTAAATAGTACCTTAGTGCTGCATGAGTAAACTGTCACAATCTGGCCCTATGCATTTAAGTTTTTATGGAGGCATATTAACTTATTTTTGTTCTTTAAATACTTTTCCCCCCCCCCCCCCCAAAGAAATAGTCTGTGGTATCTTGATTACTGTATCTGCTAATTATGACTAAATAAAAGGTTTTCTTTTTCAATGTAGTATATTTAAATACACAGCTTTCAAGTACTATACCAAATATGATCGCCACAATATGCAATTTTGATAGAATCATGCTACCTTGAATCTAAAAATCAAGACATGAATTGTTCACATGTGAATCAAATCAAACCTGAGGGCCACTGTCTCTTATGACAACCAATAACAGCTTCCTCCAATACACTCTCATCTATATTAGCTGTGTAAATACATTCTGTTTAATTAAAAAGTAAATACTCATAATGAAGATGTTACAGTTTAATTTCTATTCCCCACATATTTTCACAAATATGACTTCTGATTCTCTCTTTAATACGCTCTATTTCTGCCAAAATAGTCTCAAAAGAATCTAGTAACATTTAACTCTATGGTTAAAATAATTTGTCCATGTCACGAGTTACGAAGACACAGCATGTAGCTTGAAGACTGAAATCAAATCTACCAGTTATCATTTGTTGCTTCTGGATTTTTTTGCCAGAATATTTTACTTGGTGGAGAATTAATATAAATATATACCTGAAATTCCCTGATCAAACACCTGCCTATATGGACATAACAGTATCTTTACTGGCATCTCCCGGGACAGGATGCAGGGTTATCTGCACATGTGAATGGCTATCTTCAACCCTTAGCATTCCAGCATTATCTAAATGAAACAATAAAAATAGAAATAATAAATACACAGATGAAGGACCTGACTGAATATATTTTTTTTCTACTATCATCATGCCACTTATTAACAAATGATGAACACTCACATCTGTACAAAAATAATGTTTAAAATGGCTGTAAAAGACAGGCAGGTGCAGGCTGTGTTAGCAGAGGAATTTATTTTGTGCATTTGGACAATGGCGAACAAACAAGCTGTGACGTGATTAAAGATATCCATTAATGTGACTGTCCAGCAGGGTTAACGTGTCTTTACTAAAGGGTGCAAAAGGGTGTATTTTTCTAGCTCTGTAGATAAAGTGCTTTTCAGAGTATATTATGACTTTGGATCCAGTATCTGTATCTAAAAATCGATTGCTGTAGTTGTTCATTCTTGTCACCCAGCTGCCAGGGCAGGTAGAATGCCTTCTCTAGGTAAAATATGCCTTCACTAAAGTGAATGGGAATCTTATTTTTCACTTTAGTGTAGTCAGGATTATGACTATGATCTTTTGCGTTTTTCAAGCTTGACAGAGTTCCTACAACTGCAACTACTTTGAATCACCATCTGTATGGCTTCCTGGGCTAGGCACACCTACTCAGACAAAGTTTTGTGGTCTGAATACCCATCAGTAGATGGAGCACATTAGGCACACTTTTGGAGCACATCTTCTGATTTAGTTTCACTGAAAAGGATACCAGTTATTGTCTTCATCTCAGAACAATTCCAGAAGTACATTCCCAAATCAAAATGCTGATGGAGACAGACACAAAGCTCCCTGGGGAGGGAAGCCACTTCATATCATAAGTCAGGACCTACATTAAACGGAGTAACTTGCACTATCAAATATACATGTGTGTATGTGTGTCTACAGTTCCATATGACATTTCTCTGATATGGATTTGTTTTCATTTAAAGAAGAAATTGACATTTAAAAAGCTGCAAGTTGCAGATTCAAAGTTTCTCTTTTGATTTGCATTAGAATGCTTAACTATGATTTAACGAGATCAAAACAAAAAATCAAACCACTGTACAAAAGCTTTCTTTCAAGCACGCAGAGATCCAGAATGTTTCTGTAAATTGCAGTCTTCAGGTTGACTAGACATTTGCCACAACAGCATCACCTCAGAAAGAAACTTGGAGGGTTTCTTTATCTATGTTTTTTAACTTATGTCAAATAGTGACAGATTAGTACATTGCATGGTAAGCTTGATTTGTGAGGGTAGCTCCTGTGTACCATCATACAAAACACTAGTCCTTCTTGATAGTTCCTTTGAGGCATTGCATCCAACCAGTCACTTATGATACTGTAGCACATACAGGTACGTCTATGCATGTGCAAACAAGACCAGGACTTACTGAAGATGATCATGCTGTTCACATATCCCAGATTCAGGGAACCATGGAATAGCTGAGGTTAAAAGGCACCTCTGCAAGCCATCTTATCCCCTCTGCTCCACACAGAGTCAGCTAGGGTCAACCATATACTGTGATATTCTGTGGCTGGTATGCAGGGCTTTTCTAAAAGGGACTCCATATTCAGCTTGTTTGCCCAAAGCTGGCCAAGCTGTAGTGCTGCAAGTGAAGACAGGATAGTTGGTGGCACAGGCCCAAGTTTTGGGCTTGTCCTCAGGTTTGCATAGAAATACTTTCGTCTTCAAGTGTAGGCCTTGGTCTGCACCCAAAATGAAGTATAGATAGGCCGGTGGAATATTCCATACACAGATCCACAGAAAAAAATTTCCATGTCTTATCTTCTGCTTAATGTTCATGTATATGGCTCTTCCCCTAACATATGTCCCCAATTCCCAAAGTGCTGGGTATATTGAAAATTTATGCATGCTTTACATTTAATTTAAGCATTTCCATAGCAACTGCTAGATTTCAGGATGTTTTACTTTTCTCACAAGATACAGAATATATTATTCTCAGAACAATTTCCCATGTTGTGTTTA
Organism: Podargus strigoides; assembly: GCA_028020825.1. NCBI lineage: Eukaryota > Metazoa > Chordata > Aves > Caprimulgiformes > Podargidae > Podargus > Podargus strigoides. Next base: position 64,085,203 of record CM051620.1, read on the forward strand.
GCCACATTCATATCACTTTCTACAATTCAATTTTCAATGAAAATTACCATATCATCTACCAGAAGCAAGAGTTTTAATGAATAGGTTGACTTTTATGGCTTTTTACATCTCATTCTGTGTTTAAACAAGTAGCTCTGCATCAAAAAGAGCTAATGAAGCCTCACTGCCCAGAATTAGTGTTTTTGATTGATAGATGCAGGGGTTTAATAAAGTCCAAGTCCCAGCTGACAAGTTCTTCACTCTTTGAATAGAACAAAGATGTGTCTCTCCCTCTCCTATCTCTTTCCCTCTCCTTCTGTGTCTTTTACACAGATGCTCTACTGTCGGGAGAGCCTAAAGGATGAATGTGGTTACCGGAAGCCTAATAATGACAGTGCTCGTAACAGATAGGTAAAACAGATGTAAGAGTGCCTGTATGCTGAAGTGTGGAGCTAAATTAAAGGGATTTGAGGTGATGGATGGTGGAACTAGCAGTAATGAATTGGTGACTCATTCTTCTGTTATGCCATTTAAAAACCAACAGAGATTCAAGTAGGAATAAAAAATACAATAAAGGTAAAAAAGGAAACACATATAAAAATAAAGGAAAACAGGGGAGGTACAGGAAAGAACTTCCTTGTAAATTTTCACTTCTTTCTCATCTGCATTTTGTCTTTCTAAATGTCACTTCTGGAAAAGATTCCACAATTGAAAGCTGCTTTTCCTGCCCCTTTGCAGTCACAATAGCAAACTTTCATCCCATCTGATTCCTGTTCAGGAACACAGCTGGTATAGCATACATCTTTTATACTGATACATCTCCCCGAACAGTCAGCATAAAGCACAAATCTAGTGAAGAGTGGGCGACGGAAGAATTTAAATTTGCCATCAGGTTACACACGTCACCTTCATTTCGTGCAAGCAGTAATGCCTAAGCCAGGTGGTGAACATACAAGCTTCCTATCCTGTCAGGCAGCAACCTGACGCTTTACTTGCCTGATATGTCACACAAACCTGAGCTGCTATGTAAACAGCAATAAATAACAGCGAAGTGGGTGGTGGCAGTTTTGCATTTGCAACTTGCACATTTCTTCCAGTCCCATCACTTTCATCCTAGGAAGCAAGTGAGGCAGTAAAGACAGAGGTACCCTCAGGAACCTGGCAGGCTCCAGGATATAACCATCAAATAAATAAATTAATTTAACCCCAATGTAATTATCTGCTTTAGATGAAGGGTGATTTTAGCTTGCTGAATTCACTTATAAGATCAAACAGTTATCCTAATAAGTTTATATTGTTCTAAAGACGATAGTATTCACAGCAGCCCTGGTGCAACTCCAGTGGCTTCTGTATCCCTTGACACTGTCCATCTCCTGTTCAAAGCAGATCCCCTCCTTAGCTATGAACATTTTCCAGGTAGTTGATTAATTCATTGCATCTCTGCTGTTTGTGGGCACATCTCCTGTTTATGATTTCCTTCCTTTCTGGTGGCAGAGGTGAGAGCAAAGCAGCCGGGTTGCTACGAGAGAACCTGGGAAGCGTGAGGGAGGCAGTCACATCGCCTGTGCAGTGTGGGGCAGCTCAGCCCATGGGAGGCTGGGTGACAGGTAAACCTTTTCTTGTGGTGTGTGGGAAAGGAAAATAGACATCTGAGGGCAGGCTGCAACAGTAAGACTACTGAAACCTGGTAATAATTGCCCGCTGAACCCAGCAGTCCCCAAGCCAAACAGAAGCTATGCTTGACTCCAAAACGACATGTGTATTCAGCCCATCTGAAGCACAAACTTGATAGGTTGTAATGATGGCCTCCAAATCATGAAAAAGGCTATTGAACATATAATATCAAAAGAGATATATAGCAGCCAAAGCTAATAAACTGTTAATAATGTATTATTTCAGTTATCCATATATAAACTGGTCAAATGTCACAATGGGACAAAGTTTAGAGAAGAAATTTCTTTACAAACTAAATGACTGCCTCAAGCAAGATCTAGTTCTAAGTACTGATAAGGTAGCATGAATCCCAACTAAAAAATTACTTCAGCTAAAACGAATTTGGACATTACTATTCTGAAACTATAAAGGCTGCTACACAGTTTAACAGTAAAATAACCAAAGGTAGTAATTGATTTCATTATTTCAGTTTGTGTTTATTTGCAGCTCAGTTCTCAGTCCTAAAGCAAGAAGCAGAAGTTTGTTTTAGCAGTAACTAGAGTTGAACCTTAAATAATAATTAAAAGTAATTTCCTTGGAGGAGAATAGATAAGGAAACAATACAAATCCTATTTATATCTATCATGAAAATTCAACCCTATCTCAAACAAAGGCATTAGAACATGAAGAACAAATGAGTATATAGACACAGGAATAAATAGCATGCAATCCTTCAAAATGTATTAGATGGAGGGCATTTTATGACACTATTCTCACCAGGACCAAAGACAACAAAACAGAACAATTAAGGTGGGGAGAACTGTGACAAAGATGCTCTAGGCTGTATTTACAAAGGGGACAGGAGTGCTGAGTGTCAAGGGTGCATGTCCATCATTTTGATATCATCAGTACCTGTGACAGGTCAGCCCTGTAGGCACCTGATTCCTGTGACACCTCAGTTTCCTCTGCAAACATTTCTAGTAGGCATTTCCATTTCTGCACGCATGGCAACTCAGAACATCCATTCATCTGTAGCCCATGTTATATGCAGCTGTGTTATGTAGCCTTGCCACAAAATGCTTCCCAAGTGGCTGACTTTTGGGGCCTGGTTTGGTAAAGCTGCAGGACCTATCTCTCTGTAAAATACAGCTTGTGGAAAGAAAGGGGAGATGTCCTTTTCCTCTTCCCTCCCCCCATCCTAACTCTCATCTATCAGGATGGAGGAGAGACTGGCTCCAAACTCTCTTCCACTTCATCAGACTTGAATCAGCATCTTCCACTTGAGTACTCTAAACTGACTGGGCACAGTAGTGTTTAAAATCTCATACCCAAAGTGGGAAGAGAAAGCATGAGTGAAAAAGCCACCTCCTCGTGTACCCTACACCTTGATATATAGCTGTCAACTGGAGGATAGGAGACGCAGAAACAACAAACTTCAAAACCTAATTTAGGGTCAGGAATTCTATTAACTGGTGCAAGTACTTGAAAATGGACCTGGTTCTCCATGTGGCTGAGCAGCGTTACAAGAAATAGAAGGAAAGAAGGCAGCTAGCCAGAGACAGAGTATGCAGATTAAGAAGGAGGTTGAGAAATTTTGAGATAGTGTACTAGAATACGGAAATCAGTGGCCATTGAGTGTCTCTAATCCTCCTCTATTTTTGGTCTAACATTTCATTACATGTGTCACAGAAATCAATCCTGCCAGCTGTTTTGCTGGCTTTAAAGAAGGAGAAAAACAAGTTCAAAATGTGGTAGAAGTCAAGGTAAATCAAACATTTCTTGACAAATCACTGTATGACTCAGATAACTAAGAAGGTAATAAAATAAAGAGGCAGCATGATCATCATCACTCTGAACTACCATCAACAGAGATCTTCACACTTTTTAAATAAAATTATCTCCAGTGCCTGCTTGTGCACAGTAAACAAATAATTTCTTCTAAATAGGAGTAATGCTCTCATATATTCATATACTAGTCACTTTTTTAAAAGAAGATGGTGACAGGAAGATGTATACGTACTATCTACATTGACTTTTTGAAATCATTCGTTCAGTCAACAGTCAGTGCCTTTAATTTGTTTCCCGAGGATGAAGACAGCTTCTACAGCTAATCCTGACTTTAAATCCTTAATATTCTAATCCTTCTCATACATGGACAACACTTGATTAGAGGTAAGCTGCATTTGGTAGAATATGAAACTGCTCAATTATCTGTGTCATCATTCAGCTGACTGGCAAAAAAGAGGAAGAAAATAATATATTTTTCATAGGAATTTTGTAAGAATGGCGAGAATTGTCACAAAGTGATTTTACCATTCATCTTATTATAAAGTAATAAAAAATAACACCTTTTTAAACCCCCTATAGAATGAAGAAAGGGTACTCTAAAACAGTAGCAGAGTAGCTTTATTTACATAAAGAACTGATTTATTGCTGCTAGTAAAGAGCATTTCATCTAAGTGGACTTCAAAAAGAATGTTACAGAAAAAGTCAGATCTTCTTTATTGCTGTTAGTATTTTGAAGTAGTGCTCATCTTTCACAAAGACAGGTGTGACTCTGTACTTAAAGACCTAATTTCTCTCAATGTTTTTGTATATTTTTCAGTAGTTAATGTATCTGCACTGCACCACAGCAAAACCAAAGGAACTGTAGATAAGACCAATAGCCCAGTTAGCTGGTATCTTGCTTCTAGAGGTGCTTTGCAAAGTGTACAAAGCTTGCTAGCTAATCATATTTCCAGGAAAAAAAACCCCATAAAATCCTACCCCCAAGCTGCTGAGTGGTAAAATCTTTATTACTTGTATAAAGGTTAAACTCTTTATTATTTTTTTTCTACTGCACCTTTTCCTTCTGTATTTCTTACACAAGTGAGTTCAACAGGTTAATTATGCACAGTCTGCAAAGTACACCCTTTTATCTTTTAAAAATATGTTGATATGTTCTGCTGTCAGTTAGCTAATGTCATGTTAGAAAGAGTAAATACTCACACTGTTTGGCCTTTTTTTGGCAGTAATTATCTTACATACTGCTGTCATATTAGCTCCTGGGTTTTTTCTGAGTTTTTAGAGATCATCTGAACTAAACTCCTTTATGCTTTTTGTTGTCCTCTTATTTGAAATTTCTCTTTCATCTTTCTGTTCTTGCCTTCCTATATTTTCACTGTGTGCCACAGACATCTACCATTGTTATCAGCTATAGAATTGATCTTCAAAATGGAAACTCTTACATTACGCTTCTCTTTCCTGCCCTTTCCTCAGTCCTTTTAAATTGCCACACAACTCTCCTAAATTTAACTGAACTGATTAACTCATGGTCAGCTGTAAGTTTTGCTATCTATATATTTTATATGAACTTCTTGAGTAACTGTGATCTTCACACTGATTTTGAGGCATTTCATTGTTAGACCAAATGTATACATATTTCTATTTATTTCTCATCAATAGGTGTATGAAGCCAGCCTTTTCTGAACTGTTAGCTGCTTTTTGAACTAAAGTAGCAGAACAAAAGCACCATCTTCTGACTTTCACTATTAAAATATAAAGTAATAATCCCACAACGCATTTTTGGTAATAGAATAATGATTGCCTGGATCACCAGTTTATATAATACATGTAAGTTCTTGTGATATACTTCCCACTTAATGTCTTGTGGTACGAGAGATAGATAATGTAAGAAAACCTTTTGAAAATGTATGAAATTCTCAAGTCTGTATACATTCAAATTTTGCTGCTCTTCATATTTTTTCTCAGGTATTCTTGAGAAGAGAATATTTTGGTATAATATATGTATGCATAAAGAGCTTTAAAGAAAATATAAAGGACATGAATGTTTTTCTGGTTTTGTGATGTCTGAAAGGAATGGTAATCTCGTATTCTTTCAAAACACCTAAAAGGTATTTGAAGGCAGGCCATTTCACCTTCTGCTGTACTTGAAAAGTGAAACTCCAAACGTACCCTCATTGACTACCACTCATTTTATTTATTACAATTACATTTCTCTCTAGGCTTCATACTTGAAAGTGGGAGGTTTGTCCTACAAAATGTTTGAAAGTTTCTACATTCTTCATATATGGCTATTAGAGCACGTAGGTTACATTTAGTTTCTATTTTTCACAACTGGGTGTAGTGACTCACACTTTGCACTGTTCTTTTCATTTTCAAAGCAATTATTCCTGAAAAGGCTCATAGATTGAGGTTGTCAGCTAAATGTTTCTTATATGCCTGAAAAGAATGGGCATCTTTGCAGAAACCCATCATTTGACAATTTTCTGGAGTCTATACTCGTGTTGTATTTCATTGAATATTTCAATTTGGATTTTAATCATTTTTCTTCATAGGTGATAACTTAATGACATGATAAATCCACAACCAAATTAATCCCTGACAGAAGCATAGATTTACTACCTCAAAGCAACTCTCTGTTTATTCACAAGAACAATGTCAAGAATAAGAAGGAACCTTCAGGGAGCACTTTATTGAAATGAACTTTCTTACACTGAGTAGTTAAAGTATACAGAAAAGTTACATTTAGAGCTTGTCCTGCAGTCACCACAAATAACCTGTAATATAAATATGTAGCTCAACAGTACATGAAATCTGTAAGCACACCTCATGCAGGATTTTACCCTGCTGGCTGAGGAAGAAAACTACGACAGCCACATCAAATTGTCTTGAAGAGCCCTTTCAGACTAAGCAGAAACAACTCTACTTAACATAAAGCTTGCATCTAAATAAAATGCAAATAACTCCATAAAAGGCTACAGAGCTTTAAAAAGATTTAGATACTTTAAGCTAAATTCTTTAAAAAGAATGGTAGAAGCAGAAGCATCCCCTTCTAGTGCATAGTCAGTGTTACATGAGGATGAGACACTTCATGAGTTCCTCCTGTCAGAACTTCCTATGACTGTAATTCTTCCTTCTCAGTGTCAGCCTTGCTGTAGACATTTCCATGCCTGTGACAAGGAGAGGAAATGATATTCTCCTGCAGCTTTAGGGATCATTAGGTATAATCATGGCAAAGCTCCTTTATCAGAACAAATCCAGTTTAGCGTGACATAGTTGGAGGTCTCTTGAGATGGCTAAACCTTAGAGGCTTTCTCATGTAACTCCTACTGTGTCAATATTGCATTTAAGTATGTTTCTGACATATTGCTAGACAATTTTCCTTTAAAACAATGTATCATGGGTTCACAGGAAAATTCTAGTTGAAAGAGACCTCAGGGACTTACCACTAGTTTAACCCACTGCTCAAAGCAGGGTCAGCTATGAAATCAGACCCAGTTACTCATCCAGACCGATCTTAAAACGGAGACTGAACAACCTCTCTGAGCAACCTATTTTAAAGCAGGCTTGTGCTCACTGTGAAAAAGATTCTCTTTGTGTCTAGGCCAAGCCTCTCATTTCAATTTGTGCCCATTTTTTCTCATCCTCCCACTAGGCACTTCTGAGGAGCTCACCCCATCTTCTCAATAACATCCTCATAGGTATTGGAAGGCTGTTATTAAGTCACCCTGAAGCTTCCTTTTCTTGAGGATGAACAAGACCCATTCCATCAGCCTCTCCTCTAAGGTCAAGTAGTCCAGCCACTGACCGTGTTGTTGACCCTCTGCTGGACTTGCTTCAGGGAAAAACTTACGGATGTTCAGAATGTAGTAGTGCTTTGCTAAAATTCTGTACTAGTACAATTCTCTACAAGTCAAATAAATGGTATTGCAATTTTTTGAATCATCAGTGATATAGGAGGTGTTCTAATTGAAATTGTCATCACTTGCATTTTAGACATTAACAGCAGGACTTTTAGGACCACAAATTGGGTCTGTCCTAGATTCTTGCTTCATCAGCTTTAAGATCACATGTGACCTAGATCACAAAAGAATGTTAATTTTACAATGTCCGTTTAATGTGAATTATGGTTTTGACACGTGGATGTGCATGTTTGTAAAATCAGCAACTCTACTTGAATGCTCACAGCAAGTAGCTGATTCTGTAAGACAGAACTGCAATAAAAGGCTTCCGCACGCAACAAACCAGGTGAAAAGCACAAAGCAGTTAAGGTTTATTCTGAAGCATCTGCTATGGTTTATACTTTACTTCAGATAAAGATTTTAAAAGTTGATGTCTAACATAAGAAATTATCTATTTTATGACAGCAAAACCATTTTTTTTTCACTTTAACTTGGAAATTCAGTTGAGAAGTACAATGAAAATGGTTAGCAACAAGATTACTTAACCATTTGAAACACGACCAAGGGGCATGCTGAATTCTTGATATTTTTTTTTTCCCCACAATGATGAGACAACTTGTTGAAAACTTTCTAGACAAAATAGCAGCTCATGTACTAAGAAGAGGAACTACAGATACTATTACTCTGGCATACAGATTAGAAATGCCTCTGAGATAAAGTATATTAATTTGAGAATGTGTTTTAGAAAATTAAGGAAAGAAAAAAAGTGCCAAAATTATGAAAGAATTCTGTTAAGTATCAGTAATTTTAAACTGGAGAAATATGAAGGGGCAGGATGTTAAGTCCAGACTGACTTTGGTTCTCCAAGCTGTGTACTTAGTCTGTGCTTCTGAAGCTGTGCACACCCTGACAGGATGTTCCTTCAGCCCAGAGCTGCCCTGTGCGCTCCTGAGACCAACGAAGAAATGGACTGCAGGCAGAAAATGTACATTAGATCTTTATGGTGAATGAACAGCAATGTCAGAGCAGCCAGACACATGCAATGGGATTGATCTGAGGATATGCAGTCCACCTGACCTTTCAGGAAAGCATAGGGTGTATTAGGCAGGCCCAGACCAAATTTAATGCAACTGTGCAGTAAAGAGTGGATGAGGTGACATGGGGAGAGGGTGCAGTGAATAGATATCCCCAACACTGCAAGAAAGGTGGATGGACCTGCAGAAGAAAATAAACAAGCAGTTTTCCAACCTCTCTTCCAAGAAAAGAGCTATGCTATCTAGCATACTCAGCCCTTTCATAACAGTTCTGCACTGCTGATTTAATTAATTATGTAGAGATGAAAACTTAAAATGATACAAAAAGAATTTGTCATCATTTCCTGCAGAGAGATAAAATTTTCCCGATATTTCTCAGGCAAAAAGGTGCTCAAAATTCTGAAAGAAGCTCCTGTTTAACTGCAAGATTTGGAAATTGGAAAATTCACTGCCTGAATTTCCAGCACTTTCTTTAAACTCTGATACAAAACATAGGTGGAGTACTTTCAGAATGTTCTTTTGGAAACATCAGTAGGAATATGAGTACTTAATAAAAGAGCCCTCACTTTGAATTAAGGCTGCGAGATTTTTTTAAACCTAGCTGGATCAAAGAAGATTTGAATCAAACATCCATATTTGACGTGAATCATGTAGATTTTTCCCATTTTTTCTCCTACTGTGCCTAAACAAAGTAATTTGCTGTTAAAAAAAAAAAAAAAAAAAGTTTTCATTTGCCCTTAGAAAAAACACTGTTTCAGAAAGCTATTAAAAGAACAATGCTAAATAAAGCCTGGACTCACCAAATCAAGATGAAAGGATGGGTTCATTCAACCATTCAGGGATTTACAGCTCAGGAGCTCCAGGCTCAGATGTCTCCTTTGCTTGAGGGGATTGGAATTCCCAGTTTCTGCCTCCCCAGGAAGTGCCTCACTCTGCTGCTAGAATGGGCAATGCTCATTGCATTTCACCTGTTGGTGTTCTTTCACTGTATTAATAGATACTAAGTCTATTAATACATAGTAACTCATGTGAATGCTGATGCATATACTGCCTACTCAGCAAATGTCCCAGCCACAGGGCTGGAGAATCAGTCTCAGACTGATCACAATTTTTTGGTGTAATTACCTTGATATTTAATAAAAAATGAAAAAAACCCTCAATGGGGAAGAGTGAGGAAGCCCTTGTTTAGAATGTCATATAATCTGATAATCGGTACCTCCTCCTCAGCCCACATCCAGCCTTCAGTCTAGCAGAGAGTGGATTTTAACAGAACTGAATGAAATCCCTTCCTGCCTGCCACAGTGCTCTAACCCCCGAGCCAGCAGGCAGAGACACTGATTCCCTTGCTCTCAGTTCAAGCACACATCTGGCTGAAACATTTTTTTTCCCCCATGAAGCTATATGAACTGGGCTGACATCTGTAAGATATTTCAGAGCAAGTGAATTTGCACTTTGAAGCGATTCCCTTTTTTTGCTACAACAGTCTTTTTCCAGCTCTGTCATAACAATAAGCCTCGTTAGCGAAAACTGTTTGGCAAAGAATAACTACAATTGCACGCCTAGAAAACTGAACACAAAAACAAACTAAAGCATAAAACAGCACAAAAAAATAGGAGGCCATGAAGATTTTGCAAACAGACATCCTAAGATTAATAACCAAAGGAACACTGTGAATAGAGCCTTTTGGGTTCTGTACGTGCGTGCAGTCGAGCACTGCTGCCAACACCCAGCAGGTGGCTCTGCTCTGGAACACGGCGGGTTGTAAGGATCCCTTTCATAAGGGGCTTGTGCGTATTGAAAATTACTAAGATTTGCTTTTGAATAAAAATATCCACCTCAGCTGCTGAACAGATGCTCAGCCTAGGAGACGGTGTGAAAGCCTCACGCTCAATTCTTCGATTTATTTTAAGGCTGTTATTTTTGAATTATTGTTCTGGATGTGAAAGGATTGTAACCCCCTGCTTGCTTAACTCCATATCCCGCAGTATATGCAAACGAGACGTATAACTGAGTTTGCTGGATGCCTGCATACTGTAAAAAATCATACAGCTAAAGTCTTGTGTACCATTAATAGCCCAGTTAAAGGATCGTGTGATCCGACCTTTAAACTGTGTTTTTGCTTGCTGGCTGAAACATGTATTTCTCTTGAAACTTTTCCATCGTCTACCATGACCACTTAAACTGTTTCTGTGATTTCTCTGAAATAAAACCCCCATTCCTTAATCATGTAATACACTATCACTTTATTATAGTGGCAGGCATTTATAAGATGTTGCTTTCTTCCCCGCCCCTGCATACCTGAGATAACAACAATTATCAAAGTTATCACGCTAAACTGAGATGTCACTCCTGGGTTAGAGTCTGAAAAGGATGCAGCAGAGAGAAAACATCTTTATGTGGCCCCAAATACTGCTTTAATTGAAGGGCACAGCAGAATGGCTCCTGTTTCACTCACTTTAAATGACCTTGGTCGTCTTCACCGTTTCAGAGGAAGACACAGTCTTAAGCTCCGAGCGCTTCACTTTTTCATACCTCACGGCATTACATAAACTTTTCCCCTCTGCTTGTTGAACAACAAGGTTTTAACACTGAAAAACAAGCTCTGTCTGAAAGCAAAAGCAGAGGTGACGCAGTTATGTTTGTTTTCTTTTTCATCTTAACTTCTCTTTTTGTATTGATTCTTGGTAATGCCAGCACTCAGACAAAGAAGGAGCACTTCGCAGCCTGGTATTGCTTCTTTGTGGGGTTATCGCATAGTCCTCCTTTCAATCTTTATAAAGCAGCTGCTTGTCATGTAAAATGTTATCACCAAAGCAAGCTAACAAAAAGAGATTAATTTACTGAGAAAGCAAAGCTATTCTTACCAAAATAGGAATATTTACTGATATTATGGGATTGCTTTGAAATAAGATAAAGTGCTGAGTATGTGAGGAGATAATCCCTGAACCAGTTTACAGGTGCTGCTCTTTTTTTCCTCAAAATTTGAACCCAAGTTTCATAATCCAGGGAAACCTGAATCTATCTTCAAGGTATATGTGTTATATAATAATTATGTATTTAGAGAGAGTATATATTTATAAATACATCTTTGTATTTTATTTTTTTTAAAGTAAGAAGACTCCTAAATTCAATGCTAAAATGAGGAGCACAAACTGCCTGCAGCTGAAGACCAGGTCCTGGTTCGCCCACTTCTGTGGTTGAAGTCTCATTAACTTGCTATATTTTACTGAGTGCATCACCAAGAATCATCATTCTGGCATGCTGATGTTGCTCAGAAGGAAGTGGAAAGTACATAGGCAATCTCCTGGGGAAGTAACACGATTGCACTCTTCTCCACTCAAGGATGCTAAGAGAGAATGTGGCCATGGCAACAGCAAAGGGATGGATGGGGCCTCCTAGGAAATGCAGAGAAATCCCTCTGCCAGATAGCACATATGTCACAGATGGTGGTAGCATGGGCGACCCAGGGACGCTTTCTGTCAGCAGCAAGTGTGTTTCCACACATACACCCAAGCCCACTCTACGGAATTACAGTTGACAGGATTTTAAAGAAATACAAGAATTCTCTCCCAATACTCTGTTCTACCTTAAGGTGCAAGGGCCAAAGCAAAATGTAGTACTTAAAAACTTCATTTATGTCCCCTAGTTCATCCCTACTTTGATCTTAGTTTATGTAAAGTATATTCATAAAATATATATGGTATTGACTTCACAGGCACTCAAACAAAAGTTTAAATATATATATTTTTAATGAGAAGGCTACATATATCCTAAGGATAATTAAGGGGACAATGAACAAAGTAGTAGTCCCACATTTTTTTTTAAATATACAACGAAGGGCAGACTGTGTAATGTTAAGAATGAGTTCACTTCTAATTTTAAAGAAGTATGGCCATGACAGATATATTAATCATGAAAAGTATCCTGCTGAAATTAATAAAACAAAGAAACCATTTTGAATAAAAGCAAATTTTTTTTCTGGAGAGGAGATAAAAAAGCCAGGAAAACCCTGAAAAGCATGAAGTTAATGATAACATCATGAAAATTGCAAGGCAGTAGGCTGATCTTTCTTATTTTCTATGACTAAAATCCAGCTGGATTTACAGATACATACCTAACCCTCTTTAATACTACCTGGTATTATTTCTGAAGCCAGAATATTACTTCTTCACTTTCTGCTTTTGTAGTAATTTTAAATTTGTGATATGTATGTACTAATGTAGTTTTTGCCATCATTGTTCTTGCTGTTTTGAATTGCCATGAGGAAAAACAGAATAACAAAAAACTTTCTGTAATTCCAACTGTTACCAACTCAACAGCCTATGGGGTTCCTGTTCACAAAAAATCTCTGGATGTGGGTCAAGTTCAGACTTGCCTCGTCTTGCCTTGAGGCATTTTTCTGCAAGGCTAATTCTATAGGGTAGAAGCACACAATATTATACTCAGGCAGACAGCTATTTTTAGCAGTCAAAGACATTTTTTTCTAAAAAAGAAAGCATTACAATTTGCAGAATAATTGTGCTGTGCAGCAAAGATTACACAGACACCCCAAATGCACAGAAATGGCATATTTTCCATGACTGCACTTGTCTTCCGTCCTTGATAGTGACAGCTTTTTTTTTTTTTTCTTTGTAGAGACTCCAGAGTGTCTGAAACACAGTTCCCAGTGTTTTCATAAAAAACCAATTCCAGCAGCAGCCTGATGTGAAAGTTCTTCTTAAAATCAGGTCAAACACAAAGAACGCAGTATTTTAATAGTGGGAAACGCTAATCATGTAGGAAGCGCTGTTTTGCAGCATAAGCACTATTAGGCAGAGCAAAATTGCCACAAAGAATGAACAAAGCTATGTTTTAAGTACTTATCAAGTGCTTTTTCCAATCCCTGTTGCTCTTCATTATATTTCTGGGAGACGCTTTTATAAAAAAATGTATCTGGGGAATTTCACATCTCCACCCAACAGAGGCCTGTCAGAGTCTGCTATCTGTCAATAAAACTGATATTTACAGAACAAAACATGATGAAAACCGAGATACAGATGTTTGTGAATTACCCTTGGTATCCCAAACAAGGAGATAGAGTGGAGCCCTCCCGACAGGCAAGACTTGCCTGCTGATCCAGGAAGATAAGCATTTGAAAAGAGGCTATCAAAAGCCACTCATGAGCAGTCTTTTCTTCCAAAGCAATTTTCCTTGAGGATACAGGAAATCAAGTGTTCATTGATAGTGTTTACTTTGAAAAGGAGTATTGTGGGCCAGATTATCAGATCCACTTCTCTTTCTGCTCACAATTCAACCAGTAGTGAGGATTTAAAAATGAGACACATTTTGCCAGCTAGGGATTCTTTAGGTACAAGACAGTTCATTATCATCACAAATACAGTAGTAAGCCCACCATTCCTAGCACAGGAAACGTGTTGGAAAGGGCTGTAGTTTTCTTGCACTCTGCTTAGTTTGGCAAACAACTCCTTTAGGCCAGTTGCTAATTAGCAGTCTTCAGAACAGCACTAAATTCTGCAAACGCCATAACCCATGCAGAACCACCCCTTGAATCAGGAACCAGGCAGTCTGAGCCATGAACATCATGAATGTGAAAACAAGCTTGTTACAAAAAGTCATTTTGTTCTATGAAAAAAATAGATATTTTAATATTATGTTAACTCAGAACAAATGCAAATGTTAAAATATCTTAATGTTTTTCAAGACAGTTTTTCCCCTGCAGCCTCAACAGAGATCCACAGCAGTGCCTGGCTTAATAAAACTGTGTAATTCTTCCCCTTGAATTATAAAGGAGATTTTTTTTTGTTTTGCGTCAAGAGGTTGTACATAGACACAGAATTTGCATGTGTCTCATGTATATCTTAGTTATTGATTTTAAAAATAATTTAAATTTGGGAACATGGATTTGTCCCCTCCAAGTGTCTGACTTATTGTGTAACTGTTCATAATAAATAGTTGGATATCATTCACATTTTCAATGCTATTGAAAGACATTTTCAGACATCTCTGTTTGTATTCTTGAAAAAACTATGCTGTCACCAAGAACAATTATGAGTGACTGTTTCTCTTTCCTGTCATTCCAATTATATTCACTGTTTCCCTTTAGTTTTCTCTCCTTGCTGGATGGAAAGATGAAAATTACCCATGCTCTCAATTAATTTTCTCACTCAGCAAATTAAACTTCCTGAAAATTGTTCCCTTTGAAATGAATGTATTACTTCTGCAACTGCAATCAGTCTGCACCCAGACAGTCTCATCTTCACTCTTATTCACAAATATGTACTAGTCCTGAATGGTTCCACTTTATTATGCCCAACTATGGCATTAGGATGGTCACGCAGAAATGGGCGAGTCCAGAATAAGCAGGCATTTTTTTTGAAATCTGATCACTAATACAGAGTAGGAGTGTGCTCTCTGCAAGATACTGTCTGACTACGTGGCGCTTCACCAGCATTTGTGAGATGCTAAAAGTCATAGTCTGCTTGTTGAGACAGAAAAGGGTAAGTGACATTTGACTAGCAGGAGCACTGAACTGAACAGAGCCTCAATATTGTGGACATGAAACTCTGTGTACTATACTAAAAATAAAAAAATGTTTTGCATTTTTCTACAACGGATTGGAAAATGCCTAAAACACAATAATGTGTTTGGAATGTTTTTTTTTGGAATTTGCTCTGTCACCACCACAGCGATTAAGGTGAGGTTGACAGGCTTGTAGTTTCCTGGATCCTTCTGCTTGCCCTTATTGAAGTGGTGATCTTTGGTTTTCCAGTACTCTGGGACCTCCTCTAGTCTTCCAAAGATAACCAAGACTGGCCTCACAATGACACCAATCAGCTCCCTTAGCCCTCATGGATGCATTCAGTCAGGTCCCACAGATTTGTGTATGTCCACTTTGTTTAGCGTCCCCTAATGTGATCCTCCTAACTGAGGGTAAAACTTCATTGCTCCAGACCTTCCCACTTAACTCAGGAGCCTGCAATTCCTTAGGGCAAACTTTACAGAAAAGACAGAGGTGAAGAAGGCACTGGATTCCTCATCCTCCTCCATGTCCTTTGTCACCAAGTCCCCTGCCTCATTCAGGGTCAGGCCCTCATTTTCTCTAACCTCCCTTTTGCTGTTGATGGACCTGTCAGAGATTTTCATGTTGCCCATTCTGTCTCTCCCAAGATTCATTCGCAGATTGGCTTTAGCCTTCCTAATGCCATTCCTAGACACTCGGAGAGTGTCTCTATATTTCTCTGGTTTCATCTGTCCTGGCTTTCACCTCCTGTACAATTATTTTTAGGTCTCAGTTGAGTCAGGAGCTCCTCCTTACTCATCAATGCAGGCCTCCTGCCGCTTTGGCTTGATTTCTTTCACGTTGGCATGGGTCACTGTTAAGCTTGGAGGAGGTGATCCCTGAAAATCAGCCAGCTCTCCTGGTCTGCTCTTCTCTTCATGACTGTCTCCTGTGGGATCCTTCCAAGCAGATTCTTCAACAGGACAAAGTCTGTTATCCTGTAATCCAGAGTTGCTGTACTCCTATTTGCTGCCTTTCTTCTCTCAGGATTGGGATCTCCACCACCTCATGGTCACAGCAGCCAAGATTGCCCCCAACTTTCATGTCCCCAACCCTTCCTTGTTTGCAAGCATCCAGTCCAATGGAGTGTTGGCCATTGTTGGATCACCGGTCACCACCGCTAGGAAGTTCTCATCAATGCGTTCCATGTATCCCCAGGATTGCTTGTTTAGTGCTATGTTGCCATCCAGCAGATATTAGATCCCCCATGAGACCCAGGACTTTTGAACATGAGGCTTCTTCCCCTTGTCTGAAGACAGCTACATCTTCTTCCTGATCAGGCAGGGAGCAGATATCTATCACAACATGGTCTGCCCTCTAATCCTAATCCATAAACTGTCGACTGGCTCATCATCTGTCCCAGGGCAAGGCTCCATAAGTTTCTGCTGGTCTCTCGCAAAAGCTGAATGCCCCCACAACCTTCCTCATCTGATCTTGCTGAAGAGTATATGTCCAACCACTGCAGTACACTGGTTGTGGGAGCCATCCTACCATGTCTGTACAAGGTTGTAGTCCTGTAACTGCACACATGCTTTTGATACCTCCTGGTTTTGACCCATGCTACATGCATGCATTTGTGTACAGGCATTTCAGAGAGGTGCTCCAGCCTGTTCATTTCTCAGAAAGTATGAGTGCTTCCCCCATTATGTTGTCCTCTTGGCCCTTCCCTGTTTGTGTGCCTTGAAGTGAGTCTCCTTCCACCTGCTTTGTCATTCTCAAGCTTGGTCTTGTCTACCATAC